>CM072817.1:44739030-45478625 GCA_036937905.1 Salvia rosmarinus
TAGCGTGATGTCTTATCTACACCAAAATTTTGACACCACTAAACATACTAACTATGAAACGTTACCAAACTACTTTTACTTTATGCAAACTAACCATACTTTCTACATCACGACTTACTATCTACACATAAGTCTCACTCCATTTTAGCGCTCTATGCCACCGAGTGCCCCTCGTCAGAATCTTACTATTCGCTCGGAAATTTACCTGTCTCCAGATACGTTTTTGCCTCGTATAAAAGACGATCTAAATCCTTTAAAGAGCTATCTAAATCTTTTAAAGAGCCGGGGGTCACGCTGCTTTCTGTCTCTTCTGCAAGACCGGAAATTTGCGTTGCTCTTGTCTCCATGTGGGGTTGTGTTGGTAGTGGTAGCTCCCAGTCCTCTAGGGTAATAAGATCCTGTCTCTTGGCCATTTTCGTCTTTTTCAGGTACAAACGATGGGACATAATGTGGGGCGGTGTTTGAAACTCCTTGGTACAACCATTCCTTTATTTTATCATGTTGTGCATCTATCTTAGAAAAAAGACTAGATCCCATAGGTGCGGTTCCATACACGTCGTATGTATACTTGAGTTGGCTGAAAAATCCTGGTAAATCTGCCACAAGCTCTGAATTTCCTTTATAGTAGATATACTCTCCTGATATCTCTCTTGCATAGCCCTGCCAGTCTATTGGCAAACGGCGAATAAGTCGCTGAATACCATCCAGATCTGTTACTCCATGGGTATGAGCATCCATCCAAAGGCGCATGAACTCCACCAAGAATCGTCCTAAGTCAGTGCCTAGTTTATAGTAAAAGAGTCGGTACTCCCTTGTGAGCTCTAGGTTTGTAGCCCTTGTGATCAAATTTTTACCCGTAATACTCCCCTTTCCTGCCATCTGGAAACAGATAGTTCTAGGTAAGTCATACTTAGACTTAAAAGCAATAGAGAAAACTTAAACCATAAGGATTTCTTAAAGAACTAAACTCCTTAAAACACAAACTTGTGAACACCTTTCAACATAAACTCACAGACACTTATCTTATTCTTACTTAACATTCTATTCCCCAAGTTCGTATATCGTTCTAGATTAATTCGTGTAAGCAACAGTCGATTCAAAATTATGTCGCGTAGAATCTCAAATGAAGAAACTATGCCCATGTCAAGAGTGACATTCGTTTATCGAAGCTTCCATTCCTCCACGTGGCATTCAAGTTCACATTCGTCAAGTCGGACTTAAGAGCGTTCTAAATTCTCAAGTTCTCATGGTTCATCAAACACTACGGTATAGATAGTAGAGAAAAATCTTATGATCTCGTTTAATCTAAGTTCTTTGTAACAGTGATCGTGAAACTTAGAGCAAGTCTACGTTCTTTTGGAAAAACAAATTTCACATTTCCACTTCGTTTCATAAACAAAATTGTATCCATACTCACTTGACATATAAATCCATATATGCCCATCATCAATACTCACATACAATCCTATGTATGCGCTTTAATCCATTCAAGTCCTTTCATAAATAAACCACACATTGGTTTCATCAATCATTGAATTATAAAAATTCAAAGCTGTTTCACTTTCTCTATCAATGGCATGTCCATTTCTTTTCAAAAACATTTATCATATGAGTTCCTCAAAACTGTAACATAAGCATAAAACTTTCAAAACTTTTAGAACCATACCTTCACTTTTGGAAACATTAGAAACCACTTTCCTTATCAGTTGAGCGTGATGAACTGGAGCGTTTGAGCGGTGTTGACTGTTTCATAAAAGTCTAGTGATTCGAGCCAGACTTTGGATAGAAAGAATATTTTTGGTTCAAAGAAAACGAACTGCTCTAATACCACTCTGTCACAGCCCGGTTCGGCTAATCTCGAAAGACCACCTTACCGGACCGTAACTTGGGGTTGAATTAAGTAAATATAAAAGAAGGTGGTTTCCAACTCATTTTATTTGTGAGGAAGCATGGATGTTGCAAAGCATAAACGAGATTAAGGATAAAAGGAAATAGTTTATATAAAGGATTGTTTCAAAGGTTCTGACAAAACAGTAGCTCTTACAAAGTCTCCAACAAAACATTCAAGAACTTAACATAGTTATCGAATATAAAAGAGTTTCGAGAGTTTGCAGCGGAATAAACGTGTGAGACATGCATATGAAGATGAATTCTCAAGGCGAACCAAAAAGATGTTTCATACTTCGTTGATAAAAAGATTCCGGATCAACTCCGCTCCGTTCCGTCACCAACTCAACCTGCACATTTAAAAACAAACATGCAGGGCTGAGTACAAAGTACTCAATGGACACATGCCGAAAACATTTTTCATTTCCTTTACGAAATATTGTACTGCCACCATCATAGTAAGACAAAAGGGTTTTATTTGAAAAGGCCTTGTTCTTACTAAAACATTTCATCATTTCTCAAAGTCGACTGGCCAGTCATTTTCTCACAACGTATATTCCAAGTCGGCTATGGAACGCGCCTGGAGGGAGGCCTCCCTTCACCCGGACACACGACTGACCGCTACCGACGGTTCAGAGGTTAAAGTGTACACAATCCTAACTAGCATTCACTCACTAGTAGGATCCGAATTTGTAATCTCCTGTTGGCCCGGCCAACCCGAATGGATATATACAAAACATAAAACATTTTGGCAGACAATATCCTACTTCATCATTTGCAAAATAAGAAAAACAGTAAAGTAAAACTTTCGTAAAAATCATTTTTCCAAGAAAGCTCTTTTAAATAAGAAAGTCCACATTTTGTTTAGACAAGAAAGCTCACCTCGAGAACTTATGGTTCTTATGTCACTAGTGTTTACTTGCTGTTTCCTTTCACCGTCGAGCAGGACCTTATCAACGTAAGAAATGAGTTTTAGTACATTACTACACTTTTCCGAACATCATCGATCCGTAACAACGGGTTCACTAACATCAACCCTATTAACATCAATGGATCATACTTAACAACTATTTTTATGTTGATTATATTCGTCGTGTCTCGAAGAGAGATGATACTCCATTTTTCATTCTTTCCTTCAATTCTCATCATTTCGCGTAACGTACGAATCTTAATTTCATAACTAACTTCGTCGCGTACTAACTTTACTTCCCATCTTACATATATACTCAAATTCTAACGTAGTAGTAATCATGTTCCCATAAGTCTTCACTTTTCACATTAACAATCAATCAAGCTCGATATACACATATGGGAACTAACTTAAGCGTAACACTTTATATTTGAAAGTCTTACGACACTTAGCAAATATTTCAATGTGAACCTATTATACTTCATTTAAAAATTCACATATATTCATATCATATCTTAAACATATTTGGATCTAAATATGTGATCACATGTAATAAAATAAATTTGAAATTTTATCTTTTCTTTTTCTTTATTTTCGGTCCTTTTCAACTTTTTTTTACAAACTTATCCAATAATTCCTATAAATTCACATATCTTACTATATTAACATAGGATCCATAATATCAAATAACATTAGACATAGAAAAATTTAACATCATCATTCTTCATGACATAGTTTTCGAAAATTTGGATACTTAGCTAAACATTTTTCAAAAATTCTAATTAATTCACACAACACATTATTATCATCATATATCATTAATATACCATAATATTCATCTACACAACTTATACATCAATATCTCATTCCTCATATTTTTCGAAATTATCATGACATAATCTTCAATATTTTTCCAAAAATTATGATTTAAATCATATATACTTAAACAATATTAACTATTATCAATTCATGATCAAAACAACAATTAAAATTAATTTTCATCAACATATATTTCTTACATGTATTTTGGTTTTTATGAGGCAAATTATAACATGCTTAACTTTGGACTAAATTCATAATATAAGCTTACAAACATCATATAAACTTGTTTAATTAACAACTTAAACATTTAACAAAATTTCTCATACTTCACATAAATATTAATAGCATATAACTTAACATATCATATATGAATTTCTAATATTTTTTGCATATATAAAAAATATTGTACGATTTCTAACCTTTTAATCGGTATTGATCGTCGACGGCAACGTTTTTCTATCTAGGATTGAAGAGATTTTTTGGAGAACTCTTTCTTTCTTTTTTTCTAATATTTTCGGTCACTATGATATGTAAGGGAGGGTGATCTCTTATTTATAGAAGTCATAAGATAATTTAATTATACTTTATGAAAATATCTTAATATAAAGTCAACAATTACAACTCTCATTTAATTCCCTAAATTTTCGGTTCCTCCACTTGCATTATAAGACAAAATATTATCTTATCCTATACTTTATTAATTAATATGTATCATTATCAAAGATCAAATGTCATTATCAAAGAGTTTCAAAATTATTTCTTTCTTCATTTTGTCAAAATTTTCGGCTACTATCAAACAAATAACACCTCCACTTGTTAAATTAATAATTCACCTTATCTTAACTTTAATAATATCTATACATCATAATCATACACTTCAATGTCACAAAGATATGAAAAATATTCTTCTTTTCACACATTTATCAAATTTTCGGTACATATGTATAAATATATGCTACATATTTTATTTTCCTCCAACTCTTGCTTTAATCATTTAATTAGAAATTCTCATGATACTTAGGAGATAAGATTGACCTTGATTTCATGATATTTATCAAGTATTAAAGCTTGTGCAATTTAATAAATTATTGGATAAAAATATCTACATAAAATCATAGTTTTCGAAAACTACATAAGCTAGGGACACAAATATTATCTCTTATGATATTATCACTTTATTTACACATTATTAAGAGATAAACATTATCTCTTAGTCCATCATGACCTTATCTTATCTTTTATAAAAATATCTTAGAAAGCTTATCTTATAAATGTCATTTTCAAATTGATCGAGCTAAAAACACACTCAAATTCACTCGCAATCGTACGAGGTAATTGTAGCGTGATAAGTTATCCTTAGTCGTCTCTCAAGGAAAACTTAACAGGGCTATTGTTCGTGTCGCACACAGAAAGCAATTAAATCCTAAACATTCTAATACCAACGAGGGTTTGAAACATACGGGAATTTAAATACGAGAAGATAAACAGCTTCCTAAGCTAGGGGTTGTCAATCCCTAGTTGAACTACGAAAGCGATAAATCGAAAGCAATAAATCTAAACTAGGGGTTGTCAATCCCTAGTTGAACTATGAAAGCATGATAAATCAAAGCAATAAACAAAAGCAATATAAATCAAAGCAGCATGAAAACAATCCATTGTAACTATGGAATTGGAATCAATAATATTCATCTAACAATAATACTATGAAAATTAATCAGAAGGCGATAAATCCCAAAAGCATAAATCCAAAGCATAAATTGTTGAACAAGATAATTGATCAAAGTAATGAAAGTAAATTAAAACTAAATTGTATCATCTAATTGCACGAAGAACTCCTAAGAAAGCTTGGTGAGCGATGGCATGACATGAAATAAAATAAAACTGGGCGAGAAACGGCCGCTTTAAATTGTGATCTAGCGCCTATATATAATAAATAAGAGTGAGCACGGTTTGAGGTGAAGCGAGCTCGAAGACATTACGCCTCATTTGTGGCCTTGACTCAAAGTGAACGCGCGAGGAAATAGGTGAAACGCTGTGGGATGGGCGCTTGGTGTGTCGCGGTTGAGGTGGGCGGCGGCGGGAGAAGGGGGCACGAGCCCAGGAGGAGGGCGATGGCCGGCGGCCTTGGCATGAGCGCCGGTGGAGTGCCAACGCAAGTGCGAGATAAGCGAACGCTACTGAATGGCGGCAGCGGCGGCGCCGTAGCGATGGTGGACTTGGACTTGCAGCGGCTGGGCGTCTGGCGAGGCGGGCGGGCGGCGGGCGAAGGCATGTGGCATGCGAGGAGGCGCTGGACACCCACCAATAAACGACGCTGCGTCGGATCTAGCCTCCAACTTGTCGACCTTCTTGTTCAAAGACATGTCTTTGATCGCCCCATATCCTTATGTGGCTTAAACTGAAGCTGCGCCCAAACCACAACTCGAAAGGGTCTTTTCGGTCGACTTGGATGGTACTAGATTTAGCAAGTATGCCACCGTTTCTAAGGCATACCCCAAGAACGAAATAAGCAATGTTGCATAACTCATCATTGATCTAACCATTTCTAAAAGAGTCCTATTTCTCGCTCGACACACCATTTTGCTTTGGTGTGCCCGGTGTAGTGAGCTGGGAGGTAATCCCACACTTCACCAAATAGTCCATAAACTCGTTACTGAGGTATTCGCCACCGCGATCAGACCGCAATGACTTGATACTCTTACCAAGCTTCGTCTCCACTTCCGCCTTAAACTCTTTGAATTTCTCAAAGCATTCAGACTTGCGGTGAGGCAGGTATACGTATCCGTACCTTGAGTAATCGTCAATGAAAGTGATAAAATACTCGTACCCTCCACGAGCTTGTGTGGACATCGGTCCACACAGGTCAGAATGGACTAGCTCCAACACTTCTTTGGCTCTATAACCCTTCGCTTTGAAGGGTGCGGTCGACATCTTACCTTCTATACTGAGATTCGCGATCGGGAGCGGATTAGCTGTTAGATTACCCAACGCTCCATTCTTAGCCGTCTTTGGATCCTATTTAGATTGATGTGACCTAATCTAAGATGCCGAGAAATGTGGTGTCGTCTTTGAAGAAAACTTTCTCTTTTAGGGTTTGTAGATGATGCAACATAGTTATAGGTATTATGTTTGGCGGAGATAGTATAAAGCGAATTATATAATGTACCAACACGAGATAACCGTCATTTCTTATGATAGAAACACCACTATCAAAAATAATGAATATCCATGAATAAATAATTTCAAAGCGAAACAAGGTTCCATGAAACTCCGGCACATATAAAACGTCTTTTAAAACTAAAGCTGTTGTCTCAAAACCTAAAGTAACATCTCCGATCGCAACGGCCTCGACTTTCGCCGTGTTGCCCATGGAGATCGTTATCTCGCCATCACACGACTCCCTTGTCCGCGGGAACCCCGCAGGTGTAACAAACATGATCGATCGCACCGTGTCTACTACCCAAGAATGGGTAGAACAAGTCGCTAAACATGTTTCCGTTACTAAAGCAAATGGCGTACTGAGCATGAGCATAGGGCACTGGCCTTCCAATGCCCGATCTACCGCACTTGAAGCACTTGCCCCTCTCCTTTGGCTTCTTTAAGCCTCCGGTGGCAGGCATGTTCTTGCTCCCATTACTCCCACTATTTCCCTTGCCTCTACCACCTTTGGTGCCCCTTTTTCTTTTTCCATTTTGCAACGGAAAATTTGGGCCCCTAGATGTGCTAGCAAGAGCATGTGCTCCTTTGCCCATAACTCCTTCCGCAGCCACGAGATCATTAAGCAACTGACTAAGTGTATACTCGGTCTTGCTCATGATCGCATTCACGCGAAAATTCTCAAAAGACTTGGGCAGTGTATTGAGGATGATATCGACCTTGGCTTCGCCGTCAATACCTCCTCCCAACTGATCAAGACTATCCATGAGATGAGTCATGTGGGAGATATGTTCATGGACCGAACTTCCTTCTTCCATCTTACACGCCAAGATTTCTCTCATTGTGTGGAAGCGGACTGTCCGATCCGATTGCCCAAACTTACTCTCGAGACTTGACCATATTTCAGTCGCGTCTACCATCGATCGATCTTTGCGTTTGCAAGCCTTTGGACATAGTAGTCATCATATAGCATTTGGCCATATTGTTTGACTTATGCCAAAGTCTGCTTGACTCTCGCTGCTCATTAGTCGATGCGTCAGTAAGGGCATCGGGTTTAGGAGTAGTGAGAACAAACATGTGTTCTTCAGCGATAAGAACATATTCCATGTTTCGTTTCCACTCGATAAAATTGGGACGGATAAGGGATTTTGTGCGAGCATATTGATAATCGGTGTAAGAGACATATCTGAAAAGATAATGTAAACACATAAGCATACGATCACACATAATTCGTAACAATAATATTGTAACCTTTTGATAAAACAATATTAATTGAAACCTACAATCGCCCAAGGAATTCCACATGCAAACCGCGCGTGTGGGCGTTTACATGAACCCTCGACCGGACTAAAATATACCTTTTAGTCGTTTAATTTCAATCCATGTCAACTTATCCTTATGACAAATGAAATTAATGATTGGACCTTACTAGACCACATCACTATCGCAAGAAGGGACTTCGCGGGAAGTTGTACTTGAGGTGATGTCTAAGCAATGACCACAATTTTAAAAGTAGAAAATGAATTCTTAGAATTAGCATACTCACTAGGACTATACCGTTTCCAATCCAAATTCCTTTGTTATCTCATTTTATATCCATCTCTAGAGAACTTATGAAAATCGCACATGCAAGCCATGCGTGTGGACGTTTACACATGAAACTCCCACTTCTCAATAGATTTAAAATATTTTATTTAGAAATCTCATCTAACAAACTTATGATAAACAGTGCAAGCAAGCCTTACTCAAAGTGCGTCTCACTTTGTTTGGAGATCAAAAAGTGGAGGTCTTGACATTTTAATTTGAAAATTAATATGTCGGGTTTACTTGCTTAGTCTTTTTGTTCAAAAGGTTTGTCCATGCAGATCACGTAATCCTAGCATGCTTTTCTATAGAACTCAACATGTAAAACATGCTCGCAGAATTCTAAAATATGCTTGAAAACGCGATAAACCTAGCATACTTACTATGCGCATCCAATCACGAAAACATATAATATGTTTGTCTACGTAATTTAAACATACATAGCATGCTTCTGCATAATTTAAACATCCACGACATGCTATGAACGATTAAAAATAAAATAAAACGTTCATCGTGGCCCACTCGTGGAACCTGCACTTTCTTGCCTAATCTATTACATAGAATTGCAGCATGATCTTCATAAACTTCAAAACGGCCTCACGTGCGGGCATGGACCGATTCGTCACAAAATCGGATTCGCCCGAAAAATCGGATTCGGGCGGAAAGCGGTGCGGGCGGTTGGCCCAAAATGGGCCGGGGCGCGTGCTAGGGCACGGCCACGCGGCGCCCGATCGCCCTACGTCGCGCCGCCTCGCGTACTCCTCGCGGGCGCCTCGCGGTCGCGGCGACCGCGACCCGCCGAGCTTCGCGTCGCGCGACCATGCTCGCGCGCCGTCGCTACTACCAGCGCTCACGCTGCGCGCGTTGCCTCGTGGCCGTCAGCGGTCGTGAGTGCGCTCACGAGGCGCGGGGATCTCGCGCGACAAACGCGCGCCCGTCGCCACGTCGGGGATCTCGCGCGACAAACGCGCGCACTCGCGACGCCGGCGCCACGAACCACGGCGAGCACCGCGAGCACGACGCTCAACGCCGGCGGTGCGAGGCATCCGCGGCGGCACGCGCCCGCACCGCCCGGCCTACCGAGCCGTGCGCCGCGTCGCCGCTTCTTCGCCGATGCCGACCTACCGAGCTGCCGAGAAACACGCGCTGGCGAGGGTGTGCTGCAGCACCGAGCACGCCACGCGTGCCGCCGCCCGCGCGCCCGCGCGCGGCGTCCGATTTCTCCGGCGTCTCCGTCGTCTCGTTCTTCGTGTTCGTCTTCGTTCTTCTTTTACGGATAAGATTTACGGGGAAAATCTAATCTAACCACGGATTTTCTCGTGGTGAAAAACAAAATCCGACAAAAATAAAACCGAGCCACGATGAGCAGCGGATCCAACAATTAATTAATTGCGCGCGTTATAATCAAACGTGAATTAATCCAACAGAGCCAAGATAACGATCCGTGCTCGATACAAATTGTAGGAAAGCGATTTTAACCCTCTCTCGAGGATCTATCTTGGATGTTTAATTCACCATACATTAATTATATTCCTAGCATGCACCTATATAATTAATTGCAACACGTAGGGTTTTCTCGTGTTTACCTTTGAATCATCGGGGATGAGCGGATCGAGACTCGTGCTTTGATCTTCTGGACTGTATCCCGGTTGCCCAATCTCCAATATCGAGTGAGGATAATCTATGGAGAATGCTACAGAAAATCACCAAAGCTCTCTATGTAATTCTTGAAAATCTCTCCCAAGTCACTCTTGGAATTCTCGAAAATATGGTGTGGATAATTGATGATTAGCTTTGATCTTATCTCTTACCTTATATTTATAATGCATTACCATAATCCCATAAGGAAAGGATCCATGCATATCCAATAAATATAATAATATCCTTATAAGATAAAGAGAATAAAATCATTATCCTTAGAGAGGTAGTAGGGGGCGCCGATTTCTTCAGTAGCTACGGACCTGGATGGGCCAGCCCAGGGATCAAATGCAAGGAATAAAGATGGGCCTCAAATAAATTAATTATCTTATGTTCACCGAACATAAATTAATTTATAAACATTCATTCATGCCACTAGAGAATAAATCTTGACTTACCCCTTTATTACGAAGTTGAGTCGGGCTTGCACTTAGACATTACGAATCCCGTATTTAAGATATCGCGCGTCCATTAATTATTTAGAGCATTACATTGCTTAAAATAATTAATATCTTTAATTCTTAAGTAGTACCACTCAACCTTATTATTGTACTTGAGCTAACTCAACCTGCGGGGTTTAGTACAATAAACCTTTGAGCTCCTTAAGGGGCGTCATCATCCTAAACGGATACGGTGACTCGTCTGAGATAACTAGCATGACATACAAGCACCGCCACCACCCAAGATGCGGAGAATATTGGGTTAGAACATATAACCCTCACCCATAACAAGTCAAAGTGATGGTCAGCAACTCATACTCACCTAATACCTTATCGAGGTTTAGATCATCGTAAGTCACCGAGATCTAGGTTCTTCACGACGGTCAGATAGAAGAACTCATCTCACTGTGATCCATCAATACGTCGAGGCGCACAAAGCATAGACAAGCAACCAAGTCAAGTCACTTCTTATCTATACCGCAGCCTATACCGACAACTCGTCCTCAAGTTGTCTCAGCTGTGATTCTTTTTATATCTCATTAAGCTTGACCAATCATACAGACTTTTGTGATCTTCTACACCTTTGTATGATCTAACTTATATATGAGATAAGGGACACGATATATGCAATCAAGTAATCAATTCGGATAGGAGATTGTAATAGTGGTAACAGGAAACATTGTATACAAGCTCAACCAAAACTGTTTTCAGTATACAAATCCAACACCAATTCATCCTATTTAAATGCCGTTTTTTCTACAAAACATCGAAACAACGAAGTAAGTCCGAATCGATAAATATTAATCAAACCAACGGCATAAATAGGACAAACCACTAAAATGACATGTAAAACAATACCAAGAATAAGCACAAATTCATACCAAACAACTCCCCCACACTTATCCATTTGCTTGTCCTCAAGCAAATTCTATACCAATAAGAATAGGGAAGATAACTCATGCAACTTCACTCTTAGTCTAATCAATCAAACTTTATTGCTTTTCCCCCACACTTGGTGTTTACGAATTCAAAGATAATGTGAAATAAATCTAAGACGGCAATTGACTTTCAATAAATAAAAAGGTAACCTCTGCTCAGACCCAACTCTCCGTTAGGGGTGAACTAACTAATGTGGTCACCTTTAGCAACAAGTTCCTTTTTATTGCACAAAGAAAGTTTTAACAGATTTTGGAACAATATTCGAAAGGTGAACTCTCGATGAACTCGAGTCTCCTAACGTGGTTTCCCATGTCCATTTCTCAATTTACGAGAAAGAGGGACAGAATCCCATCCTCCATTTTAACAATCTCAACAAATAACTGGAGTTTCATTCTCCTTCTTTTCTCTTCTTTTTCACACCCTTTTTTTTTATTTTAAGAAACAAGTATATAGACGACCACAATGTTAACACTACCCCTAACATTAGTCGGACAAATCACATCAATTTCTCCCTATTCATTTTCTATCAATCACAATCTCGTCAATTCCCATTACACTCAAATCATATATCACCAAAAGTCTCGAAAATTCACAATCAATTTGATCAATATCACAGAGTTCAGTTGCACAAATCAAAATCCTAACTTACTCGCATAGACAAAGCTTAAGTCCAAACAATCAAAATAAGCACAAGGGCACATCATTAAGCATACAAAATATATATCACGCCCACAAAACCAAATACATACTATCTACTCCCCCACACTTAATTCGAGCACTGTCCCCAGTGCTTAAAACATTAATAACACAAAAATAGCCGATAGAGGAGGAGACTTCCCTGATAATAGATGGCAGTGGCAGAGTTGGAGTGTCACGGCTTCCACCACACCGCCACAACGTTCCATTCGAGCAAAACAAACTCAGCGACAATGCACGGATCAACGAGAACAACGAAACAAAACAAAAGGAAAGAAAGAAAAGAAAAAAAATACGTGGGTAAACTCCACGTAGTACTCAGTTTAACGTCGTGAGCCCGACGTATTCCGGTCAACAACGGACTATCCATAGTCCTTTACCTGCAGGAACACCATCTCAGCCAGAACATTAGTAGTAACCATATATGCACAAAGGACAGTAAAGAAAGAAAGTAACAAATCATTTAAGCTCAAGTCGAACATCTTATTCTCCAAAGTGAAATAGATAATTTCAATTCCCAAAGCACAATACTTTGGTGAATTAGGATGTTGATAAATTATGGATGTTACCTCAACCTTTGTCCTCACTTCTTCTTCCTCTGGGAACACGTATTTCAATTGTGGAGGAAGTTCTTTCACTTCCAGAGTGGGCTTTGGCACGCTAGTAACTTCATGTGCCCACTCTTTCTTCATCCTCTCTTCATCCTCCTCCAAGTGTAGCTCTTTCATCTCCAGAGTGGGTTTAGGCGTGTTATCAATATCATGTACCTACTCTTCCTCATCAGCCATCCTGGTAACCACTTCCTCGTGGCTTTGATCCTGCTTCTCATCCTCACGTTCCCATTCTTCCTCAATTTCCACCTTCTCTGGCTGCAGCGACTCGTCAGATGTCTCTCCAACCTCATTCTCAACAATTGGGTCACTTTCTAGAATAGTGACCGCCTGGACCTGCTCGGGTTGGTTTGGAAATTCCCTCCATTGCTGCAACAGCTCATCAAGCAGGCTATTAACAAGTCCCACTTGCGTCTCCAAACGCAAAGATGAGGCGTTTGCAGCATCCAAACTTTGGATGAACTTATCCTCCCAAGCTGGTTTCTGAAGTGGAGGTGGCTGTTGCGGGTATGTATTCTGAGGTGGAGGTGGTTGTTGTGGGTACGGATACTGTGGCGGAGGTGATTGCTCCCAGTAGGGATTGTAGGCTTGATCCTCATAGTGCGGTGGAGGTGGTTGATCCCAGTATGAAATGTAGGCTTGATCCTCGTACTGCGGTGGAGGTGGTTGGTCCCAGTTGGGATCATAGGTTTGTTGCTCATGGTAGGGATCATAGGCCTTATGCTCGTAGCCTAACGGGTATTCCTCAGAAAAATCGAACAGGGCTCCTTCTTAGTAAGAAGAATTTGCCCAATACGATGAACTTTCCTCCCCCCAGCCTGCTTGACCATACTCGTACTGCTGGTAACCCTGCATTAACAGACACCAACAACAAAAATAAGATCACACGCAGCGGGGGGAGAAAATGACAAAAAGAATAAAAAGAAACACAGAAAATAAACAACACAAACAATATGCCTAAAGTTTTCCCAACGGCGCCAAAATTGATCGAGCTAAAACACACTCAAATTCACCGCAATAAATGCGAGGTAATTGTGGCGTGATAAGTTAACCCTAGTCGTCTCTCAAGGAAAACTTAACAGGCTATTGTTCGTGTCGCCTACGTAAAGCAATTAAATCCTAAACATTCTAATACCAACGAGGGTTTGAAACATACGGGAATTTAAATACGAGAAGATAAACAACGTCCTAAGCTAGGGTTTGTCAATCCCTAGTTGAACTACGAAAGCGATAAATCGAAAGCAATAAATCTAAACTAGGGGTTGTCAATCCGTAGTTGAACTATGAAAGCATGATAAATCAAAGCAATAAACAAAAGCAATATAAATCAAAGCAGCATGAAAACAATCCATTGTAACTATGGAATTGGAATCAATAATGTTCATCTAACAATAATACTATGAAAATTAATCCGAAAGACTGATAAATCCCAAAAAGCATAAATCCAAAGCATAAATTGTTGAACAAGATAATTCAATCAAAGTAATGAAAACAGAAATTAAAACTAAATTGTATCTGTCTAATTGCCTGAAGAACTTCGGAAGAAAGCTTGGTGAACATTAGCGTGCCATGAAATAAAATAAAACTGGGCGAGAAAAGGCCGCTTTAAATTGTGACCTAGCCTATATATAATAAATAAGAGTGGCCGGTTTGAGGTGGAGCGAGCTCGAAGACATTCGCCTCATTTGTGGCCGCCACTCAAAGTGAACGCGAGGAAATAGGTGAAATCTTGTACTGGGATGGGCGCTTGGTGTGTGCGCCGGTTGAGGTGGCAGGGCGTCTGGGAGAGAAGGCGTTGGGCGAGGCCCAGCACGGACAACGTGTTGGAGGGCGCATGGCGAGCGCGCGCGCGCAGCGCCGGTTGGAGTGCCAGCGCCGCACGAGACGGGCGAACGCGCATCGAATGGGCGATCTTGGCGGCCGTAGCGGCTGGCGCTGACTTCTGCTGCGCTGGGCGCGCAGCAGCGGCGGCGGCGGCGGCGTGTGGCGTGCGGTAGGCGGCGGACACCCCGGGCGGACGGATGACGACGCGAGGCGGGCGCTGACACCAGCGCCGGACGGACGGACGCGCAGGCGAGCGGGCGGCAGCGAGCGGCATGGGCGGCGAGGCGAGGCGAGGTGACGCGACGGGCGGGGTTACGTTGGTGAGCGCTGTGGATGGCGCGCGAAAGATGGGCAAGCGCGGCACTCGGCGGGCGCGGGCGACTGTGCGGGCGTGCGGGTTGTACGGTGCGGGCGCATGGGCGTGCGGTGCGGCGCGCGGACGTGCGGGCGTGGCGCGGGCCATGCGGCGGGGTGCCGTCGCGACTTTGACGTTCGCTCTGTTCTCTCGCGTCCGAATTCGATTTGCGATCCGCTTGCGCCTATGAACTCCTATCGAAATTATCTTCAATATACCAGATCCTTGGCACATCCAATTCATCCTATTTAAATGCCGTTTTTTCTACAAAACATCGAAACAATGAATTAAGTCTGAATCGATAAATATTAATCAAACCAACGGCATAAATAGGACAAACCACTAAAATGACATGTAAAACAATACCAAGAATAAGCACAAATTCATACCAAACACAAATCATACCTTATCTCTTTAATATCATTATCTTATCTCATAAGATAAATATCTTCCATATACATACAAAATAATAACATCTCATCACATAAAATAAAGTGATCTTACATTTGATCACAATTTAATCCTATGTTCATATTATTTTCGAAAATCATGGGCTTAATAAAAGAAGACATTTCTTTTTCTTCCTTAGTGTAATCCTTGTCTAAATAATATCCCACATGTATTTAAAAACATAATTATTTATTATTAAGATTCATTTTATGCGAAAATTTAAGAGAAATTTCCATCTACTCAAAATCGGCAATTATCGACGTTCATTTTCATTTTTGAATTCATCGTAATCAAATTCCTTCAAAATTTCAAAAATCGGTGTTTGAAAAATCCGGGGTATTACACTTCTATCTTATGACAGACATGGATTTAGGATAGTTTTGACGGAGTTCATGTGTCTTTGAGTGGATACTCATGTTCGTAGGGTGAGGATCTAGATGGCAATCATCGAATTACTTGCGATTACTATCTGACTGGCATGGCTATGAGAGAGAGATCTCAGGAGAGTATACCTACCTTATAGACAGTGGATCGTGTGGTAGATAGCATGATTAGTATGTACGAATTAGATGTAGTTTTGTAATGTCTCATGATTTAATATGTCTAGTAATGACCATAGTTAGAGTGTAGACAAGACGTCACATTGTGTACTTAGTCGGTTAGATAGATCAGTATATATGTTAGACATATGGAAGTCCGCATTGAGACTTTTTGACGGAAAATGTAATGGTCTTGTATGGATTTTTTGTGGAATCAGTATCTGATGAATGGGATGTTTGTTGTTCCATGTTCTAATGAAATTATGCGCCAAGAATTGGGTCACAATGTGATTTGAGAATAAACTGACAATAATTGTTTTGCGTAAGATAAGAAGCATGCCCCCTAAAGCACCGAGACACAGAGGATGAAGAATTCCCCGACCTGAACGTCAAGAAGCACCACCACTACCACCTCGTAGAATCGAGGAACTGTTTCGCAAACAGAATCCACCATCTTTCAATGGAACCGAAGGCCCAGCTGAAGCCGAGCTTTGGATTAGGGCGATGGAAAGAATTTTTAACTTTCTATACTGCATGGATCAGGAGCGACTCTCCTGTGTGACGTTTCAAATGATGAGATCGGCAAATTTCTGGTGGGAGGCCAGAAAGAAAATCATGACTCTTGAACAAACGGAGAATTTTACTTGGGAAGATTTCAAAACATGATTGTATGATAAGTACATTCCAAAAAGCTATAGAAGAAGACGATAGACTCAACCACTAAGGGCACTGCAGGCACCACCGCAGCCACAACTACAGCAACCAAGGGCTTATGCTCTCAACAAAAGCAACCTACTAAGGATCAGGATAACTGGACAGGTATGAGCACACTTCTCAATACACCAGTGATAATGTTATCGATAAGGGGACTTCACGCTACCTTGTTAGAAATGCATACGTGGATTTCTTAGAACTTCACGTAGAAGGAGCCTGTGAGACAATATGGATTTTCTTCACCAGTAGAAAGAATTACGATGGTAATATGTTTGAACGAATTAGATTTAAACATAGGACTCACCACCCACAGAAATCGATAGATTCTTCGTATAGGGTTAGTTTATAACCTAGACTCATATGATCCTACGAAATCAAGAACTTATTGATCTTAGACTGGAAGGTTTAAGACTAAGGATTAGTCGATATCTAAAGTAAAGGTCCTATGAAGATATCATGAGCTCGAAGAAGCGACACCAAAACTCGAGGACACGATGAAGGAAAGGATAATACGAAACGCTATGAAGAAGTACAAATTTCGAGGATGAAATTTTCTTAAGGGGGGTAGAATGTAATACCCCGAGAAATTTAAAACTTCGATTAATTAATTTATTTAGCTAAATCGAGGTTTGAGTTTAGAGCGATTATTAAAAATTTATAACGTCGGCGTTTCAACATTATTTTCTAACGAGAAAATTTAAACGAATGCCGGAGAACGAATACTGTTATAAGTCGAGCCAGACATTTTATTTTGGATAAATTGTCTAATCAACCCACATCATTTCAAATCCTCCACTTTTCCCTATATATACTTTTTTTTCAAACTTCATTATCACACCTCTAAGAATCCTATGGAAACTTTACAGCAACACATATATCTCATCTCATGTGTAATTAATGAACCCATATTTCCTATTTCCAAACTCGTCGACAACAACAGAAGAAAACCAACAACAATGTAATACTCATTTTCCTTAGTATTTTTCTTCTTCTTACAAGATCCAAGCTAACAACTTCAAATTTTTTGTTTGGACTTGCAAATGTTGTTCATTTCTTAACAGATTTTAGTAAACAACATAAGCACATTTTACTAAGGTTATACCATTCTCAACTCCTCATTTAATTATTTTCTATACTGAAATAATGTATACAAATACATAGAAATTTAGCAATTACAAAGCTTAAAAATTCTCTTAACATCGGACCGAGCCACTTAAGGCTCGGCTATTAATCGAAAAACAACAGCATCGATGGCGGCGCGGTGGCTGGAGCACAGCCAGAGATGGAGAGGCCGCGACGGTGGAAAAAATTGAAAGAGTGCATGTGTGTGTTTTTGTGAGAAAACGGAGAGGTTCGTGTGAGTGTGTGTCGGTTCGTGAGGGAACCAAGAGAGAAGAAAGATGGGGCCGGAGTCGCGATGGAGGTCGACGATGACGATTGTCCGTCGGAGACGGGAGAAGACGGTGATAGTTTCACTGAGAGATAGAGAGATACGTCATGTGCACGATGTGTGTGTGGTTGAAACACGAGAGAGAGATGAGCGTATGTGCGCGAGTGTGTTCGAGAGGAAAGAGAGAATGAGGAGAGTCGTGGAGGACGGTGGCGGCACAACGTCAGCGTGCCCAACCGGAATCGATGGTGGCGGTGACGATCTCGCCGAGAAGAGAAGAGGAGGCAGTTTGTGTGTATCTGTGTGTGTGCACCGCGTGAGAAGAGAGAAGAAATGAGACAGTGGTCGTGGCGGCGGCGCACTTTGCCTACTGTCGACGTGGCCGGCCGGACGTGGGACGACGGTGGTGTAGTGTGTGTCTCATTTGTGTGCTTGAGTGAGTAAGAGCCGAGAGAGAGAGAGATGTGAGGGGGCGGCGGCTAGGGTTAGGGTTAGGATAGTTAGTTTAGTTTTATTATTTTTTTGGGCCTTGTTCTTTGGGCCAAAAATATTTGGTATTGGGCCTCTCCAATAAAATTGAAATGGACTCTTGAATAAATGATAGTCTTGAGTTAATTAGTGTCACGACCCGACTACTTAATTAGGTGATTAACTAAATAATCAGGCCATGACTGATTTAAAGAAATGAAATTTTGGACAATTGGACGACATATCCTCTAAAATATGGATAAGCCAACCTGCACACAGCAAATAACCAACCACGAGCAACAACAACAAGTGAGGTTACAACTTCAACAATATGTATATAAACATTTCCAAACATTTACAAGTTTTCCAAAAATATAGTTCTAAGTTTTAGAGTCAACAACGGAAGAGTAGTGAATGTCATGTATGAAGACACGACATTCGAGCATAACTATTCAAACAAAAGAAAGACTAAGCTCAGCTCCAAAGCCCATATCTCTTCCACGCTCAACCTGCATCAAATAGAAACATTTTGCGGGTATGAGTACCAAAGAGTACTCAGTGGGTAATTTCTAAAACGTTAACTTTCAGAACTTATTAAATTTGCTTTAAGCAAGAGTTGAGAAGATGACTTGAATAATTACTACATAAAAATATTTCATTATTATATCACCACACAATCTTGGTTTGAAACTGTCACAGCCCAACTACTTAACCAAGTAATTAGTCAAGTAATTGGACCGTGACGTGGGTTAAGAAAGATCTTTCGATAATCAATAAGAACAATTGACCAATAATACATCTCAAATACGACATATGACATCAACTTCCGTCATTAAGGAAACAAACATTTTATGATCAAAGAAATGACAGGAAGTTTAACAAAAGTTTAAGTTTAGGTTTTTAAACCAAAATGAAGAATTGAATGAAAACTAACTACGGCTGAGGGCAATAATTACAAAAGGATAACCATACTAAGAATATATGTATTTAAGAAATATTTTCAAAACAATAAAAATCTTCTGATGTTTCAAAGTATGGTTCGACAACATGCCAAAGACATGATATACATCTTATTGGGTCTAACAAAACTATTCTGAACTTTCAAGTAAATCCTTATTCATAAGGTATTCCAATGAATCCACATTTTCATAAGCAAGCCGGCAACGTAACAACGATGCCGAGATCATAACAACAAACTAATGACCGTTATCAAGATTAGGTCGGTTGATTTGGCATAGCAAAACATAATAGCAAATGAAGGCCAAAGTTCGGCAGCGAGAAGTGTGGTTGAGAATTATGTATGAAGACATAAAACTCGGGGCATCAAAACATGATAACCTCAAATGATTAACATCAACAATTTAAACTTTTCATCATGAGTCAAACATTTAGAGATGCTCCTTGCACTGACATTCGATTTCGACATCCTCTCGAGCTCAACCTGCACGTTTAGAAATACATGCAGGGCGTGAGTACAAAAATGCACTCAGTGGGTATTCGCCAAAAACATTAAAACATTGCCCTTAGGGCTATATGATTGACTTGCCATAACGTTAGCAATGCATGGGGTTTTAGTGAAATAACCGTGCATGCATCATAATAAACATAAACATTTACTTACTTGCTTTCAATTCTTAGCATCATCATAAAATATGCATATGCATGTTCTCATGTCGGCCGATAACTTTCTCTTTCCATATCCACGGACTTTGTCTATGTGTTGAGAAGTAGGCCTCCTTCTCAAACACGCTATGACCCGAAGGGTCGCTATCCGACGTCGGTAAATCTCAAACATCATAACATACCCGTGTTGATGGACCCGAAGGGTACCATGCCACGGTCATACTCTTTTATCATCTCTTTCTTTTCTTTCTTTCATTTCCGTGGATAGGTAATGCATCATGCTCATGTTCATGCTCAAAACAGGCAAGTCATTTAACTTGAAACTTTGCTCATAATTCGGTTTGAAAACATAAAAACATAAGCATTTCATATTAGAAAATATTTATACCCACCTGGAGACAGTCCCTCGGCGACTGTAGTTTTTGTCTTTCATATCTTTCTTCTTCTTCTTGGTCCTTTAATCGACATAAAGCGGCGTATAAGCCTATCAAGAACCAAACACAAAATGACTTATCTTAGTCGTCGCTACGACTATATCTTCTCGGTATCAAGACACTATGGTCAATAACACTTGGGTCATTGGATCCTCAAACATCTTATATAAACAAATTCTAATGAAATTTCGAGAATAACGTTTATAAAAGCATTGCCATTTCAATACCAAAACAACCAACTTATTCCATACTTCACCAAATCATCACCGTATGTCTAAATGAGTATATTAAACTCAACAAAAAGCTTAAACTATCTCATCTTAGCCAAAAACCCAATGTCCCCTTAAGACACGATTTATGTCCGACGTCAAAATCATGTGAAGCGTCATCTAACACCAATGAATCTCTATACATGCTCAACTATTATTAGATATCATCAATCCATCATTAAAACACAAAGACCAAAGCTTTAGCATTGAAAACAATTTTTAAATCGGCAAACTAAAATTTTTCAACTTTTGAATCGTCGGTAGAAAAATCCGAATAAATCATTTTAAGCTTTATTCATATCATAGAATCTAAATATGAACTCAAATTGATCAAATAAAATCAACAATCCAATGTTACATGGACTCAAGGTTTCGGCTAACTTAGGGTTTTTCAACGGCTTTGATTTCAAACGTTTTTCTTGTTCAAAACATATTTATATCAACTCCTCAACACATATATGTAAGAATATTAAACATATAAGCATCATTAATTCAAGATCAAAGCCTCCCCTTTTTCGAAAATTTAACAAAATTTCAAAGATGAACCTATGCTCCACAATTTCAACGGTAAACAACTTATCGGCGACGAATCGAACATAATATCAAGAATTAATCAAACAACAACAATCCTTCATAATTTCATCAATATGACCGAAAATTAAGCATGCTCATAAGTTCATGATTTTCAAAATTTTAAACCATAGATGTGTTCTAAGGATTGAATTATACCTGAAATCGAAGACGGATCGAAATTTCATCGGTTAGATCTTTCAAACTTTTGCTTGAAATTTTTGAAAATTTCTAGTGTGTGTGTGTGTGTGTTTGGACGAAAATATGGGAAAAATAAAGAAGAAAATGGCTTGAAATGTGTATATATATGTAGCCACAAATTTATTTTATTTTTCATTTTCTTTAATTTGGAGGAAAATTCTCCAAAATTCTAGAGAATTCTTTAAAATTCTCCATTTTCATTTTCTTTATAACATGATGAATAATCATGTTCTAGCAATTACAAAATGTACACTTGTCTATAAATAATATCAATATTATAAATGCATACTATTAGTCCATATCGTTCCGATTTCAAAACTCAATTTCTAATAAAATGCTCTCTACTTGAAATTCTCTTCTATAACTAAAATAACATATTATAAATATCAAACTTTGATTATAAAAATATTTTTGGCTTTAAAAACCATTTTAGACATTTAGCCGACGATTAGGGTTTAATCGGCAAATCCGATATCACAAAAATTAAAGATTTGAAATTTCTATTTTATGAAATCAAAACTTTGTTGAGCATGTATCTATCATCTTAAGACCCTTGGAATCTAGTTCTTCTTATTCTAAACAAGACCTAAGAATCTTATCTTAGGTTCTATCTCGAATCGATTTCGAATAAATCTCAAATTCTATTTTTATCGACTCGAAGCTTAACATAAAAGCTTCTAACTTAAACAACTCTTTCTTAAGGATGCAATGCCCTTCTCATAGGCTCTTAATCAATAGCTAATCTCTGCTACAAGAATACGGGGTATTACATTCTCACCCCCTTACAAAAATTTCGTCCTCGAAATTTAGTACCGTTTTGCAGAGGTACTTCATTCTCATCTGATCTTTCAGATATCATATCGCTTCTTATAAACCATAATGCTTTCATTGGGCTTTAACTGAAGGAATTAATTATTCCTTAGTTGTCGTTCTTTTCGATCTAAGACGTGTTCTGGCTTCTCTTCATAGCTTAGATCTGGTTCACGAACAATGTTCTATTGATGTATGATGTGTTTTAGATCAAACACATATCTTTGTAAGTGCATCATGCGGAACACATCGTGAATATTGTCGAAACTTGGAGACAATATTAATCTGTAAGCGACTGGCCCAATCTTTTCTTGAATCTCGTACAGCCGAATAAATCTTGGTTTGAGATTTTCTTTTGATTCCAAGGCGATATATTTCTTTGGAAGGATATACTTTCACGAGAACTTTATCTCAATTCTCGAAACTTAGCTCTATTCGTTTTGTATCTACATAGAACTTCTGATGATCATGAACTTCTTGGATTCTTTTCTTGTTTTGTCGTATGATTACGACCATTTCTTCAATCGCCGGTTCAATTACTTTTCTTTCTCCAATCGCGCGTCTAAAAAAAATGACGATCTACGTTTTCTACCGTAGAGGCTCCATAGAACTTTATATTAATCATTGTTTGGTAGCTGTTTGTCTGAAAACTCGATCGTCCACTCATCTCTTGTTGAAAACTCGTTCAAAAACGAGATGTAAACTTGGAGTCTCTATTTAAGTTGATTGAGACAAGCACTCCATGTAAAACGTACCAGCGCTCGGATGTATTTTTGAGCTAACTCTTGACTTCATACATGATAGAGATTTCAAAGAAAAGACTTTCGAGGTAATTCCATTATAAATTTGCGGACTTTCATTATGAAGCGATATACATATGAAACGTTTCGATCAAACGCTCAACAACTTGAGAGCTCACTTTTAAAGCAAACCCATCTTCAGCATTAGCTGGGTATCAACTTTATTGAAAGATGGGGATTCGGACGCAAAAGAGCACAATTGGCTTAAAAGAGATAAGGTACAGATAAAGTGTAAGGAAAATTACACTTTCTTATTCCCTTTTAAGATAAGGATTTCTTTATGCGTATGGTATCTTGCATTGCAAATAATTGCCAAAATGCGGCATGTTTCGTTTATCAAAAGCGAGAACAAAGTTCTCAATCAACAAACAGTTTACATTTCAAAGATCATCACAGTTGTTTATAGTAAGGTTATGATATGAAATAACACAATTTGGATAGCGAATGATCATATATGTCGAGGAAGAAAAATTGCCTCGTTGAGGACATTTCTGAAGTAGGGAAACATTGCAATCTGGGGTTTTCAAGCATATAGATAATTTGGCATCTCGAACAACTTATATGGTGCGATTCTCAAGCACGCTATCGCATCATAAAATATCCATATGTTCACGATAGGCTATCATTGTCATCAACGGCCGTAGAAGTCTAACGTCTCCATATCTTTCTCAATCTCAAGAAATAGCATATCAATAGCACAATCGGAAATGAATACAAAAGAATGACTCTATGGTAAGGATATCGAATCAATCATAAAGACATTTGATTGATATCTAGGTCAGTAGCTATCTTTGTGCCAACAACCGGCAAAATTTGGATTTAGACATAAAAGATCTTGAGACATCTGGAATCTCGAAAAAATCACCTTGAGTCTCTTCTCAAATCTCAAATGAGGAGTTTCAAAGATATGAGAAAATTGAACAAACTGAATCGGTATTGAAATATTAAGAGATGCAACAAGGTGACCATACCAATCTAGGTCGATAGTAAACATCTCGATATTGAGGTAAAAATGATCCAACTATAGAGGATATACATCATATTCAGACATAGCGAGCTAATTATCTAGAAATGAAAACTTTATTTTAGAGCATAGGTACTAGCATCATACTCAGGGGTGGTAGGATCATCATTAATGGTTTCAACATCTTCTCTGTCATTAGGTGTAATTGAAAAGTTACCACCAGTGGAGTTGGAATTGATGCCAAAAGGAAATTCAAGTGTTCATAATAATAAGAACTAATGATAGTTAGGAGTCTAGAAAAATTAGCTAAAAACGAGAGTTACGTGTCATTAGATGGTCCGGGGTGTTTATAGCTGATGGGTAGAAACCCTAATTCTCATCAGGTTGTGTTACCTAGCGGTCAGACTAATGATCGCGAGATTGATCGCTAGTTATAAGGCATAAACTTCTGGAATGAACTCGCTAGCTGGCTAGCGATCGCGAGGGTGATCGCCGATCTTTTATTCCTTCTTATCTTTAATTACTTCTTTGCTTGTATATCGATCATCACCGAAAGCCAATCTTGTTACTCCTTAAGCAATAATATAAAGCTGAGTATCCCATCGGTCTCGTTGCATCGTATTCCTATGCCTTTCTCATAAGCGATGGAATTGAGCGAGAAATTTCGCTCTAGATAAACCGCTCATCCGGTGTATACGGATAGAAACGTTCTCGATCTTTTCGATGAAGATAAGCGAAACGACGACAAACGTAATAGCGACAACGAAATAACGACAACAAGGCGCGACAAACAAGTCGTACTTTTCCGAATTGTTTAGGCGATCCTCATTGTCGTAGCTAAAACAATACTCAAACTCTTGTAGAAAACATATTCATTTTGTTACGCCATCTCTTCTCGAACTTTCTTTTCAACTTCACTCATAGAGCAATAGCTCATTCAAGCATACATTCTCATATAACAATTCATTCAATAAAGCATATACTCAATCATCATCTATAATAATCATAATCATCATAATCATAAGCATAAGCTCATACACAGTGAGCTAGAGATGATGAAATCGAATCTTGAGCTTCTCTTTAAGAATAAGCGACTCTTTATCTCATTTCTCAAATCGAATCAAACAACTAATTAGTAGACTCTTAAGATAGAGTCAAACAAATGACTCATAACTCAAATTCTCAACAGAGTTATCTCAAAAGAATTCACATGCTCAAGGTGCACAAAGCGCACAAGACTTACAAAGATTCATGAATTTAGAATTGAGACAACGCACAAGGCACAAGGATTCGTAAGAATTTAGAAGTTCGTAATTTAAACGTGCTCAAGCGTGCAAAAGTTCACAAGGATTTACAAGCTCGAATTCAAAACGTGCACAAATTGCACACAATTCTCAAGGATTTCTGGGTTCGAATTCAAAACCGCTCGATACCATTACATCACATTGACTACTTAACCAAGTAATTAGTCAAGTAATTGGACCGTGACGTGGGTTAAGAAAGATCTTTCGATAATCAATAAGAACAATTGACCAATAATACATCTCAAATCGACATATGACATCAACTTCCGTCATTAAGAAACAAACATTTTATGATCAAAGAAATGACGGAAGTTTAACAAAAGTTTAAGTTTAGGTTTTAAACCAAAATGAAGAATTGAATGAAAACTAACTACGGTGAGGGCAATAATTACAAAAGGATAACCATACTAAGAATATATGTATTTAAGAAATATTTTCAAAACAATAAAATCTTCCGATGTTTCAAAGTATGGTTCGACAACATGCCAAAGACATGATATACATCTTATTGGGTCTAACAAAACTATTACGAACTTTCAAGTAAATCCTTATTCATAAGGTATTCCAATGAAT
Organism: Salvia rosmarinus; assembly: GCA_036937905.1. NCBI lineage: Eukaryota > Viridiplantae > Streptophyta > Magnoliopsida > Lamiales > Lamiaceae > Salvia > Salvia rosmarinus. Next base: position 44,765,062 of record CM072817.1, read on the forward strand.
CCACATTTTCATAAGCAAGTCGACAGCGTAACAACGATGCGAGATCATAACAACAAACTAATGACCGTTATCAAGATTAGGTCGGTTGATTTGGCATAGCAAAACATAATAGCAAATGAAGGCCAAAGTTCGGCAACGAGAAGTGTGGTTGAGAATTATGTATGAAGACATAAAACTCGGGGCATCAAAACATGATAACCTCAAATGATTAACATCAACAATTTAAACTTTTCATCATGAGTCAAACATTTAGAGATGCTCCTTTGCACAGCATTCGATTTCACATCCTCTCGAGCTCAACACGCACGTTTAGAAATACATGCAGGGCGTGAGTACAAAAATGCACTCAGTGGGTATTCGCCAAAAACATTAAAACATTGCCCTTAGGGCTATATGATTGACTTGCCATAACGTTAGCAATGCACTGGGGTTTTAGTGAAATAACCCGTGCATGCATCATAATAAACATAAACATTTACTTACTTGCTTTCAATTCTTAGCATCATCATAAAATATGCATATGCATGTTCTCATGTCGGCCGATAACTTTCTCTTTCCATATCCACGGACTTTGTCTATGTGTTGAGAAGTAGGCCTCCTTCTCAAACACGCTATGACCCGAAGGGTCGCTATCCGACGTCGGTAAATCTCAAACATCATAACATACCCGTGTTGATGGACCCGAAGGGTACCATGCCACGGTCATACTCTTTTATCATCTCTTTCTTTTCTTTCTTTCATTTCCGTGGATAGGTAATGCATCATGCTCATGTTCATGCTCAAAGCAAAAGTCGTTTAACTTGAAACTTTGCTCATAATTCGGTTTGAAAACATAAAACATAAGCATTTCATATTAGAAAATATTTATACCACTGGAGAGCAGGTCCCTCGGCGATTGTAGTTTTGTCTTTCATATCTTTCTTCTTCTTTGGTCCTTTAATCGACATAAAGCGGCGTATAAGCCTATCAAGAACCAAACACAAAATGACTTATCTTAGTCGTCGCTACGACTATATCTTCTCGGTATCAAGACACTATGGTCAATAACACTTGGGTCATTGCATCCTCAAACATCTTATATAAACAAATTCTAATGAAATTTCGGCAGAATAACGTTTATAAAACGCATTGCCATTTCAATACCAAAACAACCAACTTATTCCATACTTCACCAAATCATCACCGTATGTCTAAATGAGTATATTAAACTCAACAAAAAGCTTAAACTATCTCATCTTAGCCAAAACCCAATGTCCCTTAAGACATGACTATGTCCGACGTCGAAATCATGTGAAACGTCATCTAACACCAATGAATCTCTATACATGCTCAACTATTATTAGATATCATCAATCCATCATTAAAACACAAAGACCAAAGCTTTAGCATTGAAAACAATTTTTAAATCGACAAACTAAAATTTTCAACTTTTGAATCGTCGGCCGAAAAATCCGAATAAATCATTTTAAGCTTTATTCATATCATAGAATCTAAATATGAACTCAAATTGATCAAATAAAATCAACAATCCAATGTTACATGGACTCAAGGTTTCGGCTAACTTAGGGTTTTTCAACGGCTTTGATTTCAAACGTTTTCTTGTTCAAAACATATTTATATCAACTCCTCAACACATATATGTAAGAATATTAAACATATAAGCATCATTAATTCAAGATCAAAGCCTCCCTTTTTGAAAATTTAACAAAATTTCAAAGATGAACCTATGCTCCACAATTTCAACGGTAAACAACTTATCGGCGACGAATCGAACATAATATCAAGAATTAATCAAACAACAACAATCCTTCATAATTTCATCAATATGACCGAAAATTAAGCATGCTCATAAGTTCATGATTTTCAAAATTTTAAACCATAGATGTGTTCTAAGGATTGAATTATACCGAAATCGAAGGCGGATCGAAATTTCATCGGTTAGATCTTTCAAACTTTGCTTGAAATTTTCGAAAATTTCTAGTGTGTGTGTGTGTGTGTTTGGGCGAAAATATGGGAAAATAAAGAAGAAAATGGCTTGAAATGTGTATATATATGTAGCCACAAATTTATTTTATTTTTCATTTTCTTTAATTTGGAGAAAATTCTCCAAAATTCTAGAGAATTCTTTAAAATTCTCCATTTTCATTTTCTTTATAACATGATGAATAATCATGTTCTAGCAATTACAAAATGTACACTTGTCTATAAATAATATCAATATTATAAATGCATACTATTAGTCCATATCGTTCGATTTCAAAACTCAATTTCTAATAAAATGCTCTACTTGAAATTCTCTTCTATAACTAAAATAACATATTATAAATATCAAACTTTGATTATAAAAATATTTTTGGCTTTAAAAACCATTTTAGACATTTAGCCGACGATTAGGGTTTAATCGGCAAATGCCGATATCACAAAAATTAAAGATTTGAAATTCTCTATTTTATGAAATCAAAACTTTGTTGAGCATGTATCTATCATCTTAAGACCCTTGGAATCTAGTTCTTCTTATTCTAAACAAGACCTAAGAATCTTATCTTAGGTTCTATCTCGAATCGATTTCGAATAAATCTCAAATTCTATTTTTATCGACTCGAAGCTTAACATAAAAGCTTCTAACTTAAACAACTCTTTCTTAAGGATGCAATGCCCTTCTCATAGGCTCTTAATCAATAGCTAATCTCTGCTACAAGAATACGGGGTATTACAGAAACATACCGGCATCACATACCCGAGTTGGTCCCAAAGGTTCCCAACCACGGTCATACTCTATCTACGTCATTCGGTAATGGCAAGTAGGCCTCCTCCCCAGTACCATGACCGGCCTACATTTGCAGGCTCACGGCCATAAACCTGTGCACAATATATACATATTGTTTTCCTACCGTAGATAGATCAATTGCCGTCATACCCACAATGTGGTAAATCGATCATTATCAACATATTCATAATGTGGTGATTGGAAACAATTTCATCATAGAAACACGTTTGAAACATAACATTGAACTTGTTTAGAAACATAATTTAGTAAGCATTACCCACCTGATAACGTTCACGCCAAAACGTTTGTTTCTTCGTCTTTCACTTCTCGACTTCCTTTGCTCGTTCCTTGTAAAATAAGATTATCATTGAATTTAGCAAACTTCCTTATCCACTAGAACATATTACATCTATATCTTAGTCTTACCTAATCTAAGATTAGGTTAGACTTATCGCATTATTCCATAATTCATTCCTTAATAAACTTAGAACTTAGATAACATGCTATAATTAAGGAAATTAAACAACTTCAAGTAATTAAATTACACTTCACCATTTATCAATAGTTTGCTAATTAAAATTGCAAAACATATTATTATTAAACAAATTCTAACGAAATTTCGGTTAGTAACGTTTATAATTTGAATCGCCATACCAAACCAAACTCAATCAATTTCATTCCCAAACTCCACCAATCATCAACATATGCTTAAATATACCTTTAGGAATTTAAAATAAGTTCAATATCACTCATTCACACCATTATCCTTATATACTCTTCAACCATGTTATCGGCAAATTTCAAGAATTTTACAATCTAAAATCCATTTATTATCCAACAATTCACATTTATACTTATTCCTCATCAATGATTATCAATCCATGATCACTTCCAATTTCAACCAAGTTCATCACATAAAATCACCAACTTAGCACTAAACTTTAATTTTCAAATTTTCACAATTCATGTCCATAAAATCCTATAAATTCAACTTAAGTATTATTTTTATCATAGATCTCAAAAATCATATCAAATACATTAAATAAAATCAAGAAATCAAAGTTCAAGCCTTCCCCTTCATTTTCGAAAATTTGGGATTTATTCATATGCATGAATTAAATTCTTATAAATTCATATTATGCATTATGTATATCCTAAAGTTTAAATATCATGCCAATTATATCAAATAAAATCAAAATCCTTAAGTTCTAATTACCTATAGTTTTCGAAAATTTTAGGGTTTAATGCATGTTTTAAATTTCTATTTCTTTAATCATGTGATGTTTAATTCCATTCCTAAACATGTATTTGATCTCAATTTAACTAAAGCACATCATATTCTTCACATACCAAAAATTAGGGTTCATAATTAAAACTTTAATTCACCAACTTTAGGAAATGAAAGAAATAAAACCATAGATTATGTTAATTATACATAATAAGCACAATTAAATCAATAAACATAACAAAAATTAAACAAATCAACCTTAAAATTAATCACATAATTTTCAAAAATCATAGATAGGTAGAACATCATATTCATCAATTTAAATCACAAAAATTTAACTTAAACAAGGTAATTACCTTTCTTGAAGTGATTTGCTATTAATTCTCCACTTAAATATGGATTAAAAGTGAAAATAAAAATTTAGTGTGTGCTTGTGCAGTGAGTGCCAAAAATGGGGAAGAAAATGAGCTTGATGATGATCTTATGTATTTTGTAAATTTCTAGAATGTATATGTGTAATTAAATGTACATTTGTATTCATTTTATTAGTATTAGACACAAATTTCAAAAATTATAAGTATACCTCCAAAGTTATTAATGTTATACATTAATATCCTTTAATAGGCAAAAACTATATTTTCAAATAAATATTAAAATTCAAAATAATTTATATCCATGATTGAAATTAAATTCATATAAACATAAATTAAATTCTTTCATGTGTTAAAAAATTCAATTAATTATGCTTAAATTCCTTAAATTTCAAAAATTATGACAAATAATTCTTTTATCACTAAATAATAATAAAATAAATTTATTCAAGCCATTTAATAGCTTGAACAATTATTCATCTCATTTTATAAGAAAATTCTCATATAAAAATAATTAATGCATTTCTTAGCACATTTTCCATTTAATAACATTTTTCATCCAAACACACAATAATAATCACATCTTTCACATTTTATCATAATAAAACTCATTTCTAATTAATCTCTACGTCTTCTAATTTCTATTCCTTCTATTAGGAATTAATAGAATTTATATCGCTTAATAATCTATTATGCACTTCTTTATAAATTCTTTAAGAAATAACTACTTTGTAAGTCCTAATTATACCTAATTAGATTCTAATTAAAACTTAAAAAATTGCGGGTTACGACAATTAGGCCCTGTTGAAATATTATAGTTAGATTACTTTTAGTTTGGGCCAAAATTATTTTGGTTGGGCTTAGTTTTAGTTTAATTCCTTGCAGAATATTTTATATGTTAGAGCCTTGTGATAATGAGCCGAGTTTGGGCCGAAATAATAATAATATAGGCTTTGGAATAAGTGATAAATGGGCCGAAAATAATAGAATGGGCCATCAACTTTTAATTAAATGGAAGATGGGCTCTGGAATTAAATTGAAGGTGGGCTTAAATTTATTTTTAATGTTGGGCTAAGAATTTAAATTGATGATGAGCTGGAATGATTTATTTATTTATATGATCCATTATATGAAATTAAGGAGTGTAGAGTTTTCACACATAATCTAAATTGAACAAATTGTTATTAACACGTGGCAATTTATGTGTGGCTAAAACTATAAACTATGTGTATATTAATTAAATATGAGGTTTAATTCTAGTAATTAAATTTTGTGATAAATTCTAATTAACTAAATGATAATCTAAATACCAATTATTTAGATTGTGTTATTTAAATTCATTAGATTGAATTGCAATTTCATAATTACTAGTTTGACTAACTTAGTTCTTATAATTAAATCGAGAGTGCCATCAACGAGCACAAGATTGTCAATAGGCACTGACTTCCTATATATTGAGCATCCACCGCAACAAGCGAGAAAACATCAAAAATCCAATTGGAACCAATTTCATAATTAAATTAAGTCTAATTTTAGAAATTGAATAGCATAATTAATTAATTATATTATGGGATAATTTGAGAATTATTCTTTTTAAGTGACTTATTTATGTAATAAGATTAACCTTAAGCAAATTGCTAAATAAGAGGTGATTGGAATTAAATCCTAATTAGTGAATATCTCAGATGAATTAAATTAATTTGATTAATTAATCAAATGTTATTGGACTTTTAAATTGATCAATTTAATTAACTTTAATTATGGATTTGCTTAGTTAAATTAGAGATTTAATTAATTAATGATTTGATTATGTCAAGTAGATGCTTGAGAAATATTATTTAAGTAACTTTAATTTGTGAAACGTTTGTTAGAAGTTTATTGAATTATGAGAAATATTTATTGATTGTGTAGTATAAATATGGGTTTCTCTGTTAGAATATGTGGGACATGTGAGGTAAGAAACACAGCGTGGAAATGATAGTAATGAATGAGGTATTGAGACTCGAAATCGTTGATACGTGTTAACAAACGACAAAGATTAGTCATGAACTTATGATTCATAAATTGTACGAAATGATATGGAGAAACATCAATGGAAAGGAGAATGCAACGACGAAGTGTCATCTATAGTCATGGCGAGACAAACCTAATAGACGAAATATAGATTGTTAACTGAGTCGTATCGATAACGAAAATCCTAAAACCCAGAAACTCTAAGACTTAAAAGATATCAAGTTTGTTGAATCTTAACGATGCTTCTCGAAAGAAGCGAATGACATTGACAAGGTCCAACGTGGACGTAAACGAAAACGACAAAGGATTGCTAGCAGGTACTTCAAGAAGGACAATTCTTGAGGTGGACATTTTTATCTACATAAAATGTTATTTTTATGAAAATCATTTACTACTTATGCTTTATTGCTTTCTTGAACTGCAAATGTTTAAATGCGATATTGTCTGCTAAAATGTTTATTGTTTTGTATATATACATTCGGGTTGGCTGGGACAATAGGAGATATTACGAATTCGGATCCTACTGGTGGATGCCATTTTGGACTTGTACACTTAGCCTCTGAACCGTTCGTGGTCAGTCGTGCGTTCAGGTGAAGGGAGGCCTCCCTCCCGACGTGTTCCATAGCCAATTTGAATTATACGTTGTATGAAAATGACAGGCTAGTCGACTTTGGAAAAATGATAAAATGTTTAGTAAGCACAAGACCTTTCAAACCAAAACCCTTGTGTCTTACTGTGGTGACGACAATACAATTTTGTGAAGAAAATATAAAATATTTCGGCATGTGCCCACTGAGAACTTTGTACTTAGCCCTGCATATTCATTTTTGATGTACAGGTTGAGCTGGTAATGAAACGGAGTGAAGTTGAGTGAGATATCTATTGTCGATGGAATTGGAACATCTTTTGGTTCACCTTGAGAATTCATCTTCATATGCATATCTCACATGTTTATTCTGCTGCAAACTCTTTAAACTCTTTTGAATTGTAGATATATGTTGAACTCTTGAATATTCTAGTAGTGATTACATAATCAACTATTGTTTGGTTAGACTCTCTGAATCGACCTTGATATGACATATGCTTCCGTATTTACTCATGTTTCCTTACCAATGATATGAATAGAAATCAATACTAAAATCCCTTTTCTTTCCCGCTTCTTTAATCCAACCCCAAGTCGCGGTCCGACAATGCAGTCATTCAGGATTAGCCGAGTCGGGCTGTGACACTTCAAGACATATCAATATTGGTTTTCGACATTCGATATAGTCAATTTGGTTAATTAGTACATTATTTCCGTTAAAGTATATGAGATGAGATAATACTTAAGCTCAGACAAAACATGCAATTTGAATGCGATACTTAATGTCTTGAACGATGCCCACACACCTGAATTTTTAAATAATTTGAATGTTCAAGATTACCAAAGCACGAACTAAATCTAAAGGTCGGTACCAAGGTCATGCTAAGAGATATTGACAATTCTCTTGGATCGTGCAACGACACACATTTGGTGGTCACGAGGCTTGGAAACCATGTTTTGAAGGTTAAGATTTTGACTAAAAATAATTCTGGACTAAATGTGTTGATTCCGAGAATGTTACTTATTTCATCAAATCCATACCTCCCTTTTACGTTCGAATGAAGACAATTCTCTCTTATTGTTTTGTATGCAATGACAATCACTATCATACGTTGGAATTTTTCTTATGGAACCAATTTTCTCTCATAGTCAACTTTACATTGCTATTTTAAGAGTACGAAGTCGTAGTGGTCTCAAAATCTTGATATACGACAAAGATGATAAAAATAGTACATGTACTATGAAGGCTGTGTATAAGAAAGTGTTTCAAAATTCATAGTTTTAGGAATTTGTATTGAAGTTTTAAGTTATTTGGATTAGTAATTTATTTATTATCAATATATCACAAGTTATGTTAAATTGAACTAAAACTCATTTACGCATACAATTGTCACATTTTGCTAACAAAATATAATATAATAAAAAAATCTTTATAAACTAAATCTTAAACAAAAATATGCATCTAAATTAAACTCTAATAAATTTCATGTATTATTATCAATTTATACACTATACAATTATTGAGTGTACATAAGAAAATTGGAGGACAAATATAACTTATCGCGGTGCATGGATAACTAATCATTCATAAATATTTTACCGAATTGCCTACGAGCTAAGAAGGTGAACAGTATAACCTACAAGTTTAACTTGTTTATTCTCACGAAATTATTGTTGAGCCGATGCAAAAGAGGACCAGATACTTTACTGCAAATATCAAAAGTTTCAGGGGCCTTTTCGATATAAAGCAAAAGTGTGGTCCTAAAAAAGTGATATTGTTTAATCAAAATTATAGCTCAGCTCAGAATTCAGAAAATCTTTATTTCTCTTCTCAGCATTAGAGAGCTTCACTTTCACCCAAAACTGAGAAACTCACCCCTCATGGAAACCGCTTCGTCGCCGATTTTATACACTGTCCGCTTTCGTGGCGGCACTGCCACCGCAGCCACTTCCACTTCCGCCACGCACGCCACTAGTACTGCTAAAGTGTACTACCACATACACAGAAAGCGTCCGTGCGCTATCTCTCTACTTGTTTCTCCAGGAAATTGCTGCCGTAGTAGTTTCTGCGAAGGATTCCCGAAGAAGCTGCGGTTTGATCGGTTGATTTGTGATGCTTCCTCACTGAATTCAGCGGAAAGTGATCAATCTCAGAAATTTGCGGTTCTTATTGAAGTCGAAGGGTGTGTGTAATTAATTGCCATTTTTCTAATTTTGCTTTGCTTTGCTTTTATCCGTTTCATTTTTTTCATTCTTTATGCCAGATTTCATGTATTCTCTGAAGACTGTTTCTGCTTTGCTTTACTTTAATTTATGTTCATATATTGGCTGTGGTGTATTGTACATGGAGTATTGAAGTAATTTTAAGTTCAGTTTTCTGTAATTGTGAATGTTTCTATTGAATTTTTGAACCTGAATTTATATAAAAGCTGTTCCTGCTTGAACATTTTGTTACATCGATGTGATTAAGAGCCAGTGTGTTGATTAAAACAATATTTATGCCGTATGGTGGCCATGAGTTGGGGATGCTAGATTGGTTTGCGATAAAATGAAATCTTGCATTTGAGTTAGAGTGAATAATTGTTCATGAGCAACATTTTTCATTGACTTTAACCTGCCTCAAAAAATTTAGTCCAGTGGTTGCAAGTGTGAAGTAACTTAATTACATCGTAGCCCCATATGAATGTGACAGTATGAGTTTCTTAACGAAACATATTAAATTATTTTGATTTGCTTATTTCATTTATCTTTCGTTGCTAAGATGAAGGCTTTGAGCTATAACGTTGTCCATGTCTGGTCCATGTTAAACTATTAGGCCAATGTTAGATATAAATTTTCACATTATTTGACCTTTTCCCATTGGGAGAGTGCCATTGACTAACTTATGTTTCAATTTGTGCCTCATTCTGTTGGCTCCATTCTGAAAATTATAAAATGCTATACCCCCATACTGTTCCTGAATTAAAACCCTTTTAGTTGTGGTTGTGCTGATAAGTTGGCTTTTTATCAGGGTTTTAATGGATGTATACCGTTTATGCAACCGTGAAGCATTTAATGCAGGTCTTACATATCACCCCAAATTTGTGCTTTCTTACTTAGACTTATATTTTTTTTTGTTGAACATTATCAACTTTCGTCCTTATGAATGCTTACATGGCTTCTTTCAACAATTCAGCATTTAAAAAGCTGGGATTAGACTGTGCAAATTGGAGTGAACCAGTTTACTTAGACCTTCTCAGGTGTGGTGGTAAATCAATTACTCAGAAAAGTTGTGTTAAGTTCGAGGTTCACTTAATGATATCAGTTCTCTTATATGCAAAGCTTCTCATTATTCTCCCCCCCGTCAGTCTCAGAACTAGCTGTACTGATATACTTTGTGTATGTGAACACTGTATCTATCTAGTTTCTTGCTGTTTCTTGATCCGCTATGCCTTGCATGGTTTATCCTTGTTGCTTCAGTTAGTTGTGGCCTGGGTTTCTTTTCTGCTTCACATTACTCCATGTTGTTGGATTTTGGCCAAAATAGGAAAGAATTCAAAAACAAGAAATAAAGCCCCAGGACACTAACTAAAGACATGTTTCTGCTGGATTGTGAAATCCAGTTTTTCCTAGTCAGAATAACATTGTAACTTGAAGTTGTCTCCTTCCCATCATATCTATTGCCTGTTATTGCTCTATGTCTGTAGGCACTAGAATCCAAACAAGTCTATTTGTTGAAGATGAAGTTCTTAAACCGTTTACACTTGGCTTTTTTGAAACATATCCTGCAAAAATTAACTTACACTGGCCTGTTTCTCAATGCACAGGAGAAGTGCTGGTGATGAGGAAAGGATGTTAATATTGTTTTTTAACAGGGTGAGCTGTTTCTCAATCCTTCTGAACATCAAAATGTAAATCTTTTCCCTTATTCAGTCTTACTAGCTTTTGACAGCTTCAATTTGATGGATGCGGTATGTTTTTTGTTGCAGATTGGTTGGCCAACATCAGTTGCAACAAGTGAGAAAGGGAGTTTTATGAAAAATGTTTTTCGTGAGAAGGTATTTTATAGAGTTATTATTTAAGCAGCTCTTTTAAATTGTTTTTTCTGGGATCACTTATCTAAACAGCATTTACGCCATGGCTGGTCGCGGCGACACTGATTGGTCGTGCATCCATAAACTACTAGTTCTATGATATGGTTAAGATTTGCTTAGAAGCCAGTCTTGTACAATGATCTGCATGGTTGGTTATTACGATGGTTGCATATGCATTATATGTTTATCTGAATTTTATAACAAAAGTATTATTTGTTACGAATAGTGAAATATCTGCTCAACATAAATGGGTGATCTTTAGTATTTTTCATCTTTTTACCTTAGATTGTTATAACAATATTATATTCTTTTTCTTGGTCAATCCTTTAATTGGGTCTTCAGATTTTGGGTTTCTTGTAGTGTGTGCAAGTTGATGATGTAATGAATTCTTACTTTGAGGCTTTTTAAAAAGTTTTCTTGCAGTGTGAAAAACAACTTTTAAATTACTGCATTAAAATTTATTCATTTGGAAATAGCTCAATTATTACCTGTTAATTGTCTGCAGAAGAATGCATGGGATGATCTTGTGGCATCAAATGTTTTTTCATTGAGACCTGGCGTTGAAGAGTGAGCACTGAACTCTGCTCTGCTTGAATTTTACCTGGAATGTGATGTATACCTAATCAGGACTTTTCCTGGCTTCAGATTAATTTTAGGAATCCGATGTACTACCTTTCTCCTATAATGATCTGGATCTCATAAAAAGATAAAACATGTATTTTCTCTTATTTATTCATGTGGTATAGTTGCCTTCTAATGCCACCACTAACAAACATGCAGATGCACATAGTTTTAAGTCTGTATAATTTTAATTACAAAATAATCTTTGTTTTGAGTTACTTTATGGAACTGTTAGAGCAGTCTTCTCTCACTTGCAGGCTGTGCTATATGATTCTCTACATTGTTCCTTTGCCTGCAGCCTGTATTTTATCATCCTTGTGGCTGAACTGGTAGCTGTAAGGAACCTGCATACTTGTTGGGGTTGTTTTAAAAAGTCATGATGACATCAGTTCAACATAGCAATTGAAGTAGTAAACTTATGCTTCATTACAAATAAAACATACAATTGCATCTTGAGATTCATAACATCATTTTAACTAGCTGAAAGATTTTGTGTTTTGGCTCGCTTATCATTTTGCTGTTATTGTGGTACTTATATAACTTTTTCATCAGGACACTACATCTTACCTTTCTTCCTTGTGGTGTTTTAACCCCCTTCATCTTAGGTTCATCGACAATGCTTGTGAAGAAGGTGTGCCAGTGGCTATCTTGACAGCATATAGTATAAGCGGGGAAAAGGTTGCAAGGTTAGTATTGTTAAATTCCGTATGTTACATTCCAAATTTCTTCTAGTTTTCTTAAAGATCGCGATAAGCCAGATTTAGAGGGGAATTAGAAAGATATCAGATGTCAACAAAGGTTGCTGATGACTGAATACATCCTAAATAGAAGGGGTCAATTAAAAAAATCGTGCATATGGTTTATGAACACTCCATATTTCTTAGATAATGAAGAGGTCAGTTAAGGGATATATCACTTTGCTGAAAATATATGGTTTATGAGCTAACAATATTACTATTGAAAGACAGCTGATATGAATTGAAATAATATTAGTATAATCACCTGTGGCATGGATCAACTTTTTATACTTGTTTGACTCAGTATTTTGCATCCATACCACTGTAACTGATGGGAATTATTATTGGTTATTAGATCAATTGTTCAAAAGCTTGGCACTGATAGAATATCTAAGATAAAGATTATTGGAGATGATGAGGTAAAACAAAGCTTTTACGGCCAACTTGTATTTGGAAAAGGTGTATCTTCCAGTTTGGATGAACAGTTAGCCAAGGCAGTGAATAAAGCTGGTACGAGGCTCTGTCTTTACATATTTTTTTTCCATGTACATGCTTTGAGGTGAGCCGAGTAAGATTTTGTCATTTTGGAGTCAGCTTCTGCCGAGAAACTGAGAGTTGCAGAGGAGGTTGCTTCCCTGCTGAAGCTGAAAGTGGAACTTAATACTACTTCAAGTGAAAGGTTCTCACATTCTTCGATGGGCACTACTTCTTAAACATATTTCTATATTCCATGAACTAGAATGTGGAATATCATTACCATAATATCTAAAACATCCGACATGTAACTTTGTTTCATGCTTTGTATTATTGTTAAATTTAGGGAATACTACTCATGTGAACGGCATTTACAATGGATTGTGAAACATCCTAGCCTGACATGTGACTTATATATCTGAATTTAGTAGCAACGATCGCTGCTTAATATTCTTTTAGTGCATCCCTTTTGTCATTGTCTCGAGTTTCAAGTCATATTAGGTACTAAATATTGACTGGACTTCTCTGCATTGACTGAAATGTCCCTCATATTCCTGTTTTAAAAACGGAGACCTGATAATATGCATGTTCTTGGCTGCTCAAAAAGAGAGGGAAAAAAAACAATGATACTTTCTGAATTCGATTTTGTGGTTTATACAGCTTTCAAAATATTGTAGCTGCACTGCGGGCAGGGGCAGAAATGGTAGAAGTGCCAATTCACAATTGTGTTCTTGTTGCTGGAAGCCAATCTGGAGTTGATGCTGCGGAGCGAATAGGCATGCGCAGTGTAGTTCTCAGGAGCAGGTAAAATTAGTTCATCTTGGACTCTGGAATATGATTTATTCACTTTTGGAGGCAGAAAGGACATTCTACCTGAAATTGGTTAAAGAAAGGTTTTGGAGATGAACCTAAATTAACAAAAATTAGGTCGCAGTAAATAGAGATACTATTATCACCTACCTCCAGTTGCCCTGTCCTGTCAAGAAGATCTCATATAAAAAATTTCCCATCTGAGGTCACTTGCTCTATATGAAACCATTGTGTATTTTGTTCAGATACACACTATCTATTAAAGTACATCATAAAATTGTTAAATATTATGTATTTATTAGATATTTCCATCGATAAGCTTAAACTAGCAGAATAATAGGTACCAGCTGATATTCTTGAACATGAGATCAGTATAGGCCTGTACTTGAAACTAATCTCCAGTATGCTGATCGATATTGTTGTGTTTTGTCTTTGCTTCGTCTTTTCATGGGGCGGATCATGAAGTTCGACATCAAGAGCTGAATTCCAATCTGCCGTTGCTGTGATGGATGGATTTGGTGGGGCGGACTTGAGCATTTCCAGACTTCGCAAAAAAATGTTTCCTTGAATTGTCTGATAAACGATTATTGGCTTTATGCCAGAACTATCTTCATTTCATCTGTCTTCATTTTGTTGTAAATGACAGTTGCACATATTGTGTTTTTGGTGTGTGAAATACTCGAACACTTGACAAAGAGCACATTGATTGTTCCATCTGAAATATTACAGACAGAAGAATCAACAGCAAATGTGATAAATTTTTTGGAAATGGTCAATTAATGTGAAAATTTGTGTTTGATTAATTAATTGTACAGATGGAAATGATATCTTTGCTACATTCTAAAACCTGTAATAATAACAGAAAAGCAAAAACTTCTACAATGTTAGAATGGAAAAATTTTGGAGGATCCAGAATCCCTAAGAATGAGAGTATTGCAAAGATCAACTGGAGCAAAGCAAATGGCTAAGAAATTACAATTGCAATCTGCTGCAAGCTCCATTTTCAAGACAACAGTGGCATATTTTTTTGTATCTTTACAAATGACCTTATTCGTAACCGTCTTGGCCACTGCCTCCTCTTCCTCTTCGTGGGGGTGCTCGTAGCAAAACCTTGGACGGAAAAGCTGTACCGCAAGGCGGCAGCAGCGCTCTGTCTTATTGGATCGTTCTGGTCAGTTTGCACTTGGAGATGAAGATTGTGTCGGAATAGTTGAGGCTGCAGAGCTTCAAGAGCTCAGCAGCGCGCTGCTTGAGGGCCGGACTACAGCCACTCTGGATGACAAGGAGAAGCTTCGCTGCAAGACCAGCATCCACAGCTCTCAACGAGCATTCTTGAGGCGAGAGGTTGCAGACGGAGCACAAGATCGAGAGGGCATAATCCGTGCAGCACTCTGTGATCCTCATAAGTAGTTTAACCATTGTGGGGATCGTGCTCGAACAATCCTTCAACGCTTGTTTGCCTTGAGGCACGGATGAGAGGACATCTAATATGAAGAGGGCTAGCTCAACACACTCAGGATTCAACACCGGTATCAGCTCCAACAACTGGGGTATAGCTCCGATGCTCACAATCAAACCTCGGACCTCCTTTCGTGCAGAAATCGACTTGAGGAGGGCAAGGCCAGGCAAATGGCCATTAGGGTGTCTCCTATTCCTCACGAGCCTCATCAATGCGACCAACAAGCTATGGCTAGAGACAAGCTCCGTTCTGAAATCCTTTTCTTCCATCAGCATCTCAATCAACCTAACACAACTGATCTTCGTCTCAATGGAGCCCTCGTTCAAAACATCCACAACCGATGAGACCTTTGCTGGATGCATCAAGCTCATCTTCGCCTCGGAATTGAGGCTCAAGTTCACAAGAATCGCCACAACCTCGGACCCTACAGCATAGGAAGTGAAGGGGCCAAGTAAGGATGAGACAAGGGCCACACCTCCTTCATCCACCACAGTCTTCCTAGCAGTGGAGTGATTCGTCACAACCCTCTGCAGCTCCTTGAGGGTCTGGATTCGTGCCTGGCCCTTAACCCTCTTGAGATTGCCGAGGAGCTCGGATGCCCTGCCCTCAGCGTCCTCGGACCTCTTCTTCATCTGCACATACTTCTGCGAGAACCACGTGTATGTCAAGTGATGCAACGTCGTGTTGGGGGTGACCGTGTCGTCCCACAGGTCCTGCATTGTCGTCGGGCAAGTGTAATGCCCCATACTAAACCATTTCAAGATGTTGGATCTTTCATAGGTTTGGCCAGTGCAAAGTGTGACAGGATCTTGCATTGGCTCAAGGGAAATAGGGCAAATGAAAACTGATGGAACCTCACACAGATTGAGCTCTTCAATTATCTTTTTCAGATCCAACTTCTCAACACCACCGTACACCGCCACAGCACCGCCGCCCAACACCCCGTCTTTCACGGCGGATTCGACATCTAGAATACGCCCATCACCACCACCATCAAGGCCAAGAACACCATCCTTTCTAGAAGGCTGAAACATAGGCATTTTGGAAAAAACCCTATTCTAGTTTCTAGCAAATGAAATTTGCTCAATTACTAAATGAAATTGCAAGGAATCTCACTCAGAGCCTCCCAAGAAAGCACATTACATCAAGTGAGAGAAATAAAGAAACCTTGCTACTACTATACATGAAGTGTGTGAAAAAGGATAAACAAGAAAATTGAGAAAAATTTTCCTCAAAGTATCTCACTTTCATTGACATTCACAAGCAATAATGCACCTTTCAAAGGGCGCATCTTTTGTTTTTCCTCGCTCGCTCTCTCTCTCTCTCTCTCTCTACACTTTTCGGGATTTTCTCTTTTCCTGGTCAAAAGACTCACCACTCAACACATCATACAGCATTCATATTCAAGACTCTCTCCCCAGAAATCAATTATCTCTTTCTTCCCATTCAAGCCTCAGAAAAAAATGAAAAAGGAGAGAAAAACAAAATCTAGAGCACACAGAGTTCCAGAAAACACAGAATAAGATCCAATTTTTTTACCGCAAAACAACACGAAATGAGGAAAATAATTCAGACCCAAATCAAAAAACCTGAAGAAATGAGGATTCAAAGGCCACCCAGATGCCAATAGAGAGAGAAAATGAGAGAGGAGAGAAAGGGCATCTCCACCAAAGGGCTCCTCACTTACTTTTCCTTTGTTTTTTGGGGCAGTCCCACTTGTTTTTGCTCACAGTTCTGACTGAATCGAATAAATATTCATTTTAATCGAAGAAAGAGAAATTAAAATATCGCCTTGAAACAGCCAAAAATGCGAATATCGACAGTATATTATAATATAAAGATTTCTGGAAATTCCCACAAATGTAGATAAATATTTTTTTCGATTTGTGAATAGTAATAAATAGAAAAGTGAGTCCAAAGGACACTTGACCGCCGTGACAGTGCTCCCTTGACTGTACTCCCGTGTGGTTTTGACTGCTTTTCGTCATAACCCAATCAACTTGCGCCAAGTCATGTTAATAATTAATTAGCTACATAAAAAGTATTTTTCCATCATAATGTAGCAATTATTATAATGATTCTTGATTTAATTACATTACTATACACTTTCAAGAATCAATTCCTTTTTAATTCTATGCATTCAATCTATGATGACGCAATTAAGATTTTTTTTCAAGTGCTTATATTTGAAAAGCATCGAAAACTTTATTAATTCCAAAGCATTTTTAAATAAAATACCCCCAATTAAGGAATCATGTGGTTAGAGTGTAATTTGGTGATTGAAAGATTATAAATTCATATTATGTTGATTGTTTCTGAGCTGAGTTATTCAAATTACGCTCAAACATTAATATTACGTAAAAAAAAATGTCGAAAGAGAAAGTTGAGAGACAGAAAGAATATTGTTACCTAAGTTAAAATGTAAGTTTAATATATAAATTAACAAAATGTAGCGGGTAAGGTTCAAATAGAAATGAGATTCAGTATCTCACAATTTTATGTATGCTACCAATTATTATATTTATCATTTTAATAATATTTTTATAAAAATAAAATTTATTAATATTAATTTTTATTTCAAAAAATTAAATTTTTTAAAATTTATATACCCTATCTTTAATTATTAATTAATAAAAATAAATTATTAATTGGTGGAATGAATCCCAATTATTATTTATAAATTAAACTAAAACATACAAAATTGAAATGAAAAAAAATAAAAACAAATAACAAAAATTAAAAATATAACACAAAATGAAGCACCAATTATCATACTCTGATTTCCAATCCCATGGGCGTATATAGCTTTAACGAAATGAGAATTAAATGCCTCACCTATAATAAAGATAGAATGGAGGAAATTTCTAAATTCAATAGTGCATGATTTATTTCCTATAAAAAATAATGATTAATTTATTTATGATGTTATGTTTATAAGGGGTGAATTATCTGGTTGCAGGGATCCACGACTGGAACAGCGCGCCACACGTGCGAGGCATGTAAATTTACTGAATTTGCATGCAGTAAATAATTATTCAAATGTCATTTATAACCTTCCTCTTCAGGTAAATGCCATATTTCAGTGAAACCTTTATTGGTTTCACACACAATGCATGTACATTCATATATATGCTAGTGCTATGCCAAGAAAAGAAATCATGTTTTATACAATTATAAATTAATGTATAGGAATAATATATAATTTAACCTAATAAATGACTTTATGATAATTTTAACCTAATAAATCAAGTATACATTAATTAAACCTAATAAATTAATTTTAAGAAATTTTAGCCCGTGAAAATAGGAATCTATTGACCATCTTTTTATTTTTTTGGTTGTTTAATTTTTTACTTTTTTTTGTTTTGAAAGCACTTTATGCTTAAAATATATTAAAATTTTATGTTTTTGCTTAACTGGCTTGGTAAATTGTAACAATTCACGATTGTTATAACCTTGTTGGACATGCTCGTTTCACCGTATAGTAGTAACAAGCATATAAAGAGGATAAAAATATAATTTTGTAATTGTATATCTAAGTCATTGTACTTTGAAAGTTGGGGTCTTAAACTTTTATTTATTAAGCTTAAGTCAATGTACCATTTTTTATGTTTACATTAGTCCTTTCGATCGTGTAAAAATTTGAATGGCAATACCTTTGTTTATGTTCAAATTTGATCTTCTACCAAATCAAAAGCAAGTGCACAATTTTACAAGTTTATCTAATCGGAGCCGGAATTTATGATCTTTTTTAAATTTTAAATTGGTAGTTTCAAATTTTCAATCATGAAGATTCTGAATTGATACTTTTAATCTTTTAAGCCTTAAATTTATAGTGGATCTCTCTATCGAATCTTAAATCAATAAAAGTCTTGTTTTCCACAAATAAAAGTTTGCGTAGCAAATTTAATATAGAAAGTGCAATTGTAAGGGTTCAAAATCCAAAAATAAAAAAAATAGGAAGCCATTATTCAGTAAAACTTAAATTATAGAAACCTAAAATGCGCTTTATTCATAGAATTTGTAAAATTATAATATAAATAACTCCTACTCGAGTTCATCAACTTCTACTCATGTCGCGAGGGCTAAAATAGTCTTTCACTGATGGATAAAAGTTCACGATAATTCTATATATTTTCCTCTGGAAACAAGAAAAAGAAAAGATAAAGATTTTCTTTTTCTTTTCTTTTAAAAAATATAATTAATTATTGGTGGAACCCGCAGAAAAATAAAAGAAATAAACATCATACTTTAATTCAACTATATTTGTAAAAAGTATTAAAGTGACAGCGAAGCGTTTGACCGCGACAGTTTTGGGTTTGAATGAATCTGGCCTTATCAGGATTCCTGTTGCAGTTGCTTTGACTGGATTGCTTTCCCAATATGCATCGCTGCCAACCCTCATCATTTTATTTTAATAAATATAAAAATATATTATTATTATTTAAAACTTCTTTTTTGTGTTTGATTAGTGTTAACTTTGAGGACGCACGTGTGACAGGTACACAAATAGATTCAAGCTCTTTTTCATTTTATTTTATAATTAATTAACTATAGTAAAGATGGGAAGCTAATCCATGTAGATTGATCCTAGACTCCTAGTTCATTGGACAAGGACACTCTTGTTTATCAAAATATATGATGCATTTATTTTAATAAATTTTAATTAAAGTTAATAAATTTTAATAATAGATTAATAGTTGTTTAGTATGATTTTGTATTTATTCTTCATATTTTTATGCATGTTATTTCCCGAGGTTTGTATTATTTCTATCGTTGTTTTGATTAGTATTTATCGATTCAGACTTATTTGGCTTGTTTCAATATTTTGTAGAAAACAGCATTAAATAGGACGAAATGGATCTAAAAATGATGGATGTGAAAAGTTTACAATGTTAAAGAGCATCTCGATAGGAGTCAATAGGCGCAAACGGATCGTAATTCGGAGTTTGGACGAGAGAGAATGGAGCGAAACAACAAAGTCGTGCACAGGCATGCGCAAGCGCGAGCGCCAGCCGGTGCCACTTCCCGGCCGGCGGACCCTGGTCGGTCTCGCCTCCGAACCACGGCGTGGCGTCTCACAGATGTTAACACCATTTGCGTCTTGTGGCCACGGCTTCATCGGTGGAATCTGCTAACCTTACCCCCTTGCTTCATGGAAGCATGCAGCGTCCGTGGAAGCTGCTGAGCTTGCTGCCCCTCCCCTCCCCCCACTTGCTGCATGCCCAGCGTCGGCCTCATTCAACCCAACGCCGCCGTGACCTCAGCGTCGGCCTAAGCATGTCGGCTTGCCCCCCGTATCGCTGACCTCTTCCCCGTCCAGCGCTGGGTTACTCTCTCGGTACCATTCCAGATAGGTATCCCAAGCGCCGGACGCAGCGAAACCGACGTTGGGTACTATTCAAAAGACGTCCAGGGAGCCACCCCCAACGCCGTCTTCGTCCCGTCTGACGCTGGGTGGGCTTTTCAGGCCCATTTCAGCGTTATTTTTCTGGGCTTTTCGAGTTTCTCTATAAATAGGGAATGTAGCCGCACGGGAAAAATTCTTCTTCACTCACGCAATTTTTTTTTCTTTTTCCATGTTCTTCTCTTTTTCCTTTCTTTGATATTATTGTGCTTGGATTAACATTGAGATTGAACGATTCTGGATTTTTGGATGACGAATTTGTCAATGAACGGATTGTAAGTTTTTCTTGTTTCATTATGTCTATGTAATTATGATGGGAATAATTTCTACCATGAGATGAATTATTGATTTGTAAGGAAATAACTATTGGATTTGTTCTTGGCTTGAATCGTGATTGTTGTGTTGAAGATTTGCAATTTCTCATCCGTATAAATAGATTATTTCATGATTTTAATTCACGGACTCGAATGAATAATGTAGATTGATTATGTATTTATGTTTGATTATGAATTAATGCGAGAGCAGATTTATGTTAAATTTAAGTTTGATAACGAGCGGGATCGAGAGACTAGTTTGTTGTTGAGTAATTAATATATTTGGATAGGTATTTGCTATCGTGTGCATTTGTGTTAATTATCCTCCGTAGATGATGATGGCAGGTTTGAGAGGCTAGTTGTCAGTAATTTCGAGTCTAGCATAGACAGGGTCGAGAGGCTAGTTTATGTTGAACGCTAGGTGAGAGATGATAAACGCGCATTTTACACGCTTATTGTTGATATTTAAAGATGAGTTTAGATCATTTAATGTGCGTTTATGTATCGATTCTTAATGTTTCATCTATTTCTAGAAGATACTGCTCTTGGGTGTTCCTTTGACGTTTTGTAGGTTTATATGTTGATAATCGAAGCAAGGAACGAAGACGAGCAAAAATGACGTTCTGCCCAGTTCCCAGCGACCAGCCTAGCGACCGCTAGGCTGGCAGCGAGGCACCCAGCGAGCACCGAGGGAGGACGCGGTCGCAAAAAGCGCGCACGCGAGAAGCCCAACGCCGAGAAAGCTGCTGGACGATTTCTCGCGACCGTTTCAGAATTGCTAGCGACCGCTAGCCGGGTCGCGAGGTACCATGCGAGCGCAAGGAGGCGAGCGCGAGCGAGAAGAGCGCGCGCGGGATATGCCTCGCGGTCGAGCTAGCGACCGCGAGCAGCGATCGCGAGACGGCGCGGCAGATGAGAAATTAGGGTTTCCACCCTTTTCTATAAATAGGGGATCGCCCCCCTCGCACCTCCGAGACCCGAGACGACCCCAGATAGCTTTTCATTCAGTTTTTCCTCAGTTTTTATCTTTCTTTAGCTTCCGTTTAGTTCTAGATTTAATTCTTGCATTGTTCTTGTTTAGTTCTTCAATTCGTTATCGATCGGAACGTTTTGTCCGATCGCTTTCCGTTGTTTTCCGTTCTTTCGCTTGGGATTGGATTCAAGACCAACCATTGTTCATCCAACGCTTCATCACGGGTTTTATATATTTAATTTTCGTTTTTATGGTTAAATCGTATTTTATTCCGTTTATTATGTCTGGCTAGATTTTCGTTCTAATCCTAGGGTTTGCATGATTCGATCCTATATGTTGTGATTCTCGTTATCGTTATTTACCTTCGAGGCATTGATTCATGATTCTTGGTGCTTATTTATATGTGTTGATTTCGATCAATCTTGATGCATATCTAGTTGTCGGTTAATTATGTAATTGTATTAATTGTCAATCGATCTTGAATGCATGATACGAATAATGTTCTTGAGTCGTAGGCGAGATAGGATATTCGAGGAAGCATATTCTTAGTAATCCTTTTGGAGTTACTTGTTTTCACCTAGAATGGTAGGAAAACTCATAATCTCGCCGCAATTGTCGTAATTGAAGTTGTTGGTTATATTTGTGATCTTCCATCTGTCTGCGGATTAAAATGGCTAATAGGAATAGGATAAACATACATTGTGGATATGATTAATGCATCCCTAGGGTTAGTATTTCTTATCTGTTTTATCATCCGTGAGTTTATTGCTTTATTTTATATTTCTGCTTGGTTACCTTTGCTTTGGATTAAATTCTGAAGCCTTAAACCTTTCACCCTTTTTCTGTGCTTGAATAATGATGAATTATCGTTGAATTAGCTTCTGTGTTTTCATATTACAATCCATGTGGATACGATACTCGACTTACCTTCTATATACGCCTTTTACGTGTGAAAAAGGGAGCGACCAAATTTTGGCGCCGTTGCAGGGGATTGTTAAGATTGCATAGGAATAATTTGACGATTTGGATTTATTAATTCAAGTTATTTATATTATTATTTATTTTTGTCAGTGCTAAATTCTCTCTTTTCTCAGGTAGTTTATGCGTACAAGATCTCAGGGACCTCCTGAAGTATTATTAGATCCCGAGATCGAAAGCTCTCAAAGGAGAAAAGGACGAGAGAAGAGACGGGCTGCAATGGCAGCCAATCCACGTAAGCAGGGCATTCCTCCCGAGCAAAGCAAGACGCATGCTAGCCGACTTTGCGAGATGCGCGTCGATGGCGAATATGGGAATCATTGTCCCGCCCGGAGGAAAGACCTCGAATCACATGTACCGACCTCCCACCGAGCAGTTCCAAGGAGGCGGTTGGGGCCCTGCGTAGATGCAAACAATTTTGAGCTAAAACCGCCCCGATCGGTATGGTCCAAGGAGAGCGGTTTGGGGAGAGTCACGAAGACCCGAATGCGTATCTCGAGACTTTTTCGATATTTGTGACACCATCAAATGAATGGGGTGCCACAAGACACGATCCGGATGCGCATGTTCGGTTTCGTCTGCACCAAAGCGAAAGATTGGTTCAAGAGTTTGGACGAATCGGCATCGACACTTGGGGAAACTTTAGAAGTTTCTTCGAAATACTTTCCGTCGGCGAAAGCGCAGAAGATCATCGCCGAAATCTCTCATTTTTGCCAAAACCACGATGAATCGCTATTCGAGGCATGGGATAGATTCAGAGGTCTATTGAGACGATGTCCACAACATGGGTTCTCCAAGGAGCAACAGATCACACAGTTCTACAGTGGACTGACATGGCAGACGATGAGCATGGTAGATGCGTCGGCGGGGGGCTGTTTATTGAACCGACCAGTAGACGAGGCGAGCCGTATTTTAGAAGAGATGGCGCCAACAACTATCAATGGCCAATGGAGAACACCGGTGTTCAAAGCATTGCTGAGAGTGATTCAAAATATGACGATCTCATGAAGAAGTTCACCCTTTGAAGAGTCGATTGAGACGAGAACGCCACCACATCAATCGGAGGAATCTTGGGGAAATCGGCGCATAATTGAACAATAGGAATCATCCAAATTTCTCATACGCCAACCCCGATAATTTCCAACAACCTCCAAAGAAGCTTCACCATGCGAATGGTGTGATTCAAGAGCCGAAGAAGCCAAATCTAGAAGAGTTGATGCAGCAGTTGGTTGTGAGCAACCAACAAATGACGACGAATCAGAATTCGATGGCCGCATGCGAATTGCTCATCGATACACCGCCGAGGATAACACGTTAGAATCCATCGTAGCGACCATGGGCAAACACATGAAGATAATGGAGAACCAAATCGGACAGATAGCAGCTCAGCAGAATGCACAGCCGAAGACGGGCCACTTTCCGAGCAATACGGAGGTGAACCCGAAAAATCAATGTTTCGCCATCCAGACGAGGAGTGGACGAGCCTACCCGAGCCCTGCCAAGGAAGAAGAGCATGAAAGCACACTGGAGCAGAAACTCGCGACCGAGCTCGCGATCGCGAGCCCGACCGCGAGGAGTCCAGAAAGTTATCCTCAGCAGCTCGCGACCGAGCACCCGACCACGAGCCATCGAGTGTGCGCGCGCGATTTGTTCGAGCGACCCGCCGCATGCCACCGCATGAGCAATCGTGCGGAAGCAGTCGCCGAGAAATCGCCAGTGAGCTCGCGCCGCAAGCTCGCACGCAGAAGGAGTCGGCGCCAGCAGATACCTCGCGACCTTCCCCGGTCGCGAGGTCGATCATGAGGCGCCCCTGTAAGCAAATCATCGTACATACACTCCTCCGGTCCCGTTTACGAGTCGACTTGTCAAGTCAAAATATGACGAGGAGTTTGCTCGTTCAAAGAGATTTTCAAAAGTTGAGATAAATTTGCCTCACTTTGAAGCGCTGCGAAACATGCCGGGATACATGAAATTCTTAAAAGACGCGCTTGCAAGCAAGAAGAAACTGGGGAAATTTGAGAAAATTACCCTATCCGAAGAATGCAGTGCCGTCTTGCAAAGGAAGCTCCCTCTGAAGCAGAAGGATCTCGGTAGTTTTACGTTAGAGTGCGAGATCGCCGAGTAGATTTTTCCAAATGTTTTGTGCGACTTGGGGGCGAGCATCAATCTGATGCCGTTGAGCGTATTCAACCGGCTACACCTAGGAAAGATGAAGCCGACGAAGATTTCACTGATGATGGCTGACCGGTCAGTCACATATCCAAAAGGTATCGTCGAAGACGTGTTGGTAAGAATTCGGGATTTTGTTTTTCCTGCCGACTTTGTTATTTTAGATATTCCCGAATTCAAACAACAACCACTAATCTTAGGTAGACCTTTTCTAGCAACTGGTCGTGCGTTGATTGATGTGCAGGAAGGCAATCTCACATTTCGTGTTAACGATGAGGAGCTCAAGATTTCCATATATGACGCCATCAAGCAACACGACAGTGGAAAGCCGGAAGAGTGCTACTCGATCACGACTGCTGCTGCCGCACACGTCGAGCGCTTAGAGGGTACTCGACCAATCGAGGATGCTGCGAGAAGGAAGAAGTGGACTCGGCATGGAACTCCGAGTGTATCATTCAAGTTTGGGGGGCACTTCCATAGTCAGTGGTGGTCATCCGTGAATGCTAAGTTTAGGAGGATCCACGAGTTGAGAAGGATTTCTGTTGCCACCAAAACGCCAGATTGACAAGGTTAGTGATGGTCTAGCTAAAGACGTTAAATTAGCACTTGTTGGGAGGTAACCCAACGGTTTCTTGTTTTGTTTTGTTTTTCGTTTGTGTTGCTTTTGTCGGGTCTTTTGTCTGTTTTTTCGTGTTGTGTCTGTCGATCAACTAGTTAAGTGAAGTGTTTTAATCCATGTAGCCAATGACGATAGAAATTTTTCGTGTTGTTTAATGATAGTGCACATGATATGTTAGAAAATGAAGCATGAATGACGTGAGATGGCTTAGGCTTGTTATTTTTCACCATTTGCTTATCCTGTGAGATTTGAGCTTCACTGTATAAACATCTTGATACAGTTTCTGTTAATTGTGTGATATCGTGCATGTGATTATCTTCTAGAACTTGCCGTTTTTCTGTGTCGACACTGCAATATGTGTTTCGAATTTGGAAATGATAAAAGGCCATCTTTGTTAGCCACATACTTACCCAAACACTAACCCGATAATATCTATCATTTGTTGCCTTCTTTGAGCCGTTATTTGACTTTATTCTTTCGATTAACCGGATGATAGGAGGTGAGGATGGATATGAGAATCAAAAGGTTGAAATTTTGATGTAGTTATGGCGAGAAACATTAGTTTTAGAGAAATACATACGTGGTGAAAAATGGTACCCGTGTGAAAATAATAAACCCTATAAGCTCTAGAAAAGAAAAGAAAAGCAATGATAAGTTCACTATGTGTTTTGAGCATAAAGGGTCGTTAATCAAAGTATAGGTACCTTATGAGGCATAAAACGTCAATTTAGCACGTTGGGAAAGAAGAGGAAAATGGACAAAGTCCATATGTGTCGAAAAGTATAAATGGGGGTGCTTGGAATATTTTTGAGTCACTTTGCCATATATTATCTTACCTTAACCAATGTGCCTACATTATAACCTATGAAAAGACCTTTTTGATCCTTATTTGAACACATTTGATGCGGTGGAGATATTAGAAAATGGCAAGCCTATGGTAAGATGTTGCATTGCATTGATCGTTGAGTGTATACACGTCCTACATTTCTTTATGAGTTGAGTGTATCCTATATTTTACACACATGCCGTTGTGAGGGTTGAATTAAATGAGTTTTTGCCCTCGATGGTTGTTTGTGTTGAGTTGGCTAACGTCGTCATGTGCGATAATGTTTTGAGCGTTAATATGTTTCGAGGCTTATAATGGTTATCCTCTTGCTACGCTCGTTGATCTTTCTTTTGTCTTTTCATTACGCTTTTGTTTGAGGACAAACAATGCTTTAAGTTTGGGGGGTTTGATAAACGCGCATTTTACACGTTTATTGTTGATATTTAAAGATGAGTTTAGATCATTTAATGTGCGTTTATGTATCGATTCTTAATGTTTCATCTATTTCTAGAAGATATTGCTCTTGGGTGTTCCTTTGACGCTTTGTAGGTTTATATGTTGATAATGGAAGCAAGGAGCGAAGACGAGCAAAATGACGTTCGCCAGGTTCAATGACCAGCCTAGCGACCGCTAGGCTGGCAGCGAGGCACCCAGCGAGCACCGAGGGAGGACGCGGTCGCAAAAAGCGCGCACGCGAGAAGCCCAACGCCGAGAAAGTCGCTAGACGATTTCGCGACCGCTTCAGACTGCTAGCGACCGCTAGCCGGTCGCGAGGTACCATGCGGAAAGGAGGAGGCGAAAGCTGCTGGATATGCCTCGCGGTCGAGCTAGTGATCATGAGCGGCGATCGCGAGACGGCGCGGCAGATGAGAAATTAGGGTTTCCACCCTTTTCTATAAATAGGGGATCGCCCCCCTCGCGCCTCCGAGACCCGAGACGACCCCAGATAGCTTTTCATTCAGTTTTTCCTCAGTTTTTGTCTTTCTTTAGCTTCCGTTTAGTTCTAGATTTAATTCTTGCATTGTTCTTGTTTAGTTCTTCAATTCGTTATCGATCGGAACGTTTTGTCCGATCGCTTTCGTTGTTTTCCGTTCTTTCGCTTGGGATTGGATTCAAGACCAACCATTGTTCATCCAACGCTTCATCACGGGTTTTATATATTTAATTTCCGTTTTTATGGTTAAATCGTATTTTATTCCGTTTATTATGTCTGGCTAGATTTCCGTTCTAATCCTAGGGTTTGCATGATTCGATCCTATATGTTGTGATTCCTGTTATCGTTATTTACCTTTCAGGCATTGATTCATGATTCTTGGTGCTTATTTATATGTGTTGATTTCTGATCAATCTTGATGCATATCTAGTTGTCGGTTAATTACGTAATTGTATTAATTGTCAATCGATCTTGAATGCATGATGCGAATAAGCGCTCGAGTCGTGGTGAGATAGGATATTCAGAGGAAGCATATTCTTAGTAATCCTTTTGGAGTTACTTGTTTTCACCTAGAATGGTAGGAAAAACTCGTAATCTCTCGCCGCAATTGTCGTAATTGAAGTTGTTGGTTATATTTGTGATCTTCCATCTTGTCTGGATTAAAATTGGCTAATAGGAACAGGATAAACATACGTTGTGGATAGGATTAATGCATCCCTAGGGTTAGTATTTCTTATCTGTTTTATCATCCGTGAGTTTATTGCTTTATTTTTATATTTCTGCTTGGTTACCTTTGCTTTGGATTAAATTCTGAAGCCTTAAACCTTTCACCATTTTTCTGTGCTTGAATAATGATGAATTATCGTTGAATTAGCTTCTGTGTTTTCATATTACAATCCCTGTGGATACGATACTCGACTTACCTTCTATATACGCCTTTTACGTGTGAAAAAGGGAGCGATCAAGAGAGCGTGGGTAGTTTACTACACTGTGTATCGGTCATTGGCTCATTGATAGCGAGAATAGAGTTTGAACCCTAGAAACACCGTCTTCAATTCCGTGTATCTATCAATTCCTCTTGTTATCCAAATACACCTATTTTCCTGCTTTCTTTTCTTTTCTGCTTTCGTCCGTTTCGTGAAAACCCCCATTATTTTAGGACGTTAGTTTTTTATTTGTTGTTTTTGTGCATGACAATAAACCATAGCCATGTTAAGCCTTCCTCGAGATATACGACTTGGGTCGACCTTACCGCTCTATAAGGACCTCGTACAATTTGCGAGCGACTTAGAAGAACAACTAGGTCGGAACAATAACTTCTAATTTAAAGTTATAAGTAGATGTTTACTATTCAATATTATCTTAGATAGGTAGAATCTTGTAGAGTTAATATAGTATTTACTAATATTTTATTTAAACTTTGGATTTTAAGGATAGTGTTGGAAAATTATGTCTTAACTTAATGTTTTGATTAGATCTCAAAACCTTTCTGATGATTGTGCTGTTGATGTAATATGGTGTTGCTCATATGTTAAGGAGTCAACTTTTTATTTACTGATTTCAACAAAAGAATTACCAATTTGGATGCACTAACATCAAGGAGTTCAAAGAATCATGAAGTCGATCGTCTTGATAAATATCGATACGAGAGATTGAAATCTCAACATTGTAGAAGACAAAGAAGTTAATAAGAATAAGTGTCACATCAGCAGTTGAGAATCTGCAAAGAATCCGAAAAAATCAGAGCTACTTTTTAAAGTTGTAGAGCTAAGACATACGAAGTTGCAGAGCTAAGACATACGATGTTGCAGACACGAAAAATGACGTACGAGGATTCAAACAGATAGATTTCAAACGACAAATGGAATGGATGTGATTGGTGTTTCTCCAACGACATTATTCATGTCTGCTTTATAAATACTCGTAGAATCCAATATTTGAAGGTTACCAAAATATTGTGCATTCAAATATTCAAAAGCAACCAAAGTTCATATCCTAAGAACAAGCATCCAATGATTTCGAAGAATGGAGTACCAAAGTGTTATCAGTAAATCCTCAGAACTCAAATATAATTGATCAGTTCAGAATTTCAGAATACGCTCCCTTACATTCTAGGTTATATTCTTGTAAAATCATAAGCTTAGAACTATTGAGTTGTCAACCTGTGATAGCTCAAATTTAATTTGAAAAAACCCTCTACCCAAAACCCTCAAAAAGTTTGAGTAGAAATTGAGCAAGTAAGCAACGAAGTGTTAGTTGCTGAAAGTTTGGTTATCTTGCACTTGTAAGCAAGAGGTTAGGTCGACTACATCCGTAAGCAGTCAAAAGTTTCCTAGTACCAGCAAGCATAGGAAGAACGACAAGTTAGTCGAGGTACTGATAAAGTAACTTTTAGTACTTAGGTTTTCTCTTGTACCCATAAAGAAGACTTAATCCAAACTAGTGGATCAATTGTGTTATCAGTCCGTGGACGTAGGAGCTGATCTCTCTGGGCTACGTTAAAAACTAAGTGTTATTTACTTTTAGTATCGCTTCAAAGTGCATATTATTGAACTGAACATCATCAGAGCACACAAAACATCATAATATTTTGAAACCCTCCATCACTATCAGTTTGACACTGATGAGGAAATTAAAACTGACTAATCAATTTTTAACTAAGTGTTTTATACCGGCATCAGTTTTCAATAAAGGAAAAACATAACCACCAATTCCGTAAACACATCAAGTATCATTCCAACTGACCAATTGCCTCAACAATAAGTATGATTGCTAACTTCTACACTCAACACAAGACTTCTCGTATTTGAAGTGATCAACAATACTGACATTAGTACTGAACTGACTTCAGTTACTCGACTACTGACCGGTAGACTATCAAATCTTGTTAAAAGAAAAGTTTTTATTTTCCTTAACAGATGTATTCCCCTGTACACCAGTACGATCCCAAAGGAGCCATCAGATATGTTGGGTAAGTTTGATTGTGAAGGATATAACCAAGGTAAGTGATGGAAAAACTTAATTTATCCGTGCTCTCGAGGATTTATCTTGGTTGTTTAATTCACCATACATTGATTATATTTCTAGAATGCTCATATATAATTAATTGCAACACACAAGGGTTTTCACATGTTTATTGGCGAATTTATGGGGTAGTAGATCAATTACAGACTCCAGTTTTGATCTTCTAGACTATATTTCGGGTGTCTATTCTCCAATACTGAGTGAAAACAATCTATAGAGAATATTATAAAATTTCGTCCCATATGATAGATCTTATGATTTTCGAAGATCACACCAATGGCATAAGATAATATGATTTTCTTCTACCTTATATTTATAGTGTTCTCCTTAAATCCTAAAGAGATGGCACATCTAATCAATACAATAATTATCTTCAACCCCTGAAGATAATTCTTTCTAGAATAATTATCTCTTGATGTCTAATAATATCATATAATATATATCTAGTTATAGAATATGTATTAAAATAATACATAAATCAGAACAGAATTCCAGTGGAATTCATATATGTGTGGATGAAATTTAGGCAGTAACGGGCCTTGATGGGCCAGCCCAGGGATCAAATACAAGGAATAAAAATTGGCCTAAAATGAATTAATTATCTTATGTTCAGTCCAAGAACATAAATTAATTCATAAACATTTATTCACTCCACTAAAGAATAAATGTTGACTTACCCTTTTATTACCGAAGTTGAGTCGGGCTTGTACTTAGACTTACGAATCCCCGTATTTAAGATATCGTACGTCCATTAATTATTATAGAACTCTGACTGCTTAAAATAATTAATCTCTTTAATTCCTTAAGTAGTACCACTCAACTTTGTTATTGTACTTGAGCTAACTCAACCTGCAGGGTTTAGTACAATAAACCTTTTGAGCTCCTTATGGGGACGTCATATATTCCGACCTAGTTGTTCTCTAAGTCGCTCGTAATTGTACGAGATCCTTATAGAGCGGTAAGGTCGACCAGTCGTACTCTCAAGGAAGGATTAACAGGGTTACGGTTTTATGTCACGCACAAAAACAGAAAATAAAAACTAACATCCTAACATAAGGGGGGCTATCACGGAACGGACAAAGGCAGGAAAGAAAAGAAAGCAGGAAAATGGTATACTTGGACAACAACAGGAATTGACAGATACACGAAATTGAAGACGGTGTTCTAGGGTTCAAACTCTATCTTCACTATCAAGAGCCAATGACATGTGCACAATGTAGTAAACTATCAACGCTCTCTAACCTAGCGTTCAACATAAACTAGCCTCTCGACCCCAGCTATGTTAGACCCGCAATCAATGAAAAACTAGTCTCTCGACCCCACCGACCACCGTCATCAATTATGAAGGATAATCAAACATAAATGCACATGATAGCAAACATCTATCAACATATATTATTCACTCAACAACAAACTAGTCTCTCGATCCCGCTCGTCATAAGAAACTTATATTTAACATAAATCTGCTCTCGCATTAATTCATAATCAAACATAAGCACATAATCAAATTACACTATTCATTCGAGCCCGTGTATTAAGATCATGAAATAATCAATTTATATGGATAAAAAATCACAAATCATCAACACAACAATCACTATTCAAGATAAGAACAAATCCAATATTTATTTTATTATAAATCGATAATTCGATCTCATGGTAGAAATTATTCCCATATCAATTACATAGACATAAAAATGAGAAAAACCTACAAACCAATCATTGACAAATCCGTCATTCAAAAATCCAAAATTGCTCAATCCAAATGTTAATCCAAGCACAAGAATTTAAAATGAAGAGAAAAGGAAAAGAAAAGGAAAAAGAAAGAAGAAAATCGTGCGTCAATAATTGTTTGTGAGAGTCCGCTGCTTATCCCCTTTTTGAATTGGTAAATGGGACGTCCCGTTAATGGGTACACTATTCTTTGTACTAAATGATTCAACATTTTTATATAAATTGTCGCGAAGTGGTTTGATGGGTTCCACTGGATACGTACTGGTGTATGGGGGAGGGAGAATACACCAGTTAGATAAAAAAAATTATTTTATTTTTTTACATAGATCGACCGCTCTTGATGCGAGATCGGTCCGATAAATGTCGATTCGATCGCTGACAATACTTTTGATCAGTTCAGATAAAGAAAGTTTGGTACTGAATGATATCAGTTAGCAAACCTACTGACTACTAAGATAGTTGGTCAGTTGGACTGATAACTAATATGCGTGCGGAATGTGGTGGTTACTGTATTTATCTTACTGAAAACCTTAAACTGAGTCGAAACACTTAGCCAAATATTGTTTAGTCAGTTTTCAATTATATCTCTTTAATATCAAACTGATACTGATAGAAGATTTCAAAACTATGTTGTGCTACTGTGTGCTGGTAATGACAGTTTAATAACACGTAAGATAAATAATGACACTGAAAGTAAATAACACGTTGAGTTTTACGTGGTTAGAAGATCAGCTCCTACATCCACGGACCGATTGCTCAATCAATCCACTAAATTCAGTTTGGATCTTGTTTACAGGTACAAGAGTAAATCTAGATACTGAGTTAATCTTACAGTAGTATCCTGCATCACTTGACGTTTCTCTTACGTCTCAGGTGCTAAGAAACATTTGACTGATTACGGGTGCTAAAAAATCTTTGACTGATTACGGGTGTAGTCGACCTAACCCCTAGCTTACGGGTGCTAGATAACAAGCTTTAAACAACTGACAGTTCGTTGCTTACTTGCCCAAAGTTTTATATAATTTTTTTGAGGGTTTGTATATGGTTTCCAACTAAGATTCTGAGTTGACACACAATCAATCTCAGTATGTCTAGGCATAAGATAAACAAGATGGATCTCCTAGACTTAAGAAAATGTATACTAAAACTCGAGTGATTAATTATATGTGAGCTCTTGAGATTTACTAATAGCACTGTGAACTCCCTTCTTCGAAATCGTTGTTTGAATGTTCTTAAGCTTTGAATGCTTTAAGTATTCGATTGCAAGAAATCGTGTGAGAAAGAGAATGAATTCCAGAAAAGCGGCTCTTCTCCATATTTATAAAACCCTCGACAAGCCCCCAAAAATACACTAAAATAGGCCTGAAAAGCACGCCCAGCGTCAGACGGGATGAAACCAGCGCTGGGATGACTCTCTGTATTCACGTCGAAGGGGCACCCAGCGTCGGATGGGTGAACATCACCGGACGCACGACGAGGCACGCCCAGCGGGTGCTGGGATGGAGCGTCGGATGAAATGCTGGCGAGGCGTGGCGCTAGACGTAGTCCCAATGGATGCTGGGATAAAGCGCCGGATGAAATGCTGACGAGGCGTGGTGCTAGACGCACGCCCAACTAGCGCTGAAATGGAACGCGTATGGGAACTAGCGCTGGCCACGCCCAGCGGGCGTTGGAATGGAACGTGAAGGGGAGCTGGCACTAGCCGAACGTGTGGGCATGGCGCTGGAGCGGACAGCACCAAATGGGCTGGACGCGCCAGGAATACTAGGGCGCATCGGGCGTTAGAGAGGGCACGATGAGCACTGGAGAAGGCACAACGAGCGCTGTGCCACGAGCGCCGGATGGGGTGTCGGGCGCGAGACTAGGTTGCACGCGTACGTGTGTGCGCGGCTTTGATGATTCGCTCCGTTCTCTCTCGTCTGAACTCCGAATTATGATCCGTTTATGCCTACGGACTTCTATCGAGATGCTCTTCAATATAATTGAACACTTGTAAAATCCATTTTGTCCTATTTAACGTTGTTTGTCTACAAAATATCGAAACAAACCAAATAAGTCTGAATCGATAAATACTAATCAAAACAACGGCAGAAATAGGACAAACCACGGGAAAAAACATGCATAAAAATATGAAGAATAAGCACAAAATCATACTAAACAACTCCTCCACACTTAAACCTTTATTTGTCCTCAAGCAAACATTATCAGCACGACACGAGAAAAGAAATCGAGATTACATGCATTCAAGTGGATCATACCACGAAATCATATCTTCCTAGAATTTCTAAACCGATACACTTCTCAACATGGTAATGAATCAACAACTGATCGAGCATGCGGCTTAATCCAAGCAAATCACAAATATGATCTACATGCACTTAATAATCGAATAGCCAACTCATATAGACCCCTTGTATAAAACATCTAATTTTCAACATAACACACAACTACAAATACCAGATATGACGACTCAAGGAGGATTATAGGATAAAATTCATTAAGTCAAACCTTCGAGTTGAAAACCCGAGTATCCTAATGTGGTTCCCCATACTCATCACTTTTGAGCTTTCATTCGAGAAGCAACATAAAGCGAGAGGAGTAGAACATCTTATTCCAACCTTAAGCTCACTTATTCAATCCATCAACAACTTATTCCAACTCTTTTTATTTTTATTTTTATTTTTATTTTTATTTTTTATAACAAACTTTTTATATTTTCATATTTTTTTTCGAGATAAGACACGCAAGGAGACCATACAAGTAGCAACGACAATCAACCACACATATAACTTCATCATAATTTACTTTGACGTGCCCCAAGGCTAGACTAATCATCAACAATTATCAAGTCAAGTCATGCATCAACAATAATTATTAGAAATCAGTTCGGACGTGCATACCCAATCAAATCATGCTCACTCAACTCTACTCGTATACTAGACGATAAAGTGTACTCAAATCCAAACAAAAGGTATTAAAAGGGAGGACGATACACCCAAACAAACATAAGTCACATGCAAACACACAAAGATGGCAAGCACACCTCCACACTTTAGAAAAAAACCAAAAAAGGTAAAATGTAGAAGTGAACTTACCTGAAATTGGGAGAGCATGTCAACGAGGTATGGACGACGTCCAGTGGCTTGAGTGTTCATGATATGCAACTCGTCATAATTTTCATCTCACTTATTTAAAACCTGAAAAGAAAAAGAAAAAAAAAACAAAACAGATAAACAAATAAACTCGTGGGTTGCCTCCCACGCAACGCTCGTTTCTATGGCACGAGCTCCACAAATAACAAACGGACTATCCGTAGTCTTTCACCTGCAGGAATACCATCTCAATCAGAGCATCAATAGTAACAATGTAAGCACAAAGGACAGTCAAGGTGGCAAATAATAAATCAATTAAACTCAAATCGTACATCTTATTCTTCAAAGAAAAATAGATATCCTCAACTCCTAGAGCACAATACTTTGGTGAATTAGGATATTGAAAAATTACAGATGTCACCTCGACGTTTGTCCTCTCCTCATCCTCCAACTGGTTCGGAAAGATATCAGGTTGTCCATATTTAATCTCGGCTTGATGAAACCTTGACTCTTTAATTTCATCATTTTCCCTGATTCTTCCCTCAACTTCATCCTCTTCAAGGAATATGACAGAAGAAGTCTACTCCAGTTGTCTCAGCATCTCCTCCATACTTTGGTTATGAATAATTCTTCCACTATCCTGGCTAACTGACTGACTTGGGTCACTAAACGCTCGAGAGATGTGTCCACCATCTCGAACCTTTGTTGACTCATCTGTATGAAATACATCAGTGTGTCTTCAAATGTCAGCTTCATTGGATGACTCGTCTGAATGAAAGCCTGCAATGTATCCTCCAATGTCCGTTGAACAGGATGTTATTGGAACAAGAGGTCCTGACTACATGAAGAACTCGGAAGATGCCTCCAGTAGGGATCATAAGCTTTATGCTCACAGCCTGACGGGTATCCCCCAAAATAGTCGAGCTAGGCTCCTTCTTCGTAAGAAGAATTTGTCCAACACGATGAGCTTTCCTCCACTAGGCCTGTCTGACCATACCCGTGTCACTGGTTACCCTGCATTAACAGACACCAACTACAAAAACAAGATCACACGTACCTATGGGAGAAAATACTAACAAAGAAAAAAAAAAAAAAAAAAAAGAAGCACGAGGGAAGAAACAAAAAAATAAAAGAAATAACAAAAAACAAAGCAACACAAAACCAAAAGCCTAATGCCTTCCCCGGCAACGATGCCAAAATTTTGTTCCGACCTAGTTGCTTTTCTAAGTCGCTCGCAAATTGTACGAGGTCCCAATAGAGCGGTAAGGTCGACCCAAGTCGTATCTCTCAAGGAAGGCTTAACAGGGCTACGGTTCTATGATGCACAAAAACAGAAAATAAAAACTAATGTCCTAAATAATGGGACTATCACGGAATAGACGAAAGTAGGAAAGAAAAGAAAGCAAGAAAAATGTGTACTTGGATAACAAGAGGGATTGGCAGATACATGGAATTGGAGACGATGTTCTAGGATTCAAAATCTATCCTCGCTATCAATGAGTCAAGGACCGGTACTGATATGATCCTCGCTGGTATGAAGGATCTAATGACACGCGAATGGAAGATTTTTGAACGTAAACCGCTGGAAATCCTAAAACCTCTGAATCTAACCCAAGAAGTGATATAGGTCAATACGTCGCCTATACCCCAACGTAAAGTTGACGCAGTAACTCGGGGACGATGAATGACACACAACGAGGGATGGTCGACTCGTTAATTCGTCGATAATTGAATTACTTGGCAAATCTCAAGAAATTCGAAGAGCTCTTGAATAGAGAATAAAACACACATATTGTCACGACCCGACTACTTAATTAAATAATTAACTAAGTAATCAGGCTATTATTGTGTTATAATAAGAACATATTAAATTCCAAGAATAAAAAGGGTTTAACTAACTAATTGACAAACAACCATAAAGATCAAAGTTAACATTTAAAATTTTCATATGCAACTCCAACATACAAAGAGGTTATCATAAGTCAACATCAAAATCATATGAATTTGACAATGGAAGGATGGATGAACGTCATGTGTGAAGACATGACATTCAGGGCGTAATTATATTTACAACAAAAGAACCTTAGCTCAACTTCCTCTTCCATCGCCATCTCCAAGCTCAACCTGCATATTCAGAATACAAATGCAGGGTGTGAGTACCAACAAGTACTCAGTGGGTTATCGCAAAAAATAAATAAATTAAACTTTAATAACTTACCGAACTTACTCAACGCAAGAGTTTAAAGTAAAGAATGCCTGAATTGATTTCCATTAACAATAAGCTTTATGTAACTGTAAAAATGCAATCTCATGTAATATTATGCTATGCCAGTATTATCTTCCAGTGTTGTCCTCGAAGGTTACCAATCATAGTATTGCCCTATCTATGTTCTTCGGTAATGAGAAGTAGGCCTCCTTCTCAATACCCTGGCCGATCTTCACAACTATAAACTTCTCAGTCATTAACATAATTCTTCCGTAGATAGGTAATATGATCTTATGCTTAAGAAGTAACATGATCTTAAGCTCAACAATTAACATGATATTATGCTCAACAAATAACATGATCTTATTTCCAACATATCGAAAGTCAATCTTTCACAATAATATACAAGATATGATTGAAACATTCAATATTATGCACATGTTAGCGAAAAGAAAACCCATCTGGTACGTTGTCACTCTATAAGTTCCTCTTTCTCGTCCTTTAGAATTCTCTTGTCCTTGCTTGATCCTTGTAAATAAAATAATTATCGAACTTAGCGAACATTCTTTTTCACTTGAACATATTACATCTTATCCTTAGTTTTACTAAATTCTAAGATTTAAGTTAGGCTATTGCATCCCTTAATAACTTATGTACTTAGTAAGCTTAAATTTTAATAAGTTACATAACATGTCATAATCAAAGGAATTTAAGTAACTTATACTTAGTTTCATCAATGCATAACATTTTAAATCTTAACTTAAGGCAATCAAGTAAACAAATTTAATCAAATCATAACAAATATTTAACATGCAAAATTAGGGTTTATACATGCTTACTTGATTTTACCAACTTCATGAATTTCAAGAACCATAGATTAGATATTTAAGCATTATAAGCATAAAGAAATCAATAAACATAACAAAAATTGAACAATTCAACTTTAATCTAAAGCTTGAAATTTTCGAAAACCCTAGTATGTGAGAACATCATGTTCTTCAAATTTAATCACAAAAACTTGGATTAAATAATGTATTTACCTTCTTTAGAGTGATTTCCACCTTAATTCTACACTTAACTTTGGATTAAAAGTAAAGAAAAATTTTATGTGTATGTAGTGTGTGAAAGTGCCGAAAATGAGGGAGAAAGAGAGAGGTTGAGGATGATCTCTAATGCATATTGTTCTAGAAGATGTATATATATAGATTTATTCATTTATTTATTCATTTTCTTTTTATTTCTTACAATTTTAAAAAATTATATAAATTATTCTAAAAATTACTAATGTTGGACATTAATATTCTTTAATAGTAAAAACTCAATTTTCTCATTAATATAAAGATTCAAAACAATTAAATCCATTATTGGAATGTAAACCATATAAATATAGATTTAATTCTTTCATATACAAATATTCAAATAATTATTCTATTTATTCATAAATTTTGAAAATTATAGAAAATAATTTCCTTATCATTAGATATTAATAAAATAAATTTATTTGAGCCATTTAATAACTTAAACATTATTTCATTTCATTTTACAAATAAATCTCACATAAACAATAATTAATACAATTTCTTTAGAATATTTTCTATTTAATGAAATTTTTCATCCAAACACACAATAATAACCATATATCTTCTATTTTATCATAATAAAACTTGTTTCTAAATAATATCTACTTCTTCTAAATTCTATTCCTTCAATTAGCAATTAATCGAATTTCTATCGTTTTCTAATTTATTATGCAATTCTTTATCAATTTTTTAGGGATGTAATGCCTCTAAGCCCCTAATTAGTACTTAATTAGGCTCTAATTAGGACTAAAATATTTTCGGGTTACTACACATGTATTGGAAATCAAAAGCTGAATATTTCGTGAATGATACAAACTTGTATATAGGCTGAAAAATGAACTCTAAACATTATCAAATAAGGAAACTAATTACAAGAAGAGACCCAAATAAACTAGGAAACTAGATACCTAAATGGGTTGCGGAAATGCATAACAACGTGGCCCACATACGCCACAAAATAAAATACTAAAAGTCTTAAAAAATCAAGTCCATTCGTCATAATTATATTTAGGGGTGTAATCGAACCGAGCCGAGCCGAACACCATCGTGCTCAAGCTTGGTTTGTTTAGTATCGAACCGAGTCTTGAGTTTTATTTATCGAATATTTCGAGCTCACGAGCTTATTCGAGCATTAATCGAACCAAAATAAACTTTCTAAATTTAGATATATGTTTAGAATATTGAATATTGATTATTTTATTTTAAAAATAAATTATTTTATCCATAATAACACAATATATTTATTGATTTCTTATAACAAATAAAAATAGTTAGAGATTTGATACAATAATTACTAATTATAGAAAGAAACTAATTATATCTAGTAAATAATTTTATATTTTCAAAGTAAATCAGTTAACGAACTTGTTCACGAGCTAACGAGTCGAATACTATCATGCTCAAGCTTGGTTTGTTTAGCTAACGAGCTTCACTAAACAAACTTGAACGAACTTTTATCGAGCCAAGCTTCGAATAGCTTGGCTCATTTACAGCCCTAATTATATTGACCGCTCGTGGGCTGGTTGGATCGCTATCTCCAATGGGCTTCTTGGACAACTCTTGAACCAACGAACCTCGGACTCCATCAGGTACACAGTGCAGTAAACTACCCACACTCTCTCACCTAACATTCAACATAAACTAGTCTCTCGACCCTGTCTATGCTAGACTCGAAATTAATGACAACTAGTCTCTCAACCCTGCCGTCATCAACTACGAAGGATAATTAAACATAAATACACACGATAGCAAACACCTATCCACATATATTAATCACTCAACAACAAACTAGTCTATCGACCCCGCTCATTATCAAACTTATATTTAACATAAATCTGCTCTCGCATAAATTAATAATCAAACATAAGCACATAATCAACCTACACAATTCTTTTGAACCCGTGTACTAAGATCATGAAATAATCAATTTATACGGATGAGGAATTACAAATCTTCAACATAACAATCACGATTCAAGACAAGAACAAATCCAACATTTATTTCATTATAAATCGATAATTCATGTCATGGTAGAAATTATTCCCATCGCAATTACATAGACATAATGAAATGAGAAAAACTTACAAACCGTTCATTGATAAATTCATCATCCAAAAATCCAAAATCGCACAATCCAATTGTTAATCCAAGTGCAAGAATTAAAATGGAAGAGAAAAGGAAAAGAAAGAAAAAGAAAAGAAATCGCGTGAGAAAGAGAATGAATTCCAGAAAAGTGGTTTTTCTCCATATTTATAAAACCCTCGAAAAGCCCACGAAAATACTCTGAAATAGGCCTGAAAAGCATGCCCAGCACCGGACGGGACAAAATCGGTGCTGGGGGTGACTCTCTATATTCACGCCGAGGGGATGCCCAGCGTCGGGCCAGTGAACAGTGCCGGACGCGTGAGGACGCACGCCCAACGGGTGCTGGGATGGCTATATTCAACCGAGGGGATGCCTAGCGCCGGATGGGTGAACAATGCCGGACGCGTGAGGATGCACGCCCAACGGGCATTGGGACATAGCGTCGGACGGAATGCTGGCGAGGCGGGGCGTTGGACGCACGCCCAGCGGGGGTTGAAATTGAACGCGGATGGGAGTTGGTGCTGGCCACGCCCAACGGGCGCTGGAATGGAATGAGGACGGGAGTTGGTTCTGGACGCACGCCCAGCGGGCGTTGGAATGGAACGCAGACGGGAGCTGGCACTGGCCGAGCGCGTGGGCGTGGCGATGGAGCGGCCAGCGCCAGACGGGCTGGACGCATGAGGAGCGCTGGGACGTGGTGGGCGCTGCGCCTAGAGCGCCAGACGGGTGCTAGAGAGGGCACGGCGAGCGCTGTGCCTCGAGTGCCGGACGGGGTGCGGGGCGCGGGACTCGGTTGCACGCACACGTGTGTGCGCAACTTTGATGATTCGCTTCGTTCTCTCTCATCTGAACTCCGAATTACGATCCGTTTATGCCTATGGACTTCTGTCGAGATGCTCTTCAATATACTTCAACTCTTGGAAGATCCATTTCGTCCTATTTAACGTTGTTTTTCTATAAAACATCGAAATAAACCAAATAAGTCTGAATTGATAAATACTAATCAAAACAACAGTAGAAATAGGACAAACCACGGGAAACAACATGCATAAAGATATGAAGAATAAGCACAAAATCATACCAAACACACATCATTTCGATAACCTTCAAATATTAGATTACGCGCGTATTTATAGAGAGGAAGATGATTAGTGACATTGGAGGGAGAACCAATCACATCCTTCTATTTGTCATTTAATTCTTCCCGTTGAGAATCCTGGTACGTCGCTGTTAGGGTCTGCATCATTGTATACTATAACTTTGTAACTCTGAAAAGGTCTTCTGGTATGTCAGGATCTTCTGCAGATACGCTACCACACGTGACAAGTCAAATACTCAAGGCTTAATATATTCCGTGTTTCTTCAGTTGAGTTGACTTCGTGTTTTATCAGTATGTTGACTTCAGGTTTGATAAGTTGAGACTGTTTCGTCTTTCATCAGCAGGCTAAACTCCTGTTTTTTGTCAGTTAGGTAACCTGAGTCAGTTAGATGCTTTCAGCTTCACTTAGATATGTCAGCTTTGATCTTTCATCTGCCAGCTTTGACTCGGTATCGCTAACATTGACTACTTGTCAGCAGCTTTGACTATGGCTCAACACCTTTCACTTCCAGATGCCAGTTTTGAGTCCTCAGCATAACAGTCAGCTATTGGTATGACACTTGGTCATATCAAGACTCCTTCATCTCTTCAGCACTGAGTCTTAGTCTCTGATCATCATGCTTCAGTCTTCCGACATCAGTCTTTGGTCTTCGACTTTACTCCAATAGCTCTTGTTCATCAGCATCGCTATACTTCCGACTTCAGACATCAGTTGACCTTCCTTCAATCTTCAGTAAGTGAACCATCAACTAAGCTATTATCAATTGTGTTGGTACTTATACTCCTATCAGTAAAACTGACTTTAGTACTGTTTGAACTCCTTTCGTCTTAGGTCTGTCCAAGCTAGTAGTTCTACTGCTGAAACTTGTAATAAAAAAGTCTAACTCCAAATAAGTCGCAACATTAATTACAACATCAGAGCAATCATCGAAAGTTTTGAGATGTAATCAAAACACATAATTAAAATAGACTTATTCCTAACCGTTAGAAAAATTTCAAACATAGGTTTTTTTTGGTTCAAAGTTTATTACTTTTTATCTACATAATCGATACAATATTATTTGTATCACTGATATATATGTTCATCGGTAGATAAGTGATCATTTTCTAAGTGATTTACGACAGAAATTTGTTTGGATGTGTTCAGTGACGAAGCCAGACTTTTTAATCTGGGGGGCCCAATTTTTTTATTTTTTTTAAATTAGAAATAAATAATATTGTTTAATTTATATCACAATATTAGAAAAATAAAAATTAAACACAATCACCATCATAAGTTTATCTTATATTCTTCATTTTCTGAAATCGTGCATAATAATTTTATTAGTAACATTAACAAATACATCATTTTCAATGTACGAAATTAAGTTCATTCAATAATTTGGTTCAACACTTATATTTCTAAAATGATCATCATATATTCAATTGATCTATATTTTTATTGGTTTATCATCAATAAGTTTTTTAGATACTTAAAATAAAAATTTAAATAACTTAGATGCCTTCAGTTCGTTGTTGTTAGAATAATTTATCATAAAATTTTTAGAAATTAGATTGATCATATTAATTCACATATAAAAAACTTTATTTTTTGCATACATTTTTTATTTTATCAATATAGTACAAATAATAGAAAAAAGAAAAAAAAAAGAGAGCACAAAGAAGACGAGAAGGAAAAAAGAAAAAAGAAAAAAGAAGAGAACTAAATTATAGTAAAAAGGAAAAATGAAAAAGAGAACATAAAAGAACTAAATTACAAGAAGGAAAAAATGAGATAGGTGGGTTTCGAACTTGAGTCAATGAAAAAGAGAACATAAAAGAACTAAATTACAAGAAGGAAAAAATGAGATAGGTGGGTTTCGAACTTGAGTCTTCCAAATGAGAATAAGTGATCTAACCAACTGGACTGCAAAGCATTCTTTATCTAATTATTACATACATACTACTAATAATTAGAAAATCTGGGGGGCCCTCCAGGCCCCAACGTGGCTCCGCCACTGGATGTGTTACTCCAAAGTTCACAAGAGTTTGGCAGTCCATTTGAATATATAAATAGTGACTTGTGAATGTGACAGTGGATATTCCATTCGAAAGTGTGCCATCTACTAGTAGCACTTTAAAGTTAATAATATTTTAATTGGTGCAATCTCCATTTTCTAAAGGTCACGAATTGGCTTATGCCCACCATTAATTACCCATTAGCATTGTCCGTAGTTTGGTAGTGTTTTCCCTCTATACAAATCGCAATCCTTTGTCCCAAACTGAATGGAAAATCATCATTTTTCTATTCCCGAGAAAAAGAAAAGAAGAGAAAAGAAAAGAAAGAATCAAATACTTTGGTAACAATATTTTCAAGGGTCACTACATCTAAACAGACGACAATAATTTTCAATCATGAAAAATTGAAGGTTTACAGTGAAAGCAAATATTTGAATCTTTATTGGATCTTGTGTGAATCTATATGAAGCGTGGTTTAGCATTTTATCACGGTACATGTTGCTTTTGTGCCTCAAGTCCATATATATATATATATATATATATATATATATATTAAAGATGGTTCAAGTAAGAAATTATAATTTGGTAGAAAATGGAAATGAATCTAAGTCTTTGATTTCTTGGATCGATGATTGAGATTTAATTTCGATTGTCTTCTGATTTTGTGTTTTGTGTCTTCTGCGGATTCGCGCAAAGACTA
Source organism: Salvia rosmarinus (assembly GCA_036937905.1). NCBI lineage: Eukaryota > Viridiplantae > Streptophyta > Magnoliopsida > Lamiales > Lamiaceae > Salvia > Salvia rosmarinus. The sequence goes on from CM072817.1 coordinate 44,809,435, forward strand.
GAACTCTTCTTGTCGCCACGCTCAATGAAAATGTGTTAAACTAATATATTTAGATATATGTCTACGAATGGATAAAATATGTCTTAACTAACATATGCAATATAATAATTTTGATTGTTCTACACAAATATGAAAGATATGCTACTAGTCTTATATCCTACACTAATGAGCTTTCTCACCATATATATATGGGTGAGTTATGGTGAGAAAGCTCCTTAGTGTAGGAAATAGGAATAGTAGCATATCTTTCATATTTGTGTAGAACAATCAAAATTACTATGTTGCACATGTTAGTTTAGCACATATTTTATCCCTTATTAGCACATATGATAAATATATTAGTTTAACACAAGAAGGGTTCTAGTGTTGTATAGTAATCAGCCTAGCACACAAAACACAAAATTATAGCACAACCGAAATTAAATCTCAACTATTGATCCAACAAATCAAATGCCCAAATTCATTCTCATTTCCTACCAAATTATCATTTCCTACCTAAAACATCTCCTATATAGATAGATAGATAGATCTAGTAATGTTGGAATTTTTTAAAAATATATTCTTGTCAACATGTGATTCTTTTCTTATAATTAAGTACAACCAAGATTTCAGATTAAGTTACCTTAACACATGTGAGAGTATAACCTAGGCTATGTACAATAATTTGTAGTTTCAGATGAAATTAATTCATATAAGTTTACCCTTTTATCTCGCGACGATGAGAAATTTACAATAGCTACATATAGATAAATTTTGAATTACCCTCACATCCAGTTTGGATGATCTATAATCAACTATAATATCAATTATTAAATTAAAATATGAAATTAAATGCTTATAAATAATTATATATCCCATGACTAATCAAGGACACATGTGAACTAATCTAATATGACTACAAATGAGAAAAGTATTAGATCATTGATTTTGATTAGAAAAAAAAAATGGATCTGAGTCAAAGTTCAAAGATCCGAAATTGTGAAAGCCAACAAAGACTTGTTGTTTACTCTCCTTTTAAAGTAAGGCAATGTCTCGTGCTCTTTCAACTTTCCTACACACTTTGTCTCCCCATCGTGCCCACATACACACGCACAACACACACTAACTTGTTCGTGGGGGTCTCCAATACCACTAATTAATTACTCCGAAAAAAAGTTTTAAATTGAATGAACCCATGCAATATGCTCCATTCATCTTGTAAAATGTTAATTATTAATTAATATATTCCATCAATCTCAAATATATTAAATAGATAATTTTTATAATGAAATTTCGAGTTTGATTAAGTAAGAATAATGAAGAAAGTTAATTAATCGAATAGATCAGCCCTCAAAAGAATTCTGATATTCATACCAGGGGCGGAGCCAGATCCCCGGGGGTTGGTCGGGCAAAATTTTAAATAATTTAAATAAATATTATATTATAAAAATATGCTTACAAATTACAATAATTTAATACGATTACTCATATTCTAAAACTGACGTAATATCAACTCATTATCAATTATATCAAAAAAATCTTTTAAATATAAATTACCAAACAATCATTCATCCAATGATATTCCATTTTGAAGATGGTTATCTAGAGCCATATTCTAGAGTAATGGTTATATCCAATTTTCTTCAATTGAGAGAGTGTTACAATTTCAAAACAAATAATTTGAAATATAAACATTAAATAGTAAAATAAAAACAATAAAAACTAAAGAGTGTAAGTGTGAGTTACCTAAGGAGTAAAAATTGTAGGAGACTGAAATTTGAAAATGAGGGGAAAAGCTGTTGCATGTGTAAGAGATAAAGAAGAAAACATTTGAAAATTTTAAGTTGATTCTATTTGGCCATATTCTTCATTCTCTTTTATTACTCTCAAACTCACACTCAAAAAATCTTTTTTTATTTGTTATAAGATTTAGATTTTTATCTTTGCCCCTCATCTTATAAATTTTTGATGGAACAAATTATATTTATTTTTGTAATTATATTTATATTAGAAATATATAAGATAAGATTGAGGCAGGCAATAACCCCACCATCCATACGTGAGAGAAGCGGACTCTATATATGGGAGTACTCAGTCAGTCTCAAAATTAGTCTCATTTTTCTTCCGTAAAATACCCTCTTCTACTAAGCTAAAAAATGCTAATTTTTATGTAAATTAAAGACAGAGATATTCCCAATGCTCGTTCTGCAAAGAAATCATACTATCATTTTGGGGCGGACGTAAAAGGAATCCGATCGAGGCTATATTTTTGGGACAAAAACATTGCGTAATGTACATAAATTAGAGAAACTGAAATAATAGTTAACCCACTCACACATAAATTAGGCTGTTCATGGGGTTCTCCATTAAGACCAACGCTACTCCTTTATTACTTTATAAAAAGAATGATTTGTCTCCCACCTAATGATAAAATGGATTCCTGTAGTCAAAAGATTATAGGTTTGAATTTCATTAACGTCTATATGGATTTGAGTCTGTCACACCTAATTTTTAAATGTGGTTTATCCGTTCTTTGCGGTTTACAAGCTATTGCGATGAACGGAGTTTTCAAGACGATCGAAAATAACGATCATGCGGGGCTTGAATTAAAAAGATTTAAATAGAATATAAAAGTCACTTTCTGGCTGACTTCTGAGCTAGTTGCAAATATGACATGATTTTTAAAATATGCAAAGAGAACCTGACTCTTAAAAAAATGTTACAAGTACCGACGTCTGGAATATGAGGTGGACTGTTGAAAATTTTGAAAATATGCAAATTTATTACATGCCTACTATATTTGCAACATTTTTGAAAGAATTTTTGGTATATTTTAAAGGTCGGATTATTTTTACAATTTGACACACAATACCAAATGATGCATCTTAGGCCATCCCTATAGTTTCATATTACTTCCTTTTGTACGTTTAGAATTATAATACTATTCCATTCATACCAAATTTCTTAATGAAATCAGATTTCATTGTCAGTAAAATAACATGCTCTAAATAATCTAATTTCCTCTGAATGAATATTAAGAGTAGGTAAGGTATGATTCGTTTTATAACCTTCTATGAGCAACAAATACTTTGATAGCCTTTGCTAGATATCACAACTAGCAATAGTCGAATAAAACTTAAAGTGGTGTCGAATAACAATATCCTACTTGAAATTAAATTTAACAACACATGAATGAAATGAAAGTTAGGGGGTGTTTGGCTAAGCTTATTTTAGAGAGCTTATAAACTCCAAAAGCTTATAAGATGTTTCAAGAGCTTATAAGAGGTCATGTCTCAAGTGCTTATAAGTTGTTAAAGTGTTTGGATAATTGATCTTATAAGTTAGAGAAAGAATCGTGAGTTAGAGAGATAAAATTGACGAGAGGTGAAGTTGATAGTATATGTGTAGAAAATAACGAACTATAATAAGGTTATTTTTGATAATTCATGATTGCTAATAAGTTTATGAAAAAATAAGTTAGGGTTGACCAACTTATTTTTAGGGAGCTTATAATTCGTTGAGCTTATTTTCACAAATTATGTTCGCTTAAAACTTATTTTGCCAAACACTTTACAACAGCTTATAAGTTATTCGAAAGTAAATTTTGGCATGAAATACAACTTATATACACTTAAAAGTGGGTATATACATGTTTGAAACATCATACAGTATTCATTGCCTTTAAAGAAACATAACATTTCATATATTTCACCATAGAGTGATGGAATTATGTTGATTAATTTTATGGAATTTGATGATTTGCCTAACTCTAAAAGACATCATAATAACTATATATTGAGTCCCACCAAATATATATTCATCCTAATAAGATGATCATTGAATTTTAATGGGTGTTTTGGTGACCAAACTTCACTAAGAAAGTTTGACCAATTAATATCATGTATCATTTCTTTCGATTTTATTCCTTTGGACCACTAAAGTTAGTTGTGCAATAATTGACTAGCTAGCTCATTCAATTGCTTAACTTTAACTTATTAGGTTTTACCCAACTCTCATCAATTATTTTCATTACAATATTGTTTTTTTTCATCAAAAAATTTAAAAACCGCAATGCAAGCGCCAGCCTTGCTACTGACTCAGGTTGATATTGAAAAAAATGGATAATCGTATACACCGATGGTTTCGCCATGATGCTCTTAAAGCTTATACGTTATTGATAGACTCTTGTAATCATGATATATTTGTTTTGATAGGATATGGCCCAACCTCTCAGGCCCACTAGCAGGCCCAAACGAGCTGGGCCTGACCTAATGCTGCCCTACTCGGTTACGCCCAAACACGACCTCCAGATCCTAATCAAACCCTAATTAAAGAATGAGTCGAGGCGAAGATGATGGGGTAACGGTGGAAATCATGGGCAATTATGGTGAAGATCATGGTCGACATGAAGGATCGTGAACCCGCCAATCGAGGATTAGTTACAAGGTCTACGCTTATGTATAAATAGGAGTTAGATTGAAGGTAAAAGGGTTAGCAAATTATCGAACACTAGAGCTCCTCGAGATACTCATTGAATACAATTATAGTGAACATCTTGAGGATCATCACCTCCGTGGACGAGATCCGATTCTCGATCGAACCACGTAAAAACTCTTGTGTTCTTTATCGCTTTCTCTAAATCTTGCATACTAACGCATACGATTTATCATTGGCGCCGTCGTGGGAACACTCTTTTTCTTTTCGAACAAAAGTCGTGTTTTCTACAATTTAATGGCAAGGACACGTGCAAACGCAAGCACCGCCGGGCGATGTCGGTAACAACCGTGCGGAGGACGATCGTAGTCACACACACGGGAAAGGGGATCGCGGACGCCACTGATCGGTCATACACCGAGGGCTACATGGAGAATGCTTCCATACACCCTCGTGATGGTCGCCCAACGAGGAGGAAGATGCCGACCTCGCATCGGTGAGCAGGAGGTTCATCGCCCCACGAGGTCCTCGGTCGAGCAAATGTCTCAATTCCTCAATGCCAACCTCAATCAATTCGAGTTTCTCAACTAGAGGACAAACGGAGCGGGCCCTCAAGAGTGCCCGAATTGGTGATTACAGCAACCGAGGTCGCTCACCCTTCAAACAATCAACGCTCACCGCAGACAATGACCGCCTAATACCCGAGTTCATTCGCCTCATACCATCCGCGGAGCCGTTCTCCACCTCGGCGAATGACCGTGTGATTGGGCGGGAAAGAAGAGGAAAGGCGGTCGAACTCCCTCGAGAGACGACAGACGCCGCTATCGATCTCCCACTCCTCCGGAGAGAGATGGCAACGAGCTCCCCGGATTCGATCGGCACGGACGGATTATCTCTCATTTCTCAAGGGAGATTCTGGATACACCCCTGCCACAGCGATACCGTGCTCCAAATATCGCTGCATACGATGGCCTTGGAGATCCTTCTGACTTCCTATTTGCCTATACCACTAACATGGCAAACCAAGGGATGGAAGATTTCCACATGTGTAAGGTCTTCCCGAGGTGCCGATCTCCAACGCCGACGTTGGTTCACTCGCCGCCGTAACAGATCCATTGCTTCAAAGACCTCATGGATCGATTCAAATGGCATTTTTACCAAAAGATGCCGCCTCAACAACCTTCATCCGATCTGCTTACAATCCGCCAAGGACGGGACGAGACGATGTCGAATTTCGTCTCAAGATTCATCATGGAATCCCTTAAAATAGATGAGAGTAACGATCTCTACATCATCAATGCATTCAAGAACGGGATCCGACCCGGTGCTCTGAATAAAGAGATCACCCGTGAACAGCCGAAGACGGCTAGTCGTCTTTGGACCTTGGTTGACAACTTTGTCAAAGGGGACGAGTCGGACCGGAAGAAGAGAGATCCGGGATGAGCAATGATGAAAGAAGGAAGCCGAGGATCGAGGCCGAGGTGCTTTGAACGCGAAGTGCTCGAAAGAATCAAAAGGGCCCAAGAGAATCAAGGTGGGACCTCGCCAAACCCCGGCAATAGCGCGCCTCCGCTCAAATCCGGCGGAAATATTTGAGCTTCACACCGAGCTCTTTCAAAACCTCCTCCTATGAAAGCGAGGATCGAAAAAAAGTCAACGGGAAAGTATTGTGACTACCACCGTGGGTACGGTCACGATACGTAAGATTGCAAGATCTTGAGCTCACAGTTGACGAGCTCGTCAAAGAAGGAGGCCGAAGAAGTACATCGCCGACTGGGCCGGGTAATAAAAGCGCAGAGGAAAAATGGAGGTGGTAATAATCATGACCGACCTCAACGGCGCCAGACACGAAGATGACGAGGACGAAGGTCCCAATGCAATGGAGCAGGTCTATGCTATAACCGGATCGCGTTGGTACGACGAGGTCGTCACTTAGAAATGAGGCTCTGAGGCCGACCCCGAGGAGCCGAAAAACAAGCGACTCCGGATGGAGAGAACATCGTGTTCTCCAAAGACGACCCAGTACCCAAGATTATGCCTCACCAGGACGCCATTACTATACAAGCCGTGGTGGGCAACAAGAACGTACATCGGGTCTACATTGACATCGGAGCCTCCGTTAGCATCATATTCCGAGTTGCTGGATAAACTTGATGTTGGAGGAATTATACATCCCGCACCTTCCCGCCATGAGCTTTACTCGAGGCGGTTCAACCCGAGGGCGCCATTACCCTTCCGGTTACCGTAGGACGTGCTCCTGTGTCGGTTACAAGGCCATTCAATTTTTCTTGGTCCGAGCTCCTCTCCATACAACATTATCACAGGAAGAGATTGGTCAGACGCAACCAGGCCGCCTCGCTCCGTGTACCACCTCACCATTAAGATACCCACCGGTGGGAGTGTTAAGCATTCGGGGTGACCAAACGGCAGCTAAAGAATGCCTACGAGTCTCAACCCAAGATGCGGCCTTACCTCGTGCCTAGCAATTCTGTAACCCTCGAAGTTGCCACCCGGGATGACCGACCGAGAATCTTCACTATACGACTACGACCCTTCCAAAGTTGTCAAGGTCGGCACCCAAGGTTCAAACTAATATTCTCCAACATGTTATGCAGCTTCTAAGGAATATAGGGATGTATTTGCATGGTCCCCACTGACATGATCGGGTCTCGCCCGAGCTCATAACTCATCGCCTCAACATCGATCCGCCACTAAACCAGTTCGCGTAAGAAGAGATGTTTTGCCGCGAGCGCAGCCAGTCATAAGGGACGAGGTAACCCAACCCGGTGAGGCTAAAATCAGACGAGGTCAAATACCCAACCTGGATGGCTAATCCAGTTGTGGTTTGAAAGCCAGGAGGGGGATGGCGCATGTGTGTCGACTATACCGACCTCAATAAACACTGTCCAAAGGATCATACCCTCCCGACATTGACAAGAAGATGGAGGCATTGGTGGGATATGAGATCTTTTTCTCGGATTTATACAAGGATACCACCAAGTCCGATGAGCGGAAGATGCCCCAAAACAGCGTTCATCATCGACTTGGTGTTTTGCCACCGGAAGATGCCTTCGTCCAAAACGCTGAGCTACCTACCAAAGGATGGTGGACGCGATCTTCAAAGATCACATAGGGAAATCGTTGAGGTCTACGCCGGCGATATAGTAGTCAAAAGCAAAAGTCGAGAAGCTGCGCCGTCGACCTCGAAACTATCCTCCAGCCTCCTCGTGTCGGCCAACCTCAAGCTTAATCCCGAAGTGCACATTCGTGGTGAAGACGGGTAAATTCACGGGATCTTTGGGTTTTCAAGAAGAAGGCCAATCCTACCAAGGTGAAGGCAAGGTGCTCGACATGCGGTGCAAGAACCATCCGTGAAATACACAAACTCACCGGATGTCTAGCCGCCCTCAGATTCTATCTCGATTGCCGAGAAGCGGCTTCCTTCTTCAAGATCCCGAGGAGAGCTCCAGTTTACCTGGCGGGAAGAACACCGGTCGCCGCCGACGGTGAAGGAATATCTCACCGACCGCCAACCCTATCCGTCCCAAAGCAAGGTGAAACCCTATCGTTGTATCTGGCCGCCTCGGACGAGGCAATCATCTTGATATGGTGCGAGATGAGACGGGACGGCAACTCCCCATCTACTTCATCAGCCGGGCTCTCAAAGGACCAGAGACAAGGTACACCAACCTCGAGAAGGTAGCTCTGGCCCTGGTAAACGCCAAGCGACGCCTCCGAACCTACTTTCAAGCCCATTCCGTCCAGGTACTAACGGACTTACCTTTAAGACAAGTCTTGTCAAAGCCAGAGTCATCTGGACGATAGCCAAGTGGACATTGGAGCTCGGCAAGCACGACATCTCGTACTCCCCTAGGCCGGCCATAAAAGGGCAAGCTCTCGCTGACTTCCTGGCGGAGGCTAGATTCACCGAGGTCGGCTCTACCAGCGAGGTCACTCCCGCCTCACAATGGAGGAACTCGCCTTGCATCGCCCGATGGTTCTTGGCGAGATGACGTGGGCGGAGCTTCATGCAAGACGGCGCGGAGCGGGCATCCTCCTCCTCGGCCCGGATAAGCAAGAAGTGACGACGCCCCGGTTTACCTTCCCGACCACCAACAACGAAGTGGAGTACGGCACCGATCTCGGACTCCGCCGCAAAGGAATTGAAAGTGGACAAAGTTCGATATTTGGAGATTCCTGTGTCGTGGTAAACTGTGTCCTAGGCACATACGAGGCGAGGAGGATCGAATGAAGCAATACCTTGAGAAGGCAAAGGAGATGCCGACCTCATTCGGTATTTCAAGATTCACCAAATCCCACGAGGGAAAACAGCCAAGTCGACGTCCTTAGTAGGTTGGCTTCGTCATCGACAACCGCCGATGGAGAAGTTCATTCCGAAGCATCGTGGCGCCCACGCCGGCGTTATCGAAGTTGAGCCAAACGGACGACGCCCGAAAGTCTACCCGAAGTTGGTACACTACCTCAAGACCGCTTGAGGCCAAAAAGATGATGGTGAAATCCCGTAAGTATCTCATGTATGGGCGCCTCTGGAAGTCTTACCTCCAACCCTCCCGAGGTGCCTTGGACTAGAAGAAGCCGACCACGTGCTTAATGAGATTCACAGAGGATCTTGCGAAGCCACGTGGTCACGGGCTCTTTCAAAGAAGACGCCGAGGTCGGGATATTATCGCCCACCCTTATTCAAGATTCGCCGAGCTCGTCAAAAGTGTCCGTGCGCCGCCCACTCCACGGTCAAAAGCTACCCGCATCGATCCGAGACCGCGAGTCCATGGCCTTTCATGCGGTGGGGATCGACATCGTTGGTCTGCTCGACCGAGCACCGTGTCAGCTCCGATATTTAGTCGTAGCCATAGACTACTTCACAAAATGGGTCAAGCCGAGCCACTTTCAACCTCACGAGCAAAAGGATTCGGACGCCGTGTGGAAGAATATAGTCCGCCGTTTCGCATACCGCGCGATCTCGGTCTCGGACAATGGCACCCAATTCGTCGACAAAAATTCAAAGAACGGTGCGAAGAGCTCCAGATCGATCAACGCTTCACCTCGGTCGCACACCCGCAAGCGAATGGTCAGACCGAGGTGACGAACCGCATGATCGTACAAGGATTGAAGAAAAGGCTAGACCGAGCTAAGGGTGATTGGGCTGAAAATCTCCCTCAAGTCCTCTGGTCCTACAGGACAACACCTCGGACCTCGCACGGAGAAACTCCTTTCAGTCTGGTCTATGGTACCGAGGCCGTCATACCGGTTGAGATCGGCGCACCAAGCCCTCGCACTCTCCACTTCGACCACGCCAATAACGAGGAAGACCTGTGTGCCAACCTCGACGCTCTCGAGGAGAAGCGCGAGCTCGCCTTCATAAACGAAGCCAAGTACAAGGGCCAGGTCGCACGGTACTACAACAAAAGGGTCAGAGCCTCCGCACTCCAAGTAGGCGACCTCGTCCTACGAAATAATGAAGCCAGTAGAGCTGAGCGTCTTAACAAGCTGGATCCAACATGGGAAGGCCCATACCGCGTTCACGAGGACCTCGGCAAAGGGGCTTACAAGCTGGCTCACCTATCCGGTGCACTTATCCCCCGAACCTGGCATATCACTCATTTAAGGAGGTACTTTACATAGCTTCGATTTCAGATCAGCGTCATGTTAGTCTCCTTATTGCTTTTCCGAAGTGCGATGCCGAAGTGCGATGTTATATACTTGTTGAATAAAATATTTATTTTTCTAATGAGTATTTCACTTCGCCTCATTTTATTCATATGCGAACATCTATTCGATATACCGATTTAAACCTTCACGAGGGACGCCTCACGAAGATGAAAACCCACTAAGTAGGGTACTCACTAAGCGCCGCACTCGAGATTACTCATTGAATTGAACGTCTCAGTGCAACACATATAGACTACTCATTAAATTGAACGCCTACATGCACGCATACAGATTACTCATTAAGTTGAAATATCTACATGTAAAAGACATCCAGATTGAATCTCATCAAATTATGCCCCTTTATTTGGGAAGATATACACTTCTGTATACAGTCTAAAAATGTTTACGACCAAAACGAAGTCCTAAGCTATGTTTGTACCTCTCAAAGGGGAAAATGTACACTTCTGAGTGAGTCCAAATACATTTACGACTACATACAAAGTCCTAAGCTACATACAAGCTCATTCGGGCTTCCGGCCCGCCGGACTCATGGGGTCCGTTGCAGATTCGAACAAAATCCCGGGTCGGCGATGAATACCGGAATGAACTCGGTGCCTCCACCTAATCAATGAGGACGGCACCACTCGGCCTACTCCGGTGCACCGAGCCAACACGGGTGGATTCCACCGGGTGTTCTATACCCGAGGTCACACTCGACCCCGTGAGCTCGACGCCGGGACCACGCCCACCCCGAACCGCCGCCCTCCACGCCGACCGCCCTGCGCACGCCGCCGACCGAGTGCGCCTCTAAATGCTCCCCTTCATTTGGACCCATTAGACGGAGCACTTGGCGTGATCGCCGAGCCGCCCTCCTCTTGAGCTCTTCAATTATTCGACCCGGCGGCGCCATCGTAGACTCGCTGCGGGGGTGGGGCATGCGTCGTTCTAACGACCTCGACATCCGCATGTACTTCGTGATGGAGTCGAGGCGTCTTTAAACTTCTTGCTATTAGGCCCTCCTCATCCTCAACACCATGCCTCCGCCGCCAAGAAGCTCGAACTCGATCGTCGGCTTCAGATATGGTAGTTCCACCAGTCCGCGGATTATCTTCTCGTACTCTGCATGCTCTTCCGAGATCCGAGCCAGCTCCTCCTTTGTCACCGAGCCGCCTCGCATTGCATCACCGTCCCTCGATCACATCGGCAGATAAATCAGCCCCCGGACTTGAGTTGTGTAATCTTTAGCTTTAACGCCTCATTATCGATCAGGAGGTGGACCACTTCGTAGTCGGCCTCATGCAACTTCTTTTCGCTCACGACGATGCCAAGTCGACATCCATGCCGATCGTAACAGGTCGATTCGCGCACCGACCTCCAAAGACGTCACCTCTTCATCCTTCTCGCCGAGCACCTCGGACTTCTTTCACTTTGTCAAGAGCTCATGATCGAGTCCAAGTATTGAGATGTGGAATGCTAGAAATAAACAAGACAAAACCCATTTTAAGAAGTTGTGTCTATTATTCAAAGTAGAAGTTCGTACAACACAAGGTCCTATCGACCCCGGCAAATCAGCCTATTACATTAGGTCCACTGACCTCAAGCTCATTGCCGGACCCACCAATCTCCTGCTGCGCCACCTGCTGCTGCTCCTCCAACGGCTGCCGATCTCGGGAAGGACGCCCGAGCTCGGCCCGCCTCTCTCGCCGGCTCACCTCGGCAAGGAATGCTTGAAGCTCACGCCTTCATCTTCCTTCAGATCGAGTTACTGACCTCCGCCGTCGAGAGCGAGGCAGAGGATGCCAAGGTATCCACCACGGGGAAGGAGGTCGCCCCGGCGATTATGCGGGCATAATTCATACACACCTCCCGAGGATCGACCTCGATCCAACCGTGCTGGGCCTTGTCAAAATCAGGTCTCTCGGCCGCCGCCTTTTCCAAGTGGGCGATATCACTGCGGCCTCATTACGGTGCCGGTCGGAGATAAAGGAGGAAAAGCTCTCCGACTAATAAGCTTCTTTGGCGAAGGCCCTCAAGATAGGTCCTCGCCCGCTGCCAAGGCACTTGTCGCGCTGGTCGCCTTCTTCTCCGCCTCGCCGCCTCCTCCGGGCGCTTTCCACGGCACGGGCCACCCGCAGGCCCGATCCTTCTTTTCGTGGCGCTCTCGGCCGCCTTTGCAACCAGCGTCTCCCTGCGGCGTCCCAACATGGATTCAAGAAGCAGCCTCGAGCTTCAAGAATGCCGCTTTTCTCCACCGCCTCGTATTGCGAGGCGCTCAAGCTGTGAATCCGGCCATGCGGTGCATCTCGCCGCCACCGAGGCGCGATCCCGAATATAAAGCAGTTAGCAACGTGTAACGACAAAATTACAAAGGAGAAGAGCAATGACTTATACCTTCGGGAAGGATAAAGGTCTTTGGAAGCCGCACTCTGCAAGGCGGCCATGAACCTCTATCTCCAAAGATCGGGCTCGAGGTCGCTGAGGTCCCGTCAAGAAGTCTCTTAGGCGCCCACCACCACCACGGATCGCTTTGGGTGGACTCGCCCGCCGCCTTCTTCTTCGCGGCCTTTCACTCTCGGATGGTGCGGGGCGTCGAGCCTGTTATCTTAACTTCTCTGCTGGGGTCAATCTTCACCGCATCACAGAATAAGAATTTCGTTAGCACAACGAAATCGACGAGGAAGAATAAAAGAAGAAGGTTGCCTCACCCAAATCAAACCACGACATCGATGCTTCGACCTATAAACACTCATTTCAAAGATTGTTCGGTCATCCTCAGTATAATTAATCGATAAAATCTCACCAAGATCATTCAACATCTTCTCCATGGGGCCCAGGGGCTTGATTTTCATGTCCTTCATCGTACCGAGGCCCCACTCATACCTCGGATGCCCCTCACCGCATGAGAAGAAATATCTATTTTGCCAATGGGACACCTTCGAGGGGTCGCTATCTTAAACTTCAGGCGAGGTGACAGATAATACACCCCTCCTATAGACTTGATACTAAAAAAACGCATCAAGACTTCAAAGGAGAACTCCTCGCATATGCCATAACAGGACAGCCCTAGCCCCACTACCGACCTAATGGAATTCGAGGTCAGTTGACATATGGGGATCCGAAAATATTCTTGAAAGTCAAGGAAAATAGGGGCAAAAGGAAACCTAAGTCCAGCTATCAAGCTATCTACAAATATAGTAATAAATCCCTCCGGAGGGGCCATCGCCCTATCATTTGGTTTCGGCAAGCACCACCATGCATCCTCCGGGATATGGTATTTCTCCGTAATCTCCAAAAGCTCCTCCGTCGTTAACGTCGACCTCGTCACGCCAATCCTGAGGCTGTCCCATACCGATGACACCGGCGGAACCCTAGAACTAAGTCCTATGGATTTACCTAAGCGGTTATGGCACATATAGTCCTTCACATCGAATCTGGCGGCGTAACCCAAACCGAACCGTAATTATCGAGGCGAGAAGAGGAATGAGAAGATGAAGAATACATACTTACTTTTTCTGGAGCGAGATATCCGACTTCTTCAACAAAGTTTGAAGGAGGAATTGGGAAATTTCTACAAGTATGTTCTCGGAATAAAGCGTCAAGAAGAAAATGAGCAGTTGCCTCATTTGGACCTATTTATAGGACGAATGGCGCCTAAAAGCTGCCGTTTCATTTATCACACGTGCTATCTGCGATTGGATGTGTAGTCGACGCCACAGACGCTGCTCGAGCACCCAACTATCGCCTCGGCGTATGGCGTACTATATGGTAAGGCAGCACCGCCACCCGATCACGTAATGATTACATTGAGGCTCGAACCTCGGACCACGCCCATGTCCTCTTCGCACCGGCAGAGCTATTGGTCGGACCTCGACGCCCTCCGAGCGCAGGAGCCATACGGTCGAACCTCGGTTTTCCTTCAAGAGGCGATCGTCGGTCGTGCCTCGCCTTTCCTTCAAGCGAGCCACCCAAATCGGACTCGGTTTCCTGCCAACGAACGTCGCCCCTTACAAGAGATTCTTCCTTCAGTTCGGACCTCGACGTCCTCCAGAAGAGCGAAGCCGCTTCAGACCAAACCTCGGTGTAACCTATACAAAGACCGCTATCCAGGTCATAATTCGCTTCCTTTGCAAAGAAGAGATCGAGAACCTTCAACAAACAACTTCACCAGCAACATCCCGCCTCGGCAAAGCACATTCTCCGCTTCACCTCGGCATGGCTATTCCTCGACTTTTCGGGGGCTATGATAGGATATGGCCCAACCTCTCAGGCCCACTAGCAGGCCCAAACGAGCTGGGCCTGACCTAATGCTGCCCTACTCGGTTACGCCCGAAACACAGCCTCCAGACCCTAATCAAAACCCTAATTAAAGACGGAGTCAAGGGCGAAGATGATGGGGTAACGGTGGAAATCATGGGCAATTATGGTGAAGATCATGGTCAGTTACAGAAGGATCGTGAACCCGCCAATCAAGGGATTCGTTACAAGGTCTACGTTTATGTATAAATAGGAGTTAGATTGAAGGTAAAAGGGTTAACAAATTACTGAACAATAGAGCTCCTTGAGATACTCATTGTAATACAATTATAGTGAACATCTTGAGGATCATCACCTCCGTGGACGTAGATATGATTCTTGATCGAACAACATAAAAACTCCTGTGTTCTTTACTGCTTTCTCTAAATCTTGCATACTAACGTACACAGATTTATCATGTTTGTTTGAACATAATTTTTTTCCAAAAAAAAGGTAACAAAATGACTTTTAAATCTTGAGATTAAAAACGTGATATTTACAATTTGTGTGGTTTATAATATCAGTCTATTTTCAATCAAATTAAAGTTGTCGTAGTTGTTGAAAAAGTATACATGGACTAGTCATGCACGTGTAAAAACTTCAAAAGTTGTAATGATATCATTTAAGGCAGTCTCACATGTACTTTTCCGACAGCCACGCCAACTTTAATTTCTCATAGTTCTGATCGATATGATACATATACCACACAAATTGTTAAGATTATATTTTTGAAGTCAAAATTTGATAATCGTGTTGTAAATTAGAAATTGAATAAAAATAGAATTATTAGATGCAATTATTCCTTAAAAGAAGCCAGATTCTTGAAAAAAAAATGAAATTCAAGAAGATGAACATCATATAGCTCGGGAGTTATACGATATATAGAAATGGAAAATTTGTGAGACGATATTTAACTGCAACCATTACTTATGAGTGTGTTATTGTAACTTGACCTAGGTGTTTGGAGGAACTTAACTTTAGGATCTTGTAATCATGAGATTATCCGCTTCATTAATGACTTAATTTACGAGCCAATAGAGTAAAAATATAGGGTTGCAACTAGAGATGGTAATAGGTGGATTTTATCGGAACTGATTTAGAATCACTTATAGTCTTTAAATTTCAAAACAGTGGTTTCGGTTCTAGATCCACTTTAGACTTGGACCGTTTAGATCTATAGTTTGATGGTCCGGTTTGGTTTCGATTCTGATTCCAGAACCAAAACCGATATTCCGAGTACAATCCTTTTATTGACAAGTCTAAGCTTAAGTAGGCTTGTCATTGAGTCGGTTTTAACCATACCGATCCAGAATCACTCATTGTCCATTAAATTTTAAAGCAACGGTTTCAATTCTAGTTTCGGTTATGCTCAAGTTCTGGTTTCAGACCCGTTAAGATTCAGACCGTATCAGACTCATAGTTTATGGTTCGGGTCCGATCCGAATCTGGTATCTAATGGGTCGGTTCCATAATCAAAATTGATATTTATTTATAGGTTCCAGTCCAAATAAAATCTCACTCATTGACATCCCTAGTTGCACCCATGTCCAATTTGGCAAGTGATCCGAAAACCGAAATACTGTAGTTGAAAAAAATAGTGTTTAAAACTTTAAATGTAAAAAGCCACTTTTGTTGCAGTAAACAACTGAAGACTTGGCTTATATTAATTGAGCTGGAGTAGTATGAGTTCTTTCTCATGTTGGGCTTACGCCCATTGCCATTTTCGGCACAGGTGTTTATTGGGCTCAGAGTAATTTTGACAAATACTATGGTAAATTGGGCTCCAAATATTAAATTCTAGCATCTATATACCTCTGAAAAATTGTGTATGCTTTTTAAAGTTCTGGTAGAATTTGAACGAAATAATGATTTGGTTAGTCTCTTTAAGTTTAACATGCCAGTCATGAAAAATGAAATTGTGTCATGCATTAAAGTTCACTAAACTTGTTATCCTCTCCATATGAGTTGTAGGACAAGAGTGATTTTTTTGGGGGGAAAATGGCTTCATCTTTAAAAAAAAATTCAAAGGAATAAATTGAAAGAACAAAGTTGCAAAAAGTAGATTAGGGATGACTGATCCTCTTTCAAACGATAACAAATTCATAATTGTTACCATAAAGTCATCACATACGAAACCCAAACCTCAAATATGGAAACCTCGTATATATGCATGATATGTTCACACTAAAAGATGTTAATGTTATTTGGATTCATAACTCACCAAGGCAAACCTAAGAGGGCATGTTGTGGCTACTGACTACCTTCTCTCGAGTCATATCAACATATTTGACTACTTATTAGAGATGTTACAAAGTTGGATTTACGGTCGATTCTATTGACTTTGTGACACATCTTGGTTATATATGTATGACATGTTGGTTATATATGTATCGATGATCTATCTTGAATGTTTAAGTAATCATTCATTGATTATATTCTTAGCATGTCCTATATAATTAATTACATCACACAAAATTTTTCTCGTGTTTACCTGCTAATTTCTGCCACAGTAGATCAATGGAAGACTCTAGCTTTGATTTTCTAGACTGTATCCACAATGCGTGATCTCTAATACTGAGTGAGAATAATCTAAAGAGAATACTGAAAAATTTTCGTCCCATGAATCGATGAATAGTGATTTCGAAAATCACACTATTGGAATGGATGATTTCATTTTCTCCTACTTGTATTTATAATACTTTCTCTAGAATCCTTTTGTGATATGACTTTGACATATCTAATAAATACAATAATTATCTTCTTCCATGAAGATAATTACTATCTAGATTAATTATCTCTTGATATCTAATAATATAAGATAATACCTATATAAATTAGGAGATATATTAAAAAATAATATATTAATCAGAACAGAATCTCAGTGGGATTCCTACAGGGGGTGATTGAAAATTACACAGTAAAAGGCCTTGATGGGCTAGCCTATAGATCAGATATAAGGAATAAAGATGAACATAAAATGAATTAATTATCTTATGTTTAGCCTAAAACATAAATTAATTCATAAACTTTATTCATTCTACTTGAGAATAAATGCTGACTTACCCCTTTATTACCGAAGTTGAGTCAGACTTGTAATTAGACTTACGAATTCTCGTGTTTAAGATATCGCACGTCCATTAATTATTTATAGCACTCTGATTGCTTAAGATAATTAATCTCTTTAATTTCTTAAGTAGTACCACTCAACCTTATTATTGTACTTGAGCTAACTGAACCTGCAGAGTTTAGTACAGTAAACATTTTGACCTCCTTAAGGGGACGTCATCATCCTAGGATACGGTGACTCGATACAAGTAACCAGCATGACATATAAACACTACTACCACCCAAGATGCAGAGAATCTCGGGTTATCTCATGTAACCCTCACTCATAATAAATCAAAGTGATGGTCATTAACTCATACTCACCTGAAACCTTATTGAGGTTTAGATCAACGTAAAGTCACCGAGACTAGGTTCTTCACGACGGTCAGATAGAAGAACTCATCTCACTGTGATCCATCAATACGTCAAAACGTACCAGCATAGAACAACAACCAAGTCAAGTTACTTCTTATCTATATTGCAGCCTATACCAACAACTCGTCCTCAAGTTATCTCGGTTGTGATCATTTTTATATCTCAACTAGCTTAACCAATCATACAGACTTCTATGATCTTCTACACACTGTATGATCTAACTTTTGTATGAGATAATGAGACAACATATGCAATCAAGTAAACAATTCAGGTAGGAGATTGGAATAATGGTAACAGGAAATATTGCATACAAGCTCAACTATTCTGCTTTCAGTATACGAATCCAACAATCTCCCACTTATAATAAAGCAAACTTTTAGTATACAATGTGTCTCCCTACTAGCCATTACAAACAACACAATCACTTTGCTTCTCCCATTTATACAAAAGTTTCTTTCTAAGTGAGGCCCATCTTACAATCAAAGTCCTCGAACGTGCTTGTCGTAGAATATTTGCGGCAGACTCTTCGTGAACAGGTCAACTAGGTTATCCGCAGTACCAATTTTCTTAATAAGCACTTCTCATCATCGTACGAATTCTCGCATGATGTGGTACTTCTCTCTATGTGCTTCGTCACCTTGTGGGTCTGTGGTTCCTTTAGTTTGCTACTGCACCAAAGTCGCAGAACACTGTGATACTCTTTGAAAAATAAGGTACCACATCTAGATCCAAGAGGTAGTTCTTGAGTCATACCGCTTCCTTAGCAGCCTCTGATTTGACCACATATTCGGCTTCCATGGTGGAGTCTGCAATGTAATGCAATGCTGCTTTGCGCTCCACCAAGATACTGCTCCACCACTTAAGGTGAACACATAGCCTGAGGTTGACTTCTTCTCATCACGGTCAGCTTAGAAATCCGAATCTGAATAACCCAAAGGCATTAGACTGCCTGCCTGGTAAACTAGCCTGTAATCTCGAGTAATTTTTAGGTACTTGAGTATATGCTTTACCGAAGTCCAATGAGTGTGTTCAGGGTTAGACTGATATTTTGCGACTATGCCTACCGCATAGCAGGTATCAGGTGTCATGCACAACATCACATACATGAGACTTACTATGGCGGAAGCGTAGAAAACGTGTCTCATTTTCTCTATCTCATTTTCAGTCTTTGGAGACTACTCCTTAGATAAATGAACGCCATGTCTGAAGGATAACAATCCCTTCTTAGCGATTTGTATGCTAAAACGAGTAACCACAGTATCAATTTAAGACGCCTGAGATAAGCTCAACATTTTTTTCTTGCAATCTTGGTCTAGTTTGATCCCAAGAATGTACGCTGCATCTTTTAAGACTTTCATCTGAAACTGGTCGGATAACCAACTCTTTACGTCTGATAACAACTTCACATTGTTGCCAAGTAGAAGGATGTTATCTACATAAAGTGCAAGAAATACCACATCAACATTGACATCTAAAGGGTACACGCAACTCTTGCTAGGCATTTGGGTAAAACCATAGGTCTTTACCATGTCGTCCAAGTTCCATATGTGCTTATGAGCTGGAAGGTCATTTTTCTTCTATTGACTGATCAACACAACCTACAAAAATCATATTTTAGGCATCCAATATGAAGTGGGTCCTTGCACATTAGTAGTTCCTTTAGGAACCCAAATCTACTTGATAATTCTAGCGTTGGGGTCATGCATGATCTATATTATACTGAGCCTTGGACTTCTGTGCAGATTGAGCAGGGGGTTTGGGTTTGCGTACGTGTTGTTGTTGTACACGAGTGTGTTATGTAGGTGTAAATGAAACTTTACTGAACGTCTTTGATAGACTGGAACATATGTTGGGGCATATTTCCTAACAGGATGTGCGTTCGACATATGCTTCCTCTGTTGAGTAGGCTTGCACTGAGAGTGCCTCAGCTGTGTAACCTGGAGCTGCCTGATGGGATCATGTCTTCTAAGTAATTTATACTTAGGACCTGGGTTAGGCACAACATGCCTTGTATCCTTTCGCTCAGTTACTGGAGCCTTCAGTTTCTCAGTCGACTTCACGAATACAGTTTTGATGCCATTGGTGGATGCACCATTTATAGGGAAATGTGATTTTACCATCTCCCGATGATTTATCTTAGATGTTTAATTCACCATATATTGATTATATACCTAGCATGCATCTATGTAATTAATTGCAACACGTTGGTGTTTTCTCGTGTTTACCTGTGAATTTCTCGGATAAAAGATTGATGGAAGACTCCAACTTTGATCTTCTGGACTGTATCACGATTGCCAAAACTCCAATGCTGAGTGAGAGCAATCTATGGAGAATACTGTAAAATTTTGTCTCATTCCTCTACCTTTGAGATTTTCAAAAATCTCACTTGTGGGAATAGTTATTTCTAATTTTCTCTTTTATTGTATTTATAATGCATTCATAGAATCATATTTAGATATGATCTCTGCATATCTAATAAATACAATCATATATTTTTAGATAAAACCAATCTAGAATAATTATCTTTTGATATCTAATAATATCAGATAACATCTATCTAGATCCATGAGGTAGTTCTTGAGCCATACATCTCCAATGTCTAGATAGATATTATCTGATATTATTAGATATCAAGAGATATTATGTGATATCATTAGATATCAAGAGATATTTTCTGATATTATCAGATATAAAGAGATAATTATTCTTGATATGTTTTATCTACAAAGATTTTATTTTATTTATTAGATATGCAGGGATCCTATCTAAACAGGATTCTAGGAATACATTATAAATAAATATGAGAGAAAATCAGAAACAATCCTATTCATTTTGTTGTGATTTTCGAAAATCACATAGATCAAAGTATGAGGTGAAATTTTGCAGTGTTATCCATAGATTGCTTTCAATCAGTATTGAAGAATAAGCATCCGGGATACAGTCATGAAGATTAAAGCTGGAGTCTTCAATTAATCCCATATCCCAGAAATTCATAGGTAAATTCGAGTAAACACTTATGTGTTGTAATTAATTATATGGATGCATGCTAGGTATATAATAAATGTATGGTGAATTAAATATCCAAGATAGATCCTCGGGAAGAGGGTAAAATAAGATTTCCCTACAATTGGTATCCGAGCCTGTGATCAATATCTTGGCTCTATTGGATTAATTCACATTTGATTATTATGTGCGCTATACTAATTTTTGATCCGTCGTTCATCGTGGCTCGGTTGTTTGGTTTTTTGTTGGAATCATTTTTCGCCACGAGAAGATTCGTGGTTAGATTAAAATTTATCTAGTGGGAGGGATCGACACCAGATACTTTAAGAGATTGAAGTGGGTCGAGTTTCACTAGGTATACCGGATGTACATGTGGCGCCTAACCAGCAAGTTGTACAAAGAAATGGATCCACAAGTTACTGTACCCATCGTTGCCATTATACCAGTAGCGCGTCGTCGTAGTGGGAGGTTGTACGACAACCTAATCGATTTATGTTCATGGGTGAATCTTCGGATTTAGACTCGGATATCCAAGCTAACCGTGATGAGAAGAAGTCTACCCCATGCTATGTGTTTACCTTGGGAGGTGGAGCCGTTTCTTAGCAGAGTGCAAAGCAACGGTGCATTGCAGACTCCACCATGGAAGCTGAATATGTAGCCGTATTAGAGGCTACTAAGCAGGCGGTATGGTTCAAGAACTACCTCATGGATGTAGATGTGGTAACTCATTTCCCCAAGAGTATCATAGTGTTCTGTGACAACTCTAGTGTAGTAGCAAACTTGAAGAAACCACAGACCCACAAGACGACAAACACATAGAGAGAAAGTATTATATCATACGAGAAATCGTACGATGAGGTGACGTGCTTATAGATAAGATTGGTGCTACGGACAACCTAGCTGACCCATTCACGAAGAGTCTGCCGCAAAAATTCTACAACGAGCATGTTTGAGGACTTCGATAGCACAAGATGGCCCCCACTTAGAAAGGAAACTTTTGTAGAAGTGGGAGAAGCAAAGTGATGGTGTTGTTTGTAATAACTAGTAGAGAGACACATTGTATAATAAAAGTTTTCTTTAGTATAAGTGGAAAATTGTTGGATTTGTATACTGAAAGCAGAATGGTTGAGCTTCTATACAATATTTCATGTTACCACTATTACAATCTCCTATTTGAATTGTTTACTTGATTGCATATGTTTGTCCCATTATCACATACAAAAGTTAGATCTTACAGTGAGTAGAAGATCACAAAAGTCTGATTGATTGGTTAAGCTAGTTGAGATATAAAAAGAATCACAACTGAGATAACTTGAGGACGAGTTATCGGTATAGGCTGCTAGATAAGAAGTAACTTGACTTGGTTGCTTGTCTATGCTGATATGTCTTGACGTATTGATAGATCAAAGTGAGCTGAGTTCTTCTATCTGACAGTCGTGAAGAACCTAGATCTTGGTGATTTTACTTTGATCTAAACCTCGATAAGGTTTTAGGTGAGTATGAGTTACTGACCATCACTTTGACTTGTTATGGATGAGGGTTACATGAGATAACTCAAGATTCTCCACATCTTGGTGGTGGCAATGCTTGTATGTACGTTTAGATGATGATGTCCCCTCAAAGAGCTCAAAAAGTTTATTGTACTAAACCCTGCAGGTTGAGTTAACTCAAGTACAATAATGATGTTGAGTGGTACTACTTAAGGAATTAAAGAGATTAATTATTTTAAGCAGTTAGAATGCTATTAATAATTAATGGACGTGCGATATCTTAAATACGGGGATTCGTAAGTCTAAGTGCAAGCCCGACTCAACTTCGGTAATAGAGGAGTAAGTCAATATTTATTCTCTAGTGGAATGAATAAATGTTTATGAATTAATTTATGTTCTGAGCTGAACATAAGATAATTAATTCATTTTAGGCCCACTTTATTCCTTGCATTTGATCTATGGGCTGGCCCCAAGGCCTGGAGCTACTAGAATTTTCAACCACTCCTATATAGAGTCCACTGAGACTTTGTTCTGATTTTTTTACTATATTAATACATCTCCAATATCTAGATATATATTATCTGATATTATTATATATCAAGAGATTTTATTTGATATCATTAGATATCAACATATATTATCTGATATTATTAGATATCAAGATATAATTATTCTAGATATATTTGATCTGTAAAGATATTATTGTATTTATTAGATATACAAGGATCCTATCTAAATAGGATTCTAGGAATGTATTATAAATACAATGTGAGAGAAAATCAGAAATAATCCTATTCATTTTATTATGATTTTCGAAAATCACATAGATCAAAGTAGGAGGTGAAATTTTACAGTGTTCTCCATAGATTGCTCTCACTCAATATTAGAGAATAGATATTCTGGATAGAGTCTAGAAGATCAAAGCTGAAGTCTGCCATTGATCTCATATCCTAGAAATTTGCAGGTAAAAACGAGTAAATACCTATGTATTGCAATTAATTATATAGATGCATGCTGGTATATAATCAGTGTATGATGAATTAAACATTCAAGATAGATCATCGAGAAGATGGTAAAATAAGATTTCCCTAAAAGCTTCAAAGATTGGGAAAACATTATAGATGAGTGAGCAACATCAATGATAACTGCAGCCGCAACATTGTATTTGGAAAAATTCAACTTTGCCAAGATCCTTGAAGCCAGTTAAGCATGAGTAGTAAAATAATATTGGGAGTACTGCACAGCTGAACGAAAACAGGAGATATTGGCATTCAACTTCTACGAGGACGTAGTAAAAGTCATGACAGATACCTTCAAAGTCTATTTCCTTAGAGAATGATATTTAGAGAGTTACAATGAAGAAGAGAAGAATAAATATTTGTTAGCACTTTTGTAACGCCCCACTTTTTGCTTGATTTAATTTGCTTTAAATAATTTACGTTGGATTTGTGAATATTTATCATACTCAATTTTGTGTTGGACTTGAGGGAGTCCGTAGTTGCGCACCTAGCTAGAAAACGAACTTCATAAGTTATTTTAGGGTCTTTAAATATTACTTTACAAAGATAAATAATAATAATAATAATAATAATAATAATAATAATAATAATAATAATAATAATAATAATAATAATAATATGAGCTAAGTAATAAAATAAGTTTTGTGCTTATATAATTGTCAAATTATATTATTTATCCTCAAATTGGGCCTTGTAGAACATTAATTTGTTGAACTCTAGTTTTATTTTATATTTATCTAGGATTAAGATTTAATTAACAAGAGTTCAAGTAGGATTATGACTTAATTAGAATTTTATTTATATTATATATATACACACACACACACACACACACATGACTCATACACACAATTAACACACACGACTCACACACACAATTCATACACACTCCACACACACACACACACACTCATCACACTCACTCCACACACACACACACACACGACACACAACACTCATATGCGCACACACACACACACAAAAATATTTCACTCCAGTATATCTTTTGACGGAAGCTAATAACTTTCAAGTTTTCCCGTGGTAAGTTTTTTTTTATTAGGCATATTTTTTCCTTAGAATTTTGCATTGTTAAAATATATATACCTTTACGAATTCTGGTCCGAAATTAAATAATTAAGATAAATTATGTTGGTTCAAATTGTATTATATTTAACTTTATATGGAAAAATATAATTAAACAAACATTATTTGGTTTGTACAAGCCCTTATAAATTAATATATTTATTTGACTAGGTGCGGCGCAACTAGGACCCTCGTCTCAGAATTGATTGATTTTGATTTATTGTGCTCGACAAGACAAGGTGGGTGAAATTTTCTTTAACTTGCAAATATGTGATTTGGAATAAACATATTTATTGTGAAAATGAAATTGGTTTGAGAAATATTCTTTTATGTCCAACGTGTATATCATGGTTTGGATTGTGATACGATATTTATTGCATGCGGTGAGTATGCAAGTGGAAAGCCTTGACGGTGATTCATTGACCATGTGTAAATCCTATGCAGGTGAGGCGGGATTTTAAGCCGGTGAGGCTGAACCTTGACGGTGAGTCATTGGCCATATGTATATCCTATGCTGGTGAGGCAGGATTTTAAGCCGGTGAGTTATTGGCTATGTGTATATCCTATGCCGGTGAGGTGAGATTTCTAGGTGAGTGAGGCTGGATATGATATTGATTGCATGCGGTGAGTATGCAAGTGGACATGCCGGTGAGGCAGAATTTCATGCCGGTGAGACTGAATATGATTGACTATTACTTTCTTGCGATGAATATAAAATTAATGATATTTCTTGTTTCCCACCACTAAGTACGTTTTTGTGCCCACTCCCTTTTATCTAAAATGTTTTCAGGTCAGTGATCGTGGAGCGACGTGGCGATATGAGTGTGCCTTGTTGTGTTATGTCGCTTTTAGTTCCTTCCAAGACTTGTGCTATTTTATTTAATTTCTTTTTCTTTATTATCGTTGTTGGATTTGAGTTATTAGTACTCCAACTTATCTCATGTTATCAGGTCTTGCGTAGTTTGCTTTGTGTCGTTGGTTGGCATCAGTTTTGTCGTGCAAAGTTTAGACTTGGGTTTGTTGGACTTATTATTTAGCAAATTTTATTTGAGATATTTTATATATGTTATTTAAATATTTTATTAAAAAAAATTACTTTGATTTTTTTCCGCTTTAGCTATTTAAGAAAAATATAGCATTTTTAAATTATGAATTTAGGGTGTGACATCTTTACAATCTAAGACTGGTGGTCTTGGAGCAAGGGGCACTCAACAAATTTCTTTAACTCTTTACTTAGTACCAGCATTTGAGTACGGTCAATGAAGATGTTGCAAGAGAATTGTTTTTCCTTAAGTTTCCCAGTCCATGGAGGGAAATGTTTATCAAGGATTACAAATCAGGAGCATATGTTGATAGCATTTTGAGGAGGATGTCCTATATCCATAGGAAGCTATCAGAGTGGTGTCAACAAGTTGTTGGATTTAATTATGTAAGCAGAATAGTTGAGCTTGTATACAAAGTTTCCTGTTACTATTACAATCTCCTAGCTGAATTGTTTACTTGATTGCATATATTATCTCATTATCTCATACAAAAATTAGATCATACAGTATATAGAAGATCACAAAAGTATGTATGATTGGTTAAGCTAGTTGAGATATAAAAAGGATCACAATTGGGACAACTTGAGGATGAGTTGTCGGTATAGCCTGCAGTATAGATAAGAAGTGACTTGACTTGGTTGCTTGTCTATGTTGGTATGTCTTAACGTATTGATGGATCACAGTGAGATGAGTTCTTCTATCTGACCGTCGTGAAGAACCTAGATCTCGGTGACTCTACATTGATCTAAACATCGATAAGGTTTTAGGTGAGTATGAGTTACTGACCATCACTTTGACTTGTTATAGGTGATGGTTACATGGGATAACCCAAGATTTTCCGTATCTTAGGTGGTGGCAATGCTTGTATGTCATGCTAGTTACCGGTATCGAGTCACCGTATCTGTTTATTTAATACCCCGAAAATGTTTCTTAAAATGTATTCTTATATATATATATATATATATATATATATATATATATATATATATATATTTAAATGAGGATTATTTTTTCTTAAATTGTGAACTAATAAAAATTGAGTTTTGAACGTTTTTACAGGTGTTCGGCTAAGAGCAAGGATGCGCCCTAGCGAAAAATGTAAAGCTTGCTATTATAAGTTTTAAAATTTTAGTAATTTATAATTATGATTTTAGAATGAAAGTTTAAATTTTTATATGCAATAAATATTAATGAATGATAATAGTGATTTGGATATAAGAATTGATTAGAACATTTATTTGTTATACATTAGAGTAAAAATTTGTGAAGAAAATAATAATAAATGGATATATATGTGTAAGATATATATTTTACGCTTAAATGTGTAGAAATGTGTAGAGAATTATAGAATTCTCTAGAGATGGTGAATAATCACCATATTAAAGAAAAGGAAAAATAAAAGAAAAAAATTTGTGGATTTTATAAATAGGCTACTATTCATCATTTTTATCATTTTTCTCCCTAAAATTCGTCCAAAACACACGCTACACACACTAAAATTTTCAAAAATTTTGAGCTCAAATATTTCAAGATCCAACCGTTAAATTTTTGATCCGTTTTCGAATTCAAGTATAATTCAATCTCTAGAATATATCTACGGTTTGAAAAATTGAAAAACATGAACTTTTGAGCATGTTGAATTTTCGATCATCTTGAAGATTTGTGAAAGAATATGTTGTTGTTTGATGATTTCTTGATATTATGTTAGGTTAATCGCCGATGGGTTGTTTAACGTTGAATATTAAGCACATGTTCATTCTTTGGAATTTTTGTGAATTTCGAAAATTAGAAGCCTTGATCTTGAATTTATGATGTTTACATACTTGATATTCTTTCATATATGGATTGTTGGGTTGATATAAACATGTTTTGAACAAGAAAAACGTTTGAAATCGAAGCCGTCGGAAAACCCCTATGTTGGCCGAAAACCTTTGCTTTGTAAGGTTGGATTTTTGATTTTATTTGATCATTTTGAGTTCATATTTGGATTCTATGATATGAATAAAGCTTAAAATGATTTATTCAGATTTTTCGACCGACGTATTCAAAAATTGGAAAATTTTAGTTTGACGTCAAGTTTGGGTTTTTAATGTTAAAGCTTTGATATTTGGGTTTTGATGATTGATTTATGATCTTTGATGATAGTTGAACATATATAGAGGTTCATCTAAGATAGATGATGTCTTGCGCAAATTTTCACGTTGAACATATCCTATGTTTGTAGGGTATTGTCGATTTTGATTATGAATTAATGATAATGGTTTATAAATGAGCATGAATAAGTATATTGAATATTATTTTGAGTTAAGTGAGGAATTATGTTTAAACCTTGGTTATGGTTGAAGTTCTTTAGGTTGAAGGACGCTTATTAAAAATATGTTTAGATGATTAAAATAAGTATGCTTGTGACGTATAGTGATATATTTAAGCATATGGAATTTAAATGAAAGCCAAGAAGAATATAACTTTAGTAATTAAAAGACTAAGTTGTAAGTAATTTTAAAGCGCTAGGTGGTGTGACATTCGAAGCTCAAGGACGGACAACCAAGCAAAAGCTAAAGAGTCTTTTGAAACGTCTACACGAGGTGTGGTTTACTCTATCTGTAAGTTCATGGTTATAATCATTGTTGTGTTTTGTTGCATTCATGGTGAAAGCCTGTGTGGCGTATTATTGCATGTGTGGCGAATCATAGCCTGTGTGGCGTATCATAGCCTGTGTGGCGAATCATAGCTTGTATGGCGTATCATTGCCTGTGTGGCGTAGCCTGTGTAGCGGATCAAGAAATATATTCATTATGTTTTGTGACATTACGCAATTGGTTATAACTGCTTGCAGTGTATTCCCCACTGAGTATGTTTACATACTCACATCCCCTATTTTAATATATGTTTTGCAGGCTGAGAAGTTGACGGTTGATGCCGACGGGAATGAGCTCCACGCATACATTCTCTCAGGATCACGTTTTATGTAAATATGTTTCAAACTATGCTAGTACTCGAGTGTGTTTAAGAACAAATTTAATTGGTTTTTGATGAAAAACTATGTTTGAAATGCAAATGACGTTTAATGAGTACTTATATATATTTTATTGAGGATTGTGTCCCTAGTTGCTGTTGCTTTGTTGGTGTTGTTGTTTCAGGTTGGCATATACGTATTTATAGAGTATATGCTGCCCGTTCGTCGATTTTTTTTTTACTTCCGCTGCTTATATATTCTATAAAAGTTAAAGATATAAAGATTTTAGTAATGTCTCTGTTACAAGAATGGGGGCGTTACAGTTTAGGATGATGACGTCCCCTTAAGGAATTCAAAAGGTTTATTGTACTAAATCCTACGTTGAGTTAGCTCAAGTATAATAATAAGGCTTAGTGGTACTATTTAAGGAATTAAAGAGATTAATTATTTTAAGCAGTCAGAGTGCTATAAATAATTAATGGATGTGCGATATCTTAAATACGAGGATTCGTAAATCTAAGTGCAAGCCTGACTCAACTTCGATAATAAAGGGGTAAGTCAGCATTTGTTCTCTAGTGGAATGAATAAATATTTATGAATTAATTTATGTTCTAGGCTGAACATAAGATAATTAATTTATTTTAGACCCATCTTTATTCCTTACATTTGATTCATCGACTGGCCCATCAAGGTATTTACTATTGGAATTTTTGTCCCCCTATGTAGAGTCCCACTGGAACTCTATTCTGATTTGTGTATTATTTTAATACATCTCCTATATCTAGATAGATATTATCTGATATTATTAGATATTAAGAGATAATTATTCTAGATTTGAATTATCTTCAGGGATTGAACATAATTATTATATTTATTAGATATGCAAGGATCCTATCTAAATAGGATTCTAGGAATGCATTAACCATACAAGGTGAGAGAAAATCAGAAAAATTCTATGCCATTAGTGTGATTTTCAAAAATCACTAGAACTATCATAGGAGGTGAAATTTTACAGTATTCTCCATAGATTGGTCTCACTCAGTATTAGAGAATAGACATTCGGATATATAGTACAGAAGATCAAAGTTGGAGTCCGCTATAGATCTGTTGTCCCATATATTTGCACTTAAACACGTGTAAATTCATATGTGTTGCAATTAATTATAGGAGCATGCTTGAAATATAATCAATGTATGATGAATTAAACATTCAAGATAGATCGTCGGGAGCATGAGTAAAATAAGATTTCCTTACACAAGAAACCATTAAGAAGAATCTCAAGAAATTGAGAAAGATCAACAAATCAGCCCCGCTGATTTGTGATATGATAGATCTTCCAACATAAATCGGATGAGAACTATCATATCAAACTAGAAGAAAGAAAAACAGATTCCAACCCTACAACAAGGGAATGAGAGAAAAGAGAAGTTATTGAAGGCCAAGAACAATGTGGTCGTGACAGAAAGTCAGATACTATAACTCTGGATAGAGAAACGATCCAATAAGAAGGCGGTATCAAGCTCATGGATCTAGTTCTCGAGAGCAAACACCGGTAAAAAATACTTTCAGATGAGATCACACTAGAGCTAATGAAAGTTTCAAAGATTGCAACTGTTGGATGTGCGGTGCAAATGGGCATATTTCCATAAATTACCCACAAAACGAGCAAAGATAAATGCAGAGATTTGAGTCTACACCGGACATCGAGGATGTCGTATACTTCTAAGAATTATTACAAGTATACCAATTCGAAGATATACCCTCATATGAGAGTGTATACAAACATAAAGAAATTTTCAGTGGAGAAGAAAAATCTGATGGATACTTAGAATCAGATTCCGACTGAAGGAGAGGCGTGCCATCATGAGCACCAATATGAGTTAAGGCATACTAGCCAAACCATCATATCACAAAAATTGATGGACAAGATCATGAATAAAACCATGAGTATACAGAAATACCAGGGTTTTTCAACAACAGGAAAGATAGGTCATGTTCTAAGGAACTTAAGTCTAGTCAACAAGAGGCACAACGTCGTCTATGGAGTAACGAGACGTGAGATGTCATTTCCATCCCAGTTTATTGGGAATCAGGTGGAGATACAATTGATACCAGCAAGTGATATCAGAGAAGATCTACAAAATATGAAGCCAGAAATCGCTAACACAATGGAGGGATTCATATTGGAGTAGTTCAATTGGTGATTAAATCTGCACTCTTCTAGTGTATGGACACACCAATTGATATCACAATCTGCGATAAGAGAATACTAATCATGCTGATTCAGTAATGGAAACCATTTCAAGAAATCTATGTGCTAGACAGATTATAGCAATCTTCTACCCGAAGATTACATATAATATCAGAGATTTCGATTTCATCAGAGCCCTGACACTCTACCAGGACTTTAAAAAAATGGAGTTCATGGATAATGAGAACATACCATATTCCATAACCTATCATGTGTCTTATGTTCTTTCAAACTCACACCATACATAGTTATGTATGGAGAAGGGGTTTATTGAGATATCAGACATCTTCAAGAAGGTAGCTAAAGAAGCTGCCCAAATAGGGTTAAAATTCCACCTATAAGAGATAAATATCCAGATCAACAACCATAAGAAATGAGATTTTCTCAAATGTATGAGAGGAAATCTATCAAAGACATTAAACCGCAAGCAATCAAAGTTGTAGTTAAGTTAGAATGTCCAGAAGGATGGCGGGGAGTCATCATTAGATTTCACACAGCAGGCGAAGAAATATACTTCCCTTGCACAATGTTAAATATTTTGAAGGATCTAGGGTCCAATATCTATGAAGGAACCTTGGATATTGAAGGCTTTCAAATAATCATTACAGGGAAGGCCAAACGAGAAGTGAAAGTTCTTATTTTAGGATGAAAATTCCTCGATAAGTGCAAACCATAGGAAATAACAACTGAAGGAATGGAGGTGACAATTAGTGGAAAAAGATTGTTGCTTGAATGATGAGTCCATTCTCAATATACATCTCAATTAGGATGTTATACGAGAAGTACAAAGTAGAGTATTTTACTGCTTATGTCTATTCATTTGTAGGGATTTGCACAGTAAAGAATGGAGTTTTTCCAGCAGAAGTAGAGGAAAATTTTTCTCGGATTGTTGGAAGAGATTTCTAAAAAAAGTCTTACTCTTATCCAAAGGAGTAAAGAAGACAAAAATCTTGATAGGTGGAGCAGGTCAAACACCTTGGTACAAAGTCTAGACTCCACTGATCTGTTTTCATGATACGGGAGCTGATATTCTGTTGGGAAATAATTTTCTTCAAATGTTAAAGAAGTTTATACAGGACAATGAAAGGAGGTGATTGGGGTTTACAACTAATTATGACCACAAGATCATTGTTCAACGACTGCAAGGGGTATTTAATCGATAAATGCCAATCAGATTTCACAGCAAGCATGGTGATGAAGACAAACTTCAACACCCAAAGATGAAGGACCAAAGACGGTTCAAACGAGGCATTGCTGAATTGCAGAATTACAGAACTAGCCGAAGATTTCAAATCCTTAAGGCATCTCTAATATGCATATAGGATATTGAAGAACGAGTACATGTTACTCTAGAGGATGTTAAAAGGAATATCGTACGTTGTTACAACGATGATCATTTGACATGGTGGAATATGAAACAGCTCGAAGCAAGTCTGAATTTATGCCAGAAAAAGAATTCGAGTTTGTTAGATTTAGACTTATTTTGATAAACCTCGTGGATTAGAAGGATATAAGGTAGATAATCAAGGAACACCTTGATTTAAAGCTGATCGAACCAGTGAACTTGCCCTATAGGAGTCCCAGATTGTAAGGAATCATGGTAAGATCAAAAAAGGTAAACCTAGATTAGTTATTAATGATACAACAATTAATGATATTTTGGAGTTTGATGGATATTTTATCCCAAATAGAGAACACCTTATCAACTGCATTAGGAATGCTAAGGTTTTCTCTAAGTTTGATTGCAAGTCAGGTTTTTACTAGATTCACATGAAAGAAGGGAGTAGGAAGTTTACAACTTTCTCTACTCCACATGGGAATTATGTTTGGAGCGTAATGCCGATGGGGTTGCCAAATGCATCCCAAATATTCCAAAGAAAAATGGATAATCTTTTTAAAGATTATTTCTCATTCATGTTTGTCTATAGTGATGATATTTCAATAACATCAAAGAAATGGATGAACATATCAGGCATTTGGAGATCTTTACAAATATCTGTCAAAAAGAAGGATTGGTATTGTCATTAAAGAATGCAGTCATCGCTACCCAAAAAATCAAGTTTTTGGGTATCGAGATCGATGAGACGAGAATCATTCTGTAGGATCATATTGTTCAGAAGGTGTAGAACTTCCCAGAAGATCTCAAGGAGAAGAAGCAACTTCAAAGCTTTTTGGGAGTTATTAATCGTGCAGGGATGTTCATCAAAGACCTTGCAAAGCAAAGAAAAGTCTTTAGCCCATTGCTAAAGAAAGATGTTCCTTTCATCTGGACAGAGGAACATAGAGAGGGAATGAGATAGTTAAAAGAGGTTTGCAAAACCCTCCCAAAACTCTCAATACCACAAGATGAAGATAACTTGGTTTTTTTACACAGATATGAGTGATTATTGGTGGAAGACAGTGCTCACAAAGATCACTTCACTTGGAGAGGAACCATGCAGATATTGTAGCGACCTCTTCAGCGAAGAAAATATTGTGCGCTGGCACATCAATGAGAAATAATTCTATGCTGTCAGACATGCTTTTAAAAAATTGTCTTTATTCTTACTTGCAAGGAAATTTACTTTAAAAGTTGAAAATTCACAAGTTAAAGCTTTTTTAGTAAACAAGATTGAATCTAAGCCCAAAAAGGCTAGATTACTTAGATGGCAGGTTGAATGCCAATATTATATTTATGATATTGTTATTCTGAAATCTCACGAGAATGTTCTTGCAGATTTCTTAACAAGAGATGGAACCAAATGTGATTGACTCTATCATAACAGCCCAAAGGCAACTCCGATAAAACTTAGAATTACTTCGGAGAGACCGGGAGGAGTGCGTGCTTCATGGCAAACAGGCTAGAGACTACAAGATGGGGATGTGACTAAGGTCATAAACCTGATACGAGTACGTATGCAGAATTTGGGTTCACTTCATTCTCTAATACAACAGCCACTACTCTGGGCTGTCAGCACACCGCTGATAAAGGAGTCATTTCCCGTACGGGGCATTATACATGTAGTAGGGGATTCCAGTACCCCTAGCACGAGCTCTAAGTTGGTGGATTGTTTGGAATAGCCGATCCAAGATGAAGATGATGACCAGGTGTCACAATTTGAATCACCATGTCAACCCAGCACCTCTGGGGTAAAAGAGGGAAACATCAGCCTTACACATATGAAGGAGAAATCTAAGGTTGATACTGAGGTTTTAGAAATTTCTTCATCTTGGCAGGGTTATCAATCGATATGGGAGAAATTGCAAACGAGAAAGAGAATCAACCCTAATCACAACAGGGTTGATGTCTCGGGAAAATATCCCCGAGTTTGGATATCCACGGAACCAATCCACATGAGGTCAATCAATGGTTCGATTTTGGGGCATTAGCCCCAGTTTATACTGTTGCACCACCGTTCACCGAGATCAAGGGTCTACCCAAATGGATCCAAGAGATGGTGCATGATTCTTGGATAAATAACCCAGGACTCAGTCGATGAGCTGTACTTTATTAGCGTTGCTCCTGAACCAGTTGGAAAAGGTAGTCACGATGCCTTCCATTATATTAGGCTTCGACGACCAGACACAAGGGTAAGGTCAAGTTCCTATTCAACATCAAGGCCCCATCATCTAAAGTCTTATTGGTCGCCACGTTCTCTGAAGACCAAATTACAACAAGGCGAGCATAGGGATTATGGTTTTGTCTCACAGAGATGGACAAGGTCAAGTTCCTATTCAAATTCTTTCAGAACTTGACGAATGGGACATTCATGTTAAATACTATGACAAGTAAGACTACGAGCTTCACAAAGAGCGATTTTGAAAAGAAGAGAAGCTTACTTTGGGAAAACAAGATTGCGGCAAGCAAAGAAACTAACTGTAAATTCTGCAACATGGCTCATTTTGGGCATTGAACGTCAAGAGTCTACTCAGACTATCCGAACCAAAAGGAACCAGAGTTCGGGAAGGGCTTCTTGCGAAAACAGAAAAAGAAGATGTTCCGAGCGGACGAGCATGAGGACTATCGGATTCCTAAGAAAAGAACAACTCGGGCACCTCCAAAAAAGTAAGGTGACCGATAAAGAAAAGGGAGTCATGTGACTCAAAGCCAGAAGATTACCCACCAAAAAGAAAACGACATGGGTGGATGAATAAACATGAAGGTTCTCACTAAAAGAAAGGTTAGTGGAAAATAAATGTTGGCTTTACTCTCTCGGAATAGACAAGATATCAGTAGAAGAAAGTGGAGTATACAAGAGAGCCATCATCAAAAGTAGATGGCCCAACGGTATGTGAAGATGAAGGAATCTCACACTCTCCACCACAATTCAAGTGGTATGAGAAAAGGGACCTAAGATCACATGCAGGTAAGCTGTCATGGAAAAAAGAATCCGAGATAATAATTCAAGCAATTATAAAGGGCATCAAACCTCTATATAAGGAAGAAAATAAGGAAGTTCAGATCATCGACCATCTTCCAAGCTTTCTTCAAAACAAGAAAAATAAACATCTGTAAGGTAGTGTTTACTTTTCATGATTAGCATTTTCAAAGATTGATTATTTGATGGATTAAATGTATGATAAGATAATTTTTATCTATCAATCCTTTGTTTACTACAAAGGATTAGTGAAGGATTAAAATTGGGATAAATAATTATCCCTTTATTTGGAGGATTATTTCAATCATACCTATATTGATTGGATTAAAATTAATGAAGAACAATTAAAAGGATTAAAATAATCACGGACTTTGGGATATCTTCAAATATTAATCCTTAAAAGTAAACACTTGATTATGTTGGATTAATTTTATCTATCCAACTAATCATGTAAAGTAAACACCACCTAATAGTATAGTCTTAAGTTCTTATTTTCTCAAGTTTTTCTTTTCTTTTTAAGTTTTTAGTTTTGTATGTGCAGAGTGCACTCAGCTACCATAGGTAGCTAAACAAGTTAGTCTCTTCTCAAAAGGAGATGCACCTATTTATTAAATATAGTATATTTCCTCAATAATAGTTAAGGCTTTCGTCCAACTATTATAGTATCTTTCATAAAATTTCTCTTCCATAGAAGCGATTAAATATCCTATGTCCCGGATAGAAATATACGAGGGTCGTGCTGTGTGTTGTTGAAGGAGTTCATCGGAAAGGAGTCTATCGATTGTAATCGTGTGGTTGGTAAAAGCTCGTAGGTAGCTCAAAGCCCGTAAAAATTCCACGACTCGAAGGAACGTGATCCGGTAGCACATCAATCAAAAAGGTAAGAAGTCGATACTCAGTTGAAGGTTTCATAATTATATGAAAGCATATTGGACCTGATAGTTATGCATGTTTAATCTCCATTAGTTAATATGGTTTGGTTGTAGTAAAATAATATATGAAGACTTTTTGAATTGAAGGATATTTTGGTCTAAAAGGTTGTAAATAGGTAGATTTGATAGTATTTTATGAAATGAGTGAGATTTGGTATGAATATATTGAATTGAGATATAAATTTTTTTTGGCCTTGTATAACCTACAAAATTTCTGTTTCTTTGTAGAATACAACCGTACCGTAAAAAGAAATATATTATGGCAAATCCAACGGTTTTGATCAACTTGCGTGGGAGATGGGGTTTTAATAAGTTTTATAATGCTTTTCCTCATAGCCTTTTCTCAAACCCCAACTATAATTTTCTTTTTTATTATTATTCGTAATCAATTTCTATCAAAAAGATTCAACTTTTAGCAGCCCCGACCCAGAATTTAGCTGCTCATTTGTGCGTGATTTCTGTTATTCATGGCTTCTAGCGGAAGCAAGAGCATCAACGCCAAACTGGTTTGCGCTTCTCCTTCCACTTCCTTTTCTTTTTCTGATTTCACTTCAATTTTTTATATAATTTGTATCGTTTTTTTCGCAAATTTTTTTCCCATCTGGCTGTGATTTCATTCACCGGTTTTGCGTTTGTGGTTGTTTTTTTGGTAAAATTTGTGCTTTATATTGATTATATGATAAAGATCGTTTGTTAATCACATCAGACGAGCGAAAATTGTGCCAATTTTGTATAGTTATATAAGTTCTTCATCGATATGGCCTTCATGTGTCAATTGTATACATTTATAAATAAATTTAGATATATAGATGTATATTGATCTTTGAATGTTTTGCTATGGGTTTTTCCAATTTCTGATTTTTTTGTGGTTTTAGTTTACTTTGATGCTGTTGTGATGATGTGATAGAATATTTCTCTACCTGATCATATTTTCTGATGCAATGCAACTAATTGTAAATAAGTACAGGAGAAAATCAGTCCAATTCTAGAGTTACGAAAGTAAAATCACAAATTTGACGACCTTGTATTTATTATTTTTTAATTATGTAAATTGGATCAAGATATGTGGTCTGGTGATGTTCTCTCTTATGTTAAAACCATGGAATAATTTTTTTTCCAACATCTGAGGTTTTTTTCATATTTGGTAATGATGTTTTTTCTTGAATAAATTGGATGGCGTATATAAACTGTTTTTTGCTTCTTTAATCATGGTGGTTTGCTTCATTCAGGATCATTATTTCAAGGCTTGATAATAAATAATCATTCTTGTTGTTTATCTTGGCTTCTCAGCTACACGCATTGTAAGTTGGATTATTTTTTATTTTTCGCATTTTTGGCTTCAGGTGCTTCTTGGAGATGTAGGGGCAGGAAAATCTAGTTTAGTTTTGCGTTTCGTGAAAGGGCAATTTGTTGAGTTTCAGGTAGGTATAAAAC
This sequence comes from Salvia rosmarinus, assembly GCA_036937905.1. Taxonomy (NCBI): domain Eukaryota; kingdom Viridiplantae; phylum Streptophyta; class Magnoliopsida; order Lamiales; family Lamiaceae; genus Salvia; species Salvia rosmarinus. The sequence goes on from CM072817.1 coordinate 44,846,860, forward strand.
ACTGTCGTGTATTTTGATAGGCACGCTGAATCAGAACCTCTTCCGGATCTGATGATTGACTTGATCTGTTACGTGCTGTAGGAATCGACTATAGGCGCTGCGTTTTTTTCACAAACAGTTGCTGTTAATGATGCAACTGTAAAGTTTGAAATATGGGATACGGCAGGTCAGGAAAGATACCACAGCTTAGCTCCAATGTATTACAGAGGAGCTGCTGCTGCCATAATTGTTTATGATACAACAAACCAAGTAAGTGCTGACCCTGCTTAAGAATCAAGTTATTGATGTCGTGGTAGGTGGAATACTTCTCTTTAGTTCTGATTGAAGTTATTTGAGGAATGTCTTGGGGGAAGAGATTTCAAATGACCCCATATAAAGTGGATGTCAAACTCACCAATATTGCTTCACGAATAGTTCAAAATGAACATACTTGTCCAAACAAGTACATTGGATTTGTTATAATTGATTTCAAATTTCCCTTTCAAATCATTCAATCTAGATACAACCAACCGAATTTTCTGTAGTTCCTTGAAAACAAGTTAGTCGTTTATGAACTGATCAATCTGTAAGGTGGAGATGTTTTGGATGCCTAATGTACGTATAATAAAGAATAAAGTTTTGTTAACTGAATAAGTTGGTGGCATAGCATATGATTTCGTAATTGGCATTGCTGTAGTTATGTTTTGAATTGTCTGAATGGTGACCTGAAATATGACACTTGGTTATGCCAGCCAGTTTTTTTATCTCATTATAAGATTTTTCAATCTGTAGGCATCATTTGATCGGGCCAAAAAATGGGTTGAGGAGCTCAAAGCACAAGGTAACTTACCATTTTTAAGGCAAATTTTGTTTTTGTTATTTTCTGGTAGGGAATTAGGGGTAAATATTGTAAGTGTGTGAGCAATTTTTGCCCAACTCTACTTTTCGCAGTTCCTCTGTCAATATCTCAACTTTTAGATAAACTATGAAATGTAATGCCTCCTTTTCAATTTGAATGTCCTGCATCAAAGTGAAACTGGATTGTGCATGATGCTAAGAAGTGGGGACATTTATATTGTTTGCTGAAGAAAGTATTGAGTCAATGGGATTATATTGTTGCTTTAAAGCTATTGTAATTTTCGTGAGGAAAGTGTTGCTTAAGAAGGAATAATATTTGTAACATTCTAGGTATTGGATATTGTATATCACAAAAACTCCTATGCGGACATCTAAAAGTATCAATTGTTATAAAGAAAAGTGCCATTTGTTTTTTACGTTGTAATTCGAAAATGTCATTTACATTGAAGAAAAGTGTCATTTGCACTGGAGAAATGTTTCAATGTCGGCACATGTGGACGTCCTCATAGGAGACCACCTCATTGGATAAATATGTGAGAAATTAAATTATTTCTCATAATCACACAACTTTTCATTTTCATCCTTGTCAATAATTGACAAGAGTCGTCGCTTAGAGGATACCCAAGCAATGGACAACCTCCCCAATGTAAAAGGTGGATCTCAGGTTCAGTATGTTATTGCAACAAACTCTGGAAAAGAATGAATATTCGTAACAGGGGAGAGAATGTCATATAGCTATCTGTCTGATATTTCTTCGAGGAGTTTTCACATTCTATCAATAATTTGTAGTTGAAATCTTTGTTCATTTTTCACAACTTTTTCTTTGTGGCATTAGGCAACCCGAATATGGTCATGGCCTTGGCTGGGAATAAATCAGATTTGTTGGATGCGAAAAAAGTGGAATCCGAGGCAAGCATCTCTCTTTCTCATCTTATTTACTTCACATATGTCATAACCTCTCTCTTTCTCTGTCTTTTGAAATTTGGTCCACGAGACTTGCTTTCCCCTTACATATATTCGTTCAGTACTTTTGGATTTCTGTGCGTGCTTTTAGCTTAATGCACAACTTCTAGCTCCACTTGTAATGTTCCATCCACTTTTGTCTTTGTTTCTTTGGACATTTTCCTACTTGTTGAGAATGGTGGTTTTGGTGTTAATGTACTTCAGTACCTGTAATGGATCTCCTAAAAATGATCGGCACATTGCCCTGTTAGCATCATTGTAGGTTAATTGATTGCGATATTGTTGCAGGACGCACAAACTTATGCACAGGCTAATGGTCTTTTCTTCATGGAGACATCTGCAAAAACAGCAACTAATGTCAATGACCTATTTTATGAGATAGGTAAAGATTATTCTCTTGAAAATATCTCCATAATAGAAAGCTTTTCAAGCTCATATACAATGGCACATTTATAAATTTCTTGGTGTTTTATAGTGTTTGAATCCGCACATGACCCATTTGACCGTCTTACACAAGACACCCTCATAGACTTTATAAAATAGGAGCTAATGCTTAGCCCTTTCTTTGCAATAAAGCAGAGAGTATAATTTTTCAAATTTGAGATTTGTTTGGCTAAGACTACATTTGATATATGTTGAAACTGTTTTCCTGCATCTATAGCGAAGAGATTGCCTCATCTGCAGCCAGCGCCTAACCCATCAGGCATGGTCCTTGTGGATCGAACAGCGGAGAGGCCAACCAGCACATCTTGTTGCTCTTAAGAGTCGAGGCGGACCCCTTGCCCTCGTTTCCAACAAGTTACAAACGTATCGTGCTATCCTGTTGTGTCATAAAATTCTTTGATGGCTATAGCGTGTATAATTCTGTTCAGATTTTGTACAGGAGTTCAACAGCTGAGACATCATCGGCATTGTTGCTTTTTCTTTTTTTAAAGCTACCCGTTAGCTCGACTGAGTTCATTATTATTAATGAGAAAACATTTGGTATTCGTGTTCAAATCTTGAAATATTTTATATCGGATCTTATCCGACTAGATCTAGATTTTCTGTCTTCGCAGCCACTCAATTAGTTTAATATTTATTTTTGGTTTTAAATATGCTTGATAATGTTAAAGTTGATTTTAAAGAAACTAAGTTTACATTGACAGAAAACACAAGCACCCTCTACTGCATTTTTTAACTTCAACTATGTCAAATCAATTATCTCAAACTAAAAAATCCCTCTTTCAGTCTTTCATGTCTATAATTGTGGAATATGTATGCAATAATAAAATATAAAAGAATATTGCACGATGTAAGAGAAAAGATCAGACGAACTTTGGATGTTAAGCTCAGAGAAGGTCAGAGAGATCGAATGTAAAGAGCAGGAGACATTCCATTAAGGAGGAACTAGATTTCAGGAGTAGAAAGAAGGAATCGGAAAATGAGATTTTTGGTATGGTCAAGTAGGAAAAGAAACCTCAAGCGGACGAAGAGGCTGACCCGAGAAACTGACATCCCAATAGATCCTTCTCAGGAATATGAGAGAAGAAAATGTATCTAAAAAGATAATCACCGATTTCTAAGCAAGGAGAAAACAGGAATCTGAAAACAACTCGAAGGGGGAAATATATTTCCTACAGGATGAGTGAAAATCTGATCATCATTCTGTTGGATTTGTATACTGAAAGCGGATTGGTTGAGCTTGTATATAATATTTCATGTTACCACTATTACAATCTCCTATCTGAATTGTTTATTTGATTGCAAATGTATGTCCCTTTATCTCATATATAAGTTATATCATACAGTGTGTAGAAGATCATAGAGGTCTGTATGATTGGTTAAGCTTAATGAGTTATAAAGAGGATCACAGCTGAGACAACTTAAGGACGAATTGTCGGTATAGGCTGCGGTATTAATAAGAAATGACTTGACTTGGTTGCTTGTCTATACTGGTACATCTCTGATGTATTGATGGATCACAGTGAGATGAATTTTTCTATCTGACCGTCGTGAAGAACCTAAATCTCGGTGACTTTACGTTGATCTAAACCTCGATAAGGTTTTAGCTGAGTATGAGTGGCTGATCATTACTTTGACTTGTTATGGATGAGAGTTACATGAGATAACCCAATATTCTCCGTATCTTGGGTGGTGACAATGTCTGTATGTCATGCTAGTTACCTGTAACGAGTCACCGTATCCGTTTAGGATGATGACGTCCCCTTAAGGAGCTCAAAATGTTTATTGTACTAAACCCTGGAGGTTGAATTATCTCAAGTACAATAATAAGGTCGAGTGATACTACTTAAGGAATTAAAGAGATTAATTATTGTAAGCAGTCAGAACGCTATAAATAATTAATGGACGTACGACATCTTAAATACGAGGATTCGTAAAATCTAAGTGCAAGCCCGACTCAACTTCGGTAATAAATGGGTAAGTCAGCATTTATTCTCTAGTGGCATGAATGAATGTTTATGAATTAATTTATGTTCTGAGCTGAACATAAGATAATTACTCCATATGTCCCATTTAAAATGTCCCACTTTCATTTTTGGGTTGTCCCATTATAAATGTTTCATTCCATTTTAAGAAAAAATTATTCCTTCAAAAAGTGTGGACCCTATCCATTTTTTAACACTTTAACTACTTTATACCTTTCTCCTAAATACCTATGCCCAAAAGAAATGAAACACTTTAAGTGGGATAGAGGGAGTAATTCATTTGAGGCTCATCTTTATTCCTTATATTTGATCCATGGGCTGACCCATCAAGGCCTGCACTGCTAGATAAAATCGCCCATCACGTAGTAGAATCCCACTGGGACTCTGTTCTAATTCTCTCATATCTAGATATATTATATGTGATATCATTAGATATCAAATGATATTATTCTTGATATGATATATCTTTAAAGATAAGATTGTATTTATTAGATATGCACAAATCCTATCCTATTAGGATTCTAGGGTTGCATTATAAATACAAGGTGAGAGAAAATCAGAGGTAATCCTAAGCTACGTGATTTTCGAAAATTAATATTCTTCCTATTGTGGTTTTCGAAAATTTCAAGTGTGAGGAAGAACGCAATTTTTTGCAGTACTCTCCATAGATTGCTCTCACTCAGCATTGAAGTTTTGACAAACGGGATATAGTTCAGAAGATCAAAGCAAGAGTCTTGATCCTACTTCTATCCGATAAATTCGCTGGTAAACACGTGAAAACACCAACGTGTTGTAATTAATTATATAGGTGCATGCTAGGTATATAATCAATGTATGGTGAATTAAACATCTAAGATAGATCCTCGGGATAGGGTTAAAATCAGATTTCCCTACAATTGGTATCAGAGCCTGGGATCAGTATCTTGGCTCTGTTGGATTAATTCACGTTTGATTATTAGGTGCACAATTAATTAATTATGGATCTGTCATTCATCGTGACTCGGATGTTTGTTTTGGTGCTTGTCGGATTTCGTTTTTCACCCCGAGAAAATCCGTAGTTAGATTAGGATTTATTTTTTATAAATCAAATATGTGAAAACGAAGAACGAAGACGAAGAACCTGAAGAACGAGGCGAGACGACGGAGTTCCATCGCACGACACGACGGAAGGCACGCTGGCAGTACGTCACGCGACAAGGCGCGCGTGACCGTGCCAGACGTGCTGGTGAGCAGCGCCGTCGGTAGCCATGCGTGCAGGGCGCGGGATTCTCACGTAGGTGCCTCGACACGCCTCGGTAGGTTACAGAGATACGTTGGCAGGTGCAGGAGACAGCGCACGACCTCGGCGCGTGGGTACCCGTCGTGCGAAGCTCGCGGGCAGGCCCAGCGTGCGAGTCTTGCGCAAAGTTCTCGGTAGGTCTCGACAGGTTTCGGTAGGCTCCTGGGAGGACGCTCGGGCAGGTGGAGCGACAGCGCGCGCTCAGCGTGCATCGGCGCTCGGCGGACGATCGGCCACACACGCATTCTCGACGCTCGGTAGGAGACATGCGACGTCGACAGCAGTCCTCGGCGCTCGACGAGTACGGGGCACGTGACATGCTCAGGTCTCGACAGCAAGCGGCGAGACGATGGGCGGCGATGTGCGACTGGGCGCGCTGTGGGCTGTGCCCTAGAGCACGGCCTTGTCCACTTGGTCCGACATGGCCCGTTTTCAGCCCAGACCAGATTTTTTGACCCGAATCCAGTTTTCTGACCCGACCCGGCCCGACCCGATTCACTGTTCCAGCCTATTTTTCGATTTTTGATCCAAATCCAATTTTGACGAGTCTTGTCCGTGCCCGTGCACTCGAGGTCCGTTCGAGATTTTTGAAGATCTCTACTTTGAAAATTTATGTAATAAATTAGGCAGAGAAGTATAAGATCCACGAGTGGGCCGCGATGAATGAATTTATTTTATTTTTATCGTTCAAAGCATGTCGTCGATGTTTAAATTATGCAGTAGCATGCTATGTATGTTTAATTGCGCAGATAAACATGTAATATATTTTCGTGATTGGATGTGTATAGCAAACATGCTAGGTTTATCACGTTTTGGACCATGTTTTAGAATTCTGCGAGCATGTTTAACATGTTGAGTTCTATAGAAAGCATGCTAGGATTAAGTGATCTGCATGGACAAACCTTTTGAAACAAAAAACTAAGCAAGAAACCCGACGTATTAATTTTTAAATTAAAGACGTCAATACCTCCATATTTTGGTCTCTAAACAAAGTAGTACACACTGTGAGTAAACGTCCACACGCATGGCTTGTTTGCACTGTTTATTATAAGTTTGTTAGATGATATTTCTAAATAAAACATTTTAATCTTTTGAGAAGTGGGAGTTTCATGTGTAAACGTCCACACGCGTGGCTTGCATGTGCAATTTTCATAAGTTCTCTAGAGATAGATTTAAAATGAGATGACAAAAGAATTTGAATTGGAAGCGGTATGGTCCAAGTGAGTATGTCAATTCTACGAATTCATTTTCCGCTGTCAAAATTGTGATCATTGCTTTGGCATCACCTCAAGTACAACTTCCCGCGAAGTCCCTTCTTGCGATAGTGATGTGGTCTAGTAAGGTCCAATCATTAATTATATTTATCATAAGGATAAGTTGACATGGATTGAAATTAAACGACTAAAATGTATATTTTAGTCTGGTCGAGGGGTTCATGTGTAAACGTCCACATGCATGGCTTGCATGTAAGATTCTTCGGGCGTTTGGAGGTTTCAATTAATATTGTTTTATCAAAAGGTTACAATATTATTGTTATGAATTATGTGCGATCATATGCTTACGTGTTTATATTACTTTTCAGATATGTCTCTTTCACCGATTATCAATATGCTCACACAAAATCCTCTATCCGGTCCAAACTTTATCGAGTGAAAACGAAACATGGAGTATGTTCTTATCGCAGAAAAACACATGTTTGTTCTCACTACTCCCAAACCCGATGCCCTTACTGACGCATCGACGAATGAGCAGCGAGAGTCGAGCAAACTTTGGCATAAGTCAAACAATATGGCCAAGTTCTATATGATGACTACTATGTCCAAAGGCTTGCAGCTGCATCATCAATCGATGGTAGACGCGACTGAAATATGATCAAGTCTCGAGAGTAAGTTTGTGTAGACGGATCAGATAGTCCTCTACCACTCAATGAGAGAAATCTTGGCATGTATGATGGAAGAAGAAAGTTCGGTCCATGAACATGTCTACCACATGGCTCATCTCATGGATAGTCTTGATCAGTTGGGAGGAGATATCGACGGCGAAGCCAAGGTCGATATCATCCTCAACACGCTGCCCAAGTCTTTTGAGAACTTTCGTGTGAACGCGATCATGAGCAAGACCGAGTTCACACTTAGTCAGTTGCTCAATGATCTCAAAGCCGCAGAAGGAGTCATGGGAAAATGAGCACATGCCCTTGCTAGCACATCTCAAGGCCCCAATTTTCCATTGAAATGTGGAAGAAGAAAAATGGGTGCCAAAGGTGGTAGAGGCAAGGAAACCAGTGGGAGCAAGAACATAGTTGCCACCAGAGGCTTGAAAAAGCCAAAGGAGAGGGGCATGTGCTTCAAGTGAGGCAAGACTGGGCATTGGAAAGCTAAGTGCCCCATGCTCATGGCTCAAGGTACGCCATTTCCTTTAGTAACGAAAACATGTTTAGCGACTTGTTCTACTCATTCATGAGTAGTAGATATGGGTGCGACTGATCATGTTTGTTACACCTTCCAGGGGTTCCTGCGAACAAGGGAGTTGTTTGATAGTGAGATAGCGATCTCCACGGGCAACGAGGTGAAAGTCGAGACAGTTGCAGTCGGAGATGTTACTTTTGCTTTGATAGGATAATTTTAGTATTAAAAGATGTTTTATATGTGCCGGAGTTTCGACGAAATCTTATTTCGGTTTTCAAACTATTTATTCATGGATATTCTGTTGTTTTTGATAGTGGTGTTTCTATCATAAGAAATGACGAAGTTATCTGTGGTGACACTTTATATAATTTGTTTATACTATTTCTGCCAAGCATAATACCTTTAATTATGTTGCATCTACATCAAACCATAAGAAGATGAAGTTTTTTTCGCTAGATGACACCACATATCTTTGGCATCTTAGATTAGGTCACATTAATCTAAATAAGATCCAAAAACTGGCTAAGAATGAAGAGTTGGGTGATATCATAGTTACTCCGTTCTTAGTCTGCGAATCATGTATAGAAGGAAAGATGTCGACTAGACCCTTCAGGCGAAGAGGTATAGAGACAAAGAAATATTGGAGCTAGTCCATTCTGACCTGTGTGGACTAATGTCCACACAAGCTCGTGGAGGGTACGAGTATTTTGTCACTTTCATTGACGATTACTCAAGGTACGGATACATATATCTGCTTCACCGCAAGTCTGAATGCTTTGACAAATTCAAAGAATTTAAGACGGGAGTGAAAACGAAGCTAGGTAAGAGTATCAAGTCACTGCAGTCTGTAGGGATGAGCATTCGGGCGGTTCGGTTCAAAACCGAACCCGAAAAACCGTTTTTTTTTTAAAATAAACCGAACCGAACCGAATTATAAATCCAAACCGAATCGAACCGAACCAAAACCGAACCGAAATATTCGGTTCGATTTCGGTTCGACTTGGATAAAAACGATTTAAACCTATGCTTCCAAATATTAAATACAGATGCTTCCAAGTTCCAAATATTAAATACTACCTATTCAAACTTCAACATCACATCACAAATGTGCAGATTGAGCTGGTGATGGTGATGGAGCGGAGATGTTGAGTAGTCAGAGGTCTTTTGGTATTTATATATGTTTTGAAAGAAAATAACCTTGGGTGCATATCGTCATATATGCATTCACATGCTTTCCGCTGCATATTCTGAATATTTTGTATGTTGTTGATGACGGTTGTATCATGTCGAATTATCGAACCCATCTTGTTAAAGGAACTTGTAGCCTTTATCAGATATGACTTATGCCTTGTAAATAAGGTTTGAATTGCTTTTGCCTTGTAAATAAGGTTTGATTATTGAAGTTCGATAAATGTCATTTTGAAATCTTTCGATTATTCTTATCAATTGTTTGATAATCACTGTTCCAAGCTCCAGTTCTCTCTAATATGTCCTTTGGATTAGAGCGGCTGTGACAGATCTCCAAAAATTTATGTGTATTTAATAACAATTTCTATTTTATTTTTCATTTTCTTTAATAAATGATTAATCATCATTATTCTAGAGAATTCCACAAATTTCTCCATTTTTCATTTTCTTTATACATGATGAATAATCATGTTTCTAGAAAAGCACATTTTTCTAGAAATGCATGCTTTTCGAGGAAAAATACTGATTTTATAAATACATGCTATTAATCCATATCGTTCCGATTTCAAAACTCAGTTTCTGATAAAATGTTCTTTGCTTGAAATTCTCTTTTAAAACTCAAATAACATATTATAAACATCAAACTTTGATTGTAAAAATATTTTTGGTTTCAAAAACCATTTTAGACATTTAACCGACGATTAGGGTTTAATCGACAAATGCCGATATCACAAAAAGCAAAGATTTGAAATTCTCCATTTTATGAAATCAAGACTTCGTTGAGCATGTATCTATCATCTCAAGACTCTCGAAATCTAGGTCTTCTTATTCTAAACAAGACCTAAGAATCTTATCTTAGGTTCCATCTCGAATCGATCTCGAATAAATCTCAAATTCTATTTTTGTCAACGTGAAGCTTAACATAAAAGCTTCTATCTTAAACAACTCTTTCTTAAGGATGCAATGCCCTTCTCATAAGCTCTTAATCAAGAGCTTATCTTTGCTACAGGAATGCGGGGTATTACACATTACAACTTTATAAATATCATAGTCAACTTATCGGCATATCTACGTACAGTTATGTACCTTATGAGGGCGGTAAATGAGGCAAGTTATTCGTGAGCTATTCGGAGCTCGATTCGATAATAGTTCATTCGAGTTTGTTTAGTGAAGTTCGTTAGCTAAACAAATCAAGCTTGAGCATGATAGTATTCGGCTCGTTAGCTCGTGAACAAGTTCGTTAACTGATTTAGCTTGAAAATATAAAATTAATAATTATATACAATTATTTTCTTTCTGTAATTAGTAATTATTGTGTTAAATCTCTAACTACTTTTATTTGTTATAAGAAATCAAAAAATATATTGTGTTATTGTGGATAAAATAATTTATTTTTAAAATACAATAATTAATATTCTAAACATATATTTGAATTTAGAAAGTCTGTTTGGGTTCGATTAAAGCTCGAATATGCTCGATATTCGATAAATAAAAGTCGAGAATCGACTCGATACTAAATAAACAAAACTTTAGCACGATGGTGTTTGGCTCGGCTCGCTTCGATTACACCCCTATACCTTATCACTATTCTCTTTAATTAAGGTTAGACCAATACATTAAAATAGGGCCGGTTAATAGTGGTGTTCACGGGCCGGGCCGATTCCAATTCCGGTTCGGAACCGCCGGTTCGGCGGTTCAAAAATCCGAAATCGGCCCGTGAAGGGGTTTAAGCTGTTACGGTTCGAAACCGTGAACCGGCGGTTCCGGTTCCAGTTCGGAACTGCCGGTTCACGGTTCGGAACCGTGAATCGTCTTTTTTCTTCTTCGATTTTTTGTATTCTTTAATTATATTTGTATATATATACATAGAGATGATGAAAAAAATAATATTGGGACACAATAATTAGTAAATGAAATAAGAAAAATATTTTATTACACTTTCTTTTGTCACATTACAATTTACAACTTGTAGCAAAAATTACAACTTATAATAAACTAAAACTTATAAAAAAATTACAACTTATAATAAACTAAAACTTATAAAAAAATTACAACTTATGCAAATAAAATCATACTTTAATTTAATTGAAGAAAAAAAAAAAGAAATAAAAGAAAGACTTGAGCTTAATTATAATATTGAAAAATATTATAATTAAGTTGCCTACGTATCCCGATTGGGGGGGAGAGGGGCCGAAAACCGGCGGTTCACACGGTTCGGTTCCAATTTTATTTTATTTTTTGTTTTTTAGATGTTATTTCATATGTTTTATATAATAATAATTGTATTTTGATGATATTAAACATATTACATTACAAAAAAATCGAAAAAACAAAAAAAAATAAATTACATGAACCGGCGGTTCCGAACCGCCGGTTCAACGGTTCGCGATTTACGAATCCAGAACCGGAACCGTGTAGAAGACGGGCCGGTTCGGAACCGGAACCGTTGACCCACCGGTTCCGGGTCGGATGAACACCACTACCGGTTAACCAAATATATACTAGCTAGTTGACTATAATACGATGGAATAAAATAATTCATTAAATATAATAATAGACGCACTAGAGAGTATAGCATATTAGTATTTTAACTGGATTAGCACATTTCGCATCAATAGGGTGTAGTATTTTCTTTTAAGTTTTTGATGAGGGTGAAGTAAAATTATTAATTTATCAAGACAATATACAATAGAAATTGGAATGGAGAAAATCTATGAGATTAAATCCAGAACTGTACTAAAAATAAATTTGTGGGACGGGCACGAATAAGAAGATTAATGTACGCTTCGATCAACTTCAGCTTTTGGATTCACTAAATTTTTTGTTTAATACATTTTCCATAAAAAACATTTTTCAAACCAAATAATTCAACTCCAAAACCAAAAGCATTAATTTTTGTACATATACTCGAGGAGTATAACAAAATTCTCATTTCATTATTTTAACAATAATCTTACATCTTGGGTAAAACTTGATCTAAAAGAACGTTAAGAAACAGTATCAAAACTTCTAACAAACAAGAAATTAAAACACACATTTCCCTTAAAAATACAAACATTAAATAATTTTTTTTAAAACCAATTAATTTGTGAGTTCATCATTCTAAGCCCATTTAGCCATGAGAGACATTCCTCCAGCGCCCAAGAGCACGGCCATGTAAGACTTGATTTGAAGCTTGATGCTTCCCTGCAGCTTCGGCCCCATAAAATCGGCCGCCAAAAGATCCACCAACGCCATATAGATCAACAGCCCTGCCGACGACGCGTTGAGCAAACCGACGGTGATCAATGATCGAGGGCTGTTCTCTTTGTACATACTGGATAGTGCTATTCCTAGTGCGATTCCAAAAGGAGTCGTCACTGAGAAAAAGAACGCCATTGCGGCCTTCTTCACGAAATTGTACTCCGCCTGCACCGGTTACACAACAAACAAAATCCTCTGGTTAACAATTTGTGTCTCGCGTCCTTAGTTAGGACTACAATCAGGGGCGGAGTCGGGCCCCCGGGGGTCGATGGGCAATTTAAATAAATATTATATTGTAAAAATATGCTTACAAATTACGATAATTTCATATGATTACTCATATTCTAAAATTGACGTAATATCAACTCATTATCAATTATATAAAAAAATCTTTTTAAATATAAGTTACCAAACAATCATTCATCCAGCGATATCCCATTTTGAAAATGGTTATCTAGAGCCATTATCTAGAGTAATGGTTATATCCCATTTTCTTCAATTAAGAGAGGTTATAATTTCAAAACAAAAAATTTGAAATATAAATATTAAATAGTAAAATAAAGACAATAAAAATTAAAGAGTGTAAGTGTGAGTTACCTAGGGATAAAAATTGTAGGAGACTGGAAATTGAAAATGAGGGGGAAAGCTATTGTATGTGTAAGACATAAAGAAGAAAACAATTTTGAAATTTTAAGTTGATTCTATTTAGCCATATTCTTCATTCTCTTTATTTGTCTCACACTCACACACTCACTCAAAAAAACATTTTTTATTTGTTATAAGATTTAGATTTTTATCTTTTCCCCTAATCTTATAATTTTTTTGTGGGACAAACTATATGTATTTTTGTAATTATATTTATAATTAGAGGTATAAAATATCAGATTGAAGTGGGGCAATAGCCCCACCATCCACCATCCATATACATAGCTCCGCCCCTTACTACAATTAGGGATGGCAATGGACCGGATTTGGACCGGATCTGATTAGATCCAGATCCAGATCCGATTTTTTAGCTTGGATCCAGATCCGGTCCAGATCCATTGGATCTAAAAAAATAAGATCCGCACCTGCATCCATTGGATCCATTGGGGTCCACGGCCTGACCGTATCCATATGTTTTCTCTTCTAATATAAATTTTAAATTAACCAATCTATAATCAGCATTCCTCAAAATATTCGATAAATTCTTGAGCTGATTCGACATCAATCATGTTTGGTTGATTGTAGGGATTTCTCCCATCATTTCTAAGTTTTTTTCATATGAAATTATACCTCATGTCTTCATAATCAAATATAAATCAATATTAGAATTATAAAATCAAATTATATCACAAAAGATTAACGAAAACTGCAAACATACCATTCACACAAACAATGTCCAAATTTAAGGATTTGTTGCTGCGAAATCAAGAGTGTTGTCTCAATTTTTTGATTAAATCATAAATAACTAAAATAAAATATAGAGGTGGAATCAATTGAAGTAAAATGAAGTGAATGAGAGTAGATTTTTGGAAGAAGTTATGTCGAAGTAAAATGGAGAAGAGCAAATGTTTGAAATTGGAAGAAGACTAAGAAAAAAAATACTAGAATTAGATATATGGTTAACTAATATTTAATTAAAATAAAAAATAATTTATATTATATTAATCGGGTCTACGGGTCGGATCTGGATCGGATCTGGATCTCAAAAATTAAAATCCAGATCCAGATCCGAGATTTTAGAGTAGGATCCAGATCCGGTCCAGATCCATCGGGTCCAAATTTTTTATACTCCAGATCCTAAAAAATGGATCTGGACCACCGAATCTGGACCGGGTCCAAGATCCATTGCCATCCCTAACTACAATTGTGTGTATAAATATAATATTTATATTTCCTCCAATCACCAAAAGTTTGCATTGTTTTTGATGATACATATTTTAATAAATTGTAATGAATGAAGAATGAATCATTTTAATAAATTATAGTGGGTGGAGAAAGAGTATCACATTGTAAATATAAAAAATATCAAAAAGAGGAAAATATAACAAAAAAAAATTGGTGAATATAATGAGTTTATTTTATGACATAGGTACCTGGAGAATGCAACCTCCGAGGCCCATTCCTTCGAACATTTGATGGAAGCAAAGTGCGGCGATTAGTCCTTTGATGGAGCAAGTGTTGTTTGATGCGCCCAACGATAGCCCTATTACTATCGAGTGAACGATGATGCCTAGCTCTAACACCTGTTATGAGTTCGAGACATACCAATTTATATTTATCAAAATTAAAATTGTTGGAGTAAAATTCGGGTACGTGTAAATATATAAGATCTTTCTTCGAACTTCAACTAATTAAATTCACTATCTATATATCAGTGTGCATGCATGTTCACATAATTCTTTATCTAACTATAGGTAAATAATTAGGGGGAAGTTTTGAACTGGCTATAAGGAATATGTTATTTTTATTTTTTTTAGAGCAGGAATATGTTATTTTAGACGTACACTTTTATAAAAAGATAGATAATTTAGTCGGAAAACGAAAAAGAAAAAAGAGAAAAGAAAAAATATTTGCTAAATATCCAGGCTCAAAAGATATGTTTGATCCCATGATTAGTAACATGAAGTGTTTGATTAAACTTATTTTAGATAGCTTATAATTTCTAGGAGCTTATAAGATGTTTCAAGAGCTTATAAGATAAATATATCCAGAGTTTATAAGTAGTCAAAGTATTTGGATAATTGAACTTATAAACTAGAGAAAAAAATCGTGAGTTAAAGATAGAAAATCATAGTTAAAGAGAGAAAATTAACGAGAAATCAAGTTGATAGTTTATACGCAGGAAATAATGAACTATATAAAGGTTATTTTAATAAATTCATTGTTGTTTATAAACTTTATGAAAAAATAAATTGGGGTTGAGGAACTTATTTTTATAAAAGCTTATAAGTTATTAGAAGCATATTTTTATAACTTATAAACTATTTAAGAGTTTATTTTATCAAACACTTTGTAGGAGCTTATAAGCTATTTTGAGAAGCTTATAAATTCAGCAAAACACCCTCTAAATCAAATCAAAACCAACCCATAATCATAGTTTTATATTAACGGCATAAACCAGTTTGCCAAAATCAAGATTTATCCTTTCGACGCCCATATTTTCACATAATCGGTTATTTGATTTTTATTTTAAAAAAGAATAGAATCATTAATTCAATTAGGATTTATGATATTTTTTATATTTAATTTGCAATATCTTGATTAGTAATTGATTTATTAGGGTTGAATATTGTATAATTAGAATATGTAATTTTTTTAAGTTTCAATCTATAGTAATAAATTAATTATAATTCATTATATAATAATAATTGTTTTAGTTTCGTTTTTTTATAATATTAATGAAATAGTGAAATTAATAATAGAACACTATGGATACAGAAAACTGTAACTTTGGGACGGAGAGGTTGGAACCAGATTTAAGGAAGAAGAGATGAAAGTAAACAAAGAGCAAAACATAGATACGTTTTGCAAAAGTAAAAATATGTTGAAGTTTAACTTAAAAATAATTGAAAACTACTTCTCATAAATAACAAAGATATATTATAATAATATTTTTTTTATCAATAGGTAATACGCCTATATGTAATTGTACTTGGCTGCTTGAAAGGGCTTACTTAGAGTCCCTCAAATGCTAACTTTTTCAATTAAAGAAGTTATTTCTTTCAATTTTTTACCTCAAATGCTAACTTTTTCAATTAAAGAAGTTATTTCTTTCAATTTTTTACGATTATAGAGATGATGACTATGATGCTTAAACCCAATTTCTCAATATAAAAGCTAGTTTTTTCAAAAAGTTGTCAGTTTTTTTTCTTTTTCATTACTTTAATTACATTACAATTTTCATTACTTTAATTACATCCAACTACTACTTCAATGAACCTTGATTTTCATAAAAATTGATTTTTTAGTTCATGGTTGGAAAAAAAATAGAAAGAAGTTGTTGAATTTTAAAAATTAATATGACATTTATATGAAAGTAAAGAAGTTGGATTTTGGCTTTTATCATTGGAGTTAGACTTTAATTTCATAACTAAGTACGCAGAGTCAACTCAATTAGTTATCTAAAAGGTTGAAGTACAGATAGTCATGTACCTTATATGATTAATTATTATAAATTAAGCCTTAGCTAACTACTTAATCAATTCAAGATAACTTAAAGAAAGAGCTAAATTAATGATTCCTCAAGTTGCCAACTAGTTGATCTGGATCCAAATTGATTAGATAATTACACACTAATCATGATACTTGATTTATTACTTTACAAACTCACCATAGCAATAACTCGGTAACGCAGCAGCTGCGAGCCCTCAACCACCACCTTCCCGCCGTGGTGGTGGCCGTGGAAATGACCTCCGCCGGCCTCTAACGCCGCCATCTCCCGCTCCCCGGCGGCCTCCGGCTGTACCACGCCGGCTTTGTGCTTCTTGGAGTAGAAGCTCGTGGCCATGGAGTCGATCATGAGCGTGACGATGGCAGAGAGCATCGCCACGAATCCGGTGAATGGGAATTTGTGCCAAGGGTTTTCTTTTAAACACTCCGACGACAGCATGTCGAAGGAGTCCGGCAGCACGTGCATGAATCCGGTGGCGAGGATGATGCCGGAGGCGAACGCCTTCACGATCACGAAGAGGCTCCGCTCCGGGCTAAGCGCCGGCACGGATCGCGTCACGAGCGGCAGGCACACGCCGATCATGCTCGTCACCAGGATCGAGGCTATGGCGATGATCTTCAGCGGCAGCGCCTTCTTCTTGTCGGTGCAGCCGTCCGTCGCCGCGTCGGCGCCGCACTCTGCCACCACAGACTCGGCCGGCACGGAGAGGTTTACAAGAATAATGAACAAAACAGTAAATAAAACTAAAATATTTTTGAAACTCATTTTTTTGTTTGGATCGGAGTTTTGATTTTGTTATGATGTGTTAACGTTTTGTTTTTGCATGGAAATTAATGGGAAAATGGCGGTGTTTTATAGGAGAAGAGTGGAGGTGAGTGAGATCATTTATTTATAAATTATATTTAAAATTTGTTTGAAGAATAATAGCAAGTAGTATGGAGATGGCATGGAACGGGCTGTGACTTAAAGAATTTTAAATAGTTAAAATGGGAATTTGGGTTATTAGTTTGCGGCTGATCGCCGGTGGCATGGGGTTTGCGTGGGGCCACCGCGTGGTTATAGGATTACGTGGCACCATCTTGTATGTACGTGGCCGTACCCGTCTGTACCATCACCGCTTGCCGATATTTTACTGTCGATCGAATTAGAAAAAAATATGACACTAAAAGCTCCATTGTTGTGAAACTGTAATTATATTTTTCACCACAAGGCTTAGTTCAATTAGTTAAAAATTACTAGATTTGAAATAAAGATCAAAGATCGAATCTTAGAAGTCGCAGTGTGAGATGACTTCTTATGGGTATTAAATAAAATCCTCTTAATTTTTTAATCGTTGAATCATCGTAATTTACAACCCTCACATTCTGATAAGATTGGCATATATGAGTTTCCAGGGACAGCTTCCCCTTTTAATTATATTTTTTTATTTGGAGTGGCTTCAGCCCATAACACTACCGAGTATTCATGGTCTATGATCTATCTTGGTTTCCGTATATGTGAGTTTATTATTTTTACATGTCAATATTGTATAATTCATTATCGGCGATGGCCACAAACTTAATCTCTTTATCTAAATCTCAATTAAATGAATTGTTCCTAAATATCTTTATAACTAAAATTTATTTGAGTTCAGATGTAGTCAGTTTCTTTTTAAGTCTGAGTTATCAAAATATACTCTATGAATAGTTATCTAAGTATACATAAACAGGATAGGAACCATAATTGATTTAACAAGTAATATAATAAAAAAGTTCCGCCTAATTTGAGTACTTTATCTGTTAATTGCTGTTATATATCAATACATTCTATGGACAAACTAATATATAATATATCTCGGCGCATAAGAAAATAAAATGTACTTAATAACACAATTACACACCAAGTAAATTCTATATATAGTGTGCGTATATTGGCCGAGTGGTAGAGTGGTTAATGCTCGAAGCCAAATGTCTCGGGTTTGAGTCCATCGTGACGCAGCCTTTAAAATTTCTGTATTAATTGACAAAAAAAAATATATTCTATATACAACCTATTTGCTATAATTAACAAATGGGAAAAAAATCCACTCTTATAAAAATATGCAAATGGTAGTCACATTTATCATAATACCCTTAATTGTGTAACAACTTAATTTGAATTGCTACACAATTACATGATTTAAGATTCGATCATTTGTAATTGTGTAACATTATTAGTAACAATGTAGCACGATTACACATTCAAATCTTTGTGTAACCGTGTAAAAGTGTTAAGAGTTTAGGCAAATTATGAAATCGGGTAACATTTCATTTAAACTTTTACACAATTTCAACCAAAAAAATAAATTTGTGTAATTTGTGCAAATCGTGTAAGATAGAACTCCTCTGATTTTCATCGGATATGCAACGACAGGGCGGATCTACAACGTGTAGAGAGAGAGAGAGATGCAATGGGTGGCGGATGGCAACGGCAGCGATAGCAGATAATCTTTAACGTGCAGAGAGAGAGAGAGAGAGCGCAACACCACCACCATCAACAACGGCGGCGGAGGTTAAGGGTATTGGCGGAGATTCGCGGGATTTGGGGAGGGGATACAGCGTCGGCGGTGTTTCTACTAGAATTTGATTATTCTTATAACGGTGGATAATTTTTTTCTTTCATATAGCAAATAGGACAGAATTTTGTAATTCCCTCATAACACATCTTAGTGTTATTGATCAGATTAATGTTAATTATTTGTACTCTCAATTGGTACGATATATTTAGCTAAGACCGAGTAAAAGTTTAGATCAATTCAAAATTAAAATATTAGCAAATTTTCAGCCTAAATAATATAATCTGATTCCTTATATCCGTGAAACATTCAATAAAAAAATCTTAGGCAAATGTGATCAGCATTATGGTATTCGAAGTGTAGTACATTAATATCCAACCATCAAGTATAGGTACATTAATGTCAACATTATTGCTACATGCCAAGTTGACTTTTAACACAAGATGGTTGTTCCTAGGGATGTCAATCGAGCCAACGCGTTCAGGTTCGGGCCAACCCATTCGGGTTGTCGGACTATTAGGATTGATATTTTTTGAGTTATAAATGTTCTATCCTAACCCTAAACTCTTGGGTTTCGGATCAACCTATCGGGTCAATCGGGCCAAAAATCTTAAGGGAAAAAAATAAACTTTATATATTTTTTATTCATAATGATATATTTATAACTTGTTCCATCTTTTTTTCTTATATACTTTATAGCCAAAAAAGTTAATTTAGTAAACGTAAATGTATAGTTAATTGTAAGATGATAATTAAATTGAGTTTTTTAAATATAAGTGTCTAAGTTAAATTAACTTATTTTAATTAATAGACAAAGAGTCCTCTCATTTCCTTACGTTTTTTTTCTAATACATTCACTTCCAGGCATTCTCATTCAACGATTTATCAATGCTGCCCCTTTTTGAAGGGTCAAAAGGTACCCCCCCCTACTGTACCTAATTCTTGTTTCCGGAACTAACATAGGTCACATCCCTCACAGCATAAAATCGAAAGATTCAAACTTTAAATGAAAACATCGATAATATCATTAATAGACCTTTTTGAGTAGTTGTATTTCGAAGGACAACCAGATTTTCTATGGTCCCGACTATCCGAAAAAGGCGGAATATTGTGAGAGGGCCCTACCTTGTCTCTCGTCTCTCTAAACTTCTGACCGGTGAAAGCTCAATAATTTATATTTCGTGGTTGTTTTACTATCACACGAATATTCTAGGTGAATATGGAATCAATTTATTAAAGTAATTCAGGTCTTGTTTACTAAACTAAGCTCTCATGGAATTCCATGTCAATCCATAAATATATATCGCAAATTTCAAACTCATTTAACCCTAAAATTTTAGGGCTAAAAAGATCCATCTTGATCGTCTGATCGATAACCATACAAACAACGCAATAAGCAATCTGATGGTGATCATCGCTCCAAGGTCCTTCTCTTTGTAAGTCTATGTAACATGTCGGTTGTGCAAAAGTGTGTTTCTTGATATTGAATTGATAATTTAATAATAATACAGTAATATTATTTAAGAGATATTACATGGAGAATGCAACCTCCGAGACCCATTCCTTCAAACATTTGATGCAAATAAAGTGTGACAACATGTCCCTTTTTTTTATCGTGTGTTTTTATGATAGAAGGTTATAAATTTGAATCTCATATATTCATATATTTTTAAAGTTGAAATATTATGTATGCATCCACGAATAAAAGTTTGGTGTGAAAAAAAATTAATAAAGAACTGAATACTATTGTATATATATCTATTTATCTATATGCTCAGCCTTGACTAGATTAATATATATTTTTATTTCCTTTGGAAACATTCAATCTGGAGGGGAAAAAAATGGAAATGGCAGTATTCATGTTGTCGGATGTCAACAAAAAAATATGAATTTCCGCGATCACAATTCAATCATTTTTTGTCAAATTTGACTTTTGGCAATATTCCATTTAACTACGCGTAACATTTTGTCCACATAGATTTTAAAATTTCTTCTCTTTTGTTTTGATTCATAACTACTCATAGTAGTTATATTCGGTGTCTATTGCATAAATTAATTACTTGAAAAAATATGTATAATAGACTAACACCTATAAAGACTATTTCAAAAAGTAGGTGTGACGGACTAAGATGTTTTTTGGCTAAGCTTATTTTAGAAAACTTATAAGCTCCAATAACTTATAAGATATGGTATATTCAGAGTTTATAAGATGCTAAAGTATTTGTATAACAAGGGTAAAAATGAAAATAAGAAAATATATCAGAATTGTTTTTATAGCTTTGTTATAACTTATAAGATCATTAAAAAATAAGTTGAGTTTTGGAGCTTTTTTTTAATAGAACTTATAAGCTCTTAGAGCTTATTTTGAAAACTTATAAGCTCTCTAACAACTTAATTTGTCAAACACATTGATTGAGCTTATAAGCTCTTAAACAGTTTATAAATTGTTTTAAAGAGCTTATAAGTTCAGCCAAACACCCCCTAAGTCTTAGTATGATTTGAATTTACGACCTTGATTACATGAAAACTCACTTTATCATTAGGTCATATAAAGAGAATCGATTTGAAAACAAAGTAACATCTCTATATTCCTTTAATCACCTCATAAGTGTCCCGTGACACCATAATACACATTCCAATGAGGTTGGTAATTTTATTCGTTCTACACTAATTATTGCATAGAAAACTGAAAAGGTAGGAATTGTAAGGATAAAATGGGGAGTTTTACACTATTTTATTAAGAAAATTCTAAATGAGACCCTTATTAGGTGATCGAGTTATAGCACTTAATGACAATTAAAAATAAAAAATCTTAACGCAACTTAGTGAACTTAAAATTAACAAAACTAAATAAATAAAAAGATACTGTGTAAGACCATCGTACATGTGAAAATTCATAAAACGAGTCAAATTTTGGATCAAAATTCATGCCTAATGTCATATCTATGATTTCATTTGTGTTTGATTGTGTTTGAATTTAGATCTTAACTTATTTCACGAATTTTGACTTGTAAATACTCAACTTCTTCGTTCATGACCAACCACATTAATATATTTGAGAGCTAGCTTAAAAGTATAAAACGATAAATTTAGTATTTGACTTACATTTCTGTATTTTAGTTATAGAGCTCTATATTAGTTATTTGATTAACTTAGTATGTTACAGTATTTATCTTATTCTTTTGGAATGAAATAGTTAATATTTTCAAAGAAATTATCAATACTTAAATTCAAATATATATTTACAAAATCCGTCTAGACTCATTAAAATCGTGAACCTTGAATATGTCTTATCTTAGTAAATACGCTTAACCTCATTCGATAATAAATTATTAAGACTTGAATTTCATAAAACTCGATCAAGTTTAATTACACCCCTATTTGAAATTAATTATGTTGAATCATAAGCTCACCTTATGTAACACGAGTACACTAGAACTTCAAAGAGTGTGTGTGTTTGTTGGCCTAGTGGTAGAATGATTAATGCCCGAGGCCAAAGGTCTCGGGTTCGAGTCCACCGTGTTGCAGCTTTTAAAATTTCTGTATTAATTGACCAAAAAAAAAGAACTTCAAAGAGGTTACTTCTGAAAAAGGTACCATAAAAAGTGCTAAACATGCGGTGAGATACCGATATTTCTGAATGCTATTAAGTTAATCAATGCACATCATGTATATAATACGTCAAATGAAAACAAAGTTACCCTATTTGAGACGGTTTAGTAGTAAAGTGAATTTTTGTGGTCAAAATATCACAAGTTCGAATCTCATTAACATCTATATAGGTCTAAACATATGGTTTTTACCCAATACGCATCGAAAATAGTGATCTTGGATTGAATTTTTTTTAGGATAAAAAATCACGACACGTGTACAATATGGCATCACCAAACGCAAGCAGCTTTTCATGAAAATCGAGAACACGAAATCTGAATCATCATATGATGGAAGATCCTGGACATGAACAAGTATGCAAAAACAATCACTAATTGATCGAGAAGGAAGAATCAATGATACTTAGCTCCATCATAAGGTGCAGATTCAACTATTCATCTTTAAAGGTGCAAATACTACCGTATAACCAACTTTAGCTGCAAAATTTAGAGATCTTTGGCTAAACTTATAAGTTCTTCAAATAGTTTATAAGCTATAAATTGTTTAGGAGTTTATAAGTTCATGAAAAATATTTGACAAAATAAGCTCCTAAATAATTTATAAGTTGTGAAAATAAGCTCTAACAGCTTATAGCTCTACCAAAAATAAGTAGATCAACCCAACTTATTTTTTCATAAGATTATAAATAATAGTGAATTTACCAAAATAACCTGACTATGGTTCGTTATTTTCTACATATACACTATCGACTTCACCTCTTGTTAATTTTCTCTCTCTAACTCACGATTCTTTCTCTAATTTATAAGCTCAATTATCCAAACACTTTGACAACTTATAAAATTTTCAAGCATTATATTTTATAAGCTCTTGAAACATCTTCTAAGCTCTTTAAAATAAACTTAGCCAAACACCCTTTTAATAAGACATTTTGAACGACACAGCAAAAATTTCATTACCAGAAGACGAGCACGTCGGGTTCAATCCCTAATTCTCCCTACGTTTACAAATAACAATATAATCTGGGGCTAGGTGCAATCTCATATGCTAGTGAGATCAAGATCAATAACTACGTGTGCCATATCATTTACACAACCCTAATACATTTCAAAGGAGTATAAGAATGAAGAATGGTATATAACAGATTGCCTAACACTCAAGATATGCAAGACCAAATCATGTACCTGATGCCATCTCCAAGCACGTAACCAAAACTCGAGAATCATCGACAAGAAACATAGTTCGAACCATAACTAATGGCTTGGAGGCTCACATCCGACATGTTAGCTGCCCACGGGCGGGGACCATTCGCTTCACCTTCTAAATTGTAGGCATAAGAGGGCCATCTAACGTCTAACCCACACAGTTGTGTAAGACCCTCGCTCATCATCATTTGAGTTCTATCAAGAACGATAAGACTAGAGAAAGTAGAGTAGGTGTTCCCAACAAACACGTCCGATCTCAAGCAAACTTCATAGTCTATAGCCGATTGAATCAGAAATGGGTGCTTCTTGTATGTGTCAAGAACACCCAACTTTCTCTTCTCGAAAGGAAGCAAACCATCGCCCCACCCTTCGAGTATAGAGCTGTCTTCAAGAAGATCATCGGCAACAGCAAGGTATATAACAATAGGAGTTTCCAATCCAAGAATGTTGCCTACTCTCTGCATAATTTGCTCCTTGCTGCTACAAATTTCACCAACATTCAATCTCTGCTCGAGTTTCTTGCAGTGTATCATCCAGTCCTTTTCGATTCTCATGTGCACAGCTACATAAGGCATGGTCTGCAACGTTGCATTGATATTATTTTGCAACCGTTCCTCCAATCCAATTTCTCTAATATTGGACACAACCTTATCAGCTTCTCTAGATATTTCCTCAACCAAAACTAAGCATTGAAAAATCTTTGCATAGTCTTTTGTCGGCCAATGATCGTGCCACAAAAAGGGATTCTTGCCAACTACTCGGATGATTTGATACTCATCGTAGGGATGGTTACCGAACTCTCGCAACTGCTCTAAATCTTTCTCAATCGTCCATCTTCTCCCACTCCCCTTTTGAAGCTCAAACACGTCCCTCGTGTTCGAAGCTTCCGAGTAATGGCCTAACCGGACAAACCCTTCACAACGAGAATTGAATTCTTCGAATTCAAAGACTTTATGGAACGAAATAGGCCTCAGCTGATCGACCTCTTTGTAGAACAAGGAAGCACTCAAACTAGGCATCAAAAGTGTTCTGTTCAGCATTCTTGCAGTTAAACAAGCTCTGGCAAATGCAATTTTCTGATTATTCAAACCCCATACTATTTGAGGAACTTCCAAAAACTTCAATTTCTCATTGTCAAGATCCGGATTCAAACTCAATCGAGTAATGGGACTCTGCTCAATTCCACGAAAACTCGAGAATCTAGGAAGCCATAATGCTCTAAACACCAAAGCAAAAACAAGAAAGGCAACACATTTGTATGCCAGAGAATTCATATGCAATCCAAAGAATTTTAAAGGTTTAAAACAGAGCAGTTCCATTCTAGATTCGATCGAGATGTTTATGCAATCAAAATCAATCCAATTCAATAAACCCCTACCAATCCACATTCATTCAAATTCCACCACTTCAATCAATGCAAATCCACAGAACTGAAATTCAACATTTGTTTCCTGTAACAGGGCAGAATAAGGCACATAAATTACAGACTGGATTCGATGATATCAAGAAAAGCAATATCGTATATGAGATTCAATAGATAAGGGAAAAAAAGTAAAAGAACCATTACTGACTTCACTAAAAAGTAGATACCCATTCATGAGATTCGAACACGCTTTGATCCATAAGTTGCTTAAACCTAAAGAAAGATTTGTCAGAAAGTTCGAGCTTTTATTAAAAATTAGAATTAAAAAAGAATGTTTGTTTTTTTTGCCCACTTCAGCTCAAAACCAGAAATCTACTAAGCCCAAACCTCGATCTCGACGGAAAATTAAATGCGTTTGAGAAAAACAGTTAGCGGGCCGGGCGAAATTCAAAAAATGCAATAAAAAAATATGACCTTTATTTCTTTTTACAGTGATTCCGTTGCTGAGCGCAAGAATTGAAAATTATGTTGCATACTCTGTGATAAAATTCTGCAAAATCTGAGGAGACCCCACGCCAGAAGATATGATCACGCAGAGAGAGAGAGAGAGAGAGAGATGAAGCTACATAGAAAATGACAAAAGAGGAATTGAAAAAAACAATGTCAGAAATGGATCTGAGGAGATGGCAGAATAGAGAAAGAGTTGACGAGTGAGTATATTGTCTATTGTCTATTTATTTATTTCAACACAAAAACAATAGTGGGGCACCCAGCTTGTCTCTTGCCATTTTTCAATTTAATTTTTTTTTGCAACAAACTAATTAACTAATCAATGAGACACCAATAAAGTGAATTGATTGCTGAATAATAATAAGAATTAGAAGAAGAATAAAGTCAATTGGGACCCATCCAATTATGATGAATTGGGAAAGTGATGCCTTCTTAATTATCTTGTCTGAAACTTTGTTCTTAATCAAAATATTTCGCTCAGTTATTTATATCTATATACAAAATGTTTCAATTTAGTAATTATTCTTAGTAATCGAATTATACTTTTTTAATTGTGGGATTATTATGATTGTTGTAACATTTGATCGTTTTACGTTGTAATATTTAAAATTTGATAAATTTATACATAAAGATTTATTATTTTTACAATAATGTCATTAAATTTAAAATTGGTATCAAACATATTATTGCATGCTGGTGGTCGTTCGAAGATAGCTTAGAAATGTATTCATAGACTTCACGGACAAGGACGGATCTAGAATTTGATAGTATGGTGTACTGAAAAATAAATACTTCAACACATTAAATTTTATAAATATTAAAATATTTTTATGCTCCTAAAAGTTATTCCCTCCGACTTCAATTAATAAAATTTATCAATAATATCTGTAATAAAATATCTTTTAATATAAAACACTAGCGAATCTTCAGGTAAATCATCCATCATCTTGTTACGAAGTATAGTCTTCACATACTTCATTGTGAAAAATGCTTGTTCAGTTGTAACAGTAGCAACAAGCTACATCAAAATTAAATGAATTAATTAGTCTATTCAACATAACATAAACCTTCGACATTTCATTCTTAGTAAGTAGTTGATTCAATTCAACAAGTATAGAAACTTGAAACTCTTGTATCACTATCACATTATGCTTATAATGTCTGAACTCATATTTTAATAAAACAATATATTGGTTAGTGAAATATTCAAGATAGAATTTCTTTGCAAGCTTACAAATATCATTATTATTAAATGATTTGAAGGAAATCTTAGGATCTGAGGTCACACTGAGAGAAAACAATTTAACAAACAATAACTTTATTTTAATTTTTTAATTATTTTAGACCAAGCTAATTTTAAGTTCGATTTAATATAATACATGAATATAAAAGGTTTGGGATTTCTACTAGACTGGAGCCCGATGCAAAGCCCACTTAAATCCGCCCATGTTCACGTAAATATGTAGAAACGTTATAAATTTGTCAAAATTCAAACACTGACATTAATACAAAATTGGTCAAATATTCTGAAAATGTATGATATTTACCCCATCATTATTCTTTAGAACTTTGTATTTAATGCTATAGACTACTAATGTTGAACTCGTTTGAAATATTAATTTATTTTTCTTTCCCTAAATTCTCACTCTCTTTCATTTCGAATCTATCGTTTATTCTACATTACATTGTAAATAAATTTTAGTGGGGTGACAAGGGACAACTTTTAGATGTACTTCGAATAATCGATTGATGAAACCAGGTTTAATATATATATACATAGGAGTGAGTTATTATAAAAATATTTATTATTCTATAAACGTGAGAACAATGTATTCTCTACAAAAATTACTGTACTAAACAAAAATATTTGAATTTTCGCTCATAATTGGATTCGAACCCGAGTGATGCACAATGCATTCATTCAGCAAAGTGATGCATTGTCGTAGATCTTCGCGATTTAATGACTGAAAATGATTCTCACGTTCTCACTTTAAATAAGGTTTTTATTTGAACTTACTTTTCAATCCTTGAGGCCCATGTTGCATCCATCATCAACGAACATAACTAGATGTACTAAATAACTAAGTATTTGATCGGTGGCATGTTCAGACATTTTATATTTAGTTTGTAATCAATAGAGTATGGTGGCATAAACTAAATAAAATTATGAACTAGTCGATTTCAGTTAGATAATGTTCGATTAGTACATCTTGCATTTTTTTAATTCATTAGAAATTCACTTTTGATGCACACCGAGTAAACTTCATGTTCCTATACAATAGCTTGCAACTCATACAAAACATATAAATCACTTGAAAAATTAGGTATGACGGTTTCACAGCTCAAATGTCCTATTTTAAAGTATATAAAGCTCGTATATAAAATATGGTGACTTACATTTGTTATATGAAGGGTGTAGAAAATGGACAGAATAATAATATGCTATATAAAACCGAGGTGAGAGTTAGACTCTCTTCCAGAAGATTTAAATTGCCCAGACAAGACACGCGGTTCAACGGCAAACGTCCCCAAGATACAACGGTTTGTGATGAATACGAGACCTTGTACTAGGAAGTCGTATTCCGGGCGAACTACTCAATACTCGGGACTTGAGTATGAATACTATACTAGAATGAGTATATTAATTATCTGAATTAATTGTGTGTCTAACCATCATCAGTAGGGGGCTATTTATAGCCTGAACAGGACCCGTCTGAACAGATGTGACTGTAGACGAATTGGTGAGACATATGGCTTGAAGAGACACCTTTTGGATCGAACCAGTGTGTGTCTTCTGGTGTGGTGCGCTGGTCCACGCGGACTGAACCAGTGCGTTGGTTCAGATCGCACAAGGTGGTCCGAACCGGTGTATATGGTCGGTTCACGTGCTTAGTCAGTCGCCACGTCTCAGGTCATTGCCACGCGTCGTCCTAGTCACCCTCCACGTCATCCGAGCCACTATTTCATTTGTCAAAAGTAAAGGCTCCTCATAGCTCCTCGCTCCGAGATGCACGAGCGAAGTGCAAAGTGCGCCTACGAAGCGCCCGTTGCGACAAGTGCGACGTGCACGTGCTCGGCCTCGGACTCGGAAGGTGCTTCGCACCTTTCTCGTAGGATTTGGATTTTAACCTTAAAAGGCTAACCAAAACCCACTAGGGTGCATCATAGTGGAGCACACTTGATTACTCCTCTATGATGAAAAGTTCTTTATAAATAGCTTTAAACTTCATTGTTTTTCCTATGTGGCATGAAACTTATTTCCATCTATAAAATGATTATCTTTGTGCATTAATTACTCATTCATTCTTTATTGGAATTGAACAAGTAAATACACCAAATTCATCTACACAAAATGTAGATTCCAAATATATCATTCAATGCCATTAATTACCATAACTAATTATGGTATTTATTTAAGCTATTTATCCAACAATCCCCCACATGAATGATGATTAATGCAAATGTAATATGCACTTAGTCCCGACGACCTATTATTGCATCAGGATAGGTAGTTGTTAGCTTTGAACCTTCCTTAGTGTAATGCTATCGGATTTACTCGTTGCTTGGTGAACGCGATGTCTTAAACCAGTCAACTATAGTGTAAATCAAGAAAACAACATACACACAATAATAGATCTAATATCTTCCGTTCTCACGTTGTGTCCATTTTGGCCTTGGACCATTTCTTGGATTCATAAGTGTTATCGTAATCTTGAAGCGGCCTCACTTCTTCACTTATATAGGTGATCTCCTATAAAGAGTATCCTGCCATACTCCACCTATAAAAGGCTATAGGAATCATTAAAAACCTTAAAGGCTTACCCTTTTACCACAAGCTATAGGTTTGCACTTGAGCAACTACGAGAATGGATTTTAAATTTTTCAAGTGCTCAACTTGAACTCCTACAACTTAGTTGTCTCATTGAACCATGTTTTTGGGATCTCCAATCATCATGGTTGAGTTACCATTGAAAGTGTTCTTAACGTGTGGATTTTAATCCCATTCCCCTTACTGCATCATATAATTGATCACGATTGATACCTTTAGTAAACGGATCCGCTATATTGTCTTTTGACTTTACATAGTCAATACACATTATTCCTATAATGATCAATTGTCTAACGGTATTATGTCTTCGACGAATATGTCGAGACTTGCCATTATACATATTATTCTTTGCTCTCCCTATGGCTGCCATGCTATCACAATGTATCATAACCGGAGGCAAAGGTTTTTCCCAATAGGGGATATCTTCTTAGAAGTTTCTTAGCCATTCGGCTTTTTCACCGGCTTTGTCTAAAGCAATAAACTCCGATTCCATTGTAGATCGGGCTATGCAAGTTTGCTTAGAAGATTTCCATGAAATTGCTCCTCCACCAATTGTAAATACAAAACCACTTGTGGATTTGGAGTCTTTAGTATCGGATATCCAATTGGCATCACAATATCCTTCCAAAACAATGGATATCTCGAATAATGTATACCATGAGTGCTAGTATGTTTCAAGTATCTCAACACTCTTGTCGGCGGTCCGATGATCCTTTCAAGGATTACTTGTAAACCGACTTAACTTGCTAATAGAGTATGATATGTCGCGCTTGTACAATTTGCTAAGTACATTAGGCTTCCAATGATCCTAGCATAGTCTGTTTGTGATACGGGTTCTCCTCGATTTTTGGCTAAGTGTATACTTAAGTCAACAGGTGTCTTAGCTGGAGGTAGATCGTAAGCTTTGAATTTCTTAAGCACACTCTCAACATAATGAGACTGTGATAAGACTATTCCATTGGGTGTTCTAGAAATCTTGATTCCTAGAATCACATCAGCTAATCCCATATCTTTCATATCAAAGTTTTTCCTTAACATTTCTTTAGTGTCTATGATGATTTTATTGTTGCTACCCATAATTAGCATATCATCAACGTAGAGACACACAATGACAAAATTTTCTGATGTACCTTTGATGTATACACACTTGTCACATTCGTTGATTTTGAATCCATTTGACATCATTATTTGGTCAAATTTCTCGTGCCATTGCTTAGGTGCTTGTTTAAGTCCATATAAAGACTTGACAAGTTTACAAACTTTCTTTTCTTGGCCGGGAACTACGAACCCTTCGGGTTGTTCCATATATATTTCATCTTCTAAATCTCCATTTAGAAATGCCGTTTTTACATCCATTTGATGTATCTCAAGATTGTATAATGCTGCTATCGCAAGTAGCATTCTAATGGATGTAATTCGAGTAACCGGTTAGTATGTATCAAAATAGTCATACCCTTCCTTTTGTTTGTAGCCTTTGACTACCAAACGTGCTTTATATTTGTCAATAGATCCATCGGCTTTGTATTTCTTCTTAAGAATCCACTTGCAACCTAAGGGTTTATTTCCCGGAGGAAGATCAACAATATGCCAAGTGTGATTGTTTAAGATTGACTCGATTTCACTATTGATCTCTTCACGCCATAAATCGGCATCGGGACCAGACAATGCTTCATTGATTGTCTTTGGCTCATCTTCTTGATCGCTCCCTTTTTCACACGTAAAAGGTGTATATAGAAGGTAAGCAGAGTATCGTATCCACAGGGATGCGAAAACACAGAAGCTAACTCAACAATGATTCATCATTATCCAAGCAACATATATGGTTTGGTAAGATTTTAGGGCTTCGGAATTCAATCCAAAGCAGAGGTAACAAAACAGAAAATAAAATAAAGCAATAAACACTCGGATGGTAAAAACAGATAAGGACGACTAACCCTAGGGATGCATTAATCCTATCCACAACATATGTTTATCCTGTTCCTATTAACCAATTTTAATCCAGACAAGATGGAAGATCACATATATAACCGACAATTTCTATTACGACAAAAGCGGCTGTAGATTACTAGTTTTCCTATTATCATACGCCTCTAGGTGAAAACAAGCAACTCCAAACAGATCACAAAGAATATGCTTCCTACGAATATCCTATCTCAGCTACGACACAAGGCTCATTCGTATCATGCATTCGAGATCGATTGACAATTAATACAATTACGTAATTAACCGACAACTAGATATGCATCAAGATTGATCAGAAATTAACACATATAAATAAGCACCAAGAATCATGAATCAATGCCTGGAAGGTAAATAGCGATAACAGGAATCACAACATATAGGATCGGATCATACAAACCCTAGGATTAGAACGAAAATCTAGCCAGACATAATAAACGGAATAAAATACGATTTAACCATAGAAATAGAAATTATATAAATGAAACCCGTATTGAAGCGTCTGATGAATAATCGTTGGGCTTGAATCCCAACCTTAGCGAAAAACGGAAATTTGCAAAGATTGTCCGGACGAAAACGTTCCGGATCGTAGACAAAACGTAAAACCAATGAAGAACAATGATCAACTAAACTCTAGAATGTAACTAGATGGAAGCTGGAGCTAAAAAAATATGAAAAAGCGATGAAAAGCGATAGAAAGAGGTTCGAACGTGTGTGCGCGGTTAGGCGCGAGGGTGTTGCCGTATATATAGGCACACCCCAAACCCTAATTCTCCTTCGCCGCCGGTCTCGCGACCACGCCCGCGATCGCTAGGTCGATCGCTAGGTATGTCTCGCGCTCTTCTCGCCATGGTCGCCTCCTTGCGCTAGCATGGTTACTCATGGCTCGGCTAGCGGTCGCTACCACGGTCGCGAAATCGTCAAGAGCTTTCTCTGGCGGGGTTCGCCGCGGCACGAGGTCGCGGTCGCGGTCTCGCTGGGTTCTCGCGCGGGTTGCCTAGCGGCCAGCCTAACGATCGCTAGGCTGGTCGCTAGAAACAGGTCAGTTGAGTATTTTGGCTCGTGTTTCGTTCCTTGCTTCGATTTTCAACATATGGACCTACACAACACCAAAAGAATACCCAAGAGCAGTATCTTCTAGAAATAGATAAAACATTAAGAATCGATACGTAAACGCACATTAAATGACCTAAACTCATCTTTAAATATCAACTATAAACGTGTAAAATGCGCGTTTATCAAACCCCCCAAACTTAAACCATTGTTTGTCCTCAAACAAAACCAAAACAGAAAGACACAACGAAAAAAATCAACGAGCGTAGCAAAGATGGTAACCATTCTAGGCCTCAGAAACATATCAACGCTCAAAAACATTAGTGCACATGACGACGTTAGTCAACTCAACACAAACAACAATTGACGGCAAAAACTCATTTAATTCAACCCTCACAACGGCATGTGTGTAAAATATAGGATACACTCAACTCATAAAGAAATGTAGGACGTGTATACACTCAACGATCAATGCAATGCAACATCTTACCATAGCTTGCCATTTCTCTAATATCTCCACCGCGTTAAATGTTTTCAAATTAGGATCAAAGAGGTCTTTTCATAGGTTGTAATGTAGGCACATTGGTTAAGGTAGGATAATATATGGCTAAGTGACTCAAGAATATTCCAAGCACCACCATTTATACTTTTCGACACATATGGACTTTGTCCATTTTCCTCTTCTTTCCCAACGTGCTAAATCAACGTTTTATGCCACAGAAGGTACCTATACTTTGATTAAAGACCCTTTATGCTCAACACTCATAGTGAACTTATCATTTTTATTTTTTATTTTTCTTTTCTAGAGCTTATAGGGTTTATCATTCACAACAAAGGTACTATTCTTCACCACAGATGTATTTTTCTAAAAGAAACTTTTCTCGTCATAACTACATCAAAATTTCAACCCCTTTTGATTCCCATATCCATCCTCACCTCCTATCATCCGGTTAATCGAAAGAAAAAGTCTAATAAAGGCTCAAAGAAGGCGACAAATGGTATATATCATCGGGTTAGTGTTTGGGTGAATATGTTCGTAATAAATACGGCCTTTATCCTTTCCAAATTGAAACACATATTGCGGCCTCGACACGTAAAAACGGCAAGTTCTAGAAGATAATCACATGCATGATATCACACAATTAATGTAAACTGATCAAGATATGTATACAATGAAGCTCAAGTCTCACAGATAAGCAAATGGTGAAAACAACAAGCTAAGCCATCTCACGTCATTCATGCATCATTTTCTAACATATCATGCGCACTATCATTAAATTTTACCAAAATTTCTATCGTCATCACAAATGGATTAACACACTTCACTTAACTCGTTGATCGATGCACACAAAAACGAAAACAAAACAAAACACGACAAAAGACCCCAAAGCATAACAACTTAACAATAAAGCACGTAAACATAAACAGATTCTCAACCAACCAAACTCGTTTACCCCCAAACTTATTGTGAACATGTGGAAGCAATAAGGTTTGCGTAAAAGAGTAGTTGGGAGAAAACTTACCTGAATGTCACACTACTCGGTGGCGGATAAAATCCACGCCATCGATTCCATTGCTACATCATCTCCATCATCTTACGTTGTTGCTCGAGATGTGCACGTGTTGGGTGAAGAGGGCTTGTCTTTGCTCCATCATCGAGGTCGCCCCGTCAATATGGTTGAGATGACCATCTATTTGATCTAATCGATCATAAATCCCGGATTGCCTCGAACGGGTGGCGGGTGCAATATGCCGCCGCTCGGGAGCCACTTCCGGCTCGGCTTGCTCCTCATGCGGTTGCTCGCCCTCGACCCGCCTTGCGCGCTCACGCCGCGTCCATACATAGTGCGCAATGAGCTCAAATTCCAATTGGCATCCGCGTTAAAGTAGCGGCTTATACTTGGTGAGCTCGATTGGGTGGCGGAAAACCGATTGGCCATTTTGATCATATAATGACCACATGTAACGCCCTGGGTGCCTCTTGAGAACGCTCGACGATAGCACGGCTTGTCCAGAAGATGTCGTGAGAGATCGGACTCTCTCGAATCGTAATCCCAAAAATCGGCAATGGGGTAACGAATCCCCTATGCATATCTTTGAATCGCTCAAACCGTGGACTGCATGTGGAAGTGCTGAGCTAGAAACATGCCGGGATGCATCTTCCGTTGAACATGGCTCCAATCGGGATGCACATGTCTTGTGATAGAAACGTGCGCGTCGAACGCCATGTAAGGTGAACGTGATGAGCCGGTGGAAGTAACGGATCGCTGGATTCCGTATCGAGCTTGCCTTCGATCTCGAGGCATCATAGTATGGAGTGTGCTCGAGTCTGGAGTCCATGAACTTTGGCCATACACTTTGGACCGTGTACTCGACGTCCCCTATGTAGTTTCCCTCCGGATCTCCATTGATTATTCCATTAAGTTCGTCCACTGACAGTTGACGGGCTCATTGTCAAGCTGGAACATGATGTAATCCGGCATTCCGTTTGTCTTGTGGACATGGATAGTCGACAAGAATTCGAGCGTCAGGATCCGGTATGTAAGATAGTTGGCCGTGATAACTGAGTACAGCCCGGATCTCTCGGCCAACCACGTCACATCATTGCCTATACCCATCTCTTGACACGTATTGATGCACATGAACCGTGAATGCCTATGCCGTAATCTCACCAATCGATTCCAACGGCTTCTCGACGAGTCATTCGGCAGTCTGACTCTAAAATTTTCTGGATCGAATTCATCTTGTGGCGCATTGCGTGGCTCGTCGTGAGGCTCATCATGATGCTCATCGTGTAGCTCGTCGTGGAGCTCATCTTGTGTCTCGTCGTGGGAAGTGGAGACAATGCTCTTGCCCTTGCGCTTGTGACCGTGAGTACGCGGCATATTATACCTAAAAAAAAAAATTTCAAAGTCAGCGGATGTATATACCAAATAATCAATACAACGTCAATCCAAAATGCTCAAAATAGATCCCCCAAACTTCAACTTAGTCAAATTATTTCCCCCATATTTTCATATGATCTTGCAAGATAAAAAAATGGGGGAAAACACACACAGCCAAAAATTTGCATAATTGGACATTCTGGGCGAATTCTCGCGACCACACCTCGCGGTCGCGAGGGTGGTCGCGAAGCAAGTTTAGCGGTCACAGAGGGGGCGCTGGGTATATGCATACAGCGCTTGTGGCCTTGAGAGCCAGACAGGTGTACCGCCACGAACGCGGTCACGAGCACAAGAGTAACGATTTTAAGCATGTTTCTCAAATTTTTGAACCCAAATCAACAATGTAGGTAAATTAGACGAACAATATACGTGTATAAACATTAATAGACCTATCATTGGACAAACCATGCTCAAACACCAAACAAATCTAACAAAATAAGCCCTAGTTTCTCAAATTTAATTAAACCCACATCAATAGGATAAATGGATAAAATCCTTCCAAATCATGCTCAAGAAACGTAAACCCATGAAGAATGAAACAAATATAGCATACCTTGAGTGGATTTGATAGAGAAACGCAAGAAAATTGGAGAGAGAGGTGTCTTGGGTGCTTGAGAGGGAAGGGGCCGCTATTTTCGAGAAAAATGTGTGTGTGCGTGTAGGTTACAAGAATGGGAAAAGAAAGAGTTAAACGCTGGTCACGGCGGGCGCTGGTCAGACGCTGGTCGCGATGGATCTCGCGGTCGAGCTCGCGATCGCGAAGCTTGGCCGCGAGCTCGCCGCCGACAAAAACGTTTCGCCCAAATTCTCGCGACACACCTCGCGACCTCGCGGTCGCTAGGGTGGTCGCTAGGTACTGGTTTTTTTTTTTTTTTAAAGAAAGCTATTAAACCTTTGGGACCTAGCAAAACAACGAGACACGACACAAACAAAGAAAAACAAAACGAAAACAACAAAACAAAAGCATGTAAACTGTTGGGTTACCTCCCAACCAATACTAGAATTATCGCCGCTAGCTCGACGGTACCTCTTATCATGGTTCGCTGAGCTTGGTCACCTTGACTTCTCGATCAAGTGTGACTTGAAGTATGATTTGAGGTATTGTCCGCTCACCTTAAAATGTTGCTACCCGAGTCTAGCACTCAGAACTCCCATCGCATGTGCACGGTAAAGCGATACTGACCCGACCATCTCGACTTGAGCTTTCCGGGAAGAGTCAAGTCGAGCATTGTAAAGCAAAACTTCATTACCGGCCAAGAATCCTTTGGCACGAATGTGGAGATCGTGGAATTTCGAGCTCTTTCCTCAGATATCCGAGAGTTCTCAAAAGCTTCGCTCCTCCATTCATCAAGCTCCAACAGATTGGTCACTTCTCATCATACCGCCTCCTTGAAATCCATGTTGATTCTCCTCGGCCCAATATGCTTTGTGCTCCAATTCAACGGTAGATGGCAAGATTTACCAAATACCATTTGATATGGAGATAGCCGATGGGAGCTTTGAAGCATCCGGTGAGCCCAAAGAGCATCATCCAACCGCTTTGCCCAATCCTTGCGATGAACAACCGATTTCTAAAATCGCTTGATTTCTCGGTTGGTGAGCTCACTTGCCCGCTTGCTTGTGGATGATAAGGGAGGTGACTCTATGCTTCACACCATATTTCGCTGAACGCCGCCTAGCCACTTATTATTAAACGCGATCCCCATCGCCGATCAACGCCTCGGGACTCCAAATCGAGTCGAATGTTCTTGTGGAGGAACTTGATCACTACCTGGATTCGCTCGTGATAGTGGGAATTGCCTCACCCAACGGGAAACGACTCCACAAAGAAGAAGAATGTACGTAACCACAAGACATGGGAACGGACCCATGAAGTCGATCCCCATACGCCAAATAGTTCTACCTCCATGATGGTTTTTCGTGGCATCTCGCCTTTCTTAGTGACATTCCCACTCTTTGACAATGATCACAACTCTTGATAAAAGATTGGCAATCCTTGAAGATCGAAGGCCAATAGAATCCATCGTGGTAAATCTTTGCCATTGTCTCGTCACGCAAAATGGCCTCCATTCAACGAACTATGGCACTCGTGGATTATGTTCTCCCATTCTCCTTGGGAACACAATGACGATCGCACCATCGGCACATCGGCGGTAGAGATGAGGATCGTCCCAATAATAGAACTTAACATCGTGGAGAAATTTCTTTTCAAACGACCTTTGCACGATGGAGGTAAACCCAATCATCAAGTAATTGACAAAATCGCATACCATGGTTTGCGATCAATGACGCCGAGGATGTGATCGTCGGGAAGTTCTCCTCGATCCCAATCTTCTTATCCTCTCCTTCAACTGGTTTCTCCAATCGCGATAAGTGGTCGGCAACCACATTTTCGCACCCTTTCTATCTTTAATTTCCATGTCGAACTCTTGAAGAAGGAGTATCTATCTCACCAACTGGCTTTCAATCTTTCTTGGCGAATGATGACGAATGGCGGCATGGTCAGTGTGTACGATGGTGTGGGTGCCCACCAAATAAGGTCTAAACTTATCAAAAGCATAGACCACAGCAAGTAATTCCTTCTCGGTGGTGGTGTAGTTCATTTGAGCAGAGTCAAGAGTCTTACTTGCATAATAAATGACTCGGAAAAGTTTGTCTCGTTTCTGCCCCAATACAGCTCCCACTGCCCAATCACTCGCATCACACATCAGCTCGAACGGTTGACTCCAATCAGGGGAGACCAAAACTGGAGTCGAGATCAGGGCTAACTTCAATTTCTCGAACGCCTTCAAACACTTATTTGTGAACACGAACTTCATATCTTTCTCGAGCAATCCACACAATGGCTTCGTG
This sequence comes from Salvia rosmarinus, assembly GCA_036937905.1. Lineage (NCBI taxonomy): Eukaryota > Viridiplantae > Streptophyta > Magnoliopsida > Lamiales > Lamiaceae > Salvia > Salvia rosmarinus. The sequence goes on from CM072817.1 coordinate 44,885,219, forward strand.
ATCGCCGAGAAATCCTTGATGAACCTTCTATAAAAGCCCGCATGACCGAGAAAACTCCTCACTGATTTGACATTTGTGGGCGGAGGTAGTTTCTCGATAGCTACTATCTTTGCTCGGTCCACTTCCAAACCTTTGGCCGAGACTTTGTGACCAAGCACGATACCTTCCTTTACCATGAAATGGCACTTCTCCCAATTGAGAACAAGATTCGTCTCCTCACATCTTTGCAGCACTTGTGACAAATTATGGAGACAATGGTCGAACGAAGAGCCAAATACGGAAAAATCGTCCATAAAGACTTTCATAATATTCTCGATCAACCCATGGAAGATGGACATCATGCACCTTTGAAACGTGGCTGGAGCATTGCACAATCCAAACGGCATTCGCCTATAGGCGAAAACTCCATACGGGCACGTAAACGCCGTCTTGTGCTGATCTTCAGAGGCGATGGCAATCTGATTGTACCGAATATCCATCGAGAAAACAATAGAACTCATACCCGCTAGTCCGTCCAACATCCGATCAATAAAGGCATGGGAAATGGTCTTTCCTCGTGGCCGTGTTCGAGCACGATAGTCGATGCAAACCGCCATCCTCGTTACGAGTCTTGTTGCCACAAGCTCGCTTGTCTCTCTCGATCACCGTGATACCCCTTTCTTGGATACCACTGAGTTGGGCTAACCCACTGGCCGTCGGATATGGCATAGATCATGCTGCGCCTAAGAGCTTCAACACTTCTTTTTCGATGACCTCTTGCATTGCCGGATTCGATCGGCGCTGAGGTTGCACCTTCGCTTGTATTCATTCTCTAATAGGATCCGATGCATGCAAATCGGTCGACCCCTTGATATCGTAAATCGCCCACCCAATCGCAGACTTGTATCGCTCAAAGACAAGCATTAGTTTCGCTCCTCCTCATCCATCAAAGCCAAGATATTATCACCGGCACGCCTCATCGCCGCCTAAGAAAGCATACTGAAGATGGTCCGGCAACTCCTTTAACTCTAACTTGGGTGTGTTCTCTTCCTTCTTCACCACGGCATCCTCTCCTCCAATCGGATTCCTCACATCTAAATAAGGCACTGACTCCTCGGGGAGGGCCTTGACTTCATCGATGGACTCAAGGTACTCTAAAATCTCATCACACGCCTCATCAAGGTTTGCGGGTGAGAAAATCGAGTTCTGCATACAAAACTCCACCGGATCAGATGATTGAAAGTGAGTGGGCGATAGCTGCTCTATAACTCGACAGTCTTCCATGGTTTTCTCGTCAGGCCGCTTACATAGCATCGTATATAGAGATTTTTATCTCCTCGCCGCTGACTCAAGGTGAGATCTCCATCTTGCACGCCTACCGATGCTCCGGTAGCTAGGAATGGTCGCCCGAGAATAAAAGGTGTATTCCCATCCTCCGCATATCGAGAACAACGAAATCACCGAAGATGAAATCTCGAACTTTCACGAAGCACGCCCTCCACTATCCCTTTCGGATAAGTCACCGATGTGTCTCGCCATCCGAAGAGCTATGGTGGTCGGCTTGATCTCCCGCCTCAACTGTTAAAATGGACAACGGCATCGATTGATGCTTGCCCCAAATCACACGTAACCTCGAGAATGTCGTCCTCCGACGACACATGCTATGGCGAAGTGCGCTCGATATTTCTACTGAGAACTTCTTTTGCAAGACATCATCGCACTCTTGAGACATATTTATCGCCCTCGAATTTCCCAAGCTTTTTTGTTGGCAACGGCATCCTTCAAAACTTCACGTAACCCGGCATGTCTCGAGTGCATCAAGTAAAGGAATATTGATGTGCACTTTTCAAACATCTCCATGAACCCGTCAACTTCTCATCGATTTGGGCTTGGCTAAACGGCTTGGAAATGTAATTGGAGGCACGACGTCGAAAATTTCTTCACGGTTGACCCTTCACGATCGGCCTCGCGACGCATGCCGCGTCGCCAGCAACCGAACACCATCTTTCTTCGCTCGCGGGCGCGCGCGCGCCGCTTTCTCGGGCGCCAGGTTTGCGTCTGAAGCTTCAGACGATTTCGCGCCACTTCGCAATTGCTAGCGATCGCTAGGTCGCCGCAGCCCTCGATCGACTTGTCGGCGCTGCGTTTTGACTTGTCGCGCCACGAACCTATCGCGAAACCCATCAGATTCCGCGGCCGGCTCATGGTCGCGAGCCAGGTCGCGAGATCCTCTCTTTTGCCCGTTTTCACCGCTCGTCTCCTCGTGATTTTTATAGGCTCGCCCACCTCAATTGAATGGCATTACGGTGATTTTTGTGGTTTACCTCCAGACACTCGAAAATTTGCTCTACTTGTGTCGCCCATTCTCTGCGTGCGGCTATCGACTTATTTGATTCTCCATCATCTTCATATGCTTTCCCATAGCCATCACAAAGGACTCCAAATGATTAATCTTCCGCGGTGTTGCTTATAAATGAATTACATTTGTTGCCAATTGTTGGTTGCTTACAACCAATCTGCTGATCATGTCCTCTAGACTCGGCTTCTTTGTCTCTCGAATCACTCCATTCGAATCGAGAAACACCGTGGAGGTCGTTGAAAATTATTAGGGTTGACGACGAGAAATTTGGGTGATTTCATTGTTCGATTGTACGCGGATTCCCCTGTGACGGTTGTTCCTCCGATTGATGTAATTCACGTCCTCGGCCTCATTCATATCGACTCAAAGATTTATCCGAGCCACACCTTTTCCTTTCCTTTCTTTCTCAAATTGGCTTCTCAACAAGGTGAACTGATCCATAATATTATCGTACTTCGAATCACCTTCAACGGTAGCAGCCTTCACCACCGGTGTCCTCTCCATCGGCCACTGATAACTGTTGGCCACCATCTCTTCTATGATGCGGCTGGCCTCGTCTACACGTTTGTTCAATAGGCAGCCCCCCGCTGATGCGTCAACAATACTCCTTGTGTGAGGTGTTAGCCCGCTATAAAACGGTGTAATCTGCTGCTCCCTCGAAAATCCATGCTGTGGGCACCTTCTTAATAGGCCCCTGAATCTTTCCCACGACTCGAATAAAGATTCATCTCCTAATTGGGAGAAGTGGGAAATCTCGGCTATGATCTTCTGTGCTTTAGCCGGAGGAAAGTACTTCGAGAGAAATTTCTCACACAGAGTTGCCCAACTGTTGATGCCCGTACGATCTAAGGTTTTGAACCAGTCCTTTGCTTGATTTCGCAGAGAAAATCCGAACATGCGATCCGGATTGTGTCTTGTGGCACCCCATTCGCTTGATGGTGTCACAAATGTCGAGATATGTCTCGAGACGGGCATTCGGATCCTCTCGTGACTCTTCTCCGAACTGCTCCTCGAACCATGCCGATTAGGGCCGGTCGCTCAAAATTGTTAGCGCTACTGGGCCCCATCCGCCTCATTGAAATTGCTCGGTAGGAGGTGCGTACATATAGTTTAGCGGTCTTGCCCCGAGCGGGGACAACGAGTCCCATGGTCGCCAATCACGCTGCGATTGTAAAATCCGCCAATGACGCAGCTACTTCGGAGGAACGCCCGTTGTTACGATTTGCCATTGCTTCCTCTCTTCTTGCCCGCCTCCTTCTCCTTTGTGAGTTTTCGATTTCCGGATCAAAGTGTAGTTCAGAGGTCCCTGACCTTGTGAACATAAACTACCCGAGAAAAGAAGAAATCGATTGGCAAGAAAAAAAAAAAAAATACAACTTGAATTAATAATTCCAAATTGTCAAGTTATTCCTATATGATCTTAACAATCCCCGGCAACGACGCCAAAATTTGATCGCTCCCTTTTTCACACGTAAAAGGTGTATATAGAAGGTAAGAAGAGTATCGTATCCACAGAGATTGTAATGCAAAAACACAGAAGCTAACTCAACAATGATTCATCATTATCCAAGCAACATATATGGTTTGGTAAGATTTTAGGGCTTCGGAATTCAATCCAAACCAGAGGTAACAAAACAGAAAATAAAATAAAACAATAAACACTCGGATGGTAAAAATAGATAAGGACGACTAACCCAGGGATGCATTAATCCTATCCACAACATATGTTTATCCTTTTCCTATTAACCAATTTTAATCCGCATAAGATGGAAGATCACATATATAACCGACAATTTCTATTACGACAAAAGCGGTTAGAGATTACTAGTTTTCCCTATTATCATTACGCCTCTAGGTGAAAACAAGCAACCCAAACAGATCACAAAGAATATGCTTCCTACGAATATCCTATCTCACCACGACTCAAGGCTCATTCGATCATGCATTCGAGATCGATCGACAATTAATACAATTACGTAATTAACCGACAACTAGATATGCATCAAGATTGATCGAAATTAACACATATAAATAAGCACCAAGAATCATGAATCAATGCTCGGAAGGTAAATAGCGATAACATGAATCACAACATATAGGATCGGATCATGCAAACCCCAGATTAGAACGAAAATCTAGCCGACATAATAAACGGAATAAAATATGATTTAACCATAAAATAGAAATTATATAAATGAAACCCGTATTGAAGTTGCGTCGATGAACAATCGTTGGGCTTGAATCCCAACCTCGTAAAAATGAATTTAGAAAGATTGTCTGACGAAAACGTTAGGATCGTAGACAAAACGTAAAATTAATGAAGAACAATGATCAACTAAACTCTAGAATGTAACTAGATGGAAGCTAGAGCTAAACAAAATATGAAAACTGATGAAAAAGCGATAAAAGAGGTTCGAACGTGTGTGGTTAGTTGGGGGCGGGTGTTGCCATATATATAGGCACACCCCAAACCCTAATTTCTCCTTCTGCCGCTCGGTCTCGCGACCACGCCTCGCAATCGCTAGGTCGATCACTAGGTATGTCTCGCACGCGCTCTTCTCGCCATGGTCGCCTCCTTCTTCAGATGGTTACCTCATGCACGGCTAGCGATCGCTAGCCACGGTCGCGAGAAATCATCTGAGAGCTTCTCTGCCACGGGGTTCGCTCGGGGACACGAGGTCGCGGTCGCGGTCTCGCTGGGTTCTCGCGCGGGTTGCCTAGCGGCCAGCCTAGCGACCACTAGGGTGGTCGCTAGAAACAGGTCAGTTGAGTATTTTGGCTCGTGCTTCGTTCCTTGCTTCGATTTTCAACATATGGACCTACACAACACCAAAAGAACACCCAAGAGCAGTATCTTCTAGAAATAGATAAAACATTAAGAATCGATACGTAAACGCACATTAAATGACCTAAACTCATCTTTAAATATCAACTATAAACGTATAAAATGCGCGTTTATCACTTCTAAAGAGTAGACTACAAAATCCGGACCAAAGGTTTTTGTACGCTTTCCTCGCCTTGGTTTTGGTGTTGGTTCATATGTTGATTCATTACTTTTTGGCGAGATTTCATCATATGTTCTCTTTTTCGAACTTATGTCATTCTTTTCTTTCTTAGGGAATATCATCTCAAAAAATACGGCGTTTCTTGATTCTATGATCATTCCTTCATTCATATCTGGAACTTCCGATTTATGAATCAAAAATCGGTATGCACTAATATTGTTTGCATATCCTATGAAAATGCAATAAACAGTTTTAGGTCCTATTTTTACTTGCTTGGGTTTTGGTACTTCAACTTTTGCTAAGCACCCCCACACTTTTGTGTATTTATAGGACGGCTTCCTTCCTTTCCATAATTCATATGGAGTTTTATCTTGCTTCTTTTGGGGTAATTTGTTCAAAATTTTATTTGCCGAAAGAATAGCTTCCCCCCACATGTTATATGATAGGCCCGAACTTATCAACATAGCATTCATCATTTCTTTCAATGTTCTGTTCTTTCGTTCCGCAACACCATTTGATTGGGGTGAATAAGGTGCAGTCATTTGATGAATAATGCCATTTTCACGACAAAATTCTTCAAAAAGTGCAACATATTCGCCACCTCGATCGCTTCGAATCATTTTGATTTTGGTGTTAAGTTGATTTTCAACTTCATTTTTGTAAGTTTTGAAAGCTTCAAATGCTTCGCCTTTACTTCTTAAAGACACACATAACAAAATCTTGTGCAATCGCTCATAAAAGTTATAAAATAATTCTTTCCACCTCTTGTTTGCACAAGTTTTAAATCACATAGATCGCTGTGAATCAATTCAAGAGGCTTTGTTGATCTCTCCAACGAGTGAAAAGGAGATTTTGCCATTTTGCTTCAACACAAATTTCACACCTTTGTGTTGATCGAAAGTCATTTTGGCAATAAATCTAAATTTACTAAACGTCAGTAGTGTATTTAGATTTGCATGTCCTAATCTATCATGCCATAAATTAGGAGACTCAACCAAGTAAGCAACTTTGTCGTTTATTTCATTATCACAAAGTACATTGATAGCATTAAGCTTGAAAATGCCGTTATCTAGATAGCATTTTCCTATAAAGTGACCATTCTTGGTCATTACAACTTTATCCGCTTCAAACGCTAGTCTAAATCCCGTCTTGCTCAAAACTGAGCCCGACACAAGATTCTTGCGGATGTCCGGAACATGCAACACATTCTTGAGCGCCACCTTCAATCCCGATGTCATCTTTAGTACAACGCTTCAGCCCGACGATTTTGGAGGCAATGAGTTGCCTATATATAACTTCCTCTTTTCGTGACGGGCTCGTAAGAGGAGAACATGGCTTTATCCGCAAAATAATGTGTTTGGTAGCGCGGTGTCAACCCACCTCCGACTGGGCTACCAACCATGTTGACTTCATCTACAGCTGCGGATAGATCAAGGTTGGACAAATCAACGGCACGCATTCTCTTCGCTATATTGGCTTGGTGGCGCCGCTTCTTATCCTTTCTTGGTTTACGACAATCTTTCACCATATGTCCAATTTTGCCGCAGTTGTGATGCCTCTTTGATTTTCTTTTGCTTATGTGAGTCTTGCTTCTTTTGAATGAATTTTCGCTTCTTGTTGTTTGACTCGGCAAGATTTGCTTTTGCCTCCATGGATGACTTGTTCGTCTTGACATTGGTCTTTCGATTTTCTTCTTCGATTCTCAATCATACGATGTGGTCTTCAAGACCCATCTCCTTGCGCTTATGCTTGAGGTAATTCTTAAAATCCCTCCACATTGGGGGCAACTTCTCAATTATGGCGGCAACTTGAAAGGATTCTGATAAACTCATTCCTTCCGCCATAATGTCATGCAGGATCAACTGAATTTCCTGCACTTGTTCAAGAACGGTTTTGTTGTCCACCATCTTAAAGTCGAGAAAACGACCAACGATGAACTTCTTCAAACCGCATCTTCGTTTTATATTTTGTCTCCATCGAGTCCCACAACTCTTTGCACGTTTTGGCTGTGGAGTAAACATCAGAAATGTGTCGTCCAAACCATTCAAAATATAGTTGCGACATAAGAAGTCGCTATGATGCTACGCATCCAACGCCGAGCGTTTTTGGGTATCGGTTTCATCATCCCCCACAGAGGGAGATGATTCGGACAGAAAACGAGATAAGTTCAAAGTAGTAAGGTAAAATAACATTTTAGACTGCCAACATTTGAAATCAGAACCTGAAAATTTCTCGGGTTTCTCGGCATGGGCAGGAGCATGAACATTGTTGCTTGACGACGCCATCTTCTATAGAATTTCGTCTTACGATTGTTATATGAAGGGTGTAGAAAATGGACAGAATAATAATATGCTATATAAAACCGAGGTGAGAGTTAGACTCTCTTTCCGTAAGACTAAATTGCCCCTCACAGTACACGCGGTTCAACGGCAAACGTCCCCAAGATACAACGGTTTGTGATGAATACGAGACCTTGTACTAGAAAGTCGTATTCCGGGCGAACTACTCAATACTCGGGACTTGAGTATGAATACTATATTAGAATGAGTATATTAATTATCTGAATTAATTGTGTGTCTAACCATCATCAGTAGGGGGCTATTTATAGCCTGAATAGGACCCGTCTGAACGGATGTGACTGTAGACGAATTGGTGAGACATATGGCTTGAAGAGACACCGTTTGGATCGAACCAGTGTGTGTCTGCTGGTGTGGTGTGTTGGTCCATGCGGACCGAACCAGTGCGTTGGTTCAGATCGCACAAGGTGGTCCGAACCGGTGTGTCTGGTCGGTTCACGTGCTTAGTCAGTCGCCACATCTCAAGTCATTGCCACGCGTCATCCTAGTCACTCTCCACGTCGTCCGAGCAACTATTTCATTTGTCAAAAGTAAAGGCTCCTCATAGCTCCTCGCTCCGAGACGCACGAGCGAAGTGCAAAGTGCGCCTACGAAGCGTCCGTTGCGACAAGTGCAACGTGCACGTGCTCGGCCTCAGACTCGGAAGGTGCTTCGCACAAAGTGCGCCTACGAAGCGCCCGTTGCGACAAGTGCGACGTGCACGTGCTCGGCCTCGGACTCGGAAGGTGCTTCGCACCTTCCTCGTACGATTTGGATTTTAACCTTAAAAGGCTAACCAAAACCCACTAGGGTGCACCATAGTGGAGCACACTTGATTACTCCTCTATGATGGAAAGTTCTTTATAAATAGCTTTAAACTTCATTGTTTTTCATATGTGGGATGGAACTTATTTCCATCTATAAAATGGCTATCTTTGTGCATTAATTACTCATTCATTCTTTATTGGAATTGAACAAGTAAATACACCAAATTCATCTACACAAAATGCAGATTCCAAATATATCATTCAATACCATTAATTACCATAACTAATTATGATATTTATTTAAGCTATTTATCCAACAACATTTTAGCTCAAGCTCAAGCTAGCGGCCTATAGTCTTGTGGTCGTTCTATTATCCTCTACAAAACTCATATAAAATATTCATCAACCGTAATACTTGTAAGTCGTAATTCCTTTTTACAAGTCTAATAATTATAAGAATTTACCTTATGTAATTTTTTTTGATTGGATTTACCTTATGTAACTAGAAGTATCGAATGCGATTCTTGTCATGCATTTTAAATCAAACCTTCTTTAATGTAGATTTAATGTACTCATTAAGTTTTTCATAATTTTGGACAATCAATTATATTGCTATCAATTATAAGGTTTAGCACATTAATATTTTTTCCACTAATTATTAGTATTTACGAGTCTTTCTTTAAATAGCTCGATTTAAAATTACCAAATTAAAATTCATAAGTTTTTCGATAATGTTATTCACTAGAATATAATCAACACCAGGTAGTCTGATGTGCGGACGTCTATATGTGCAGACAATGATATTTTTCTTTAATACAAATGATATTTTTCTTCAATATAAATGATCAATACTTTCAAATTACAGTGTAAAAAACAAATGATATTTTTTTCAATGTAAATGATATTTTTGCTAAGAATAAATAGTACTTTTGTTTGTCCGGACGGTACGAACGGATATACAGGAGTTTTTGTGAATCAACAATTAACGTGTCTAGTACCTTTTATCTTTAAAAAATCGTGGTTGTGGCCCCAAATTTACATGATGGTAAATTCAAACATCACGCTAAACCATACCACTAACAAAAGATTAATATAAATGATAAATCTTGTGTGTGAGATTGTGAAAACAATAAAGAACACAAGAGGTTTTTACGTGGTTCGATCAAGGAAAAGATCTACGTCCACGGAGGAATGATTCCCCAATACTTTCACTATATGTGATTACAATGAATGTATCTAAAAGTTCGAGTATTCAAATAGTTGCTAACCCTTCTATCTTCAACCTAACCTCTATTTATACATATTGCTGATTCTTTAAGATTGCTACAGATCAGATCTCTCTCTGGCGATATCTCATCCTTGAATATCTTCTTCAATATCTCTTCTTAGATTCGATCTTGAATAGGGTTTAGATGTTGGGCTTTGGGCCAAACCGTGTAGGCCGAAGTAGCTAGGTCAGGCCCAGTTCACGTGGGCCTGCTATTGGGCTTGAGCGGTTAGGCCATATCCCATCATAGTCCCCCCAATTAGTCGAGTAACAACTACACCGAGGTGAGGGATGTATTTTGCCGAGGTTGGTTGTTGCTCGGCTGAGGTCATTGTCGAGGATTTCCTGCCTTTTTGATGTCAGGGCTGGATTTGATTATTTGCCGAGATCCGAACTGAGTTGGACGATCGCCGTGCTGGACTGAATTGGACAATTTGCAGAGGTCCGAACTGAGTTGTCCGAAGTTGGATGACGATATCCTTTTGTTAACAGGATGCCGAGGTGGTTGACCGACTTGGAAGCGGAACGTTCTCATTGAATAAGAGGATGCCTAGATGGTTTACCGACCTGAAAGTGGACTGTCCTCATTAAATGAGAGGATGCCGAGGTGGTTGACCGACCTGGAAGCTAGACGTCCTCATTGAATGAGAGGATGCCGAGGTGGTTAACCGACCTGGAAGCTGGACGTCCTCATTGAATGAGAGGATGCTGAGGTGGTTAACCGACCTGGAAGCTGGACGTCCTCATTGAATGAGAGGATGCCGAGGTGGTTAACCGACCTGGAAGCTGGACGTCCTCATTGAATGAGAGGATGCCGAGGTGATTGATCGGGCTCGAGCTAGTGTGATGATTGCGCCGTCGGACTAGTACGCCCGAGCGCCAGGATATTACCTCACGGTGTCGACGGTTAGTTCGACGCTGATTACGCCGCGTCTACCTCACGCCAAGTCATGGGTAAACACGTGGGAAGTTGAATAGGCAGTTTTTTGGGCGCCTATTTGCACTTTAAATAGGTCCGAGAAAAGAAAACTGTTCATTTCCTTCTTCATCCATTTTGCTCCGAGAGAAATTTTCGTAACTTCCTTCGTAACTTCTTTCGTAACTTCGTCAAGAAGCAAAATCACACTTTGAAAAGTAAGTATGTCTTCCTCATCTTCTTCTACGCCTTCTCCCAGAGATATCTAGATCGCCCAATCATTTTCTTCCGCTGATAGTGAGATGAAAATTAGGGATTATACATTATACCGCGGGTAGGTCCGGGGCATTAGTCTTGGGTTCCGGTGATTCCACCGTCTCGGGATAGTTATAAGATTAGGGACGCTAGTTCGCCTTTGATCGCCGATGATGTGTAAGATAGCATCGAATTTCATATTCTGGAAGAGGCATGGTGGTGCCTGCCGCAATCCGGGGATAGAACGATGGCTCCTCCGGAGGGATTTACAACCGTATATGTAGATGCTTTGAAAGCCGGACTTAGGTTTCCTTTAGCTCCCATTTTTTTGAACATCCAAGAATATTATCAAATTCCTATATGCCAGTTGACCTCGAACTCCATTAGGTCAGTGGTGGGGCTAGGACTTGTCTGCTATGGCATCGGTGAGAGGCTTTCCTTTGAAGTGTTGATGCGTTTTTTTAGCATCAAGGGTATAGGAGGTGTTTACTACTTGTCACCTCGGCAAGCGTTCAAGGTGACTGTCCCCTCGAAGGTGTCCCATTGACAAACAAAGTTCTTCTTTTTTGCGGGATGAGGGGCAACCGAGGTACGAGTGGGGCCTGGGTAAAATGAGAGATGTAAAAGTGCAAGGCCCTGGGCAGTATAGAGGATGAACTGAACTCGTTGGGTGAAATATCCTGTGATTATACTGAGGACGACCTGGCTGATGCCGGGCTGAGCACTTATAACCAAGCTTCGGATCTGGTCGATCGGGTGAGGCACCCCATTTTTCTTTACTTCCTTATATTTTGATGACTTTGTGCTAATCAACTTCTCTTCTTATTGTGTAGTGAAGCTCGATGCACGCAAGAAGGCAATGGTGGCGGCTTCGCCGCCTCCAGCACGGTCGCCGAGCCCGAGGCCAAAGAAGAAGGCGAGGATGACTGAGCCGAGCAAGGCACCCGAAGTGGTGGCTGAGTTCGGCCAATTAATGACGGCACCTCAGCCTAGGTCAAGTTCGACCTCGGCGGGAGACACCCGTACTCGGATTACGTACGAGGTGCCGATTCCAAGCTCCCCTATATCCTTCCCACATGTATAGGTTTATTTCGTATTCGCTGTTATCTCCTTCTGTGATGTGTTTCTAACGATGTGATTTTCAGGATGCGACTTCGGTAGCAGGGGATCTGCACCGGATAGCCGGATACATTGTCGAGGGCGTCTCTCGATATGAGATGGTAGAGAGGGAGCGGGCCGCTGCTAAGACCGCGAGGGCGGCTGCTGAGGCCGCGAAGGCCGATGCTGAGGCCGCTCTGAAGGAGAAGGCCCGGGCTTTGGAGGTGGCCCAAGCCGAGGTGAGGAAGGCGCAAGAGGAGACGACGGTGACTGTGGCGTCGGCCGTGGGCGAGGCGGAGAAGAAGCTCGCTGAAGAGAAGAGTGCCCTGCTGGCGTGGCAAAGGCCGATGTTGAAGGCCTTTGCCAGCAGGCTCATCGAATCAGAGACCTTCTCCGCCTTCCTCTCGGACCTGGCTGCCGTGCTCAGGACGCAGGTGGTGTCCGACCACCTGGAGGAGTTGGCGGCCGAGATGCCTGACTTCGACAAGTGTAATATCCCGGAGAATTAAATGTCTAATTACGATATTTAAAATTCGTAAATTAGGATTTCACCGAAATAAATGAATTAGTAATTTATCGAATAATGATTTCGATTAATTATGAGACAATGAATTCCTATTTTATATTCACTAAGGATTGTGAATTAAGGAATATAATTTTATAAAGTGTTTCGGCAGTAGTATTTTAACGTCGATTGAATATCGATAGTTAAAATTTCGTAAAATTTTCTAAGTGACGAAGCTTAGAATTAAATTCCATTATTAATGGAATAATTCAATAAAGTAATTACGACTCTATTACGACCATTTTGAAATGAGTCGATAATGAACGTTTTGAGACGTTTCAAACGTCAACGTTTAGAGATGAATAGAAAAATGAGATTAATGATCAAGGAATTATAATATTTAAATTCCTATGATTATTATATGTAATTAGATTATTATTTAGCATTAAAATAATGCTAGAGCATTAAGGAGTAATTATTGAACAAAGTAGTATTTTCAAAACCCTAATTTGAAATTAGGGTTTTCACACTGAAATGATACTAATAAATTTTCCTATGATATAATTTATCATCTAAGATATATATTATGTTATATATCAAATAATAGCAAGAAAAATAATATTTGGCACATAAGTTGAAAAGTGTAAGTGACCAATTGTTTGGGAAACAATTGTTTACGTGAGTTTTTATAGCTTTTTTGTGTTATGAGTTTTAATGAATCAAGTGGGATATATATTGTACACTCTTATCAAGTAAATTAAGTGATGATCAAGTGATGTGTGTGATGTGTAGGAGCCGATATTTGTGTTGAAAAACGAGGTTGGAAGATATTACACAACTCTTGTGATGTATTGTGCATTTGGGAATCAGATGACTTTAGGTTGTGTAAGACAAGAATTAAAAGCTTCATCTTTGTGTTCATTAAGAGGTGACCGACGGTGAAGTGTACCAAAATGTGAAGATTCATTTTGTTTTGTTCAAAATTGTGTAAGAGCATTTAAGTATGTGTAAGTTGTGACATAGTTGTAAGTGGTGAGTCATAAAGTAATTCATGTGTCTTGCAAGTGTATATTGTGAAAGAGAGAACCGAGAGAGAGACGTGAGAATTGTGGAAAATTTTTAAGTCTTTAATTCATGTCACTTATACTTAAGCAATATTAATTAAGTAAAACAAGCCATTCTCTCTCTCCAAACAAGAAACTACCGAGAGCTACACCATTAGAAAAGTTTTGAGTGTTCTTGCTTTTCAATCACCAAACCCTTGATCTAAAGCTTGTGCACACTAAATCGATACCGTTAAAAAGGTTAGAAATCGAACGAGCTTCGATTATACATTAAGATTTTAAATTTTCAATGGTTCGATTCTTATGTTAAGCATGTGTTCTTATGAAAATAATTATGCTAGCATGATGTTGTTAATTAATAATACATAGTATGATGAACTAGAAGATATTGATGTTTGAAATTGAAGTTAAGCATGTTATTAAATTTTTGAGGATGATCGAAAATTCTTGGAATTGATTTAAGGTTCGATTAATGCTATATGATGTTATAGAAGCTTATAGTGATTTATTGAGAAATTTAAAAAATCCTATGCTATGTTTTGTAAATTACCGAAAATGTGTGAAAAATTAGAAATTGATGTACAAATTTTATTTAAGTAATGTTATAGCATAATGTTGATCTAGGACCTTAGTTATGGACTATGTAATTTTACTAGAATTTTTGGAATTTAATTGCTCAAAAATGTGCAAGAGGACCGTGAGTTTCAAAGCTTGGATATGAATGATTTAGTTGATTTTGATTAATATTATGATGTATTAGTGTTACATGATAGTATTTAAGCATAGTGTAATTTTGTAAAAATTTTACAAAAATGTTTAGTATATATTGTATAGAAACCGTGAACCTTGAACAAGTATACCTTGATGTGGAAATTGAATATGTTGGACTATAGGTTATAATTATGTTATAGATTAATGTTGGGGCCTTGTATAAATTAATTAGAATTTTAGAAAATTATTGGACAATTTTTGGTATAAATGTCGTGACCTATGAAACAAAATAGGTGATGCCCAAATTTTTCTATAGTTAATGTTAATACATATTAGTGATACTATGATAAAATAGTACACTACATGAATTTAGAAGAATTTTTGGAAGAAGATTGAAAATTAAAGCTTAAGGGCCGTGAGTTTTGATATGAGTATATTAAGGATTTTAATTCCTTAATATCAAGAAAAATAATACATTATATGTCTAGAAATTATTTAGACATATTAAGAATTTATGGAATTTTATAAACATAGTATACTATGTTTACGGCGAAACGTTATATTAAATAACGTTAGAAATGAAAAGTGATGTAAGATGAATAAGTTAATTAATATTAAAGTAAAATATTAATAAAGTTTATCGATTTGCGTGAAAAATCGAGAAGTAAGGTTTTATGAAAAGAAATCGATTTATATCGAAATTAGATATCAAATATGTTAATAATTTGAAAAGTTTATTAAGAAAAGTCAAAATTGTTGACTTTTGATTTAACGTATGAAATATGTCCAATAAATACACTAATACGTGTAAAACGTATTAAGTTTATAAGGAAATCTCTTTGGTGAGAAAAGATTTCATAATTGAAATCTTTATATCGAAAAACGTTAGAATACGTTGAACGTTTAACCTAAAGGGTTAAAATGAAATAGTTGAACATATCTCGTCTCTATCGAAGTACGAGAAATGTTTAGTTAAGATACTGTGATTGAGCGACGTATTGAATTGTTAAGGAATTCAAATTATATTAGTATAAGTTATCAAAGTTTATTTTAAACTTTGAAAATCTCAAAACGTGATGATGTAATCAAATCGTTTTATGTAAAGGTGAGACGCGGAGGCGATCGTTGGCGAAAAGAAAAGCAATTAAGAAAGCTTACGCACCGGTGGGCTTTTCTTATCCTCGAGGATAAAATGCTCTATTTATGATGCTTTCTTGAAATGAAAAGTAATTATTTATGATGCTCTCTTTTGAGAAATGATTATGAAATGATGATGAAATTACACCCAAAATATTTATGTTTTATGTATGTATCATATCCATGAATGAATGAATGATGAATGTTGTTGGGTCGCTCCCAACTTATGAATGAAATCGATATCGGATCCTATGCCAAGGCTTATACAGCTAGATTAACGTGTACACCTAATGGCGATCGTGTCTTTAAGGACAATTCACGGCGGTCACAATGACGTAGAGGAGGCCTCCTTCTACGGCGTAAATGTTGATGTTATGATGAAATGAAAGGGATATGGATCATACATACAAGGAAAATGTCCGGCGCATTTAACGCTTATGAAAATGATGAAAATGTTTAGTAAGCTCAAGGCCTTTTTAAATAAAACTCTTGTGTCTTACCATGATGGGGCAGTGTAATTTAAAGACGGTAAATGTTTTTGGCATAAGTCCACTGAGTGCATTATTTGTACTCACCGCATATTTGTTTTAAATGTGCGATTGAGTGTGATGCGATGGGCGGTGTTGAGCAATAGAAGGGTTGTCATTTGAAAAGTTTATACCTTGATAGTACATCGTCATATGTACATATCACATGTCTTCCGCTGAAAGAACATAAGTTATGTAGTAAAGTCCAAAAACATACTTGATTTATGTATCACAGTTTATTGATAAATAGTCTTTATGTTTATTCATTCCTGTTTAGAGTATTAATCTCTGCTAAATCGTACTTAGGATTTAGGGGCTGTTACAACAAGGTCAGGCATGGCTAGGTCGAGGTCGATCCCGGGGCGCAGCAGAAGGACTACGCTCGCATGATTGCCGAGGCGAGGTCCTTCCCTTTGCTGGAGACCTTGGCGGCCTCCACTTCTCTCCTGACAGCCGAGGCCGTCTCCCAGTGCAAGGATGTAATACCCCAAACTTTTAATTAGTAATTAATTAATGATTAAGACTAAACAGGGCATTGCATCCTTACTAAGAAAGAAATTATATATGCTTAAGATCCAAATTATTTAATTTCACTTAGTAAAATAAAATGTGATCGATAATCGAACTCTAAAAATTTTTGAGTAAAAGATTTTGTTTAGAAATTAAAGTATTATGTAGATTGATTATTTGATCTTAATGATCAAATAAATGCTATGGCCATATAAAATTTGAATTATGTTATTATATAAGCTACATTTTCATGTTATGTAGTAATAATGATTTTATGGATATAAGATTGGTATATTATTAATTTTACTTACTAAAGTGAAGAAAAGAAAACAAAGTAAGTAATATACATATACATATTAGCATTTAATAAAAATATGTATATTATATACTAATATTAGTATGGATAAATATAGTGTGAAAGCATTTATGAAAGAAAATTCTAGAATTGGTGAATAAGCTACATGCATTAAATTAAAACTTGGTGACCAAGCATGCATTAAATTAAATGTGTTGAATAAGCATGTATTTAATTAAATAAAAAATAAATAGAATTTTAGATATAAATACAACACTTGCTAACTATTCAAGACTTTCTAAAAAAATTCTCCATTTTGCTTCCCAACTCACGCATACACACACAAACACACACTAACACAAAAATTTTATTTAAGCTATTTTCTTTGTAATTTCTATTTCTAAGTTTAATCTCAAGGGTGAAAGAATGTATGATTCTAATCTTTCTTGAATCTTTAAGTTTAATTATTGTGGTATATATTTTTGAAAATATTGAGAATGTTGGTTGAAGAATTTTGTATGTTATGTGATAAATATTGATATTATATGATGATATTGATGAATTAATGTAGAAGTAGTGAAGTATTGATGGTTTAATTTCAAGATATAAGTTAGAACTACAAACCCTAACTTTTGAACCTTGAATGAAAGTGATGATCTGTTAATGATTATGTGGAACTTAGCTTGTAATTATATGATTAAACATGTTTAGGTAGGTAATTTGGAAGAAAAGATAACAAAAATAAATTAGAACAGATATGTATATTTTCGAAAATTTTTAAAATATTGGAAAGTGATATATTGATTTTATTTTCTTCAATTAACTTGATATATGAGTTTAATATGATGATTTAAACATCATGTGAATTAATTAGAATTTTCTAAGTTCATATGTTGAAAATGGAAAATTTTAGTTTATGTGTTTAGTTGTCATGTTTATGCTAATTGCTAAGGTTGTTATATGCTATTATTATTGATGTTTCAAGTTGATATATGATAAATAAATGAGAAATTTAAAGAAAGTTGAAGAAAAATATCATTTATACTTTTGACATAATTTTCGAAAATTATGAGGAAAAGGGGAAAAATTAAAGTTTGATGTTATTCTTTATAAGTCTTATGGATTATGAATCTATTATGTAAATAAGGACTAATGAAGCCTAATTGGAAATTTTAGAGCTAAGAAAGTAAAAATCTAAAGCTTATGTACATGTTCATGTTGGAATGGATTCATGTTTTGAAAAGTAATGTTATGTGATATTAATTGATTAGAAATGATTTACAAACTTAAAGTATGATAGTAGTAAGATGAATGACATTTAAAGTATGTTGAAGGCTCATTGCTTAAATGGTAATGAAAAAGTTTAAGTTAGGCGATTAATTGAAAAGTTATGCATAAGTAACTTAAGAAAAGAAATAAAGTGTTTAAGTAAAGAAAATAATGTGAATATGAAAAATAGAAGGATGCAATGACCCGAAAGAATTAAATTTCTTATAGGTGAAAGCTTAGACAAAATGTCTAAACAAAACATAAGAAAAGAAGAGAATAAATAAAAAGAATTCATATGTGTTTGATAGATAAGAAATGCCCTTTATATGAGTACTGATATTATCGAATAATTTAAGGTACATCGAAAAAGGGCAAGGCGATTAAAGGGGAAGAAGAAGAAGAAGAAGAGAAAGGGAAATTTATTAAATTTATCGAGTAAAGTCTACAGGTGGGCTTTCTAACTAAATAATAGCACGTGCTAATTTATATTGTTTCATTATATATATTGCATGACATTTAAAATCATTGACTTGCCAAATGTTTGAGCATGAGCATGATGCATTGCCTATCCACGGAAATGAAAGAAAGAAAGAAATGATGAAAGAAAGAATGAAAGAATGTTACCGACGTCGGGTATGACCGTGGCATGGTACCCTTCGGGACCATCAACACGGGTATGTAATGTTAAGGTGTTTGAGAAGGAGGCCTACTTCTCAACACAAAGAAAGTACGTGGATATGGAAAGAGAAAGATGTCTGCAGACAAATATCATGCATATGCATTTGTTTTAATGCTATGAAAATGAAAGCAAGTAAGTGTTTTATTACAAAAAGCATGCACATGTTTTTCACTAAAATCCCTGTGCATTGCAAAGTTATGGCAAGTCAATCTTATAGCTCTAAGAGCAAAGTTTTAAATGTTTTCGGCATGTGTCCACTGAGTGCTTATGTACTCACGCCCGCATGTATTTCTAAACACGCAGTTGAGTGGAGTTTGGAGATGGAATTGGAAGAAGGAACACTGTGGTTATCTTGGTTTTTGAATTCCGTCATATATGTTTACAACATCTCTTATTGTTCCGTTTGTTTTGTATAGTTGGTTATGATCGTTGGGATTAAACTCCTTGATATCTATTGTTGTTGGAGTTGAACTCCTATATATATATATATATATCCTCTGTTGCTTGAAGTAGACTTGAATTGATCGTTTAGCAAGACTTGATTGAAAATGTTGGAATCGAACTTGTTATGAAGTTGTGTTGTTTGAAAGTTATCTTGAACCCATGTTGATGCCTATTGCGTCTTGTTGTTAAGTGAAAACTTTGATGCTTGTTATTGTAAGTTGATGCCCAGTGTTATATGTCCTCATACATATAACCCAACTACCCTTTCTGTTGCCACAATCTGAATTGAATGACAATTATGTTGTTGTTACAATTGTAAAAGGAAAAACCTTTTTTGATCAAAAATCGAATGTTTTGATTATCTTTCCACCATTATTCATTTTATTCATTCGACTTCATGCAAACAAATCATTTCGTTCTATTTGAAATTAAGACGTCATCCAATATTTATTCTTCATGCATTATTATCATATCCCTTATTGAATTCTTTGTATCGTCATTAGTGCTAATAGTTCATGTAAAGTAATTAGTCACGGCCTAATCTCTTGATTAAGAAGCTGGGCTGTGACAGATTGGTATCAGAGCAATGTTTTACTGGGTCTGTGAATACCTGTAGTCTATTTCAATTCATAATGTAAGTAGAGTCGAAGAAGGCACGTGTTCCCGATCCATCTCCGATTCTCAACTGTAAGTAAGATGAAATTTTATGATGAGAATCGAAAATGTTTTTATTTCAAGAAATGATTTGACAAAGTCATGCATTTGACAAAAGTCATGTACTTGATAAAGTCATGCATTTGATAAAATCATGCATATGATTGATAAGTTATGTGTATGATAAGTGATGTGAAGTATGTATTGAAATGTGTTAAGTATAAGATTGTTAAGCTTTGAGCATTTAAGTACACTAAGATAAGAAATTTTTAGTTAGAGTTTAAGTTATGCTTTTATTCTAGGATGGCAAGGACTCGATCTATGACATTGAGACATCTCACGATTGGGCGCTGTTTGGTATGATTTTGTGATGATTCTTGGTATTGTTTTACATGTCATTTTCAGTAGTTTGTCCTATTTATGCCGTTGGTTTGATTAATATTTATCGATTCGGACTTACTTTGTTTGTTTCGATATTTTGTAGAAAAATGGCATAAAATAGGATGAATTGGATCTGCCAAGGATCATGTATTATTTAACTAATTGGCGGGCTGCGGGAATAGTCGAAGCCATACCCAATCGAAAAAGGATGTTATCCAAACGCATTTCAAGTAATTGTAGTAAAACTTGGATATGTAATTATTGGAATAATTGTTGGAGACTCAAATAATGGATATGCAAGCATGATAACTTTTGGCCCTAGTTACTCTTCGGGGCAGAGTGGAAGAAGGGAGGGGATTCTCGAGCGTGGAAAAGGATCCAATGAATTCGAAAGAATTGAAGGAGCATCGCGATAGGAGTTCATAGGCGCAAACGGATCGTAATTCGGAATTCGGACGAGGGAGAACGGACCATTTCTTCAAAGTCGCGCACATGCACTCCACGCGCCCCGCTCGCGCACCGGCGCTGAACACTTTCAATGATTCTCATGAAACGTGGAGAAGGAATCAAGAATTTTGTCCTTCATAATAATTGAAGAACATCTCGATAGGAGTTCATAGGCGCAAACTAATTGCAACCGGAGTTAAACGACAGAGAACGGAGCGAACACAAGTCGCGACGCTGAACGCAGAAGGCGTCGGCGCTGCGCCGTCCGGCGTTCGCTCGCCCAGCAGCGTTTGCACACCAAACCGGCGCTTGGGTGCTGTCTCGTCACCCCAGCGCCTCCTCAAGCCCCTCGGCACCCTCCTCAAGCCAAACCGCGCTGCCCTCCTCATTCCGGCCGTCCCGTGCAAGGCTCTTTCTTTCCACCGTCGTCCGGCGTTTGGCTCCGTCCGTCTGGTGTCCATTTCTGTTCATTCCAGGAGCTCCTCGCGTTCGGTGCTGCGTCGCGTCTGGCGCTGGGTGCGAACATTTCTGCGCTATAAATATAGATTACACGCATGAAACCCGAGCTACCTTTTATTTTATTCTTCAGTTTTTTTTCTTTGAGTTTTATCGGGCGGCTCCTCCAAACAATTTTCTTCCAAGTATTTCTAGTATTTTTCTTTCTTCTTTATGATTCAAGCATTGATTGTAAGGATGATTATTATCGGATTTCTACTCCGTCACTTTAATTCCATCGTTCTTTCTTTTCCGTAAGTGTTCTTTATCGTTTTCTTTCGCTTTTTCGTATTTCTTTGATATTGATTTCTACGCTTTGGTATTGATTTAGTTATTCGTATTTTCCTGTTAATCTATTCGATTCATGTCTAGGGTTTATCTTTTTGATTCCGTGTTCTTCGATTTAGGGTTTAATTCTTGTCTAAATAATTTATCTGCTTTGTCAATTTCCGCCTAGTTAATTCGTCTTTCTTTCTTTTATAATTCATCGCCTAGGTAATCAATCACCCTCTTTGTGATTAGAGTGTTTAGGAATTTATTGCTTTCGTGTGGTAACTTAGTAACGCCCTGTTAAGTTTTCCTTGAGAGACGACTAGGGTTAACTTTCCCTACTATAACACCTCGTACGATTGCGAGTCAATTGAGAGTATACTTTTGGTTGAACAAATTTTGGCGCCGTTGCCGGGGAAAACTTTAGGCGTTTTCTAATGTTACCTGTTTTTCGTGTTTATTCTTCTCCTTGCCTTTCTTTTTGTTCCGTTGTTGTTTTTCTCCCACCGCACGTGTGATCCTATTTTGTAGTTGGTGTCATTAATGCGGGATTACCAACAATGCGAATTTGGGCAACCAAGCTGGGGGGAGGAAAGGTCGTCATATTGGGCAACTTCTTCTTATGAAGAAGAAGCCCAATTCAACTCTTATGAGGGATATCCATCCGGTTATGGGCATCAAGCCTATGATCCATACCAAGAGCATCAAGCCTACAATCCCTATTGGGACCATCCACCTCCACCACAGTATGAGGATCGAGCCTACACTCCCTACTGGGAGCAATCACCCCCACCTCAATATTCGTACCCACAACAACCACCTCCACCTCACTATTCATACCCGCAGCTGTCGCCTCCGCCTCAATATTCATACCCGCAGCAGCCGCCTCCGCCTCCGCCGCAACAGTACCCACAGCAACCGCATCCACCTCAGAGCCCAGATTGGGAGGATGTGCTCGCTCAAAAAATGAGGCTGTCCATTCAAGAAATGGATGTTCATAACTCCACACTTCAATGTGTAGAGATGAAAATGGTGCAGCTAAATATCATGTTTAAGGAGTTGTTGCAAGAACGTGCAGAGAGTGAGCTCCAAATTCTTGAGAATGGGGTAGGAGAGGCACCAAACGAGCCGTTGCAATCACATGAGGTGGAAAATGAGAAAGTGACTGAAGTCATACCTTTTCCACACCAACCCGATCAAGCTCAGACAGTTATTTCCCTTGAAAATGACCCTATTGTTGAGAATGGGGTGGGAGAGGCACCAGACGAGTCGCTGCAACCACAGGAGGTGAAAACTGAGGAAGAAAATGACGTCATACCTTTCCCACACCAACCAGATCAGGCTAAGACGGTCATTTTTCTTGAAAATGACCTAATTTGTGAGAATTGGGTGGGAGAGACTCCTGACGACTCGCTGCAGCTAGAGGAGGTGGAAAACGAGGAATTGTGGGAACATGAAACTGATAGCATGCCCAAGCCCACTCTGGAGGTGAAAGAATTATCCAAACACGTGGAGGAGGATGAAGATGGGATGAAGAAAGAGTGGGCACTCGAAGTTGATGACATGCCAAAACCCACTCTGGAAGTGAAAGAGCTGCCTCAACATGTGAAGTACGTGTTCCCAGAGGAGGACACAGTGATAACAAAAGTCGAGGTAACTTCTATAGTATGTCAGCATCCTAATTCATCAAAGTATTGTGCTTTGGGAATTGATGTCATCTATTTTTCTTTGGAGAATAGGATGTTCGACTTTTGCTTAAATGATTCATTGTTTGTTTTCTTTACCGTCCTCTGCGCTTATACGGTTACTACTGATGCTCTGGTCGAGATGGTATTTCTGCAGGTGAAGGACTATGGATAGTCCGTTGTTGGCCGGAGTACGTCGGGCTCACGACGTTAAATTGAGTACTACGTGGGAGTTAACCCACGGTTTTGTTTTTTCTGTTCTTTTTCTTTCTTTCTCTTTTGTTTGGTTTGTTGTTTTCCTTTGTTTTCTTTTCTTTTTGGTTCTTGTTTTCTTTTGGGTTTTCTTTGGTGCAGGGTTTCGGCGTTATTTATTCTTGAGATCTGGGACATTGTAAACAGTGTGGTGAAACCGTGATGTTCCAACTCCGTAGCGCACATTCGTCGATTATCAGGGAAGTATCATCCTCTATGATCATTTTGAGCTTTTAATGTTTTGAGCACCGGGACGATGCTCGAAAATGGGTGATGTTTACTCAGTTTTGTGTGCGTGTTATATATAGTTTTCGTATGCTTAATGATGTGCCCTTGTGCTTATTTTGATTGTTTGGACGTAAGCTTTGTCTATGCGAGTAAGTTAGGATCTTGATTTGTGCAACTGAACTCTGTGGTATTGATCGGACTTTGATGTATTTCTCGTTTATCTTGATGTCATGTGATTAAAGTGCAATGTGAATTGACGAGATTGTGTGAATTGATTTTAAATCGGTGGTTATTGACGTGATTTGTCCGGCTAATGCTAGGGGTAGTGTTAACAGTGTGGTTACCTATATACTCGTTTCAATTAAAAAGAAAAAAAAAAAATATGTGTGAAAAAGAAAATAAGGAGAATTAAAACTCCAATGTTGTTAAGATTGTATAAATGGAGGATGAGATTCTGTCCCTCTTTCTCGTAAATTGAGAAATGGACATGGGAAACCACGTTAGGAGACTCGAGATCATCGAGAGTTCACCTTTCGAACATTGTTCCAAAATCTGTTAATACCTTCTATGTTATCAAAGGAAACTTGTTGCTAAAGGTAACCATTTTAGTTAATTCACCTCTAGCGGAGAGTTGGGTCTGAGCAAAAATAACTTACTTGTTTATTTGATATTTTCGCAATCTTAGATTTGTTTCACATTAACTTTGATTATGTATTCATCATGTTTGGGGGAATTGCAAAAAGAGATCTGATTGATTGGATTAAGGGTTAAGTTGCATGAGTTATTCTTCTACTCTTATTAGTATAGACTTTGCTTGAGGACAAACAAATGGATAAGTGTGGGGGAGTTGTTTGGTATGATTTTGTGATGATTCTTGGTATTGTTTTACATGTCATTTTCAGTAGTTTGTCCTATTTATGCCGTTGGTTTGATTAATATTTATCGATTCGGACTTACTTCGTTTGTTTCGATATTTTGTAGAAAAATGGCATAAAATAGGATGAATTGGATCTGCCAAGGATCATGTATTATTGAAGAGCATCGCGATAGGAGTTCATAGGCACAAACGGATCGTAATTCGGAATTCGGACGAGGGAGAACGGACCATTTCTTCAAAGTCGCGCACATGCACTCCACGCGCCCCGCTCGCGCACCGGCGCTGAACACTTTCAATGATTCTCATGAAAAGTGGAGAAGGAATCAAGAATTTTGTCCTTCATAATAATTGAAGAACATCTCGATAGGAGTTCATAGGCGCAAACGAATTGTAATTCGGAGTTCGTACGAGAGAGAACGGAGCGAAACACCGAAGTCGCGCACGCGAACGCGCGAGCGCGTCCGGCGCTGCGCGCCGTCCGGCGTTTCGCTCGCCCCAGCGCGCGTTTGCACACCAAACCGGCGCTTGGGTGCTGTCTCCTCACCCCCAGCGCCCTCCTCAAGCCCCTCAGCGCCCTCCTCAAGCCAAACCGGCGCTGCCCCTCCTCATTCCAGCCCCGTCCGACGCTGCGCTCTTTCTTTCCACCGTGCGTCCGGCGTTTGGCTCCGTCCGGCGCTGGGTGTCCATTTCTGTTCATTCCAGGAGCTCCTCGCGTCCGGCGCTGCGTCGCGTCCGGCGCTGGGTGCGAACATTTCTGCGCTATAAATATAGATTACACGCATGAAACCCGAGCTACCTTTTATTTTATTCTTCAGTTTTTTTTCTTTGAGTTTTATCGGGCGGCTCCTCCAAACAATTTTCTTCCAAGTACTTCTAGTATTTTTCTTTCTTCTTTATGATTCAAGCATTGATTGTAAGGATGATTATTATCGGATTTCTACTCCGTCACTTTAATTCCATCGTTCTTTCTTTTCCGTAAGTGTTCTTTATCGCTTTTCGCTTTTTCGTATTTCTTTGATATTGATTTCACGCTTTGGTATTGATTTAGTTATTCGTATTTTCTGTTAATCTATTCGATTCATGTCTAGGGTTTATCTTTTGATTCCGTGTTCTTCGATTTAGGTTTAATTCTTGTCTAAATAATTTATCCGCTTTGTCAATTTCCGCCTAGTTAATTCGCCTTTCTTTCTTTTATAATTCATCGCCTAGGTAATCAATCACCCTCTTTGTGATTAGAGTGTTTAGGAATTTATTGCTTTCGTGTGGTAACTTAGTAGCATACTGCTAAGTTTTCCTTGAGAGACGACTTGGGTTAACTTTCCCTACTATAACACCTCGTACAATTGCGAGTCAATTGAGAGTATACTTTTGGTTGAACAGGCGCACTGACCAATTCTATGAATATCGAATGGAGGAACATCAGAATCTAATAGAATTTTTAGATAGATTTCTGGAGCTATGGATGCAAGTTAGGGGATCAGCGGTAACGGACTGGGATGGTATTCTGCAGCTAATACGTGTACTTCATCCCGGATGGCAGGAATGGGCAGCTGTCGTTGCCCTAGACTATATTGCTGAATATCGTAGTTTTGCAGAGCTTCCAGGATTCGTGGATATTATTCGGAGACAATATCACGCTACTCAGAGTCCACCTCCTGGTAACTATCCTTCGGTGAAAGATTTTGTTTTTGCCGTCTATAATATCTTAACATCAGACATTTCTATTGAAAGTAATGAACCTCAATTTGAAGTAGGCGAATCTAGTACTTCTACCGTAATAGATTCGGCCGTTTTTGAATCTTTGATGGAAACCTCTGATACTTCTCTTTATGAAGATAAAGTTGTACCAACTGATACTATCACTTCTTCTGACCAGCTCACATCTGTTGATGTCCCTATTTCTTTTGAGCTAAGCCCTATTGTTCCTGACAACTATCTAACTCTTCTTGAAGAAGAATTTCCCATTGAAAAACTTGTCGAAGAGGAACTTCTTCTTGAAGAACTCGATTATATTGACCTTGACTTTGATATGGATGCCATCGATTTAAGATTGTATGATCAGCCTGTTGCTGTAAATGTTTCTCCACTTTAGTCATTACCATATGAATCTCAACCTGAAACCCACCCATATTTTTTTTCGAATAAAATGAGTTTAAAACTGAGGCTGGATCATCTAGACCAACTGGAACTACCCGATCTTTCAAATACGAACCTAAATTTTTACAACCCATTGGTACTAGTCAATTGAAGCCTCTTCAGCTAAGTGACATGCCGTTTATCACAGATCCTTCTCTTTTAGACACTGAGATCAGTTATTCTCATCCTACTTCTTTGGCCAACCGTTCTTCTGAACTTCCACCAGAGGATGAATGTGTTGAGGAGGTATCAGATGAATAGAATATGGAAAATATACCGGATGTGAATGTAGGAGTAGAAGGAATGGATGAAGAAATTGAGATGTTTGGTGCAGGCAATGGAGATGATACAACATCAAGGATGGACTGGTAATGTGACGTGATATTGCACATTTGTAAATAGATAGTTAAGCAGGAATGATGTAGATAGTGATGGATGTATAACCTAGACTAACCGGAATAGTTCCCGATGCCTACTCTGCCAAGGTAAAATTTTCCTCTGTGTAAAAAGACCTCTAAGAGGCAATTTTTCCATGATATAAAAATAAAATTTAAAGATATTTATGTTGATTGTTGTTTCTCTTGTTTACCATTGAACCTATTGTCTATATAATTGTGCGAATATAATTACATGTAAACCTATTTGTTAAACATGATATTTTACTCGCTTTCTTATAAATTCCTTATGTACATACTGCATACATATATTGTTATCATTAATCCGAAATGCAATATGCCGCCAAGACGTCAAAACCGAATTCCTGTAGTAGAAGAACAAGAAAATGAAAATATACCCAACCTACTCCTGAACCCACCCCTCCTCCAAATACCAGAAACATTTCTGAATTATTCCTTCGACAAAATCCACATTCTTTCAGTGGAACTGGTAACCCTGCTGAGGCAGAGGAATGGATTCGGCAATGGAAAGAATTTTCCAAATTTTGGAATGTTCAGATAAGGAATGCCTTTTGTGCATTTCCTTTCAGTTAAAAGGACCGGCTGACTTCTGGTGGGAATCACGTCAGCAGACTCTCACCCCTGAGAGATTGGAAAGTTTTACATGGGAGCAATTTAAAGAAGAGCTGTTTGCCAAATATATCCCTCGGAGCTACAAGAAACAAAAGGAAATCGAGTTTATGAATTTAAAACAAGGAAAGAAAACGGTGGCAGAGTATGATAGAGAATTTTGTAATCTCTCTCGTTATGCTCCATACAAGATAGAAACAGATGAGAAGATGGCTGAATTATTCCGCTCGGGCTTACGTCAAGAAATAAGAATCATTTTGGCAAGCCAACCTGCCCTATCATATGCTGAAACGTTGAATAGGGCGTTAGACATGGAATTAGAAATGCAATCAGAAAAGATGGCCCCTGAATCAAATCCAACTTCATCCCAAATTCAAACCCCACAAAAAGTGATGCCTCAAAATCAAAGATTCAAAAGAAAACCAAGATGGGAACCAAGAGATTTTCCAAACAAGAAAACTTGGCAAAGACCAAATCAACTTGTTTCAAATCCTTTCCGACCACCCTTTCAAAATCAACTACAAACAATTCCAAATCCTCCTAGAATGCCTTTGTGCCCAAGATGTAATAAAACTCATTCTGGAGTTTGTAACAACTGCCCAACCAGACTAAGACCAGCGGAAAATGGAAGAAAGTTAACTTCCGCTAAACAAATGCCACAAATGAAAGCTATAGGTGGTAGCTCTCGACAGCAAGCCCTTTTGACAACGGTACCACAACATCAGATGATTTTACCACTTCCACCTCAACAAACTCAATTCCAATATCAGAGGGTGTTCGCCTTAAAACCAAGGCGACAAGAACAGGATGCTGAGAATCTAGCAGGTATGGGAACTTTAAACGGCTTACCTATTGTAATTCTTTTTTACACCGGAGCTTCGCACTCTTTTATTTCTACAACATGTGTAGATGTTTTTAAACTAAATGTAGAGCGAAGTGACCTGGATTTGAAAGTGATGACTCCTTTAGGTAAATCCACAATAATTTCCCACATATGTTCCAACATAGAATTCGAGTTAGGAACTCTTAAGTTGAAAGCAAGAATTTTACGAGTAATATCAATGTGGGATGTGGATATTATCTTAGGAATGGATTGGCTAACAGAGAATTTTGCGGTAATTCGATACGAACGGTGGGAAATTTCATTCCATCCTCCAGGAAAAAGAACCCACCTGTTTTTATGGTGTTGAGATGAAAGAAAGAAGAATTCCCATACTCTCAGCATTACGTGCTGAGAAACTGATAAGGAATAAGGAAAATCGTGCCTATATGGTATATTTGAACCTTGATGATAACGAGAATGAAAGAAGACTAGAGGATGTGCCGATAGTTCAGGAATATCCTGATGTATTTCCTGAAACACTACCAGGGTTACCTCAAGATAGACAATTGGAATTTGCGATTGATCTAGAACCCGGATCGGCACCTATTTCAAAGGCACCCTACCGTATGGCACCCAAAGAGTTACAGGAGTTGAAAATTCAACTTCAAGAACTCCTGGACTTAGGATTTATTTGACCCAGTGTATCTCCATGGGGAGCACCCGTCTTGTTCGTGAAGAAGAAAGATGGTACCCTAAGTATGTGTATAGATTATAGAGAATTGAACAAGTTCACCTTGAAAAATAAATATCCGTTGCCTCAGATAGATGATCTATTTGATCAATTGAAAGGAGCTAGTATTTTCTCTAAGATTGATTTAAGATCAGGGTATCATCAGTTGAAAATTCGTTCAGAAGATATTCCTAAGACTGCTTTTCAAACGCGATATGGTCATTATGAGTTTGAATGAGAGACATCTAAGAGTTGTATAAAAAACTTTAAGAGCTGAAAAGCTGTATGCCAAATTTAGCAAATGTGAATTTTGGCTGAGAGAGGTAAATTTCCTTGGACATATCGTATCAGCCGAAGGAATAAAGGTTGATCCTACCAAAGTGCAAGATGTACAAGAATGGAGATCACCTACGACGCCGAATGAAATCCGAAGTTTCTTAGGGCTGGCAGGCTACTATCGACGATTCATCGAAGGATTTTCCAAAATCGCAAGGCCAATGACTCAATTACTCTGGAAGGGAGTAAAGTTTCAATGGACCAAAGAATGTGAAGGAAGTTTTCAAAAACTTAAGAAGCGATTAACTTCAGCACCTGTATTGATGGTACCGGAACCAGATCAAGGATTTACCCTTTATACCGATACATCAAAGAACGGGTTAGAATGCGTACTTTTGCAAGAAGGAAAGGTCATCGCTTATGTTTCACGGCAACTAAGACCGCACTAATTTAACTATCTAACGTATGATTTAGAATTAGCTGCGGTAGCCCATGCGCTAAAAATTTGGAGGTACTATTTGTATGGATCGAGATGCGAAATTTTTACTGATCATAAGAGTTTAAAGTACTTCTTTAAAAAAAAAAGATTTGAAAATGCTTCAAAGAATGTGGCTTGAACTCGTCAAAGATTATGACTGTGAAATCAAATACCACCCTGGAAAAGCGAACGTGGTAGCAGATGCTCTGAGTCGAAAAAGCCAGGGACAATTAGGAATGATTCTCATCTGAGAACAAGAGTTGATTAAAGAATTTGAGAAATTGAAGATAGAACTAGTATTTCCACCAGCTACCACTGAGAGTATTATATCTATACTAGTGGGTGTACCAGACTTAAGGGCGAGAATCGTAAATGCTCAACGACAAGATGAACAACTAGAAAAGTTGCGAACTAAAATCAGAATGGAGGGATTACAAGATTACTACGAAGCTCGGGACAACGCAATTATGTTCCGAAATAGGATTGTGATACCCAACAACCAGGAGCTAAAGGATAAAATCACGAGTGAAGCTCGTGATTCACTTTATACGTCGCATCCAGGAAGCACGAAGATATATCAAGATTTTAAACAACAATTCGTGTGGATTGGAATGAAGCAAGAGATAGCGTCATTCGTGGAGCGATGTTTAGTATGCCAACAAGTTAAAGCTTTACATCAACAACCATATGGAAGCTGCAACCTCTAGAAATTTCTAAATGGTAATGGGACCACATAGCCATGGACTTTGTAACAGGACTACCAAGATCAAATCGTGGAAACACTGCTATATGGGTAATTGTGGATCGTCTCACCAAATGCGCCCATTTTATTCCAATTCCTATTAATTATGGAGCTAACGAGTTAGCCCAGATATATCTTCACAAAATAGTTCGGTTACATGGAGTACCTGTATCTATCACTTCAGATAGAGACTCAAAATTCACCTCACGATTTTGGTCGAATTTCCAAGAAGAATTAAGGACTCAATTGAATTTTAGTACAACCTTCCACCCTCAAACAGACAGTCAAACGGAAAGAACCATTCAAATGCTTAAGGACATGCTCCGAACTGTAGTACTAGATTCAGGCGAACAATGGGAACAAGCCTTACCGTTAGTTGAATTTGCTTATAACAATAGTTATCAAGCTACAATTAACATGGCGCCATACGAAGCTCTCTACGGAAAGAAATGTAGATCGCCCCTCTATTGGGACGAAGTCTGAGAAAGAAAAGTGTTGGGACTGGAAGCCATCGAAGAAATGATCGAAATCGAACAATAAATCATGAAGAGACTTCAAGAAGCTCAAGATCACCAAAAAGCGTACATAAATGTTCGTCGCACAGAACTTAGCTTCGAAATTGGAGACAAAGTTTTCCTAAAAATTTCCCCAACCAAAGGCTACATCGATTCGGAATCAAAGGGAAACTAAAACCGAGATTTATAGGACCGCATGAAGTTTTAGAAAGAATTGGACCTGTAGCATACAGGCTTGCATTGCCACCAAATTTTGGCAATGTACACAACGTCTTCCATGTATCGCAATTACGAAAATATGTGTTTGATCCAAAACACATCATTCATCGAAGAAATAGTTCCCGAGCCAAATCTAAGCTACTAAGTAAGGCCGATTGTATCTTAGACCGAAAGAACAAAGAACTAAGGAATAAATCTATTCCTTTAGTTAAAGTACAATGGAAACATCATGGCTCGAGAAGAAGCGACATGGGAGTTAGAAGAACAAATGAAACAGAAATATCCCGAATTATTTAACTAAGGTACTAAATTTCGGGATGAAATTTCTTTAAGGGGGAGGGAATGTAATACCCCAAACTTTTAATTAGTAATTAATTAACGATTAAGACTAAAAAGGGCATTGCATCCTTAATAAGAAAGAAATTATATATGCTTAAGATCCAAATTATTTAATTTCACTTAGTAAAATAAAATGTGATCGATAATCTAACTCTAAAAATTTTTTAGTAAAAGATTTTGTTTAGAAATTAAAGTATTATGTAGATTGATTATATGATCTTAATGATCAAATAAATGCTATGGCCATATAAAATTTGAATTATGTTATTATATAAGCTACATTTTCATGTTATGTAGTAATAATGATTTTATGGATATAAGATTGGTATGTTATTAATTTTACTTACTAAAGTGAAGAAAATAAAACAAAGTAAGTAATATACATATACATATTAGCATTTAATAAAAATATGTATATTATATACTAATATTAGTATGGATAAATATAGTGTGAAAGCATTTATGAAAGCAAATTCTAGAATTGGTGAATAAGCTACATGCATTAAATTAAATGTGTTGAATAAGCATGTATTTAATTAAATAAAAAATAAATAGAATTTTAGATATAAATACAACACTTGCTAACTATTCAAGACTTTCTAAAAAAATTCTCCATTTTGCTTCCCAATTAACGCATACACACACAAACACAAAAATTTTATTTAAGCTATTTTCTTTGTAATTTCTATTTCTAAGTTTAATCTCAAGGGTGAAAGAAGGTATGATTCTAATCTTTCTTGAATCTTTAAGTTTAATTATTGTGGTATATATTTTTGAAAATATTGAGAATGTTGGTTGAAGAATTTTGTATGTTATGTGATAAATATTGATATTATATGATGATATTGATGAATTAATGTAGAAGTAGTGAAGTATTGATGGTTTAATTTCAAGATTTAAGTTAGAATTACAAACCCTAACTTTTGAACCTTGAATGAAAGTGATGATATGTTAATGATTATGTGGAACTTAGCTTGTAATTACATGATTAAACATGTTTAGGTAGGTAATTTGGAAGAAAAGATAACAAAAATAAATTAGAACATATATGTATATTTTCAAATTTTTTTAAAATATTGGAAAGTGATATATTGATTTTATTTTCTTCAATTAACTTGATATATGAGTTTAATATGATGATTTAAACATCATGTGAATTAATTAGAATTTTCTAAGTTCATATGTTGAAAATGGAAAATTTTAGTTTATGTGTTTAGTTGTCATGTTTATGCTAAGGTTGATATATGCTATTATTATTGATGTTTCAAGTTGATATATGATAAATAAATGAGAAATTTAAAGAAAGTTGAAGAAAAATATCATTTATACTTTTGACATAATTTTCGAAAATTATGAGGAAAAAGGGAAAAATTAAAGTTTGATGTTATTCTTTATAAATCTTATGGATTATGAATCTATTATGTAAATAAGGACTAATGAAGCCTAATTGGAAATTTTAGAGCTAAGAAAGTAAAAATCTAAAGCTTATGTACATTTTCATGTTGGAATGGATTCATGTTTTGAAAAGTTATGTTATGTGATATTGATTGATTAGAAATGATTTACAAACTTAAAGTATGATAGTAGTAAGATGAATGCCATTTAAAGTATGTTGAAGGCTCATTGCTTAAATGGTAATGAAAAAGTTTAAGTTAGACGATTAATTGAAAAGATATGCATAAGTAACTTAAGAAAAGAAATAAAGTGTTTAAGTAAAGAAAAGAATGTGAATAAGAAAAATAGAAGGATGCAATGACCCGAAAGAATTAAATTTCTTATAGGTGAAAGCTTAGACAAAATGTCTAAGCATAACATAAGAAAAGAAGAGAATAAATAAAAAGAATTCATATGTGTTTGATAGATAAGAAATGCCCTTTATATGAGTACTGATATTATCGAATAATTTAAGGTACATCGAAAAAGGGCAAGGCGATTAAAGGGGAAGAAGAAGAAGAAAAAGGGAAATTTATTAAATTTATCGAGTAAAGTCTACAGGTGGGCTTTCGAACTAAATAATAGCACGTGCTAATTTATATTGTTTCATTATATATATTGCATGACATTTAAAATCATTGACTTGCCAAATGTTTGAGCATGAGCATGATGCATTGCCTATCCACGGAAATGAAAGAAAGAAAGAAATGATGAAAGAAATAATGAAAGAATGTTACCGACGTCGGGTATGACCGTGGCATGGTACCCTTCGGGACCATCAACACGGGTATGTAATGTTAAGGTGTTTGAGAAGGAGGCCTACTTCTCAACACAAAGAAAGTACGTGGATATGGAAAGAGAAAGATGTCTGCAGACAAAGATCATGCATATGCATTTGTTTTAATGCTATGAAAATGAAAGCAAGTAAGTGTTTTATTACAAAAAGCATGCACATGTTTTTCACTGAAACCCCTGTGTATTGCAAAGTTATGGCAAGTCAATCTTATAGCTCTAAGAGCAAAGTTTTAAATGTTTTCGGCATGTGTCCACTGAGTGCTTATGTACTCACGCCCTGCATGTATTTCTAAACATGCAGGTTGAGCTGAGAGTTTGGAGATGGAATTAGAAGAAGGAACACTGTGGTTATCTTTGTTTTTGACTTCCTTCATATATGTTTGCAACATCTTTTATTGTTCCGTTTGTTTTGTACAGTTGGTTATGATCGTTGGGATTAAACTCCTTGATATCTCTTGTTGTTGAAGTTGAACTCTATATATATATATATATATATATATATATATATATATATATATATATATATCCTCTGTTGCTTGAAGTAAACTTGAATTGATCGTTTAGCAAGACTTGATTGAAAATGTTGGAATCGAACTTGTTATGAAATTGTGTTGTTTGAAAGTTATCTTGAACCCATGTTGATGCCTATTGCATCTTGTTGTTAAGGGAAACTTTGATGCTTGTTGTTGTAAGTTGATTCCCAGAGTTATATGTCCTCATACATATAACCCAACTACCCTTTCTGTTGCCACACTCTGAATTGAATGACCGTTATGTTGTTGTTACAATTGTAAAAGGAAAAACCCTTTATGTTCAAAAGTCGATTGTTTTGATTATCTTTCCACCATTATTCATTTTATTCATTCGACTTCATGCAAACAAATCATTTCGTTCTATTTGAAATTAAGACGCCATCCAATATTTATTCTTCATACATTATTGTCATATCCCTTATTGAATTCTTTGTATCATCATTAGTGCTAATAGTTCATGTAAAGTCATTAGTCACGGCCTAATCTCTTGATTAAGAAGCTGGGCTGTGACAAAGGAGGATGAAGACGCGAGCTCAGAAATCCTTTGTGAAGTGAAGTGGCCGAGGCGGTGGCGCCGGCCGAGCTCGGGTCTTCCCTCTAGTGAGCCCCACCAAGAGGCTCAGGTTTGTGGACCTTTGTAATAGGTTTGATCGCCGGGGTCATTAGGATCCCGAGCTTTGTACAAACTCCCACTTTGTGAATAATAAATACATCTTTTTGAAATGAATGTGTTGTCTCTTGTTTTAGCACTCGTCTTCTCAATACATTGGGCTAGATCACGATCTTTTGACCAAGTTGAAAGAGGTCCGAGGTGCCCTTGCTGAGAAGGATGAGGAGGTGGTGTTCTGGAGGAGCCGTTCTGCCGAGCTGACTCAGACCTTGCATAGCATGGATAGTCAAGTCGCTGGGGTCGGTAGCACGGCATCGCCAGCCGGGCTGAAAAAGCAGCTTCAGGTGGCTAAACGCGAGGTGACCCGCCTTCTGGCAGAGAACGAAGCCTTAAAGCTGAGAATTATTCATCTCGAGGTCCAGGGGGTGGATGTCTCTGCTGACGGCCTTCAAGGGCGCTTGATACTGTTGGATTTGTATACTAGAAGCTGTTTGGTTGAGCTTGTATACAATGTTTCCTGTTACCACTATTACAATCTCCTATCCGAATTGTTTACTTGATTGCATATATCTATGTCCCTTATCTCATATATAAGTTAGATCATACAAGGTGTACAAGATCACGTAAGCGTATGATTGGTCAAGCTTAATGAGATATAAATAGTATCACACCGAGACAACTTGAGGACGAGTTGTCGGTATAAAGCCGCGTGTAGATAAGAAGTGACTTGACTTGGTTGCTTATCTATACCGGCACGCGTCTCGACGATTGATGGATCACGATGAGATGAGTTCTTCTATCCGACCATCGTGAAGAACCTAGATCTCTGAGACTTACGTTGATCTAAACCTCGATAAGGTATTAGGTGAGTATGAGTTGCTGACCATCACTTTGACTTGCTATGGGTGAGGGTTACATGAGATAACCCAAGATTCTCTGCATCTTGGGTGGTGGCAGTGCTTGTATGTCATACTAGTTACCTGTGTCGAGTCACCGTATCCGTTTAGGATGATGACGCCCTTTAAGGAGCTCAAAGGTTTATTGTACTAAACCCCGCAGTTGAGTTATCTCAAGTACAATAATAAGGTTGAGTGGTACTACTTAAGGAATTAAAGATATTAATTATTTTAAGCAATCGTAATCAGTAAATAATTAATGGACGTCTGATATCTTAAATACGGGATTAGTAAAGTCTAAGTGCAAGCCCGACTCACCATCGGTAATAAAGGGTAAGTCAAGATTTATTCTCTAGTGGCATGAATAAATGTTTATGAATTAATTTATGTTCGGAATTTGAACATAAGATAATTAATTTATTTGAGGCCCATCTTTATTCCTTGTATTTGATCCTGGTGGCCCATCCGTGCCTGTTGCTTAAGTGAATTTCGCCCTCTCTATTAGAGTCCCATCGAGACTCAACTTGATCCTCTCTATCTTAAGAGATAAGATTATATTTATTAGATATGCATAAATTCTATCTTGATAGGATTTAGGATTGCATTATAAATATAAGGTGAGAGAGAAAATCAAGGTTAATGCTCAAGCAATATTTTCGATAATTACACTTCCCAAAAGTGTGAGAATTTTCGAAAATTGTGAGAGAAGGAAGAAGGTGAATTTCTAAAGCACTCTCCATAGATTGTCCTCACTCGGCATTGGAGTTTAGGCAAACGAGATACAGTCCAAAAGATCAAAGCACGAGTCTTGATCCGTTCTACCCCGACAGATTCGCAGGTAAACACGAGAAAACACCTACGTGTTGCAATTAATTATATAGGTGCATGCTAGGCATATAATCAATGTATGGTGAATTAAACATCCAAGATAGATCCTCGGGAGGGTTAAAATCAGATTTCTACGATACAATGTGAAGAACGACTGAGTCGGCACAAGAGAAGTTGGCGCTGGTCTCGTAAGAGCACGGCGAATATGAGGCGGTGATTCACCGGTCTGGTGGTATCACCATATCCGAGGCAGACGATCGGGCTCAACTCTTGTTAGCTGAAGGCATGGTACTAAGGGACGAGGAGGGGCCCAACAGTAAGAGTTTTAAAGATTGCCTTGATGAGCTGGTCAAATGCCTCCAGCTTTACGAGATCGTCCGCAAGCGACGTTTGCTTGAGCCCAGCAGTCACGCCCCAGCCGACGTGAGAATTGAAGAAGTTGAGGTGGGCGGCAGCTATATGGACCACGCCGAGGTGCTCCGACTAATGGGTTCAGATATGTTGGAAATGTCATCTTGTGGTCGGCCCCCATCTTCGGGTGTTCGGCTAGGAAGGATGTCAGGTCGGGGACGAGATCGTAGCACTGGCAGGATGGCGAGGTCAAGAGGCAGGAGTTCGACCTCGGCCCAAGGAGTATCCACTTCGGGTCGGGGCACCTTTGTGCCTGTTCAAAGAGCCCCTGGAGTAGGCCGTGGCGACGCCGACCTCATTGACTGGGTTGAAGGCACTGAGTTCATCCCGGGTATTCATCGCCGACCCGAAGATTTTGTTTCGAACTGGTGTAGCTTCAGTGATTCTTGGCGAGGTGCAGCTCGGAAACCCGAGTGATCTGTATATAGCTTATACTTGGTTTTTAGTCATAAATGTATATAGACTTTGTACCGAAGTGTATATTTTCCCCATAAAGAGGTAAAAATATAGCTTAGGACTTGTTTTTAGTCGTAAATGTATTTATACTTTGTACCGAAGTGTATATCTTCCCAATAAAGAGGTGTAAATTACACGAGATCCGATTTGGACGTCGTTTGCATGTAGATGTTCAAATTAATGAGTAATCTGTATGCCTTGCACGTAGATGTTCAAATTAATGAGTAATCTGTGTGCTTGCCTTGTTTGTCGAGAAATATCGATAGGAGTGGTCCCCTGGATCCGATTTGGACGTCGTTGGCACGTAGATGTTTCAAATTAATGAGTAATCTGTATGTGCTTGCACGTAGATATTTCAAATTAATGAGTAATCTGTATGTGCTGGGGTGGTCTCCGGGCGCGCGCTTAGTTGAGTACCTTACTTTGTAGGTTTGTCATCTTCACAAGGGCGTCCCATTTTGAAGGTAAGGTGTGTTTCACCCGAGGTACTTTACATAGCTGTTATTTCACGTCGGCATTATGTTAGCCCTCTTTTTATTTTTCAAAGGCACGATGTCGTTTACTTATCAATAAAACATCTTTTTTTATTATGAGTGGGTTACTTCATCCTATCTTATATCTATGTGAAAATCCGTTTTCACCTCGGGTGAGTAATATGCCAGGTTCGGGGGATAAGTGCACCGGATAGATGAGCAAGCTTATAGGCCCCTTTGCCGAGGTCCTTGTTCCGACCAAATTGTTCTACTTAGTCGCTCGCAATAGCACGAGGTCCCTATAGCGTGGTAAGGTCGACCCAAGTCGAATCTCTCGAGGAAGACTTAACAGGGCTTATGATGTGTTACGATAAAAGCAATAAATCTAAATCCTAAACTTGATTTGGGGTGATGATTAACTAAGATTAATATGAAAATTAAACATGCAAACGATTCAACGATAGTTCAAAGCAGTTCAAACGCACAGGAATAATTCAAGAGTGTGAGATAAACTAGGGTATTAGGGTTCTTCGCCTTGATTAATCGATTTATTGCTTGATCAAGAAATTTACCTATTCATGCAATATTCAAACCTCAATCCAAACACTCGACTTTCGTTCCGTGGATTAAATCTAGGTTATCAAATTTCACAAATATATAAACTACTAGAGTCTCGTTTCCGGAACCTCTAATCCAATCTATTCCTATGATGCAACGTATCTATCTCTCGATAATACACGAAACATACAAATAGAATAGCGATTAATCAATTACCAAATTCCTATCATGCACGTATCTATCTCTCGATAATACACGAAACATAAATAATTCAATAAAGATCAATCACTCAACAATTAGACATGTTTTAGGGCGGAACCGCCGGTTTAGGGCCGGGCCCGGGGTCCGGCGGTTCCAATGTGACGGCCCTAGCCCGCCCTACAAACTAGTCGGCGGTTTAGGGCGGGCCTGAGCCCGGCGGTCCCGGTTCGGGCTCGAACTGCTGGTTTAGGCCGAGCCCGGCGGTTCGCCTGTTCGCGCAGCGATTTTGTATCGATCCGTTCTCTCGTCCGAGCTCCGATTTTCGATCCGCTTGCGCCACGAACTCGTATCGCGATATACTTCAACTCTTATGAAGGGTAAAATCTCCAATTCTATCTCAATTTTTCTGAAAATTCAATCAAATATGCAACAAGTATCAAAGTCCAAGATTTTAAGTTTTTAACAAACTTTTAAGTTTTAACTTTTAACTTTTAAGTCTAAAGCTTAATAAACTTGTAAATATTTTTAAAGTTGTAAAAATTTGTAAACTACTAAACTTGTAAATATTTTTAAATTTGTAAGTGATTTTTTTTTATGTTTGAACTTGTAAATACTTTGCATTTGTTAAAATACGATAAATATAAAATATGTGTCAACACTTTGCATTTTTAATAAATGATGAGTAAAATTACATAAATCCATTTATGACTTTTACATAGGGATGAAAAATAATAATAATAAAGGACTTGAGCTCAATTTAATTTCTAAAATTGAGTTGCCTACATATCCTCATAATCATAGATAATCAAAGTCCATGTAGTTCTTTTAATTTCTAAATGCTCTACTCCGCCTCCGCACCCGATTCCGATCAATCCGCTTTGGTGAAGGCCTCATCTTCGCCTCGCTACCATCTTCCCATTGTGGTTCTTGAGCTCTAAGGTCGGCCCTACACCAATCATCGAGCAACATTGTAGCTTCAATGTTCGCCGCTTCATGTTGCTTCTTCTTTGATCAAGATTAGTCCTCCAATGCTAAATGCTTGTTCAACGGATACGGTGGATGCCGGACGGCAAATAACTCCTTTGCCATGATTGAGAGGATTGGGTACTCCTCTTCTTCGACCACCACTTCAAGACATCGATCAAGGACCGCTATCTTCAACACCAAAGACAAAAGGAGTTTGCAAATATATATCTAATTCACTATTACCTTGTCCTCTGTGCCTTCGAATGTTCTATTTTGGTACATCAAGTCATTTGTTGCACCAAAGGATCAAACTCATTCATATCAAAAGGAAAATTAATTGAAGACATCATAGAAGAAGGAGTGGAGTTTGAATATCATCATCACTACCATATTTCGACCTATATTCTCGAAAAGACTTCTTAAATTCTTTTCAAGATTATATTTGATTTGATC
Source organism: Salvia rosmarinus (assembly GCA_036937905.1). Taxonomy (NCBI): domain Eukaryota; kingdom Viridiplantae; phylum Streptophyta; class Magnoliopsida; order Lamiales; family Lamiaceae; genus Salvia; species Salvia rosmarinus. The sequence goes on from CM072817.1 coordinate 44,925,528, forward strand.
TACATCCGAGATCAAAATAAACTAATTCTCCTTCTATACTAGCACCTTGAAAATCCATTTGCCTAAAAGCATCATAATAAACATTAAGCATTCGACAAGTACCATCATATTTCCATTTAGATCTAAACACTTAGCAAGCAAAAAATTGTAGGTATCTCCCTAAAATATTTTAGCCACTTTTGAACCATAAAATAAATTACACCACATAAAGATGGTTTACTAAAACAACTACGAAAAGACATGGCAATATGCATGCAATGTTCTAAAACCATAACGGAAGTGCAATAATAAACTCCCGATAATTGTTTCGTTGCACCATGAAATACCTTTAACAATCGATATAAACCATGCAAGCATCCCAATGAGACTCATTAAGATGTAATTGAATAGATGTAAACTCTTTTCTAAAAAAATCACATAAATGACCCTTATATGAAATAGTACTATTAAGCATTTCATAAGTAGAATTCCAACGATGAGAAACATCCAATTTGAAACATGTATAAGCAATATTTTTTATACGACAATATTTTTGCCATTTCTTCCCATAAGTTTTTGAAGCATGCAAACATTTGATAGCATCTCTAATAGACTAACGGATTCTTGAAAAATACTAAGTGCATCTTGAACACATAGATTTAAAATATGACAAATGCATCTAGAATGAAAGTATTTTCCTTCAAAAGAAGCAAGCATGCTTCAATAAGTTGAGGAATACTAGCGGTGTTTGTCAAGCATTATCAAAACCAACGGAAAAATTTTATTAATCAAAGAATACTCATTTAACACACCAATTATAATATTAGCAATACCTAAAGCATTATGAGGCTCTTCAAACTCTCTAAAAGCAATTAAACGTTTTGCATAACCCATTTCGAATCAATCCAATGACAAGTAATACCCATATAAGAATTCTTATTATAAGCATCCGTCCAAACGTCGGCACAAATAGAAACTTTATGACCTAAACGAACCAAATATTTCTTTAAATCATGTTTTTTCCATGCATTGTCTCCTAATCTTCTTAAGCATAATACTTCTACTAACTTTGCATGCATTAGACCAAGTCCTCTTTATAACATTCTTCATACGTAACTCTATCGGCATAATTAAAGGGAGTTTTTCCATAGCACAATATCTAGCCATCGCATCTTCATATTTTCCTTATCAAATTTAAATAAAGTGGACGCATCAGTTGTAGAATATTGAGAAGGGTTTTAATTTGAGCTGGTTCGCTGATATTCCATACTCATGAGGACGAGAACCTCCATGTGCCTATTGAGCGCTCCGTAACCTCCTTTCTCGATCCATTTGTAGGTTTTCGCAATAGTTGCAATAAGCAACGATCTCTTTCGACCGTCGGGAAGAGGTGCTTCGCCTAAGACTTCCACTTTTCTAAAGAAAATATAACAAGATATTGTAAGAACTATGAACATGAAATTAAAATTGTGAAACTAATTTGTAAGAAACGTAAAATTTACGCACTAAAGTGCTTCACAAAAACGCCGGACTTAAGTTCCTTTGATTTTGGTGGTTGTGGCGGCGATTCGTCAAAGTCGCCATATTCTTCGCCGCCTTCTTCGTCGCCTTCTTCATCGCCGCCTTGGTCGCTCGAGCTCACGCCACCGAAATTGGGACTTCTTTCCATTCGATGCACCATTTCATAAAATCGAGCATCTTCTTCTCGCTTGTAACCTTTCGCAACTTGCCTTGAGATTTCCTCCGCCGCTAAGGCCCTTCGTGAACGCTGAGTTGGAATGTTTCCTCCTCACTGGAGCTCCTTCATCGGGCGGCCTTCCCTTTCCCTTGTTTAATCGCTTAAAGAAAGACATGATGATTGATGAAGTGAGAAAGTTTGAGAGTTTAGAATAAGAACGAGAGATTGAGAGAGCTTGAGAACTTGAGAGATTGAGTTTGAGAGTGAGAATGAGAGCTTGAAAGCTTGAAAATTAGATGTAAATGAGTGAATTAAGGTTGAGAAATGAGAGATTGAAGTGAGGATAGAGTTAGGATGATGGATATATTTATAGGAGTGATTTTGGGTGAAATTAGAATATAGCCGCTTTCTAGCCGTTTTAGCCGCTGAACCGCCGGTTTAGGGCCGGACCACGGCCCAACGGCTCTAAAGCTCGCCTGTTCGGCCCTCGCCCGCTGCCCGCCGGTTCGGCCCTAGGCCCACGGTTCCAACGGTTATAACCGGACCGGCGGTTCCATGTAAAGCTCGCTGTTCGACCGGCGGTTAACCGCCGGTTCCGGTCGATTTTTGCTGAACCGAGCCCGCCCTAGCCCCAGCTCACGGTTCCGTTCAGCCGCTGATCACCGGTCCGGCCCGAACTGTTGACTTTAGGGCGGGCCTAGGGCCGCCGGCGGTTCGGAAAGCGTGCACGCCTATCAACAATAAACCCAGGATTCAATTGGTATTCTCAATCAAACAAATCATCAATCAATCAATTGAATCACCCAACCCTAGAAAAGAATTAGTTCATGCTCATCTCACGATTCAAACAATTAAAATCGATAGAAATCATTATCCAACAATCAAATGAAGAAAAATCGAATAACAAGTCTTACAATCAGAATGTCGTTGATGGATTTCTCCAATCAAATGTCTTCAATCAATCCCAAATGCAAGGAATTACTTGGAAATTAATTTTGAAAAAAAATCGCGTGAGAAAAAGCTCTCCAAAAAGAACTGACAGAAATAAAATCAAAAATGAAGAACTAGGGTTTTTCGCATGCTTTCGCGCTTTATAATCGATTTAAAATTAACTCCCGCCGACGCGACGAAGCGCCGGACGCGCTAAGTTTCTGGAAGACGTCGCAACGCCGGACGGAGATGCAGCGCCGGACTCAAGACTTCTCGAGAGAACAGACGCGACACGCCAGCGCGGACGGAGCTAAACGCCGGACGCGTCGCGCCTCGAATGAAGCTCTCACGGACGGGCTGGAAAGAGAGAGCGGCGCACGGTTTGGCTTGAGGAGGGCGCTGGGGTGAGGAGACAGCACCCAAGCGCCGGTTTGGCTTGAGGAGGGCGCTGGGGTGAGGAGACAGCACCAAGCGCCGGTTTGGTGAGCAAACGCGCGCTGGGGCGAGCGAACGCCGGACGGCGCGCGGCGCCGACGCGCTCGCGCGTGCAGCGGCGCGACCGTGTTTCGCCCGTTCTCTTCGTCCGAACTCCGAATTGCAACCGCTTCGCCTATGAACTCCTATCGAGATGATATTAAATTATTATGAAGGACAAAACTTGATTCCTTCTCCAATATTCATGAAATTGTTGAAAGTGTTCAGCGCTGGGGCGAGCGGCGCGCGGAGTGCACGCGGCGCGACTTTGAAGAAATGATCCGTTCTCTCGCTTGAACTCCGATTTTCAATCCGCCGCCTATGAATTCCTATCGTGATGCTCTTCAATAATATCTGATCCTTGGTAGATCCAATTCATCCTATTTTATGCCGTTTTCCTACAAAACATCGAGACGAACTAAGTAAGTCCGAATCGATAAATATAAATCAAACCAACGGCATAAATAGGACAAACCACTAAAATGACACACAAAACAATACCAAAATCAACACAAAGTCATACTAAACAACTCCCCACACTTATCCATTTGCTTGTCCTCAAGCAAAGTCTATACTAGTAAGAATAGGAAAGATAATTCATACAACTTCACTCTTAGTCTAATCAATCAAACCTTATCGCATTTCCACACTTGGTGTATCGTGATTCAAAAATAATGTGAAATAAATCTAAGACGGCAATTGATTTCCAATAAATAAACGGGTAACTTCTCGCCGCATCTAACTCTCCGTTAGAGGTGAACTAACTAATGTGGTCACCTTTAGCAACAAGTTTCTTTTAAGCACATAGAATGTTTTAACAGATTTGGAACAATATTCGAAAGCGAACCTCGATGAACTCGAGTTTCCTATCGTGGTTTCCCATGTCCATTTCTCAAATTACGAGAAAGAGGGACAGAATCCCATCCTCCATTTCAACAATCTCATATTCTACTCTTTTTCAAACATTTTTTTTTTTTTTTTAATAGATGAAACAAGTATATAGGTGACCACAATGTTAACACTCCCCCTAACATTAGCCGGACAAATCACATCAATTCTCCTCTATTCATTTTCTATCAATCACAATCTAGTCAATTCACATTAGCATCGAATCATATATCACCAAAAGTTTCGGAAATTAAAAACAGTTTGACCAATACCACAGAGCTTAGATGCACAAATCAGAATCATAACTTACTCGCATATACGATACTTGATTCCAAGAAATCAGAATAAGCATAGATGCACATCACCAAGCATACAAATAGATAAGGTACGCACACAAACCAATAATCATCCCTCATTATTTAAACCGAGTAATCGTCCCCTGCTCCAAACATTAATAATACAAAAGGCCATAGAGGATGATACTTCCACGATAATAGCGAAACACAAACAAAGAAAACAAAATAAAACAAGAACGGAAACAAGCGTGGGTCGCCTCACGAAGCGCTAGTTTTAACGCCGCCACCGACCATTGATTACTCATTTTGTTAAATTTTGTCGAGCGAGAAGGATTAAGAACATAATGACCAACAAACCTTCAAGACGCCAAACTTTTATAGATAAACACACAACGGTTTCATACAAACCTTACCAATATCAGTGCATTAACAAAAGGATTCAACTACGATCCGAGGTAAAGTAAGTAATATCCAAAATATAATAAAGTGTTTTAACAACAACGAAAGTCCATGTGAATGCATATATGACAAAATATACATCCAAGACGGACCGTCATTAACTAAGCTGAGGATTAAGAACAACAACAAAACTCCGATCGCGGTTTCAACACTTGTCCATCCATTATCAAAAGGATTCAACCGATCCAACGTCGCACATTAATAAAACAAAGCATGTGAATGCATATATGACGATACAAGATTGCACTTAGTGGACTCATGCCAAAATCATTTCATAAAATTACATCGCCATATAAGTATAACACGAGGATTTTAGTTGAAATAACTCGTGAATACCAAAATACTTTATCATTTCTCAAAAGATTCGCTCAGCAGTATTTTCCGCTACGTATGATCCATATCATCCACATAATAATTCATAACTCATCTCATAAACCGATCTCACGCCCGTAGAAGTAGCCTCCTCCTCACCGACGCCGTGATCGGTCAAGATGTTGCTAACGGCTCCCAATCACATAGTCGTGATTCAGATCCGACCAGATCCACGACCGCCGATGATGTTGCTAACGGCTCACAATACAAAACGTGTACACGTTAATCTTAGCTGTGAATTCGTGATCCGACTTAAGATCCGATATCGATTTAAAATAAATTGGGAGCGACCCAATAACCGATTCACATACATCGCTGCTCGCCCAACAACATGATAGATCCATACGTTAAAACATAAATATTTTGGGCATGTAATCAATAACAGCTCATAATCATTTCTCAACCGAAAGCTTGTAAATAAATACTTTTCAAGAAAGCATCGTAAATAAAAGGGTTTTCGAGTAAAGCCCACCTCGATAACGTAGGTCTCTTAACTATGGTCCTTTCCTACGCCAACGCTCCGTCCACGTATCACCTTAACGTAAGAATTATTTTTAGTACGCTCGGTCACGCTCGACAGAGACGAACATAGTCTATAACGCTCTACGATCAAATAAGGCTAACGCCGGACTTAATTTGACGCTTCTTAATCGATCGATGTCGATTATGAAATTTCTTAACATAAAGAGGTATTCTACCTTTTAGAATATAACGACGCTTTAACGCATTTACGTAACGTAAGTAGATTGCTACTAAACGCATTCACGCCACATTGATCACGATTATCGATCATGCGTCTGCTGACCTTGGTCAACGATTTTGGTCAACTATTTTGACCAAGTCAACCAAAAGTCAACAATTTTGACTTTGGTCAACGAAAAGTCAACATTTTGACTTTCTAAGCTACATGTGTAATTTTATCATTTCATGTACAATTCTTGTTCTAAAATTTCTAAAAATCATAATATGTCTAAAACATTATTTTAGATCATATTATGTAATTATAATTGATAAAATAAATTTACATCATTAATGCACTAAACCTAACATTTTCGGTCATTATGAATAAATAGCTTATGTTTGTGCATAAATTTTATAAATTCACATGTCACACTATTTTATCATGTGATTAATAATATGTAATTACCTTAGTCAAATAAAATTTATACACCTTAGTATTATAACCTATAGTTTTTGTTTTCACAATACACTAAGCAAATGATTTTAAAAATTCCAATAAAATCATATCTCGATTAATCACCCTCAATTATGCTTACTACAACATAATTGTTATTTATTGTGACTTATTGAATAAAATTTACCTAAGTCACTTTTTAAATTTTCGACTTAGGTCAAAATAATATTTATAAATTTCAATAAATTCCTACAACCATATATTATGAATCTACACACTTAATATGCTATTATAACACTTAAACATGAATTATATCACATCATCATAACATATGCTATAATTTTCGGTATTCATCAATTTATAAGCTATAGTTTTCCAAAAATTCTAAATAAATTCATATAAGCACAATTAATACTATAGATTATGATTCCATGCTCAAATCAACAATTAAAAATCAAAATCATCAACATATATAACTCCTAAGTTTTCGGTCAAATGAATAAATTTAATACTATGCTTAATTTCATGATATAATTAATCTACATGCTTAATAACATCATATAAACATGATATCTAAATATTTTAGCATATGATACATAATTTTCGAAAATCATATATATAAACTAAGATCATAACATAAATTCTAACGGATGAAAATCGAAAATTCTAGTACGTAATCGAAGCTCAGAAATTTCTAACCTTTTAATCGGTTTCGATTTTATTGTTGAAGGCTTATATGATCTAGGTTTGGAATAGGAATTGAAGAACTCTCTCCTTTCTCTCTTCTCTATGTTTCGAAAATGGGGGAAGCAAAATGGATTAATGGAGAGTTCATGTTATATTTATAGACTTAGGCAAGTTGTGCTATAATTATTACATGAAAATATCTACTACAACTTGCTATTCTTTTTCAAAAAAAACGGCACCTCCATAAGCTACAAGACAAGAATTTTAGTTCTTATCACATACATTTCATGATGTATCTTATCCTCTAATTAATTGCATTGGATATTAGTTGGCATAAATTAATCAAACATATATATATTAATGTGTGTGTGTCGCCAACTATATATATATACTAGGATTGATTTTATTTGTTTAATTCTCATAATATATATTTTATTATAATATATAATAATAATTTATAAATTTATATCAACATGATCAAGAATTATAATAATTAATCACATTAATCCTTCACTATGCAATTCACGCCAACTATCACCTTTTAGACTAGGTTTTTATTTAATTTTTAATTTATATACTATATTATTATCATATTATTATTATAGTATAAAGTTGCTTTTGAAAAGTCAAAAATTTCAACTATACAAATGGCACAATTATATAGTGTGAAATTAAGAAATTTTTCATCCAAATTTTCAAAAATTTCGCCTATATAGTCCAAAGATTTTAGGATATTTATTCACTTGTTAATTAATGCTACTTTACAACTCATAATATGATAGGATCCAACTCATATTTAATTATTAATTATAAGATAATAATATTACATAAAATCATACAAAAATGGCATAAGTTTTCACACTTATGTACACAAGTGCACCACACTTGTGCAACTTGTATTACACCTCATTTAGTCCTTAATGACATCATAATAATATAATAATTATCATATATTATTAATTAGGTAAGAATAAAATATTAAATCATACTTAAGATTTCATATTTTCAAAATTACTAAGGTAATCCCAAACATTTGATTTTCTTGTATAAAATAGCTATTACATATTTATGTGACATATTATATGCCTTAGATAATAATTTTAATCATAGAAAAGTATTTAAAATAATTTAGAATCATAAAACCCTAATTTAAATACTTAGGGTTTTCAAACCCATAAATAAGGTACATTGCATTCTTTGAATTTTCTAGCATTATTTAATGATAAATAATGCCCTTATATAATAATATAATTATAGGAATTTGAATTTTATAATTCCGAGATCATATGCTAAAGTTATCGCATTATTCTAAACGTAGACGTTCAAACGCCTCTAAATTCTCATAGCTTAATTATCTCTAAAATGTTCAAAATAAAGTTTGTTACAACTTTATTTATTCCTATAATAATAGGAATTTCAAATTAAGCTTAACCGCTTAATAATATCAGAAGACGAAACGCCGAATTCATTCAACGTTGAAAATTACGTCAAGGAATATTGAAAATTATATTCCTTAATTCACTAAGGCTCATGAATCTCATACGTAAATTATCCAATTATGCTTGGTCAAAGTCAAGAGTCGACTAATTAAGATTTTAATTATCAATTAATAATGCTAATTACGTAATTAATTATCGAATCTAGTATTAAAATTACGGATATTACATTCTACCCCTTAAAAAATTTCGCCCTCGAAATTTGCATACCTCAAAAGAGTTCGGTATCGCTTTTTCATGGCGCCCCGAGTTCCCACGTAGCTTCTTCCCGTCCGTGGTGCTCCATAGACTTTCACTATCGATCGATTTATTTTCAACTGCTGAACTTTATGGTCCAAAATGGCCATGTTCCTCTTCGTAGCTCATATCGATTTAAGACCACGCCATCATGATGTATTACGTGTTTCGATCATACACGATTTCCTCAACCGAGACACGTGAAACACATTATGAACATTACCCAAGCTTGGTGGTAACGCTAATCTATGCGCCATGTGGCCTATTTTCTCAAGGATCTCGTAAGGTCCTATAAATCGTGGTTTCAACTTTCCCTTTACCCCAAATCTTACAATGCCTTTGGACTGAGAGGTTTTAAGAAAACCTTGTCTCCACATTCAAATTCTAGCTCGGATCTCACGAGTATCGCATATGATTTCGCCATCCCGAGCTTCTTTTATTCTTTGTCTTATCCGACGACAATTTCAATCATTTCCTCGATCGTATCGGGCCCTAAGATTTTTCTTTCACCAACTTCATCCCAAAGAAAGTGGCGATCGACATTTTCTTCCATATAATGCTTCATATGGGGCCATGTTGATTGTCGCCGATAACTATTATTGTAGGCGAACTCAATAAGTGGTAAAACTTGTTCCCAAGTTGCATACCGATCCAATACTACCGCTCTTAACATATCCTCTAGCTGCTTGATCGCTCGCTCGATCGCCATCCGTCTGTGGATGAAAAGTCGGCCGAAATTCACTTTGTTCCCAATTCCTTTGTAAGCTTACCCAAAATCTCGAGGTAAACTTCAATCTCTATCAAGTGATAGATTTTGGTATTCCATGCAGACGGACAATTTCCTTCACATATAGACGAGCTAGCTTGTCGGACCCATAGGTGATTCAGACAGTAGGAAATGAGCACACTTTGTAAGGCGATCCACTACTACCCATATAGCAAGTTGTTACCCTTTGTGACTTTGGTAAACCCGCTATAAAATCCATAGCTATGTCGTCCCACTTCCATTCGGTATCTCCAAAGGTTGCAGCTTCCATACGGCCTTTGATGTAATGCCTTTACTTGTTGACAAGTAAGACAACGCTCAACTAACGAGGCTATATCTCTTCATTCCTTCCCACCGTAATTTTCCTCGTAGGTCTTGTACATTTTGCACCGCCGGACGGGCGGTATATGAGTATCATGAGCTTCACTCATGATTTCATTTCTAAGCTCGCCATTGTTTGGAATACATAGCCTTTCCTCAAACAATATAGCGTTATCACCGCCTCGAAACCTTTCTGCTCTCCCTTCTCACTTTAGCCCTTATCTTTCTAGTTCCTCATCCTTTCTTTGTTCTTCAATGATTTTATTCCTTAAGCTCGACACCATAGTAAGTGTAGCAACATTATCCATGATTGTCCTTGGTGGTTCGACTATCTCTATCGACATCTTTTCAAACTCTTCAATGAGTTTTCCTTCCGCTGTCAAGAGACATCCAAGTTTTGATCGACCTTACGACTCAAGGCATCACCACTACATTAGCTTTTCCAGATGATAGTTTATGCCACGTCGTAGTCTTTACTAATTCGAGCCATCTCCTTTGTCTCATGTTCGATCCTTTGCTCGAAAAAGTATTTTAAACTTTGTGGTCAAGAAGATTTCACATCTTACTCCATAAAGATGATGTCTCCAAATCTTTAATGCGTGAACCACACCGCCAATTCCAAGTCACGAGTCGGGTAGTTCAACTCATGTGGTCTAAGTTGTCGTGACGCGTAAGCTATTACCTTCCTTCTTGCATCAATACACAACCAAGTCCATTTTGGAAGCATCGTATAGATAACATATTCCTTGTTCGAATGGGATGCCTAATACCGTGCACTAGTCGGCTTTCTTTAACGCTTGGAAACTCGCCTCACACTCATCACCCATGTGAATTTGATCCCTTCTGAGTAGTCAGCGTGTCATTGGCCTTGCTATCTTGGAGAATCCTTCAATGAATCTCCTATAGTAGCCACCAATCCTAGGAAACTTCAATTTCATTTTGAGTGGTCGGCGCTTCCATCCTCGCACGCCTCGACCTTGCCTGATCAACTTTATTCCTTCCACGACACAATGTGTCCAAGGAATATCACTTTAAGCCAAAATTCACACTTGCTGAATTTAGCATAAAGTTGTTCGCTCGTAGGTCTCAGAACATCGCTCTCGTGTTCCCTATGTTCCTCCTCGTTTTGAATAGATGAGAATATCATCTATAAAGACTAAGACAAACTTATCCAAGTATGGATGGAACACTGCTCATAAGATCCATAAACACGGCAAAGTGCTTGTTAGTCCGAACGGCACTACTACAAACTCGTAGTGGCCATACCTTGTTCGGAATGCCGCCTTAGATATATCCTCCTGGCCGCACCTTTAGTTGATGGTAGCTCGACTTAAGATCGATTTTCGAGAATACGCTTGCACCTCTCAATTGGTCGAACAAATCGCTCATCCTGGTAGCGGATATTTGTTCTTAAGCCGCCAATTTGTTTAATTTCTGTAATCGATGCACATTCTTAACGAACCATCCTTTTCTCGACAACAGACTGGTGCTCCCCATGGTGAAACACTTGGCCTTATAAAACCCAAGTCCAATAACTCTTGAATTTGATTTTCAACTCTTCGAGTTCCTGGTGCCATTCTCAGAAGGCGCTGACATCGGAGCCGATCCAGCTCCGATCAATTGTGAACTCTAGCCGCCTATCCGGGGTAGTCCTGTAATGTCTCAGAAAGACGCCCGAAATTTCTAACAATTTCCACGCCTTCAACCCTTACTCCGCCTTTTCTTCTCCATTTAGATACACAAGGAATGCTTGACATTCCTTCTTGTTCATCATTCTCCGGCTCGAGTGCGGATATTATCGATTTTCTTTCCCATACTAATCCCATAGAAATTGTAGCTTCTTTTCCCGTGGTTGCATCGAAATTCTTCTCTCCTTGATAAGATCGTGGAATGGTTTTCGCCAACCAATCCATCCCTAGATTATATCTACATCCCCATAGGTATTACATTCAGTTATTTGCTAGAACCTTAATTGAGCCTAAGTTCAATTCTAAGTTCGAGCAAGCCCTGTAACGGTCATAATACCTCCTATAGGTGATGAGATTCTCATTTCCGATCTGCTTCCTCGTGGTTAAGTTCTAACATATCAACGCATGCTTTGAAATGAAAGAACGCGAAGCACCCAGATCGAATGTAAGTATAATAGGTATATTGCAAAGTAATCCCATACCCGCTAGGTTACCTTGATTCTCGCTGCTCGACGCCTATGTAGCGCATAGGCTCGGCCCGAGCTGGTTGCGCCCGCGAGGTGCTTGCCTCGCTGATTCTCGCTGTTGCCGCCGTTGTCATTGCCGTGGTCGCCGCCGCCGGCCGTTGCCGTCGCCGTGGTCGAGGTTGGTACCGAATCGCTTTAATGGTCAAGGTGGCCCGCTGATTCGGCCTTCCCATGGTTATCTCAGGGTTCCTGTGGCATTCATTTGCATAGTGGCCCCTCACGCCACACTTAAAGCAAATGGGATTCCTAGCCATGCATACCCCGTGTGCCTTTTGTCGCATTTTGGGCATGGTCAATCCTTACCATCTCGGGTGGGTGGAGTATATACGGTCTCCTCCAACTCGCTTCTTGTGGAGCCATGTTATTCGCCATGGCCTCTTATTGTTATTGTGAATCCTCCTCGTCGACGTTGTTGTTATTGGAACTTCCTCCCATTTGCGCTTTCCTTTGTCACCGACATTTTGTGATCGGGTCGGTGCAGATTTCTTCTGCATTGCCGCCTATGTCTAATGCCCTACTAAGAGCCTCCAGATAAGTTAAGTCGCCGCGACCGCCAAATGACATCCTTATCTCATGTCTTAATCCTCGCTTAAATTTTTCTCGACATTTTCATGTCGTTGTTCACTATATCCGGGCGATCTAGACATATCGCAGTAACGCCTGGTCGCACTCAATGACCGACATCTTCCCCGCCTGTGGTGAAAAATTCAATCTCCTTCTTGTTCCGATAGCTTTTGGGAATGTACTTATCATACATTTCCGCCTTCAAGTCGCCCTGTAAAGTATTCCATTTGTTCTGGGGTCGTTGTCTTTCCTCGCCCCACCGTAAATCACCGGTCCGTGAGTTGAAAGTTACGCAAGATAACCTCTCATGTAGTACAACAAGAAAGTCGAAAATTGCTCTATAGCCCCGACCCACTGCTCGCATCCTCGTGGCTCCCTTTACCATTGAAGGAGGCGGTTCGCCTTAAAAAGAGTTCTTCTACTCTACGGTCAAAGTGAGGTGGGGTGGCACCGATCTCCTCACTCTCCGCCTGTGGTATCCCGCCTACCCCCGCCTCTTCCTCTTCCCCGCCTCACTTCCCACCGAGGTGCACGTCTGGGCGGCATTCTCGTTAATAAACGTAATTAGTATTCGAATAATGTTCATTGCAATGAATATACGTAACATCTTTATAAAATCGATCATAAAACAACTTAAGCAACCATCATTCTTAGTGCACAACTTGATGTTCATAAAAGCCCATCTGGGTCATCATCATATATATATGGAAAACTTTGCCTCAAGGACTATTCGCAAGTCATTGTTTAAAAGGAAACTAAGTACACACTCGTACTACGATACTATTGTCAACTATATACTAGTTATAAGGCGCCTCAAAATACTATGCTTCTATAACTTTGTTAATATCACTACTACATACTACATACTACTCAGATACTAATATCCGCCTCGTCCATGTTTCGCTCACGCTCCATGGTTCGCCTGCAGTTTCATCCTCGCTGATCCTCCTCGTGGTCCTCTTCTTCTTCCGGGTCCTCTTCGATTCCTCCTGAGCTTTCCTCTCGAGCACGCCCACGTGACGGTCCAGCCCTCTCATCCCCAATGGCATACACATCGCGATAGGAACATAACCTACTTGATGGCCGATGCTTCCATGTATGTCCTCTCGTGATTGGGTGCCGCCATTGGTGGTGGAACTGTGGTGCCGGTCGCGCCGGATGTCCGAACGCCCTAGGTGGAAGAACGGCACTCCTAATGACCGGGTCGCGATGCCCTCGCCACATGATCGGGTCGATCTCCGCCCATGAACTCGCACCGCAGGTTGACCACTCGAGGAACTTCCGTGTACAACCATTCCGCGTGTCGCCCCGCCAAGTATATTCCCTCGTGGCAGATAGGCCTCTCGTGCAGCCCTATATACGCTGTAGACATATATGAGATGGCCGACAAAACCGGTAAATCTCCAATCAAGTCATAGTCAATGCCCGCACGATAGATATAGTCACCCGATATCTCTCTCGCATAGTCCTCCCAATCAATCGGCAATCGAGCGAGCAACCGCTGATGCCGCCATATCCCGTCACACCGCACTCGTGGGCGCCCATCCATAATCGAGATAACTCATCGAAACTCTCCTAGATCGCCGCCCCAACCCATACCGTAAGTACGATAGGCTTGAAGTACTTCTCTCGGTGTAACCCTCGCATCATCCTTCGCCGGTGAGTAATAACGACTGGCCATCTATCACAGATAATACTAGCGTAAGTCAATCTATATCTGATAAGCAGATAAAAGAATAGAATATATCTGTTAAGCAGATAAAGCAAACACATCTGATAAGCAGATAAATGTTTACATCAAAGATCCTATGTTCATTCTACATCATAATTATACTTATGGAATTTCTACTTTCAACTTCTTAAGTTCTCTATTTTCAGCAAAAATTTTCAGTCTAACTTCAACTGTTCCTCACGAATTCTGGAGAAGGATTCAGGATTTCTGTCCTTCATATGAACTGAAGTTCGTTGAGATAAGAGTATGTGAGCGAAAACCGTTTGCAAAACGGAGTTCAAACGAATGAGAACGGTCAAAACAAAACACTGCGCAGTGCAGTTTTCGCCTGCGCGATTATGCGCCGGAAATTACTTCCTCCCGGACGATTGTGAGCTCGTGCCCCGCTCGCACGAGATTTTCATCAAAATTTGTTTAGCTTTTTCTGGTCCTTATCGAACTCATACGCCTTGCACCTTTGATCCTTTTTTGCTTTCGTCGCTTTTTGTTGAAAACGCGAGTTCGCTTCCAATCGACTTTTCGCTCGCTCAGAATCAATTCCTCACTATTGTTCTCGCAAAAGGGATCAAGCTCCTAGAATTCATACTTCTATGTTCAAGAGGTGAGCATGCTTCTTAGAGCATCTATGTTCTTGTGGGAATAACATACCCATTTTCAAAATGAACGATAAAACTTTGAATAAATATTTCAAAATCATAACATAATTTCTGCATTCATGCTTTCAACAACTCCAACATCACTTTTGACATTATCATGTCAACTATTACTCATTCTTCGTAAAATTGGTCTCATACCACTGATAACCCATTATCATATCACCTTTGACATAAAATTGTCAACTTTTCGCAAAACATTGAAAATTTCCTTTCGAATACGCTCCAAAACTTTCATAACTTTCACCGCTTTCAAAATGTGCTGCTCAATCTCATTTTCCAAAATTTCAAGTTCATCTGCTTCAACTTTCAACTTTCAATATCAAACCGAGAAAACAATTTACCTCTTTTCCCGGTTGAGCTTGATGCGATGGAGTGTTGAGCACAACACCGATTTCTAGAAGTCTAGTGACTCGATCTAGACTTAACTTTGAAAGAAGGTTTTAGGTTCAAAGGAAAACCGCTCGATATTAATCATGACACCGCCTTTCCAAAGTACGGATTAGACGGACCGTCATTAACTAAGCTGTGGATTAAGAACATAATGACCAACAAACCTTCAAGACGCCAAACTTTTATAGATAAACACACAACGGTTTCATACAAACTGACCAATGCATCATTAACAAAAGGATTCAACCGATCCGAGGTAACGTAAGTAATATCCAAAATATAATAAAGTGTTTTAACAATGAAAGCATGTGAACGCATATATGACGATATACATCCAAGGTGAACTATTAGCAACAAAACTCCGATCGCTCAACACTTGTCCATCCTATCACAATTACCAACTCGCACATTTAAAACAAACATGCAGGCTAAGTACAAGATTGCACTTAGTGGACTCATGCCAAAATCATTTCATAAAATTACATCGCCTATAAGTATAACACGAGGATTTTAGTTGAAATAACTCGTGAATACCAAAATACTTTATCATTTCTCAAAAGATTCGCTCAGCAGTATTTTTCCGCTACGTATGATCCATATCATCCACATAATAATTCATAACTCATCTCATAACCGATCTCACGCCCAGAAGTAGCCTCCTCCACCGACGCCGTGATCGGCCAAGATGTTGCTAACGGCCCCAATCACATAGTCGTGATTCTCAGATCCGATCAGATCCACGACCGCCGATGATGTTGCTAACGGCTCACAATACAAAAACCGGTGTACACGTTAATCTTAGCTGTGAATTTCGCCCGACTTAAGATCCGATATCGATTTAAAATAAATTGGGAGCGACCCAATAATCGATTCACATACATCGCCGCTCGCCCAACAACATGATAGATCCATACGTTAAAACATAAATATTTTGGGCATGTAATCAATAACAGCTCATAATCATTTTCAACCGAAAGCTTGTAAATAAATACTTTTCAAGAAAGCATCGAATAAAAGTGGTTTTCGAGTAAAGCCCACCTCGATAACGTAGTCTCTTAACTATGGTCCTTTCCTACGCCAACGCCCGTCCACGTATCACCTTAACGTAAGAATTATTTTTAGTACGCCGGTCACGCTCGATAGAGACGAACATAGTCTATAACGCTCTCACGATCAAATAAGGCTAACGCCGACTTAATTTGACGCTTCTTAATCGATCGATGTCGATTATGAAATTTCTTAACATAAAAGAGGTATTCTACCTTTTAGTAATATAATGACGCTTTAACGCATTTCACGTAACGTAAGTAGATTATTACTAAACGCATTACGCCACATTGATCACGCATTATCGATTATGCGTCCGCTGACCTGGTCAACGATTTTGGTCAACTATTTTGACCAAGTCAACCAAAAGTCAACAATTTTGACTTTGGTCAACGAAAAGTCAACATTTTGACTTTCTCAGCTATTTATGTAATTTTATCATTTCATGTACAATTTTGTTCCTAAAATTTCAAAAATCATAATATGTCTAAAACATTATTTTAGATCATATTATGTAATTATAATTGATAAAATAAATTTACATCATTAATGCACTAAACCTAACATTTTCGGTCATTATAGAATAAATAGCTTAGTTTGTGCATAAATTTTATAAATTCACATGTCACACTATTTTATCATGTGATTAATAATATGTAATTACCTTAGTCAAATAAAATTTATACACCTTAGTATTATAACCTATAGTTTTCGGTTTTCACAATTAACTAAGCAAATGATTTTTAAAATTCCAATAAAATCATATCTCGATTAATCACCCTCAATTATGCTTACTACAACATAATTGTTATTTATTGTGACTTATTGAATAAAATTTACCTAAGTCACTTTTAAATTTTCGACTTAGGTCAAAATAATATTTATAAATTTCAATAAATTCCTACAACCATATATTATGAATCTACACACTTAATATGCTATTATAACACTTAAACATGAATTATATCACATCATCATAACATATGCTATAATTTTCGGTATTCATCAATTTATAAGCTATAGTTTTCCAAAATTCTAAATAAATTCATATAAGCATAATTAATACTATAGATTATGATTCCATGCTCAAATCAACAATTAAAAATCAAAATCATCAACATATATAACTCCTAAGTTTTCGGTCAAATGAATAAATTTAATACTATGCTTAATTTCATGATATAATTAATCTACATGCTTAATAACATCATATAAACATGATATCTAAATATTTTAGCATATGATACATAATTTTCGAAAATCATATATATAAACTAAGATCATAACATAAATTCTAACGGATGAAAATCGAAAATTCTAGTACGTAATCGAAGCTCGTAAAATTTCTAACCTTTTAATCGGTTTCGATTTTATTGTTGAAGGCTTATATGATCTAGGTTTGGAATAGGAATTGAAGAACTCTCTCCTTTCTCTCTTCTCTATGTTTCAAAACGTAAGCAAAATGGATTAATGGAGAGTTCATGTTATATTTATAGATGTTAGCAAGTTGTGCTATAATTATTACATTAAAATATCTACTACAACTTGCTATTCTTTTTCAAAAAACGGCACCTCCATAAGCTACAAGACAAGAATTTTAGTTCTTATCACATACATTTCATGATGTATCTTATCCTCTAATTAATACATCGATATTATATTTTAATTAAATTAATACAAACATATATATATTAATGTGTGTGTCGCCAACAATATATATATATTAGGATTGATTTTATTTGTTTAATTACTATAATATATATTTTATTATAATATATAATAATTAATTTATAAATTTATATCAACATTATCAAGAAATAAAAGAACTAATCACATTAATCCTTCATTATGCAATTCACGCCAACTATCACCTTTTAGACTAGGTTTTTATTTAATTTTTATATTATATACTATATTATTATCATATTATTATTATAGTATAAAGTTGCTTTTGAAAAGTCAAAAATTTCAACTATACAAATGGCACAATTATATAGTGTGAAATTAAGAAATTTTTCATCCAAATTTTCAAAAATTTCGCCTATATAGTCCAAAGATTTTAGGATATTTATTCACTTGTTAATTAATGCTACTTTACAACTCATAATATGATAGGATCCAACTCATATTTAATTATTAATTATAAGATAATAATATTACATAAAATCATACAAATATTGGCTAAGTTTTCGCCACTTATGTACACAAGTGCACCTACACTTGTGCAACTTGTATTATACCTCATTTAGTCCTTAATGACATCATAATGATATAATATTTATCATATATTATTAATTAGGTAAGAATAAAATATTAAATCATACTTAAGATTTCATATTTTCGAAAATTACTAAGGTAATCCCAAACATTTGATTTTCTTGTATAAAATAGTTATTATATATTTATGTGACATATTATATGCCTTAGATAATAATTTTAATCATAGGAAAGTATTTAAAACAATTTAGAATCATAAAACCCTAATTTAAATACTTAGGGTTTTCGAAACCCATAAATAAGGTACATTGCATTCTTTGAATTTTCTAGCATTATTTAATGATAAATAATGCCCTTATATAATAATATAATTATAGGAATTTGAATTTTATAATTCCGAGATCATATGCTAAAGTTATCGATTATTCTAAACGTAGACGCTTGAAACGCCTCTAAATTCTCATAGCTTAATTATCTCTAAAATGTTCAAAATAAAGTTTGTTACAACTTTATTTATTCCTATAATAATAGAATTTCAAATTAAGCTTAACCGCTAATAATATCAGAAGACGAAACGCCGAATTCATTCAACGTTGAAAATTACGCTCAAGGAATATTGAAAATTATATTCCTTAATTCACTAAGGCTCAGTGAATCTC
The DNA here is from genome assembly GCA_036937905.1 of Salvia rosmarinus. Classification (NCBI taxonomy): domain Eukaryota; kingdom Viridiplantae; phylum Streptophyta; class Magnoliopsida; order Lamiales; family Lamiaceae; genus Salvia; species Salvia rosmarinus. The sequence goes on from CM072817.1 coordinate 44,944,726, forward strand.
ATACGTAAATTATCCAATTATGCTTGGTCAAAGTCAAGAGTCGACTAATTAAGATTTTAATTATTGAATTAATAATGCTAATTACGTAATTAATTATCGTAATCTAGTATTAAAATTACGGATATTACATCATCGCTTTGTTGTCATGGAATTGAGGTGATTCGAGGTTCGCTTGTTCTCAATAGCTGCACTTGGCGAGTGAGATCCGCCAGCTTGTTGTGTCACTTCATAATTGGGCGAATCTCTTTGTCCGCAGCAGTCTTCGCCCCGCACTTCTCCTTTGTGAGTTCGCAGCTAGCCTCCAAAATCTCGCTAACATCACCAGCAAGATAGTTTCCAATGTCTCCTCCACTGCATTATCAATTATGTATTGATAATCCATCGTCACCCATCATAGAAAACCGATTGAGGAGCTCACCGGTAGTGGTGATGCGGACATCTTCAGAACGACTTGAACCGATCCCATGCCTCATGCATAGGTTCTCCACCCATCCGCTTGAATGTGGCTATCTCGAGCCCTCGCCTCTTGTGTCTTCTCGGTTCGAGTAGTACTTTCCCATGAACTTATCATACACGGCTTGCCAACTCGTCAACAACCAGTCGGTGCAGAGACATCAACCATGTCTTCGCTCTATCTTTAAGGGTGTAGGAAAACACCTCATTCTCGCCAGATCCTCAGTAAGCCTGCTCGGTGGAAAAGTGTGAACCATCGCATAGAACTCCGGATGAAGTTCAAGGCATCCTCGCCAGCATCCCGTAGAACGACGGAAGCAGTTGAAGTGAATGGGCTTCAACTCATAGTTACGGGCCGATCCTCGAGGACTATGCATGACGTTGTCACCCCAATGACGGGTCGAGCAAAATCATGCATCCTCGGTTTCCTTCTTCATGGGCTCCTCCATTTGCTGCCATTGCTTCGCACAAACTCCTCACTGGAGATCTACTCTCCAAACTCTCAGACTCAACTGCTGTCGCACTTGCCTCACTTTCGCATGCTTTCTTCTTCCGAGTTCAAGGATTAAATTCTCCTACCCGTGAATGTTGTCGAACACCGTGCCAACTTCCTTTGAGACTTGACGACCTAGCATACACAAACACAAGACAAGAAAACAGATTACGCAGACTGTGGAAGAATTAACCAAACAAAAATAAAATAAACAAAAATAGAAGATAGGTGGGGAAAATAACACAATCAAAATGCCTAAAGCCTTCCCCGGCAACGGCGCCAAAATTTGTTCCGACCAAATTGTTCTACTTAGTCGCTCGCAATAGCACGAGGTCCCTATAGCGTGGTAAGGTCGACCCAAGTCGAATCTCTCGAGGAAGACTTAACAGGGCTTATGATGTGTTACGATAAAAGCAATAAATCTAAATCCTAAACTTGATTTGGGGTGATGATTAACTAAGATTAATATGAAAATTAAACATGCAAACGATTCAACGATAGTTCAAAGCAGTTCAAACGCACAGGAATAATTCAAGAGTGTGAGATAAACTAGGGTATTAGGTTCTTCGCCTTGATTAATCGATTTATTGCTTGATCAAGAAATTTACCTATTCATGCAATATTCAAACCTCAATCCAAACACTCGACTTTCGCCCGTGGATTAAATCTAGGTTATCAAATTTCACAAATATATAAACTACTAGAGTCTCGTTTCCGGAACCTCTAATCCAATCTATTCCTATGATGCAACGTATCTATCTCTCGATAATACACGAAACATACAAATAGAATAGCGATTAATCAATTACCAAATTCCTATCATGCACGTATCTATCTCTCGATAATACACGAAACATAAATAATTCAATAAAGATCAATCACTCAACAATAAACCCTAGGATTCAATTGGTATTCTCAATCAAACAAATCATCAATCAATCAATTTGAATCACCCAACCCTAGAAAAGAATTAGTTCATGCTCATCTCACGATTCAAACAATTAAAATCGATAGAAATCATTATCCAACAATCAAATGAAGAAAAATCGAATAACAAGTCTTACAATCAGAATGTCGTTGATGGATTTCTCCAATCAAATGTCTTGAATCAATCCCAAATGCAAGGAATTACTTGAAATTAATTTAGAAAAAATCGCGTGAAAAAGCTCTCCAAAAGAATCGATGTAAATAAAATCAAAATGAAGAACTAGGGTTTTTCGCGTATGCTTTCAGCCTTTATAATCGATTTAAAATTAACTCCAATACCGAACGCGACGGTTAGCGCCGGACGCCAAGAGTTTCGGATCGAAGACATCAGACCCCCCCACGGACGGAGCACAGCGCCGGACGCGCCAAGTTTCTGGAGGACGTCGCAACGCCGGACGGAGATGCAGCGCCGGACTCGAAGACTTCCTGGAGAGAACAGACGCGACACGCCAGCGCCGGACGGAGCCAAACGCCGGACGCGTCGCGCTCCTGGAATGAAGCTCAGCGCCGGACGGGCTGGAAAGAGGAGGGGCAGCGCCGGTTTGGCTTGAGGAGGGCGCTGGGGGTGAGGAGACAGCACCCAAGCGCCGGTTTGGCTTGAGGAGGGCGCTGGGGGTGAGGAGACAGCACCCAAGCGCCGGTTTGGTGAGCAAACGCGCGCTGGGGCGAGCGAAACGCCGGACGGCGCGCGGCGCCGGACGCGCTCGCGCGTTCGCGTGCGCGACTTCGGTGTTTCACTCCGTTCTCTTTCGTCCGAACTCCGAATTGCAATCCGTTTCCGCCTATGAACTCCTATCGAGATGATCTTAAATTATTATGAAGGACAAAATCCTTGATTCCTTCTCCAATATTCATGAAATTCGTTGAAAGTGTTCAGCGCTGGGGCGAGCGCGCGCGGAGCGCGTCGCGCGACTTTGAAGAAATGATCCGCTTCTCTCGCTTGAACTCCGATTTTCAATCCTCTTTCGCCTATGAATTCCTATCGTGATGCTCTTCAATAATATCTGATCCTTGGTAGATCCAATTCATCCTATTTTATGCCGTTTTCCTACAAAACATCGAGACGAACGAAGTAAGTCCGAATCGATAAATATAAATCAAACCAACGGCATAAATAGGACAAACCACTAAAAATGACACACAAAACAATACCAAAAATCAACACAAATTCATACTAAACAGTCCTCGTGGATGCGGTATGGGCCTTCCCATGTTGGATCCAACTTATTAAGGCGCTCAGCTTTACTAGCTTCATTGTTCCGTAGGACGAGGTCGCCCACGTGGAGTGTGGAGGCTTTCACCCTTCTGTCGCAGTACTTAGCTACTTGGGATTTGTACTTGGCTTCATTGATGAAAGCAAGTTCACGTTTTTCCTCTAGAGCATCGAGATTGGCCCGTAGGTTCTCCTTGTTGCCATGCTCGGCAAAATTGAGAGTTCTTGGGCTCGGGGCACCGATCTCAGCTAGTATAACAGCCTCGGTACCATAGACTAGGCTGAAGGGTGTTTCTCCATGGGAAGTCCGAGGTGTCGTTCTGTATGACCAGAGGACTTGAGGAAGATTTTCAACCCAATCCCCTTTAGCTCGATCTAGCCTCTTTTTCAATCCTTGTACGATCGTACGATTTGTCAATTCGGTCTGACCATTCGCCTGTGAGTGTGCGACCGAGGTGAACTGCTGCTTAATCTGGAGCTCTTCACACCATTCTTTGAAATTTTTGTCGACGAACTGGGTGCCGTTGTCCGAGATCAAGACGTGTGGTATACCGAAGCGGCAAACTATATTTTTCCAAACAAAGTTCTGGATCCTTTTGCTTGTGAGATTTGAAAGAGGCTCCGCTTCGACCCATTTTGTGAAGTAGTCTATGGCTACAACCAAATACCGAAGCTACCCCGGTGCTCGGTCGAAGGGACCAACGATGTCGATTCTCCACTGCATAAAAGGCCATGGACTTTGTAGGCTACTGAGGTCGGTTTGAGGTAGCTTCGACCGTGGTATGGAGTTGGCACTTGGACACTTCTTGACTAGCTCGGCCGAGTCTAGGATGAGGTGGGCCAATAATATCCCGACCTCGCTTGAGAGAGCTCGTGACCGATGTGGCTTCCACAAGATCCCATGTGAATCTCGCTTAGTACATAGTCCGCCTCTTCCGCCCAAGGCATCTTAGGAGGGTGAAGGTGGGATTTTGTAGATAGTTCCTTCGTGAATAAGGTACTTGGGACTTGATCATCATTTTTCGCTTCAAGCCGATCCTTCGTAGCACGCCTTCTTCCGTGTATGCTCTTATAGGAGTCATCCGCCTCGGTTCGGTCTCCGTGATGATGCCGATGTGGGGCCTCGATACTCGGATTGAACTTCCTCCACCGTGGATTTGTAGATGACGAGGCTAATTTGCTGATGACGTCAGCCCGGATATTCTCCCCTCGCGGGATTCAGTGAATTGTGAAATACCTGAAGCAGGTCAGCATCTCTTTGACCTTCTCAAGGTATTGCTTCATCCTATCCTCTTTGACCTCGTATTTTCCTAAGACTTGGTTTACCACCACCTGGGAATCTCCGAGGATCTGGATTTTTTCCACTTTCAACTCCTTTGCAAGACGAAGTCCTGAGATTAGTGCTTCATACTCCACCTCATTGTTGGTGGTCAGGAAGGAGAACCGAAGTGCATAGGTTACTTCTTGTTTTTCCGGACCGAGAAGCAAGATGTCTGCCCCGCTACCTGTTTTGCATGAGGCTCCATCCACATACATTTGCCAACAAATCATCGTAGGTTGAGGCAGTTCCTCCGCTGTAAGGGCGGAGGTCGGAGTGACCTTGCCGGTAGGATCGACCTCAAACTTGGCTTCTACCAGGAAGTCAGCTAGAGCTTGCCCCTTTATGGCCGGTCTGGGGGAGTATAAGATGTCATGCTCGCCGAGCTCCAGTGCCCACTTAGCTATACGTCCTGACGATTCAGGTTTTGACAAGACTTGTCTCAGGGGTAAGTCACCAAGACTGGATGGAATGGGCTTGAAAATAAGGTCGAGACGCCGCCATGCTCACTAGTGCCAACGCTATTTTTTCGAAGCTGGTGTACCTAGTCTCCGGTCCTTTGAGAGCTCGGCTGATGAAATAAATAGGGAGTTGTCGTCCGAGCTCATCTCGCACCAGTACCGCACTGATTGCCTCATCCGAGGCGGCCAGATATAAGGAAAGGAGCTCGCCTTCTTTTGGGGCGGACAGTGTGGGCAGGTCGGCGAGGTACTCCTTTAGCTGTGTGAAGGCGACATGGTGTTCATCCTCCCAGCGAACCGGCTCTCTCAAGATTTTGAAGAAAGGGAGTTGTTTCAGCCGGGATAGGAACTCGCCGAGGCGGCCAAGCATCCGTGAGTTTGTGGATCTCACGAACGGTCCTCGCACTTGCATGTCAAGTATCGCCTTCACTTTGGTGGGATTAGCCTTCAACCCTTCTCGAGAAACCCAAAGATCCCGTGAATTTCCCCGCTTTCATCATGAACGTGCATTTTTGAGGGTTGAGGTTGAGATTGGCCGACCTGAGAAGCTGGAGGATGGTTCTGAGATCCTCGGCACAACTTTCCATCTTTTTGCTTTTGACCACTATGTCGTCGACGTAGACCTCCACGATCTTTCCGATGTGATCTTTGAAAATTGCATCCACCATTCATTGGTAGGTAGCTCCGGCGTTTTTCAATCCAAAAGGCATTTTTCGGTATGCGAAGACACCGAAGTCAGTGATGAATGCCGTTTTTGGAGCGTCTTCCTTACTCATCAAGACTTGGTGGTATCCCTTATATAGATCCAGGAAACTGAAGATCTCATGGCCCACCAATGCCTCCACCTTCTTGTCAATATCGGGGAGGGGATAACAGTCCTTTGGGCAGTGTTTATTCAGGTCGGTATAGTCGACACACATGCGCCACCCCCCTCCTGGCTTTCGAACGATGACAGGATTAGCCATCCAGGTTGGGTACTTGACCTCGAACAGGATCTTGGCTTTCTGGAGTTGGGTCACTTCGTCCCTTATCACCTTGCTGCGCTCTGCCGCAAATGCCCTTTTCTTTTGTCGAACTGGTTTGGTAGCCGGATCGATGGTGAGTCGGTGAGTGATGAGCTCGGGTGACACTCGCCATGTCAAGTGGTGACCACGCGAACACGCCCTCGTATTCCCTCGAAGTTGATAACATGTTGTCGAATATCGGTGGGACCACGGTGCCGACCTTGACGACCTTGGAGGAATCGTCATATAATTGGAGGTCGTCACCGATCATCCCGGGTGACAACTTCGAGGAGGTTTCAGAATTGCTAGGCTTGAGGTAAGGCCTCATCTTAGCCGAGATCATCAGCATTCTTTCGCCGCTGATCACCTCGATACTCAATACTCCACCGGGTGAGTATCTTGATGGTGAGGTGGTAGACCGAGCAGATGGCCTTGGTGGCATAGAGCCAATCTCTTCCGAGGATGATGTTATACGGAGAGGAGCCTTGACCAGGAAGAATTATATGGCTTTGGTAACCGACCTGGGAGCACGTCCTACGGTGACCGGAAGGGCGATGATGCCTTCTGGTTGTATCGCCTCCTGAGTGAAGCTCCGTAGTTTAGACGATGCTGGATGAATTTGGATCCCTCCGACCTCGAGTTTGTCTAAGCAGCTTTGAAAATGATGTTGACAGAGGTACCGATGTCGATGTAGACCCTATGGATGTTCTTATTGCCCACCACTGCTTGTATGGTAATAGCATCTTGATGGGGCATGATCTTGGGTACTGGGTCGTCGTTGGAAAACACGATGCTCTCACCGTCCCGAAGTCGCTTGTTTTTTGGCTCCTCGGGGATCGGTCTCCGAGCTTCGGTTTTCAATGATAAATATTTTGTGTGAGATTGTGAAAACAATAAAGAACACAAGAGGTTTTTACGTGGTTCGATCAAGGAAAAGATCTACGTCCACGGAGGAATGATTCCCCAATACTTTCACTATATGTGATTACAATGAATGTATCTAAAAGCTCGAGTATTCAAATAGTTGCTAACCCTTCTATCTTCAACCTAACCTCTATTTATACATATTGCGGATCCTTTAAGATTGTTGCAGATCCGATCTCTCTCTGGCGATATCTCATCCTTGAATATCTCATTTAATATCTCTTCTTAGATTCGATCTTGAATAGGGTTTAGATGTTGGGCTTTGGGCCAAACCGTATAGGCCGAAGTAGCTAGGTCAGGCCTAGTTCACGTAGGCATGCTATTGGGCTTGAGCGGTTAGGCCATATCCCATCAATAAAGTACTCAACAAATAAACTAAGATAAAATAATATTGTAGGTCACAAACTACAAAAGGATTAAAAAAACATTAGCATTGGTGTCGTGCTCCATGAATATTTTATCCGAGCAACAAAACAATCAAAATCGAACCTTCAAATCATAATTATTTATGGCAAATACTCTAAATACCCAAATTATTTGCAGTTTCTATTAATAATGTCCAAATCATAATTGTACATTATTAATAGAATAATGTCCAAACTTTTACAATTTTGCTCTAATTCGACTTTTGTTAATTTTTAATGGACAACGCCGTTACAACGCAGCGGACTCGTGCGACGTGGAATGAATGTGGACTTTCGATCATTTATAAAAAAATATTGAATTCTATGGAAGAAGACAGAACCCCAGTTTTCCCCCCAGATAATTCAAAACTTATATGAACTCAACTAATTTCTAATTAAATATGAAGATGGTCGCTTTATCGACGAAAATGTGTCTCCAATCATTATAATTACATATTTATACTAAAAATGAATAATTTTACTTTTGCTACCTCTAATTATTGCATAAAAAGTTAAAGAAATAAAGTAATGACTGAGGATATAATAAAAAAGGGGCCCAAACCTAATTAACCACTTTTATTAAAACATATATCACCCATAACCTTTTATAAAATTTCCTACACCCTATACCCATTACATTAAAATAGACTAAGTTCATTGTTTCCGGTTGACTGGAGAGACGGCTTTCTCGACCGGAAACAGATATTAGTCGATCGGAAATAAGGACATGTGTGGATAAATTGACAAAAAAACTAATATTCTTGTTTCTGGTCGAGAAAACCTTATCTCCGATCGACCGAAAACATACATTAGCAGATCGAAAACAATGAAATGTGTGGATAAATTTAAAAAATTGACCAATTTCCTTATTTCCGATCGAGAAAGCCTTACCGGAAATAGACATAATAAATTGGTCATGTAATGTAGCAAATTAAAAAAATGGATATAGGGAGTACACACTTTTTAAAAAGTATATAGTTGTATATAATTCCACATAAAAAAAACTTACAGTATTTTACAAAGAAAAACACTTATAAAAAATAAGACTCATCTCTAAATATAACATCTATTGAGATACACAATACATGGGGAATGGGCTCAACTCTCTAAACACCGTTAAAAAATTTGAAACTTTTGTAGGAAAATGTGTACGAACAGTACAGAACTCACGCCAAGGACATAACTTGAAATGTAAATGTAGCAGATGATCAAAACTAACAATGAATTAAAACAAGAAACAACAGTAGAAAATTGAAAACCATATTCTAATGCCGAGTCGAGGAGGCCTCTTTCCAAGAAGACTAAATACGCCCAGAGTGCTCTCTGTTACCGCGATCGTCCCCAAAGACGAAACGGCGCTGCCTCGTAGGTGGCAGCATCAAGAACCAACGAGCTCCGCAACCGGACGGAGGCGAGGAAAAGCTTGACACAAACAATGTATGCAAAAGTGCTTCGAAGATGCCGAATGCTTTAGACAGTGGATGACTAATGCCGTGGAGACAGTCCTATTTATAGCGCCGCCCCCTCATGGGAGCATGTTGAGTCAACACCGCATTGATGTCGGGTGTTACGGAGTTATGTCCCCATTGAGTGCAGAGGGTTACACGGTGGTTTCGAGACAACGTGGGCACGCTTTCCGCAGAGCCATCATGTCGGAACGTTACCTACGCTACGATGAATCGACAATGCGTGCGCCCGTGTTCATTGGACGATCCGACCTCTCTTCAAGTGCACAGCAGGCCCAACGGACTGGGCCACACAAGTTAGGCCTCTGACCAACTCCATCTTTGGGCTCGATCAAACATTGATCCAAAATATACGCAACGGGCCACGGAACCAGCCCACGAAGCAAGCCCACGAACAGGCCCAAAGAACTGCTCAAAGACTAATTGTCAAGATCCAAGATCCAAGGACCAAGGACCACGGACCACTTAAACCGAAACCGAACCGAGAGCGAGTCTGCCGGAGCCGGCACGGGCGCTGGCATGGCGGCGGCGGCGGGCATACAAGGCTTTCTGTGCCATCACTTGTGCACATAATTATACTAAGTGTTCAATGAACCACTTATATAGACAATTAATGAAGGTACATTAATCAATGTGGGATAAGGATTAATTAATCCATGCTTATCCCCTTAATCACATAACTCCATGTTTATGGCCAACTTTGATCCACTATTTCTCACCACCGGAAATCGGATTTGAGAATGTGAATACACCACCATCATCTACTCAAACGTAGATCGATCCTATGCCATTTAATTTCACAAAATTAAACGTTACGCCACTCAAAATCTTGGTCAAAGTAGCTTCCGAAACTTGACCATATATATATATATATATATATATATATATCACGATTTCCAACAATCCAACCCCCACATGAGTGAAAATAGCCATATGCATGTATGCAGACATCGTCACCCTCAAGAGATGTTAAAATATTTGGACAGTGGTTTATGGCATCAACCTTCCATAGTTAGTACCATCGAGTACACAAAGCGGATTAGTGGACACGATGCCTGAACTATTCCCCACAACGTGCACCGAGACAATGATATTAACACTTTAACACCTCAACCTCATCCGTTCTCATGTTTAATTCCATTTTGGCCATGGACATCCACTTTGGATTCATAAGTGTTTTGTTTGAAGCGGCCCCACTTCGCACTTACATAGGTGATTCTTTACCGAGTATCTTGCCATACTCAACCTCCTCGAGGTATCTTAGGAATCATTAAGAGTCAACGACTCAACCTCACCACTAGGCAAGTTTTTCAACAATCGTTTGCTTTCTAGGGAACAGATTAACTTGAGTGTTTACACACGAACTCTTATAGCTTAGTTCTCCCATTAAACCAAGTTCTTGGGATCTCCAGTCATCATGGTTGGGTTACCACTATGATTGTTCTTAAGATGTGGTTTTTAATCCCATTCCTTCTAGCAACTTGATCATTTGATCTCGGTTCAACCCTTTGTTAACGGATTTGCCGATTATCTATCGACTTGACATAGTCAATCGAGATAACCCCACTGAGATCAAATGCCTCACGGTATTATGTCGCCGACGATATGTCGAGACTTACCATTATACAAACCACTTTTGCCCTTCCAATAGCTGTGGCTATCACGTTGAATCATCACCGGTGGCATGTGTTTAGACCAACATGGAATATCTTCCAAAATTACTTGAGCCACTCGGCTTCCTCACCGCCTTTATCCAAAGCTATGAATTTCGATTCCATGGTGGATCGGGCTATACACGCCTGCTTGTGGATCTCCAAGAAACAAGACCTCCCCAATCGTGAACACGCACTCCACTTGTAGAAAGTGAATCTTCGTGTCGATATCCACTGGCATCACAAGCATTCTTCAAGCACGGGATATCTCGTAAAATGCAGCCCATGATTTTGAGTATACTTCAAGTACCTCAAAACTCTCACTAAAGCCTTCCAATGCTCCTTGCTTCGATTGCTCGTGTAACGACTCAATTTGTTCACGGCGCAAGCTATGTCGGCCGGGTGCAATTTGTAAGATACATCAAACACCGATGACCTTAGCATAGTCTTCTTGCCCAACAAAGTTCACCCATGTTCTTACTCAAGTGAACTTTGAGTCTAATGGGGTCTTAGCAGTAAACTATCAAACGCGTTGAATTTCTTAAGCACTTTCTCGACGAGTGAGATTGTGTCAAGACAATTCCATCTCGATCTTCTTAGAATCTTGATTCCAAGAATCACATCGCCTAAACCCATGTCCTTCATGTCAAAATTTCTATTTAACATGCGCTTTGTGTCATTAATGACTTGAGTATTGCTACCCATGATCAACATGTCATCTAAATATAGACACACTATAACATAACCATTATCGTTGTTCTTAACGTAGACACATGTGTCACACTCGTTGATCTCGAAACCATTTGCCAACATTACATTGTCAAATTTCAAGTGTTATTGCAACGGCGCTTGTTTCAAACCATATAGAGACTTCACGAAGTTTGCATACCTCGCCTCTCGACTGTGTACAACAAACCCTTCGGGTTGCTCTATATATACCTCATCCTCGAGGTCACCATTCAAAAATGCGCCTTAACGTCCATTTGATGAATCTCAAGATTGTGCAAAGCAAAGAATTGCGAAGCACCCTAATAGACGTAATCCTCATCACAGTGAATAGGTATCAAGAAATCGCATTCTCTCTTTGTTTAAACCCTTCGACAACCAAACGGGCCTTATACTTTTCAATTGATCCATCCGCTTGCACTTTCTTTTAAGGATCCACTTGCATCTTAAGGGCTTACAACCTTCGGCAAATCAACCAAAGACCCAAGTGTGGTTTTGCGTAATGGAATCAATCTCGCTTTGAATGACCTCTCGCCGAGCATTCTCGTCTCGACCGAGCATAGGCTACTTTGATCGAAGTTGGTTCTTCGTCCAACATGAACGCAATATAGTCGTGACCAAAATCCTTTCATGCTCGACTCTACTACCTCGCCTCGGTTCGACCCTCCGGATCGCACTCGATTGCTTATGCGATATCGGTTCTTCCTCCAAAGGTTTAGAACTCGAAGCTTCACCATCGCCTCTATTGCTAGAATCGGCTTCACTTTTATCCTTGTTTTGCTGTGGATAAACACTTTCAAAGAATATAGCATTCCTCGATTCAATCTTCATCCCCACAAATCATATCCGTACCTCGACTGTGGATCGAAATGATAGGCCGCATTGTTTAGTGCATACCCAATAAAGATACAATCGATCGCTTTAGGTCCAATTGTAACTTTTTAGAAGAGACACCTCAACCTTCGCCAAACACTCCCACACTTCGAGATATTTGACGATGGTTTTCTTCCTTTCCACAACTCGTAGGAGTGACATCCTTACTCTTCAATGGAATTTTATTCAAGATGTAGTTGGTCGTCAAAACGCCTTCCCCCACAAGTTCTGGGCAACTCGAACTAATCAACAAAGCATTCATCATCTCCTTAAGTGTTCGATTTTACGCTCAAGAACGCTTATTAGATCGAGGTGAATATGAGCTATCGCTTGATGTATTATACCACTTTCGTCAGCATAATGCCTCAAACGGAGCTACATATTCTCCTCTCTATCACTTCGAACAGCCTTAATTCGACAAATTTTAGTTGATTCTCGGCTTCGCTTCAAGTTTTAAAAGTCTAATAGCCTCATCTTTACTTTAGAAGGTAAAATAACAATATCTTGTACAATCATCAATAAACGTGATGAAGTACTTTTACCACCTCTAGTTTGTACAAACTTTAAATCACACACATCGGTGTGAATAAGTTCTAGATGTTTAGTGTCTGCCTCACCGAATGAAACGGTAACTTAGCCATTTTGGCTTCCACACAAACCTCACATTTCATTTGTGTATTCATTTCATTTAACTTTAGTAAATCTAAATTTACTAATATTTTTATTGCATTTAGATTAACATGTCCTAATCTACAATACCATGAATCAGAGCACTCAGACAAGTAAGAGGAAGTAGATGCATTTTCATTCATAGCAATCTTGGGTACACGCAAGACAACCATTACATTCAATTTGAAAACCCCAAGAAGATAACCCCTACCAAGGAACTTCCCAAACTTAGTCAAGACAAACTTGTCCGACTCAAAACTAGTCTAAACCCTTGTTAACTAGAATTGAGCCCGACACCAAATTCTTGCGGATGTCCGGACATGCAAAGACATCCTTCAACGTGATCTCAATACCGAACGACATCTTAAGCACCACATCACCAACTCCGCAACCTCGACTAAGCTTGGTTCCCATGTTGAGCTTCCTCCCTTAACAGCTTGTAGGTAGAGAACGCATCTTTTCGGCGCAGACGTGCGCAATGCGCCAAATGTCGATGAACCATCCACCTCGATTCTCGACGTGGTCGACTTCTTCGATCACCACAAGAGCCAAGTCATCCTTGTCCCATTTGTCAAGTCCTTCTCGACAACGCTGGCAACTTGTTTAGCTTCTTCTTCTTCGTCGACGAGCCCTTACTGTGTGGCCATGCTTGCCACAATTGTAATGATCCCGTCAAACTTACGGCAACCACCTTCCTTTGCCTTTGTCTTCGACATTAGGACTAACACGTTTGTTGGAGGACCACCTCTCCAATAGGTTGGCTCTATCATCGATCAAGCCTTCGCTTTTAAATCTTGCTTCTTCACGCCGACTCGATGCTAGCTTGGCGATCAAGTCTTCAGTGTCATATCCTTTCGCTTGTGCTTAAGGTAGACCTGAAGTCTCTCCACCCGGGTAGCTAATCATCGTAGCGACGACAAAGTCGTCCGAAATAGTGTGCCCTTCGGCTTGAACCTCGTGTACAATGAGTTGAAACTCTTGCACTTGTCCATGATCGGTCGAGAATCGACCATCTTGTAGTCCAAATATTTGGCTACAATAAACTTCTTTGCACCGCATCATCACTACGGTATTTCTTTTCAGCGCATCCCACATACATTTGGATGTCTTTACAACAAAGATAAACACTATACAAGCTATCTTCTAAACTACCAAGTATAAAGTTTTTACAAAGATAGTCGCCAGTGCGCCAGTTGTTATATGCTGCTCGGACGTGAAAGTCCGTCACTTCGGGCCCTGGAACGGCGGGCTCATCTTCCACCAAGAAGTTGGCGAAGCCCAATGTCGCGAGGTAGAACAACATCTTTGCTGCCATCTCTTGAAGTCGGATCCTCCAAACTTGGCGGCTTCTCGGGCGCATCATCCTCCTTGCGGGATGAACAGCGCCGAGATCGATCCATAATCGATCCACCAACACCACTTGAAGTGTGCCGAACATGGACTCGAATGAGAACCACCGCAGTTAGATCCCTCGATCCAACAATGACCCATGAAAAATGGAGTCGTCGAACCACCGAACCACTAAAAGTGGAACCAATTGTTGAACCACTAAAAGTGGAACTAACAATGACCCTAAAGGGTCCAATGGTTGACCCAAGGCATCAAACCAAACATGGCGTAGCCATTGTGCCGTAATCGGCGCAGCAGCAGAGGCAACAACGAAGGTGGCGGCAAGCAGCGTCGGTGGCGTGAACAATGACATCTCCAAGCAAAGGTATTTAGTTTCGAAAGTTTTAAGTTATTTAAAGTCTAACTCCTTCGTGGCAAGTACTATTTCGCCTTGCGATTGTAGGAAAATATGTACTAATAGTACGTAAACTTGCGCGTAATACAACTCAAATGTAAATGTAGGAGATGATCAAACTAACAATGAATTAAAACAAGAAACAACAAGAGAAAATTGAAAACCGTATTCTAATGCCGAGTCGAGGAGGCCTCTTTCCGCAAGACGAAATATGCCCCGTAGTGTTCTCGGCTCGCGATCGTCCCCAAAGACGAAACGGCAATGCCTCGTAGGTGGCAAAGATCAAGAACCAACGAGCTCCAAACGAACCGGACGGAGGCGAGGCGTAGCTTGGACACAAACAATGTATGCAAAAGTGCTTTCGAAGATGCCGAATGCTTTAGACAATGGGTGACTAATGCCGTGAGACAGTCCTATTTATAGGCGCCGCCCCTCACGGGAGCATGCCGAGTCAACACCGCATTGATGTCGGTGTTACGGAGTTATGTCCCCATTGAGTGCAGATGGGTTACGCGGTGGTTTCGGAGATAACGGGCACGCTTCCGTAGAGCCATCATGTCGAACGTTATCGACGAGCCACGATTTAACTGGATAACGATTCATCCGTGTTCGTTGGACGATCCGCATCGCCTCTTCAAGTGCACAAGCAGCCCAACGGATTGGGCCACACGAGTCGGGCCTCGGACCAACTCCATCTTTGGGCTCGATCAAACATTGATCCAAAATATACGGCAATGGGCCACCGAACCGTGCCCACGAAGAAAGCCCACCGAACAGCCCAAAGAATGCCCCAAAGACCACCCAAAGACCAATTGCCAAGATCCAAGATCCAAGGACCACGGACCACGGACCACGGACCACGGAACCAAACCGAGTCGAGTCGGGCCGGCCGGGCCCGGCCCAAAGGCGTGACGGGCGACGGGCACCGGCCCAGCGGCGGTGGCGGCGGCGGCGTAGGTAGGTGCTGCGTGGGCTTTCCAGCCCATCACTTATGCACATAATTATACTAAGTGTTCAATGAACCACTTATATAGACAATTAATGAAGGTACATTAATCAATGTGGGATAAGGATTAATTAATCCATGCTTATCACCTTAATCACATAACTCCATGTTTAAGTGACCAACTTTGATCCACTATTTCTCACTCACCGGAAATCGGATTTGAGAATGTGAATACACCACGATCATCTACTCGAAACGTAGATCGATCATATGCCGTTTAATTTCACAAAATTAAACGTTACGTCACTCAAAATTTTGGTCAAAGTAGCTTCCTGGAAACTTGACCAAATATAATATATATATATCACGATTTCCAACAACTTTACCTTAGAATGAGGCATATCCTAAAAAAGAAACAGACACAAAATCCCAAGATGTTTTTGTGCTTCGCCTCCAACAGCTAAAACTGTTTAACTGAGTTCATGCACCTTGTTTCACGCGCTTTCTTTCCACTGCTTCACCACGCGCCGCCACAAGTTGGTGGACTCAACTCAAGCTGCCTCCAAACAGGGCGAAAAGAAAAATCAGAAAAAATAAATTGAAATTCCATTATATAATCGATTTATACCATTAATAAACTATTACAAGTTCCAAATATAACATAATGATAGGATTAGGATACTCTGATATGAAATAAATATCAATTGTACCAACTATCAAAAGGAGTATGCATGGATCGACCGACCACATATACCATATCATGATATGAAGATGCCAAGTCAGCAGGGTGACCTAAGGCTATGGGCCCAAAGGACTAGACTTGCAAACCCAGGTCCATAAACCCAGAACTGCTCATTTGAGTAGTAAAATGATATTGCATGCATTAATAAATTATAATAGTAAGGACTCTTGTCTTCGGATACGAGTTGACTTTTTATGGGAAGATCTGTCGCGAGTAATATGGAGCAGGTCTTTGATGATCTATATATGTTCTATTCCTATACGGATTCAGATCATATTATCTTATGCCATATGTACACATATAAATACCTTTATAACAAAGAGGTTAGGTACGCGATCTTAAACTATCAGTAAGGCTTAAGCATAATACATTATTGATTTGAGCGTTGGAGTATCTATACGGAGATTCCCTCCGGCTCTGTTTTGTAGTTAGCCCGATTCTCGCATATTCTGACGGTCCAACAAGACATTCCGGCTACACGCTCATAATCATTATTCAGTCATTACCACGAGATACGCCTATTTTATGATTATTTTGTATGAAAATCTGATTTTACCCTCTTCCCGAGAATTTACCTTGGATGTTTAATACACCATACATTGATTATATACCTAGCATGCACCTATATAATTAATTGCAACACATAGGTGTTTACTGGTGTTTACCTGCGAATTTCTGGGATATTTGATCAATTGCCGACTCTAACTTTGATCTTCTGGACTGTATCACGGATGTCTATTCTCCAATACTGAGTTAGAACAATCTATGAAGAATACTGTAAAATTTTACCTCATATATGGTTCTATGTGATTTTCGAAAATCATAACAATAATAGGATTAATTTATGATTTTCTCTCATCTTGTATTTATAATGTATTCCCATAATCCTATTTAGATAGGATCCTTGTATATCTAATAAATACATTAATTATCTTCAATCCCTGAAGATAAATCATATCTAGAATAATTATCTCTTGATATCTAATAATATCAGATAATATCTATCTAGATACTGGAGATGTATTAAAATAATACATAAAGAGTCACAGTGGGACTCTATAGGATGGGTCGAAAATTCATGCAGTTACAGGCCTTGATGGGTCAGCCCAGGGATCAAATGTAAGGAATAAAGATGGGCCTAAAATGAATCAATTATCATATGTTCAGCCCAGAACATAAATTAACTCATAAACATTTATTTATTCCACTAGAGAATAAATACTGACTTATCCATTTATTACCGAAGTTGAGTCGGGCTTGCGCTTAGACTTATGATTTCTCATATTTAAGATATCGCACGTTCATTAATTATTTATAGCACTCTGACTGTTTAAAATAATTAATTTCTTTAATTCCGTAAGTAGTACAACTCAACATTATTGTTGTACTTGGGCTAACTCAACCTGCAGAGTTTAGTACAATATACATTTTGAGCTCCTTAAGGGGACGTCATCATCCTAAACGGATACGGTGACTCAACATAGTTAACTAGCATGACATACTGATCGAGCTAAAAACACACTCAAATTCACTCGCAATCGTACAAGGTAATCGTAGCGTGATAAGTTAACACGAGTCGTCTCTCAAGGAAAACTTAACAGGGCTATTGTTCGTGTCGCACACAGAAAGCGATTAAAACCTAAACATTCTAATGCCAACGGGGGTTTGAAACATACTAGAATTGAAATACAAGAAATAAAACAGCGATCCTAAGCTAGGGGTTGTCAATCCCGAGCTAAACTAATAAAGCGTTAAATCTAAACCAGGGGTTGTCAATCCCTAGTTGAACTATGAAAGCCATAAATCAAAAGCGATAAATAAAAGCATATGCAATTCTATTATTCATAGGGTTTGTCAAGCCCTAATCTAAATCTAATTGCAGATAAATCATAATCATCAATCCATCACAAAGAACATGAGTAAATTAAAAGCGATATAAATTAAAGCAACATGAAAACAATCCACTGTCACTATGAATTGAATCCAATAAAACCATCACACAAGAATACTTTGAAAATTAATCGGAAAGAACAAATGAATCCAAAGCATAAACTGATAAATTAATCATTCAAAGATGAAACTAAAAACATGAATTAAAACTAGATTATCTGCTCATCCGTCGTCGAAGAGAAGCTCCTGAAGAAATTGGTGAAAAGAAGCCGCGGCTCTGAAGAAAAACAAAAACTAAAGAACTGAGAGTGGACCGTTTTCTGACCTAAAACGCTCATATATATATTAACTGAAGGTGAGCGCCGGTTGCAAGTGAGCACCGGATCAAAATACATTCTGCCTTGAATATGAACGCCGGCTGTGGATTAACGCCGGCTGTGGATTAACGCCGGCTGAGGAAGAATTCTTTCTTCACAAATGAGCGCTGGCTCAAATTTAGCGTGCGAGGTAAATTGAACGAACGCGCGCTGAAACCAAGTGCTGGATGGCCGAGGGCTGGCGCCGACAACTCGCACGGACGGGCCATGCGCTGGGGCTGGTTGAGCGGTCGTGGCGCGGCAGCAAGCCGCGAGTCTTGGGCGCTAGCGCTGCGGAGATGGGGCGACGCCGGAGTGGAGGGGCGGAAGATCGCGCTACCGGGCGACGGAGGAGAAGGGCGCTGGGCAACGGGCGAGCGGAGGCCAAGCGTTGGCTGGGGTCGAGAGCGCTGGGAATTAGCTGAGCGCGCGCTGGGTTGAAGCGCCGGTTGAGCGTCTTTGGCGAAGCGAGTAGCGGGCGCGGTAGGGATCGAACGCTGGTCTTTGGGGTAGCAGGCCGGACGAGGCGGCATCGCGCGCTGAGGATGCGCGAGCGACGGACACAGCGAAGCCGACGATGGCGCTGGAATGAGCGTGCGCTCGAAATGGTGAGTGGCTGGCTGGATCCTGGGCCGGGCCGGGCGGCGCGTGCGGCGCGGGAGCGCCGCATGGCGGGCGGGCGGCGGGCAGGTGCGCTGGCGCGTGGCGTCGCGTGTATTTGTGGCTGGCGCTGGCGCGACGACGCTGGCGCGTAGCGCGCGCGTATCGCTGTGCAGCGCTGGCAGCAGCAGCGACGCTGGCGCGTGATGCGTTGTACGGGCGACGGGCAGCGTACGCACGCGCGACCGTTGTTTGCCAGCCCGCTCTCCTTCGCTCGAACTCCGATTTACGCACGGTTTTCGCCACGAACTCCTGTCGAAATGCTCTTCAATATATTTGGTTCTTGGAAGATCCAGTTCATCCTATTTTCTGCCGTTTTCCTACAAAACATCGAAACGAACGAAGTAAGTCCGAATCGATAAATATTAATCGAACCAACGGCATAAATAGGACAAACCATAGAAAATGGCATGTAAAACAATACCAAAAATCATCACAAAATCATACCAAACACATACAAGCATTGCCACCACCCAAAATACGGAGAATGTTGGGTTATCTCATGTAACCCTCACTCATAACAAGTTAAAGTGATGGTTAGTAACTCATACTCACCTAAAACCTTATGGAGGTTTAGATCAATTTAAAGTCACCGAGATCTAGGTTCTTCATGATGGTCAAATAGAAGAACTCATCTCACTTGATTCATCAATACGTCAAGACGTACCAGCATAGACAAGCAACCAAGTCAAGTCACTTCTAATCTATACTGTAGCATATACAAACAACTCATCTTCAAGTTGTCTCAGTTGTGATCCTTTTTATATCTCAACTAGCTTAACCAATCATACAGACTTCTGTGATCTTCTACACATTGTATGATCTAACTTTTGTATGAGATAATAGGACAACATATGCAATCAAGTAAACAATTCAGATAGGAGATTGTAATAGTGGTAACATGAAACATTGTATACAAGCTCAACCATTCTACTTTCAGTATACAAATCCAATATATTATTAGATTTATGAGTTGAATCTATCAACTGATGTCGTCTGTGGGAAGCCATCTCAAGCTAAGGCGTTGACGCTTTCTCAAAACACGAGAAATTCCTATGTATGAACCGATGAAAAACTCCCTATCGCAATAATCGATTTTTGATCTTAAATATGGTGCATGAACTCACCCATTTATTACCGAAGTTGAGTCAGGCTTGTACGAGAGAATAAATACTGACTTACCCATTTATTTTCGAAGTTGAGTCGGGCTTGCACTTAGACTTATGAATCCCCGTATTTAAGATATCGCACGTTCATTAATTATTTATAGCACTCTGACTGCTTAAAATAATTAATTTCTTTAATTCCTTAAGTAGTACAACTCAACCTTATTATTGTACTTGAGCTAACTCAACCTACAAGGTTTAGTACAATATACCTTTTGAGCTCCTTAAGGGGACGTCATCATCCTAAACGGATACGGTGACTCAATACAGTTAACTAGCATGACATACAAGCACTACCACCACCCAAGATGCGGAGAATATTGGGTTATCTCATGTAACCCTCACATATAACAATTTAAAGTGATGGTTAATAACTCATACTCACCTAAAACCATATCGAGGTTTAGATCAATGTAAAGTCACCGAGATCTAGGTTCTTCATGATGGTCAGATAGAAGAACTCATCTCACTTGATTCATTAATACGTCCAGACGTACCAGCATAGACAAGCAACCAAGTCAAGTCACTTCGATCTATACTGTAGCATATACAAACAAATCATCCTCAAGTTGTCTCAACTATGATCATTTTTATATCTCAACTAGCTTAACCAATCATACAGACTTCTGTGATCTTCTACACATTGTATGATATAACTTTTTTATGAGATAATAGGACAACATATGCAATCAAGTAAACAATTCAGATAGGCGATTGTAATATTGGTAACAGGAAACATTGTATACAAGCTCAACCATTCTACTTTCAGTACACAAATCCAACATATTATTAGATTTATGAGTTGAATCTATCAACTGAGGTCATCTGTGGGAAGCCATCTCAAGCTAAGGCGTTGACGCTTTCCCAAAACACGAGATATTCCTATGTATGAACATAGGAAAAACTCCATATCGTAATAATCGATTTTTGATATTAAATATGGTGCATGAACGATCCTCATGCATAAATACATATTATAAGATTTGACAAAACCTATCACCACGAGATATTTAGTACAAGTACCAATACTACAAAAACAAGGACTTTCAGCCCTAGGGAATGAATTCAGAGAATGCGACCTTACTTCCCAGGGTGGTCAAAACCTCATAGGTAATCAATAATTAACTGTAGGGCAGAGGTCTACCCCCATAATGCCTGAAGGTCTGGTAGCAACAGTGAAGTTGCTCTTGGAAGAAGCCCTGAATGCCAGAGGATTCCCACCAGCCAACATAACTTCACAGCCAGTCAACGAAAACGCATGAGAGGACAAACAACAAAAGGGCACTTATCAACCTGCATAGAAGATATAATCCGGAAAGAGTGGCTAGGGTAAATACCGCCAGTTGTCTTTCGTGGAAAAAAAAAGAAGATAACTGTGATGAAGAGTATGAGGCTGAGCCAAATCCATATGAATAACAAGGATCATATACTTGATCCATCACACCTGACATATGAGAACAACAACAACAATTGCTATATCGGCAGCAGCAAGAAATGAAGAATATCAAGAAAGAGTTGGCTAGCTTAAGGAAACAATATGAGGAGATGTTCGTCTCTGAAATCCACCGGAGAAAACAAGATGAAATGGAACATGAATAAAAAATGAAATCGTGCTATAGAGCTGAAAATTTTGGATATGCCCTAAAGATAGTGCCCAACAACCCTTTTCTCAATAGTCGTACATGTAGACCATTTACCCAAGAATTTAAGGCATATCAACCATGAATACCACGGGATCACAGACCCTCAGGAGCACTTGATGAGATTTGAAAAACTTGCCCAACTATATCAATACACCAATAGAGTAAAATACAGAGTTTTCCTAACCACACTCATAGGCCCAACACAGCAATGGTTCCAACAATTATCACCTCACTCTATACACTACTTCGAGGACCTGAAGATCGTTTTCCTAAATCAAATCATGAGTGCACGATGATCAATGCATGTAACGCATCATTTATGGTCAATCACACGAGGAAATGAGAAAACCTTGAGATCATACTTGATTAGATTCGATATGGTAGTACTAGAATCACAAGACATAAGATCATTAGTAAAAGTTGATATTTTCACTCACAACTTAAATGATGGTCCTTTGTTCGCATCGTTAATCAAAAGATCGGTAAAAAGTTGGGAGGAACTATTGTCTCAAATAGATAAATTCATACATTTGGAGGATGTTGTTCTAGAACTACACTTGGAGAATACCACGCTTAAAGGACCGACCAAAGCCAAGAATGGAGAAATGAATGAGAGAACGGAAAACTCAAGTTTGGAGAGAAAAGATCCGAAAAGGTTTGAGTCATACATCACTCTCACGAGGGAACCAACAACCCTGCTCGAAATAGCCATGAAGAAATCAGGGTTCAGGTTTTCTCTAACTGCTAAAGATGGACCTCAGAGCTCAGGTCTGATAAATTCTGCAAGTATCACAATGATTACGGTCACAAAACTAACAAATGTTGACATCTGAAAGATGCTATTGAGATACTTAACCAAAATGGACAACTCTTAGAATATGTCCGGGTAGAAGAAGTTAAACAATGAAACAAGCGAAAAGAAGATGATAGGCAATCAAAAGAGACTGGGGCGGAAGTGTCCCCTCAAAAGAAAAAGGGTATGATTAGTATGATCATCGAGGGCCCATAGGAGAAGATTTCAATAGGGCAAGGAAGGCATCGTTTAGAATAGCCAAAGGCTGGAATGGACATACCATTTTGAAGATAGAAGAGGAAAAGGTCTTACTCGAAATTTCTTTCAGACCTACATATTACAGAGCATTAGTCAGACCCCACGATGATGCACTCATCATTACACTAATATAGATGGGTATGACATAACACGAGTCTTCGTAGACACAGGAAGCGTCGTCAATGTTATCTTTTGAGGATGTTACGACCAGATGTCCTCCACGATTCCATTACTTCCCATGATCACATAATATTAATAATTCATAGGGAAAATGGCATCACCACTAGGCTCGATCGAGCTCATGGTTATCTTGGGAGATAAGGCATGATGGATCATCAAATCAATTCAATTTTTAATTGTCGATGCACCATCTGCCTACAATGTCATACTAGGGCGACCAGCCTGAAATGTTTTTTTGACCGGTGGTATCCATTTTCTTCATGAAGATGAAATTCCCGATAGGGAATACAATAGAAGAGATGCTAGGAGATCAAGTGTCATCTCGAAAATGATATATGCAGGTAGTAAATGAAGGGAAGTCGCACAAGAGAACCAAGCATCAAATGACATCATCTTATCGTGATCATCAAGCAGAAGTTAAGAATTTAAAAATGAAGGAGCACCACAGGATGCTTTCTCTACCTAGGTACAGCCAACAAAATAACTCATGAATATCGAGTTATTCCTAGGAAAAATAGGCCATGTCACAAAAATCGATACACAAATGCTGGATACAGACGTCAAAGCTATCGTGGCATGCTTGAGATGTAACACAAATGTCTTTGCTTTTAGTTCTACTGACCTAATAGGATTCGACATCAAGGTAGACACGCATTCTCTGAATATCCAACAGCGGTAGACACGCATTCTCTGAATATCCAACAGCAAAACCTGTCAAGCAGAAGCTACCACAGTTTGCTCCGAAAAAAAGACAGAGTTATAAGGGAAGAAGTTAGTGTTGGATTTGTATACTGAAAGCAGAATGATTAAGCTTGTATATAGTGTTTAATGTTACCACTATTTTGATCTCATATCTGAATTGTTTATGTTGTCCCATTATCTTATACAAAAGTTACAACATACAGTGTGTAGAAGATCACAAAAGTCTGCATGATTGGTTAAGCTAGTTGAGATATAAAAAAGATCACAATTGAGACAACTTGAGAACGAATTGTTAGTATAAACTGCAATATAGATAAGAAATAACCTGACTTGGTTGTTTGTCTATGCTGGTACGTCTTGACGTATTGATAGATCACATTGAGATGAGTTCTTCTATCTGACTATTGCGAAGAACCTAGCTCTCGGTGACTTTACATTGATCTAAACTTCGATAATGTTTCAGGTGAGTATGAGTTACTAACCTTCACTTTGACTTCTTAGGGATGAGGGTTACATGTGACAACCCAATATTCTCTGCATCTTGGATGGTGGCAGTGCTTGTATGTCATACTAGTTACCTGTATCGAGTCACCGTATTTGTTTAAGATGATGAAGTCCTCTTAAGGAGCTCAAGAGGTTTATTGTACTAAACCATGCAGGTTGAGTTAACTCAAGTATAATAATAAGGTTAAGTGGTACTACTTAAGAACTAAAGAGATTAATTATTTTAAGTAGTCAGAGTGCTATAATTAATTAATTAATATGCGATATCTTAAATATGAGGATTCATAAGTCTAAGTACAAGCCCGACTCAACTTCAATAATAAAGGGATAAGTCGGCTTTTATTCTCTAGTAAAATGAATAAATGTTTTTGAAATAATTTATATTCTGGGTTGAATATAAGATAATTAATTTATTTTAGACCTATCTTTTTCCTTGTATCTGGTCCCTGGTCTGGCCAATCAAGGCTTATTACCTAGAGAATTTTCGACCACCCACTAGAGTCCTACTCGGACTATGTTCTGAGTATTATATTATTTATTTAATACATCTCCTAGTCTAGATAGATATTATATGGTATCAAAAGAATTAAGAGATAATTATTATAGAAATGAATTATCTTTAGAGAAGAATATAATTATTGTATTTATTAGATGTGCTAGTGTCCCATTACATTAGGATTCTAGGGAGAACGCTATAAAATCATGGTAGGAGAAAATCGGAATAATCCTCATTATCATAGTGATTTTCGAAAATAACTGGCATAAGCAAAAGGAACGATAATTTTGGTGTTCTCTATAGATTACTCTCACTTAATATTTGAGACCAGGCATCAGGGACATAGTCCAGAAGATCAATGTTGGAGTCAACCATTGGTCAGATTGACAATAAATTCATAGGTAAACACGAGAAAATCCCTACGTGTTGCAATTAATTATATAGGAGCATGCTAGGATATAATCAATGTATGATGAATTAAACATCCAACATAGATCATCGGAAGCACGGATAAATTAAGTTTTCCCATCAATTGGTATCAGAGCTTGAGATTAGTATCTTGGCTCTGTTGGATTAATTCACGTTTGATTATTATGTGCGCTATAATTAATTGCAAACCCGACGTTCATCGTGACTCAATTATTATTGTTTTTCGTTGGAATAGTTTTTCACCTCGAGAAAATCAGTTGTTTGATTATAATTATTTTTCTATAAATTATATCTGTAAAATCGAAGAACGAGATGACACGACGGAAGGCGACGGGCAGCAGGTGCACGGTGAGATGGGTTGTGCGTGCATACACTGTACATCCTGATACGCGATAGTGCCTATGCGGACGAACAACAACAGCAGCAGGGCGCGGTGCGTGCAGCAAGCTGGTGCTCGTCGCGCACAGTGCGTGGGGTGACGGGACAACAACGACAGTAGGCACATGGTAAGCGCACGTAGGGCATGCAAATCAGCGTGCGCTGCAACTTTGACGACGGGATGAGTAGCGAGCGCGTAAGGAGTGCGCACTGGGCAGCAGGTGGGGAAGGGCGGTGGCCCGTAGGACACGTGCTAGGGCACGACCTTGCGCCACTAGGCCCAGCCTAGTTGGGTCTGATGCGACCCATTTTTTCCGACCTGGATCCGATTTGACCTAGATCTATTTTCCAACCTACCCGTTTTCTGACCCAAATTTCTATTCTGACCCAAATTACTATTCTGACCCAGATCCAGTTTTTCGGTCCAAATGTAATTTTGATGAGTCGGGTATGTGCCCGAGCAAGCGAGGTCCGTTTCAAAGTCAAAAGACGATTTGTACTATGTAAATTTATGTAATAAATTAGACAGGGACGTACAAGATCCATGAATGGGCCGTGATGAACGAACTTTATTTTATTTTTATCGTTCAAAACATATCGTGGATGTTTACATTATGTAGTAGCATGCAATATATGTTTAATTACATGAAAGCATGGTATTTATGTTTACGTGATTAACTGCGTTTAGCAAGCATTCTTGGTTCATCACATTTTAAAGCATGATTTAGAATTTTGTGAACATTTTTTACATGTTGAGTTCTAGAAGAGCATGTTTAGAATTACGTGATTTGCATGGACAAATCTTTTGAAATAAAAAAGACTAAGCAAGAACCCCGACGTTTTAATTTTAAATTAAATTCATGAAGACCTCCACATTATATCTTTAAAAAAGTGGTACGCACTGTGAGTAAACGTCCACACGCTTGACTTGCTTCCACTGTTTATCATAAGGTTGTAAGATAAGATTTCTAAATAAAGCATTTTAATATATTGAGAAGTGGGAGTTTCATGTTTCAACGTCCACACGCGTGGCTTGCATGTGCGATTTTCATAAGTTCTCTAGAGATGGTGTAAAATTCGATCACAACGAAATTGAATTGGAAGCGGTCTGGTCCGAATGAGTATGCCAATTCAAAGAATTTGATTTCTACTGTCAAAATTGTGGTGACAGGCATCACCTCAAGTACAACTTCCCGTGAAGTCCTTTCTTGCGATAGTGATATGGTCTAGTTAAGATCCAATTATTAATTTCATTTATCATAAGGTTAAGTTAACATGGAAGGAAATTGAATGACTAAAAGGTTAATTTTAGTTTGGTCGAGGGGTTCATGCATAAACGTACACATGCGTGACTTGCATGTGTGATTCTTTGAGCAATTGGAGGTTTCAACCAATATTGTTTTATCAAAAGGTTACAATATTGTTGTTACGAATTATATGCGATCGTATGCTTTTTACATTACTTTTCAAATATGTCTCCTACTCCGATTATCCATATGCTCGTACAAAATCCTTATCTGGTCCGAATTATATCGAGTGAAAACGAAACATGTGGAATGTGTTCTTATCGCTGAAGAACACATGTTTATTCTTACTACTCTCAAACCTGCTGCCCTTACTGACACGTCGACTGATGAGTAACGAGAGACAAGCAGACTTTGGCATAGATCAAAAAATATGGCTAAGTGATATATGATGACTACGATGTCGAAAGGCTTGCAGCTGCAACATCAATCGATGGTAGACTCGATTGAGATCTGGTAAAGTCTGAAGAGTAAGTTTGGGCAGTCGGATCGAACAGTTCATTTTCACACGATGAGAGAAATCTTAGTATGTAAGATGAAAGAAGGATGTTCAATCATGAATTGTAGTAACCCGAAAATCTTATAGTCCTAATTAGAGCCTAATTAAGTACTAATTAGGGGCTTAAAGGCATTGTATCCCTAAAAATCGATAAAGAAGTGCATATAAATTATGAAGGAATAAAAATTCGATTAATTGCTAATCGAAGAAGTAGAATTTAAGAAATATAAATCTTATTTAGAAACAAATTTTATTAAGATAAAATAGGAGATATATGTTTAGTATTGTATGCTTGGATTAAAAATTCCTTTAAATAGAATATGTTTTAAATAAATGTATTAATTATTGTTTATATGAGATTTATTTATAAAATGAAATGGAAGAATGTTTAAGCTATTAAATGGCTTAAATAATTTTATTTTATTAATATCTAGTGATAAGGAATTTTTTTTATAATTTTCGAAAGTTTTAGAATAAATAGAATAAATATTTGATTATTTGTATATAAAAGAGTTAAATTTATATTTATATTCCAATAATTGATTTATTTGTTTTGGATCCTTACATTAATGAGAATATTGAGTTTTTATTATTAAAGAATATTAATGTCTAATATTAGTAATTTTAGAGGATAACTTATGGAAATTTTTGAAAATTTCAACAAATAAAGAAAAAATGAAAAAAAAAGAAGCTATATATATATATATATATATATATCTTCTAGAACAAACATTCATTTGGATCATCCTCAAATCTCTCTCTTTTCTCCCTCATTTTCGATACACACACAACACACACACCAAAATTTTCTTCAATATTATCCAAAGTTTAAGTGGATAATTAAGTGCTAATCATCACAAAAGAGGTAAATACCCTATTTAATCCAAGTTTCTATGGTTAAATTTGAAGAATATGATCTTCTCACAATCCATGATTTTTGAAAATTTTGAGATGAAAAATAGAGTGGAATTGTTTAATTTTTGTTATGTTTATTGATTCTTTTATGCTTAGAATGCTTAAATATCATAGATTTATGGTTTAAATTATTGAAATTGTGGGATAAAGTAAGAATGCATAAACCCTAATTTTGTATGTTGATTATTTGTTATGATTTGAGTCAATTGAGTTTATATATGTGTGATTAAGTGAAAATAAATATGATTTAGTAGAAGATTGGAATAAATTGAATATGTATATAATCCCTAATTTTTGAAAACTAGGGGGTTGGATGATCTTTGAGTTCTTGATTTTATTTTACTTATTTGATATGATATTTGAGATTTAGGATATAATTAATGCTTAACTTGAATTTATGAGATTTTATTAACTTGAAATGTGAGAGTTGAAATTGGTAAGTTTATGCTAAGTTGAATGATTTATATGATGAGTTTGATTAGGCTTGCAATTGGTTATGGATTAGTGATCATTGATGATGGATAAGCATATGTATGAGTTGATTGAAATTAAATGGATTGTAGATTGAAAAATTCATTTATTTACATAATATTGTGGTTGAAGGGCATAGTATAACTATGGTGTAAATGGATGAGTTTAAGCTTGTTTTGAGTTGCTAAGTGTATATTTAGGCATATGGTGATGATTTGGTGGATTTTGAATAAGTTTGAGTGAATTGAGAATGATTTGCCGATTTTTTTTATAAACTTACTTTGCCGAAATTTTATATGATATGGTTTATTGTTAAGATGCTTTGAGAATTAATTTAGTAAGTTTATGATGATTCCATAAGTGAGATTGAATTGCTTGTGTGCCTTAAGTTAAGGTAAGATGATATTCATTGATAAAACTAAGTATAAACTATGTAAATTCTTTTGGTTAAAGATTTTTATAAAACTTCCTAAAGTTTAAGTTACTAAAGAAATGAGTTATCAAGGGATGCAATAGCCTGACATAAATTTTAGATTTAGGTAAAATTTAGAGTGAGATGTGATATGTTCAAATAATTAAGAATGTTTGCTAAGTTCAATAATTATTTTATTTACAAGGGATCAAGTAAGGACAAGGAAAACTTGAAGGACGAGAAAGAAGAACTTGTGGAGTAACGACGATCCAAGTGGGATTTGTTTAATTTACTAACGTGTGTATAGTAGTGAATATTCTATTTATATTTTGCATATTGCTGTGAATGGTTGATTGGTCATATTTTGAGCATAAGTTCATGTTACCTATCTACGGAAGGATTATTAATACAGTTATGATCGGGAGCTTGCAGTTGGGTAGACCAGTCAGGGTATTGAGAAGGAGGCCTATTTCTCAGTACCGAAGAACATAGATAGGGTATGACTGTGATTGGTAACCTTCGGGACCAACACAGGAAGATAATACCGGCATAGCATAACATGACATGTGATTGCATTGTTATAGTTTCATAAAGTGCATTGTTAATGAAAACCAATTCAGGTATTATTTATATTAACCCTTGTGTTGAGCAAAGTTTGGTACGTCAATAAAGTTTAAAATTTTGGCGATAACCCACTGAGTACTTTTTGGTACTCATGCCCTGCATATTTTTTCTGAATATGCAGGTTGAGCTTGGAGATGGCTATGGAAGAGGAAGCTGAGCTAGAGTTCTTTTGTTATACATATAGTCATGCCCTGGATGTCATGTCTTCATACATGACATCCAACCACTCTTTCGTTGTCAAAATCTTATGATCTTGTTGTCAACTCATGATGCACCATTATGTATGTTGGACTTCTATATATATATGTAAACTTTAAATGTTAACTTTGATCTCTCTGTTGGTTATCAAGTAAATAGTTAAACCCTTTTTATCCTTGAAGTCATTGCAGATTGGAATTTATTATATTCTTATCATAACCCAGTCATAACCTGATTACTTAGTTAATCATTTAATTAAGTAGTCGGGTCGTGACATGAACATATCTCCAACATGACACATTTCATGGATAGTCTTGATCAGTTAGGAGTAGCTATCGACGGTGAAACCAAGGTCGATATCATTCTCAACACACTGCCCAATTCTTTTGAGAACTTCCGCGTGAACACGGTCATGAGCAAGACTGAATATACACTCAATCAGTTGCTCAACGATCTTGTGGTAGGGGAATAAATCATGGGCAAATGAGTGCATGCCCTAGCTAGCACATCCATGGGCTCCAATGTTCCATCAAAAGGTGAAAAGAGGAAGATGGGTGCCAAGGTATGTAGAGACAATAGAAATAGTGAGAGCAAGGGCATGCGTGCCACCGACAACACGAAGAAGTCAAAGGAGAAGGGCAAGTGCTTCAAGTACGGTAAGACTGGGCATTGGAAGGCTAAATGCTCTATGCTCAAGGCTCAAGGTACATCATTAGCTCTAGTAATGAAAACATGTTTGATGACTTGTTGTACTCATTCGTGGATAGTAGATACGGGTGCGACTAAACATGTTTGTTACACCTTGTAGGGGTTCCTACCGAAAGGCAGATGAGTCGAGATAATAATCTCCATGGGCAACGCGGCAAAATTCGAGGCCATTGCTGATGGAGATGTTACTTTATGTTTTGATATGGCATTTTTAATTTTGAGAGATGTACTATATGTGCTGGAGTTTTGACGAAACCTTATTTTTATTTCTAAACTTTTTGTTAATGTATATTTGTTATTTTTTATAGTGGTGTTTCTATCATGAGAAATGACGAGTTTATCTGTGGTGGCACATTATATAACTCTCTATATAGTATTTCTGCTAAGCATAATACCTTAGAAACAACGACATACTTGCTCAATCAAGTATTGTCTAAGTCAGTGGATAAGATCCCTTTCGAGTTATGGTTTGGGCGTGAGCCCAAATTAAGCCATATAAGGATATGAGGTAGTCCAACACATGTGCTGAACAAGCTGGCTGACAAGCTGGAGGTGAGATCTGATGTAAGACTGTTTATTAGATATCCTAGAGGAAGATAGATGGTTATTTCTATAGTCCTAAGGATCATAAGATCGTTATTAGCACCAACGCCTGATTCTTGGAGGAGACTACATGAAAAACCACAAATACAAAGTTTAAATCATTCTTCAAGAAATCTAAGATGATCGTATTCAACCACTGGTTCCGTCTAAGGTACAAGAAGTCACGTCTAGTCGGAGGGATCGACACTAGATACTTCAAAAAATTGAAGTGGGTTGAGTTCCACTAGTGAAACCGATTATACAAGTGACACCTAGACAACAAAGTGTACAAGAAACAACACCACAAGTTACTACACCCACCGTTATCATAGTGTCAGTAGTGCCTTGTTGCAGTGGAAGGGTTGTTCATCAAATTGATCGATATATGTTTGTGGAAAAATCTTCAGATTTGATCTGAGCAGATCAGCAGACTATAGTCAATCCATGGACATACAACGAGGGGATACAAGACATTGATGCAGGATAATAGCACACCGCTATGGACTAGAGATTGAGTCCATAACCGCTATGGATGTATACGAGAAGACACCTCTATCAGATAGCAAGGAAACTATAGGTAGTAAGTGGGTATATGTTTTGCATGTTTTTCTTATGTTTCTTCTTGTTTGTTTTTAACTATTTGGTTCCTATTTGTTTATCTTTGAATATCTTTTGTTGGAATCATGTTCATTTTCGTTTTATGTAGGGAATGATGCGTTTGAACCATTTCGCGCATAAAAAGCACACCCAAGAGTCGGACTCGGCGAGCTGCTATTTGAGTCTTGCGATCGCTCACTTGGTTGCAAAGAGAAGACCCGCGCCCAAAGACTGGTTTTCGCCCGAGAGCCCACATCCCGGCAGATGCATCCGGCGCTGGGCGCCCAAAGCAAGAATCATCCCGAGAGCGCCTCGTCCGCTGGCGCCAAGTCAAGACTCGGAGAGATCACACGTCCGGCGTTGGCTCGCGTCCGGCGCTGGGCGTCCGAAATGAAATTCATCCAGAGACTCACCGCGTCCGACGCTGCGTTGCGTCCGGCGCTGCGCAAGTATTGAAGTTCATCCAGAGAGTCACCGCGTCCGGCGCTGGCACCCTGTTTTGAGAACTGACGAGTCCGACGCTGCCTCGCGTCCAGCGCTGGGCTGCTCGCGTTTCGCTTTGTTTTTGAACGCACGCATCCGGCGCTGGGTTCGCGTTCGGCGCTGCGCGTTATTTTTCGGGTGCTATATAAACGTTTTAAAACGCTGAAACCCTACCTCTCGTATATTCATTCTTTAGTTTTTCTTTCTTTGGTGCGCCTCCTCCACGAGACTCTCTCTTCAGATTTTCCAAGTTTTTCCAAGTATTGTTCTTTACTCTTTGGATTGAAGTTATTAATTGTAAGGATTATCATTATTGAATTTCTATTCCTGAATACTTTAATTTCAATTCGATCGTTCGTTCTTGTTCGTAAGATTTCTTTATCGCTTTCTACCGTTTTCTCGTATTTCTTTGATGATGATTTCTATGCTTTGGTGTTGATTAATATTGGTATTGATTTAATTATTCTTGTCTTTCCTTTATTCTCTTCGAATTATGTCTAAGGTTCATCATGTTGATTCTGTGTTCTTCAATCTAGGGTTTAATTCTTGTCTAGATAATTTATTTGCTTTGTCAATTTCCGCCTAGTTTATTCGTCTTTCTTTCCTTAATAATTCCTCGCCTTGGTAATCTACAGTTTTTAAGTGACGATCAAACAACTCTCTGTGATTAGAGTGTTTAGGAATTTAATTTCTTTTGTATGGTAACTTAGTAACGCCCTGTTAAGTTTTCCTTGAGAGACGACTCGGATTAACTTGCTCGCTAGGACGACCTCGTTAGATTGCGAGGGACTTTATTAGTGATCTTTCAGTCCAACAAATTTTGGCGCCGTTGCCGGGGAAAACTTTAGGTGTTTTCTTAATATTACCTGTTTTTCGTTTTTATTCTTCTCCTTGCCTTTCTTATTTTGTACCGTAGTTGCGTTTGATCTCGCTTGTTGAGTGTTGTGTATGCATGGACGCCTAAGTCTAACTCCTAGATTGGCATCCCCGTTAAAGTATACTCGCAAGCCAAGGAAACTGCGACTGCCTAGTGTGGCGGAGTTTGATCACTCCGATTGTGATAGCTTCTGTGAGGATAGTTCTCCCACTCTTGAAGGAGGATTCACTACCGTCGAGAATTTCTTGTTTGAAGAATCCCCACCGAGGACCATGGGAGACCGACGAAACAATAACCATGACAATGTAAACAACAATCATGACGCGAACGCTGCCCCTCGCCTGATGGGGGATTACTTCTGCCCAAAGATAGGAGAGACTACAAACCCTATCGTGTTGTGCCCCGCGGCACGTGGGTATGAGTTGAAGCCTAACCATTTCAATCTCATTCCCACTTTTCATGGCATGGCGAATGAGGATGTCTTAAGCTTCATCAGAGAGTACAATCAAGTGGTGCAATCATTCCCTCTATGTGGCCTGAATGAGGAACAGTTGAAGATGTGCTATTTTTCTTATGCTCTGAATGATAAAGCCAAGTCGTGGCTTATGAGTTTTCCCGCCGACTCTTTAGCAAATTGGAACACTGTGGTGGAGCAGTTCATGTTGAGGTTCTATCCGCAGCAGAAGACCAAAGATCTTCGATCCAAGATTATGTCGTTCAAGCAGGAACTGGATGAGCCGTTTCATGAAGCAAGAGAAAGATTCAAAGAGCTACAAAGGCAATGCCCACGTCACTTTTTTCCGTTGGTTCTCTTGTGCCAATTCTTCTATGACGGGATCCTTAAATCCTATCAGGAAAAAGTTGACGACGCGGCAGGGGGCAACATAGCTCATATCACAGCCGAGGCTCTAGATGAGATTTTTGATGTCATGGCAAGCAACTCTCTCCAGAAGGCATCTAGTACGCGCCGGTCCACTGTCAATTCCGTGGAGACAGGATCGGAATTAACGAGGCAGATGGCACAGCTTATGAGGGAAATGAATGAGATGAAGATGAAGCAGGCTAAGTTCCCTTCACCATCCCAGGAGTTCGTTGCACCTGTGCAGGGGTTCGTCGCACCTCCTCAGGATTTCTCTATGCAGCCTTGTGGAATTTGCATGGAAATGGGACATACAGCCGATGTTTGTCACAATATGGGAGCACCCGTCTATGAAGGCGGAGTAGAGGCCTATGCTATGCAAGGCTTTCCGCCTCAGCATCCCTATGAGCCGAGGCCGACCTATGAACAAACTCACCAAAGATAACTCGAGATGGAATAATCGAGCCAATGTCGTGGGTGGGTTCAAACCCACAAACTAGACGCCTACATCACAAGCAGCATCCATCGCAGTTAGTGCCGCAGCTTATGGTCAATGAAGATTAGTATCGACAAGATCATATCCACCACCGTCATACTCGTAGTATCCCTACCCGCAGCAGCCACCGCCACCTCAGTATCCTTACCCACAGCAGCCACCTCCGCCGCAGCAGTACCCTCAGCAGCCTCCGCCGCCACAACAGTTTCCACGTGGTCCCCCGCAATCTCAGCGGACTCCTGCTGAGGATTCTCTCGATGCCTACATCACTAAGAACAATCAAAGAATCGAAAGCTGAGGTGACGATATGGCGTCTCGAGGACACTATGGGTCAGATTGCCACTTCAATTAATGAGATGAGGCAGCAGGGTGAGAGGAACAAGTTTCTGGGGCAAGCTCATCAAGCTCATGCCGTGACGGTGCTCCGAAGTGGGAAGGTTATCGACAACAAGGTGACTATGCCGACTTCCACGCCTTCACAGACACCCACTGTCGACGCTGAGCAACCTCATGTAGAAGATAAGGTTCCCAAGAAGAAAACGGAGAGTGCGTTGCACAAAGCCTCCAATCCTTATGTTCCACCGGGACGATCTACAAAGGCTTTATTCAAGCCTCGGGTCCCTTATCCCTATCGGTTGACGAATGCCAAGCAAGACCAACAGTTCAACAATTTCTACAAGTTGCTGTCTCAAGTGCATGTCAACTTGCCTTTGTTGGACGTCATCCGGGCTGTCCCTGCCTATGTTAAGTTCTTTAATGAGCTCACCTCCAAGAAGAGGAACTGGGGAGACATTGACAATGTGGTGGTCTCCGAGACGGTTAATTCGACCATGCAACTTCCTCTTCCACCCAAGCTTTGCGATCCAGGTAGCTTTATGATTAAAATTGCTATGGGGAATGGGAAAGAGGCCTTAAGTATGCTTGATTTGGGGGCGGGGATTAATTTGATGCCTTATTCTATCTTTCAAGAATTAGGTCTTAAGGAGTTGAAACCCACATGAATGACCCTTCAATTAGCTGATAGATCTATGAGATACCCCAAGGGGATAGTGGAAAATGTTATGGTTAATGTGGGGGGTTTAATAATTTTGATGGATTTTATGGTTTTGGAAATCGGGGATGTACGGGAGGATGGTAGGTCTCACACTATTCTCCTAGGTAGACCGTTTATGGCCACCACTAATACCATGATAGATGTCAAGAGTGGCCTTATTAAGATGACTGTTTTGGGGACTACGGTTACATTTTCTGTGAGAGACAGCCTTAAAGCCCCTACTGCTCATTATATAGATGATTGTGCTTTTGTTGATGCTATTGAGCCCTTGGTCGAGAATGTATTTTTGCAGGCACACGCAGTAGAAGAGGTTTTCATGGGATCTACCGAATAGGAAGAATTAGCCCCGTCTCTCTCTCTCCCTCCGTTTCTCCAAGCCCAACGCCGCTCACTCCTTCGCTCGGCGCTCGATACCTCCCGTCCGACGTTCTCTCTTTCTGATCGGTGTTTGCCTCTCTCAACGCTCAGCCTTTGTGCCCCGCTTGCCGCCCCCAGCGCCCGCTCCTCCATCATCCGGCGCTGTCACAGTGCTGCGCGCCACAAGCCAGTGCCCAACTACTCCCATCCAGCGTTTTGACCAGCACCCAGCACCAGCTCAGCTCCGAGCCTCCGTGCCATCAGTGCCCAAGCGTCCGCCTCGCGTCCGGCGCTCGAGCCAGTCCGGCGTTCGCCTTCAGCGCCGTGCTCTCCCTCCGTATTTTGCCACAACGCGGCGCGCTGCCCCAGCGTCTGCTACCTTCAGCCCAGCACTGCATGCCTCCGTCCGGCGCTATTTCCCAGTGCCGTGTGCCCATTCTCACCTCCGTCCGATGTTTTCTTTAACGCCGCACACCTGCCCAGCGCTGCACCCCAACACCGCAACTCGCTCCATCCGACGCTACCCTCAGTACTGCGCGCCTCGTGCCACAGCGTGCGCGTGCTTCCTTCCGGTGCTCACGCGCCTCGCACCCTAGCGAGCGTTTCCCTACGCCCGACGTTTCCTTCCGAATAGCTCCAGTGTTCAGTCACTCCTCACGTTCGTCATATGCTCACTTACACGTATATCAACATGGTTCGAACTAAACAAGCTGTTGGCTCTAGCTCCTATCATCCTCGAGACGACGATGCTCCTATGGAGGAACCCGTGGAAGATATTGGTAGAATGTACTCAGCCATATTTTCTATTTATAATTCAGTGGAAGGTTTTGTTTCGTGCTTGATGCCCCGCCGTTCCGTTTCTTCGTTTCCAGGGAAGTCACCTCTTCTATTCTCTTATATATTTTTATGCAATGAGGACCTTGCCTGTTTTAAGTGTGGGGGGGTTTCATTTTCCGTTTTGTTTGTTTTGCTTGTGTTCTGCCGTTTTGTGTTTTGTCGTTTCTTAACTTTTAGTTTGGATTAGAGGGGATTTTATTTTCTTGAAATCAATGGTGCATGAAGAATTATGCTTTAAGTTGAATTAATTGTGTTTTGATCTGAATTTCATTGCATCTTGGTATATGGTTTTTAGTTTGATGAAACTTAGGTGTCAATTTGAACTGTGGGACATGATTAGGAAGCTGTGATTAGATAATGTGTGTTATCGGTTGTCATATACTTTATACATGGGACCCTTTTCTTGTATGATAAAAGAAAAAAAAAAAAAAAAAAAATCTGAAAATTGTGATGTTGAGAAATAAGTGGGCTTAAAATTCGAATAAGGGGCTCTACCCCTCTTGCGTGTGTTGTCTCTCGAATGGAGACTCTATGCTATGGGTATAGATATCTACGTTAGGATACTTGAGTGTATAACTTGAAGGTTTCACCTAACGATTATTGTCCAATAATCAGTTTCAAGTTCCACATATTTATTTATTTTTATCGTTTGAGATATCATACATTAAAGGGAACCATGTGAGTTGTATATTTATTTCTAAAATCATATTTGAGTCGAAGCACAACTATTCTATGATAAGTCACATGTTTGGATTGATGAGTGAGGATCATTGTATTGAGAATTGTATTATTAAGATGCATTGAAAGGATGTGAATATGTGATTGATTCTATTTGAAGTATTGATTCGATGTGTACCATTCTTTTCAAGAAACTAAAGTTTGTTCGAGGACAAGCAAAGAGTTAAGTGTGGGGGAGTTTTTTTGCATGTTTTTGTTATGTTTCTTCTTGTTTGTTTTTAACGATTTTGTTCCTATTTGTTTATCTTTGAATATCTTTTGTTGAAATCATGTTCGTTTTCGTTTTATGTACGGAATGATGCGTTTGAACCATTTCGTGCATAAAAAGCGCACCCAAGCGCCGGACTCGGCGTAGTCGGCGCTGGGTGCGCATCACCTCGTTTGGTTGCAAGGAGAAGACCCGCGTCCGGTGCTGCATGGCTTCCGGCGCTGAGTTCGCTGAGAGTGCCGCGTCCGCGCTAGCGGCGCCCCCGCCGGGCGCCCAAAGCGAATCATCACGAGGCGCTGCGCTCGGTGGCACCGCCCGCTGGGCGCTGTCAAGACTCTGGAGGATCACACGTCCGGCGCTGGCTCACGTTCGGTGCTGGGGGTACGAGAAAAAATTCATCCAGAGACCCACCGCATCCGACGCTGCGTTGCGTCCGGTGCTGCGTAAGTATTGAAGTTCGTCCAGAGAGTCACCGCGTCCGGCGTAGGCTTGCGTCCGGTACTGGTACCCTGTTCCGAGAGCTGACGAGTTCGGCGCTGCCTCGCGTCCGGCGCTGGGCTGCTCGCGTTTCGTTTTGTTTTTGAACGCGCGCGTCCGACGCTGCTCGTTATTTTTCGGGCGCTATATAAACCTTTTAAAACACTGAAATCCTACCTCTCGTATATTCATTCTTTCAGTTTTTCTTTCTTTGGTGCGCCTCCTTCACGAGACTCTCTCTTCAGATTTTCTAAGTTTTTCCAAGTATTGTTCTTTACACTTTGGATTGAAGTTATTAATTGTAAGGATTATCATTATTGAATTTCTATTCCTGGATATTTTAATTTCAATTCCATCGTTCATTCTTGTTCGTAAGATTTCTTTATCGCTTTCTACCATTTTCTCGTATTTCTTTGATGATTATTTCTATGCTTTGGTGTTGATTAATATTGGTATTGATTAATTATTCTTGTCTTTCCTTTATTCTCTTCGAATTATGTCTAGGGTTCATCATGTTGATTCTGTGTTCTTCAATCTAGGGTTTAATTCTTGTCTAGATAATTTATTTGCTTTGTCAATTTCCGCCTAGTTTATTCGTCTTTCTTTCCTAAATAATTCCTCGCCTAGGTAATCTACAGTTTTTAAGTGACGATCAAACAACTCTCTGTGATTAGAGTGTTTAGAAATTTAATTGCTTTCGTGTGGTAACTTAGTAACGCCCTGTTAAGTTTTCCTTGAGAGACGACTCGGATTAACTTGCTCACTAGGACGACCTCGTTAGATTGCGAGGGACTTTATTAGTGATCTTTTCAGTCCAACAGTATACAAGCGGAAGAGAGATTCTGATGGAGAGGTTTCGGCTTTTAAAGGCAGGCTCGTGGTGAAAGGGTACACATAGATAAAGGGGATCGATTATGACGATACATTTTTGCCTATAGCAATGCTTCTGGCCATAGCAGCTCACTTGTACCTAAAGATTTTGCAAATGGATGTGAAAACCGCTTTCTTAAACAGTTACCTTGATGAGGTGGAGACATCTATATGCAGCAACCTGAAGGTTATGTGAGGAAAGGTGAGGATCATCTAGTATGCAATCTCATGAAGTCCATTTATGGACTCAAGCAAGCTTCTCGGTCATGGAATCTACGTTTTGACGACGAGATGGTAAAAACCTATGGTTTTGCCCGTTCCCAAACAAGAGTTGCATGCACTGTTTAGATGTCAACGGTGACGTGGTATTTCTTACACTTTACGTAGATGACATCCTTCTACACAGTAGGCATAGTGGCAAGACATCAGTGTAACCCTGGACAAGCCCATTGGACTGCAGTGAAGAATAGACTCAAGTACCTGAAAAGGACTAGAGATTATATGATAGTTTACCAAGCAAAAAGTCTAATGCCTTTGGGTTATTTCGACTTGGATTCCAAGCCGACCATGATGAGAAGAAGTCCATCTCGGGCTATGTGTTCATCTTGGGAGGTGAAGCCGTATCTTGGCAGCGGTGCATTGTAGACTCCACCATGGAGACTGAATATGTAGCCACATCAGAGGCTTCTAAGGAGACGGTATGGCTCAAGAATTACCTCTTGGAT
Source organism: Salvia rosmarinus (assembly GCA_036937905.1). Taxonomy (NCBI): domain Eukaryota; kingdom Viridiplantae; phylum Streptophyta; class Magnoliopsida; order Lamiales; family Lamiaceae; genus Salvia; species Salvia rosmarinus. Next base: position 44,984,547 of record CM072817.1, read on the forward strand.
CTAGGTGCATTACCTCCTTTATCAATGGAACCATAGATCCACAAGGCGATGTAGCACATATAGAGAAAGTACCATATCATACAAGAAATTATAAGATGATGAGAAATGCTTATAGAGAAAATTGGTACCGCGGACAACCTAGCAGATTCATTCATGAAGAGTCTTCTGCAAATAGTCTACGACAAGCATGTTCAAGGACTTGAATTGCGCAAGATAGACCCTACTTTGTTAAGGAAACTTTTGTATAAGTGGGAGAAAAAAAGTTACGGTGTTTTTAATAGCTAGTAGGAAGACACATTGAATAGTAAAAAATTACTTTAGTATAAGTAGGAGATTATTGGATTTGTATACTGAAAGTAAAATGGTTGATCTTGTATACAATGTTTCTTGGTACCACTATTCTGATCTCCAATTTGAATTGTTTACTTGATTGCATATGTTGTCCATTTATCTTATAGAAAAGTTAGATCAAACAGTGTGTAGAAGATCACAGAAGTCTGTATAATTGGTTATGCTAGTTAAGATATAAAAATAATCACAATTGAGACAAATTGAGAATGAGTTATTGATATATGCTGCAGTATAGATAAAAAAATAACTTAACTTGGTTACTTGTCTATGTTGGTACATATTCACGTATTGATGAATCATGGTGAGATGAGTTCTTTTATCTGACTATTGTAAAGAACTAAGATCTCGGTGACTTTACATTGATCTAAACCTCGATAAGGTTTCAGGTGAATATGAGCTATTGACCATCACTTTGACTTGCTATAGGTGAGAATTACATGGGATAACCCAATAATCTCCGCATTGGGTGGTGGCAGTGCTTGTATATCATACTAGTTACCTGTATCAAATCACCATATCCGTTTAGGATGATGAGGTCTCCTAAAGAAGCTCAAAGGGTTTATTGTACTAAACCCTGCAGGTAGAGCTGGCAAAATGGGCGGGTCAGGCTGGCCCGGCCCGGCCCATCGGGCTTGTTGCCCGACCCGAAATGCTATCGGGCTGAAAATATGGTAGCCCAGCCCAACCCCATCTGGGCCACCGGGCCAAACCCGTCCAATATTTAATTTAATAAAATATTATTTTTAATTTCAAAAAAATATGATAACAATAAAAAAATTAAATCTACTAACATCAATTTCAAAGTAAATAAGATAAATTACATCTAATAGCATCAATTCCAAAGTAAATAAAATAAATTAAGTCTACTAACAAGTCTAACATCAATTTCAACATAAATAAGATAAACTTAAAGTTTCAATATCATCAAACATCTAAAATATTAAAACTTTAAATGTGTGGGCTTTTAGGCTGTTAACCCCGGCTTTAAATTTAAACCGGTCACCCGATGGGCTATGTGGCGGGCTTTTAGGCCTGATTTTTTTCGGATCACTATTTTCATGAGCCCAACCCGATCCCAATTTCGGGTACCCCGAGTCGGCCCATCGGGCCGGGCCAATTTTGCCGGCTCTACCTACAAGTTGAGTGAGCTCAAGTACAATACCAAGGTTTACTGGTATTACTTAAGGAATTAAAGAGATTAATTATTTTAACCAGTCAGAGTGCTATAAATAATTAATGAATGTGTGATATCTTAAATACGAGCATTCGTAAGTCTAAGTACAAGTCCGACTAAACTTCGGTAATAAAAGGGTAAGTCAACATTTATTCTCTAGTGGAAAGAATAAATATTAATGATTTATATTCTAGCTAAACATAAGATAATTTATTCATTTTAGGCCCATCTTTATTCCTTGTATGTGATCTCTGGTCTAGCCCATCAAGGCTTATTACTGAGAGAATTTTCGACCTCCCTCTAGAATCCCACTGGGACTGTGTTCTGATTATTCTATTATTTATTTAATACATCTCCTAGTCTAAATAGATACTATCTGATATTAAAAGATATTAAAAGATACTTATTCTAGAAATGAATTATCTTCAGGGAAGAAGATAATTATTGTATTTATTAGATATGTCAAAGTCCTATCACATTAAGATTCTAGGGAAAGAACTATAATTGTGACGACCCGACTTCTCAAAGAATTACGGATCATATGGATTGTCACTGGTATGATAATGCAGCGGATATATACATAATTAATCAATACAATTAACCATTAAACTACTCATAAATGCATGGACTGAAAGGAATAAATTGTTTCAATACAAAGTCAAGTCATAGAAGGACTTGCCAAAAGGTTTGACGAGCCCGTTTTTCGTGCTCTTTTTGGGGTAGTCCTTGCCCTAGAAAGAGTGCATTTAGTGTGTGTTCTTTGCGTGTGTTTGTGTCTGGGATGACACGCTTGGGATGTTGCAGGTTGAGACGGACCTTGGCCAAGATCAGGCCACCTCCTGTGAGAGAGATAAAAATCCCGAAGACTACCTTGGCAAGGCATTCTGATATCTTGCCAAGACACTGTACCGCATTGGAGCTGAGCCTCATCAACGAGCTGACGTGAAGCCAAGAAGATAATCGAGACAAGGAAGAGAGGGAAAAAGGACGAGGAGTGACGCAGGGGACAGAGGGTAATCCCAGATTGCAGCTGGGAGACGCAGACAAGGACTCTGGCAGACTTGCATGCAAATGGGACGATTCTGGGCAAGATCACTCTCTGCCGCCTGCTTGATTTTTGCCGAAAAGGGAAAGGTCAACCTGCAGCTGCTGAGATGAGACAAACCTGCCCAGACTAAAGCCAGAGGAGTCCCTGTCGGTATCCAGAGCCCGAGCCAGCTGCTGCCCTCACCACCTGCTATCTCGAGATACGTGTGCTAACCAAGACAAGGAGGATGCACTTAGGCCTTCAACATAACAACTCCACACAACAATTATTCAGAAGACACATTCCATGGGGAGTGAGAGCATCAGTCCCGAATTCTCTCTGCATCATATCTCTTTTATTTTCTCTTTGCTTTCATGAGTGATTGGTGAGGAAGAAACAAGTCCTACGGGCAAACATTTATATTATGTATTTATTCTCTATTCGAGCAACTGTTTGCCAGAGACAGCTTTTCATTTACGTTTGATTTCCTACTCAAGTATGGTTTCGTTTATGTTCTTGTTTATTGCTTTCATGTTTATGTCGATTATGAGTGAGTAGTCGGTTTGGTTAGGCTCGGGGTGAAGCACGTTGAGTCGAGGTCATACGAGTCGTAAGGTCTAAACGTACTTAGAACCTTGAGTGGGTGTTTCCGAAGCTCTAGGCATTTATACCCATGTTATTCATTTCCTGGAGCGTTAACTCGGCCGGTAGCCTTAGAGGGAGGGGTAGCTACAAGCAATAGCCGAAGTAAGACATCGAGTTTCTCTTTGTCCCTGGAAGTGCAGCTGGAGTGGGTGATTGTAGCCGTCGTCCTTGGGCAAAGGGCTGCGAGCCACTCTCTTGGGCCGGCTGTGGCTAGTTGGGCTATCTAGTGAGTCAAGCTGTTGGGGCGGGATAACCTGTTTTGGGGACCGTCTTGGCAAGGGGGCAAGGCAGGGGGCCTCTGTACTTCGTCCTAAAATCTATGGGCAAGCTGGGGCTGGGAGGCTTGGTGTACGTGATAAACAAAAGGTCGCCTACCCCTTGGTACCTTTAACCAACAACATACACTCGGGGCGAAAACCCTTGAACCTATGACCGACGTCTTGACCAATATCTCAACGTGCGGAACACTTGGCCCAACTACTTGTTATTTAATCTTTTATCTTGTGTTCGCCGGTTTACTTTCGCTCAAGATCTATCTCTCAAGACATCTCATCGAGACCGTCAGATCGATCGACACCTTGCCCTCGGGCAACCTCCCACTCAAAGCTGTGACAACTCGAGTAACAACACAACCAGCTCTCTTGGGTTCGACCCTTAACTTGCCATATACGAAACTATGTGTTCAAGTTGGAGGAGATTATAAATGTATCTCGACGCTGTCTTGGGACCTCTAACGACGGGTTACTGGGAGGTCGCCGATTGCTGACATTGTCGGGGGCTGCACTATTCTAGTGTTGTTACTCATTTTTATTTTTTTTTGTTTGGTTTTTTGCATGCTCCGACCTAACGTTGCAGGCGAGGAAGGAAAGCTCTTGTTTGACCCAGAGATTGAGAGAACCATTCGGAGAAGAAGAGACAAGCTGAGGAGAAACGCCCCCGTCTTGAGGAGGCACGTACCAAGGCAAGACAACATGGAGGAGAGGAATCCACAAAACCCACCACCTCCAGGAGAGCAAACACTTCAAGAGATGATGTTTCCGAACAACAACAGTCTCCGCCCCTTGGGCATCATTTTACCCGAGATCGAGGATAACTGGGAGCTGAGGCACTCTTTCATGCAGATCTTGCCAAGCTTCAGCGATATGCCGGGAGAGGACCCCTAGTGCCATCTCCAGGACTTCGAAATGGTGTGTAGTACCATAAGGTGTGCGGATGAAGTCAAGAAGGAGTACATCCGACTCATATCCTTTTCATTCACTCTCCACGACGGTGCTCGGGAGTGGATGTACACTTTGCCTACGGGTAGTGTCACTACTTGGGCAGGGCTTCAACAGAAGTTCCTTGAGAGATACTATCCCATCTCAAGGATACAAAGCGTGAGGAAAAGGATGAGTTCCCTCTAGATGGGGAATGGCGAGACGGTGTACGACTATTGGTGTCGTTTCAAGTCCATCTTGGCAAAGTGTCCTAATCACCAAATCTCTGATCAAGATCTGATCCAATACTATGTGAATGGCTTGAGGGCGACTCAGAGGCAGCTCGTGAGTGCTGCATGCGGAGGTTCCATCCTCAACAAACAACCCAGCGAGGCATTCAAACTACTCGCAGACTTGGCTGAGGAATCTCGAGATGATGCCAACGCAATGGTCAAGACGATGCCCAACCCTGAAGCCACCACTTCAGATGGATCCGACATGAAGGATATGAAGGCCATGATGAAACAAATGATAGACCTGCTGAGACCCACTATGGCCAAGAAGAATGTCAAAGCGTGTCAGCTTTGCTTTGCCACCACCCAAAATACGGACGAGTGTCTACAAGTATCCGAAGAAGAAGAGGTGAATGCCTTTGGGCATATCAACAATGCTGGTGGAGGAAACGCTCAAGGTCAGAAGCCCTGCTTCGACCCGTACAACCCACCATGGAAAAATCATGAGAACTTGAGGTACGGAGGCACACACTATCAAGCACCTCCTAGGCAGAACCTACCTCAAGCTCGGCCATCTTTAGCCGAGATAGTGCACAATCAAGGAGCTACCCAAGGGAGGATAGTGCAAGACCTCGATAAGTTCAAAACAGAGATAAGGGGAGTCCTGCAATCAGTGATGACTCAGCTGAACACCTTGACGCAAGAGATCTCAAAGCTCAACCAAAAGCAAGGGACAATTCCTGCTCAAGTGCAAATCCAACCCAATGCGCACGTCAACGCAATCAACTTGAGGAGCGGCAAGAACTTTCCAGGCAGGGAGGAAGCCCCAGTCAAGGAGCCAGTCGAGACAGAAGACATAACCGAGGAAGTCGAAGACTTGGTCAAGGAACCTGAACCCGAGGTGAAGGTTTCCTTGCCCAAGGTAGCAGACAAGACAGAGATAAAGATCAGACCTCCCTTTCCAGGAAGGTTGATAAGGAACAAAGAAGCCGAAGAGATGAATGAGATGATCAAGATCTTTAAAAAGGTAGAGATCAACATACCTTTGATCACTGCTTTGACCTCGATGCCGAGGTGTGCCAAGTTCCTCAAGGAGATGTGTACCAAGAGAGTCAAGTACACAGATGATGCCAAGTTCCAAATGGGGGAGAACGTCTCAGCCGTGCTCAAACGAGACCTCCCAATCAAGTGTACCGATCCTGGGATATTCTATATACCTTACGTGATCGAGACAACGAGGATAGACCAAGATATGCTCGATATCGGGGCATCAATCAATGTGATGCCCCTATCTATCTATCAAGAGTTAAAACTCGGACCACTCCGACCGTCTTGTGTTGAGATTCAGCTGGCGGACAAGTCGAGTGTCTATCCTGAAGGGATCGTTGAGGATGTTCTCGTCAAGGTGCAGGATCTTATTTTCCCAGCCGATTTTTAAGTCCTAAATATGGGCAGTACCCGGACCAAGAAGCAGCTCATGTTGCAAGGCAGGCCGTTTCTCAAGACGGCCCGAACTTTAATCGACTGCGATATGGGGAAGCTCACATGTAAATTCACTGGGGAGACGGTCACCTTTGACATCTACAAAGCCGAGCAATTTCCGATCGACACCGAGATGGTGGACTTCGTCAGTCTCACTGAGAATGATGTTGAGAGATACTCTGCCAACGTAGTGATCAAGGACGTCTAAGAAAGAATCATCCAAGGACACACTGAAGACCTAGAATATCTCGACAAGGAGGAGGTCAAGGCAACCGAAGTGCTTGAGGTAGAAGCCGACCAAAGCGGGGACGATCAACCAAGCTATCAATCACCTCTAGTGCATGACAAGGACAGGATGCAACCTTCTTTGAAGAAAGCCCCCAAGCTACAGCTCAAACGCCTACCGAAGCACTTGAAGTATATCTACCTCGGAGCCAACGAGACGTTGCCAGTAATCATAAGCTCCGAGCTGACGATCAAAGAAGAAGAAGAGACGAGAGCCGTCTTGAGCAAGTACAAAGAGGCAATCGGCTGGACCTTAGCCGACCTCAAGGGCATCAGCCCTACTGTTTGTCAACACTACATCTTGCTCGAGGACGATGCCATACCGGTCAGAGACCCCCAGAGGAAGCTCAACCCGGTGATGAAGGAAGTTGTCAAGGTGGAGATACTCAAACTCCTTGAGTTGGGCCTCATTTACCATATCTCGGACAGCCGGTGGGTCAGCCCGATCCACGTTGTGCCAAAGAAATTCGACGTACAGGTGGTCGAGAATGAAGAAAAGAAACTGGTCGCGATAAGACTCCAGACAGGCTGGAAGGTTTGCATCGACTACAGAAAGCTCAACAAGGTGACGGGAAGGACCATTCCCTTCCTTTCATTAACGGATGTTGAGAGACTCACGAAGCAGTATTTCGCTTCCTTAACGGCTACTCTGATTATATGCAAATTTGTGTGGCATTAGAAGATCAAGATAAGACTACATTCACTTGCCCGTTTGGTACATTTGCATATCGTCGTATGCCATTTGGTTTATGCAATTCCCCAAGGACATTTCAAAGATGCATGATGAGTATATTTTCTGATTTGCTTGAGCAATGCATTGAGGTATTCATGGATGATTTTACTATTTATGGCAAGACGTTCAACCAGTGCATAGAGCATCTTGAGTTAGTTCTGCAGAGGTGCGTGGAGAATGACCTTGTGCTGAATTATGAGAAATGCCACTTCATGGTCAAGGAGGGAATTGTCCTTGGGCATGTTATCTCTGAGAATCGCATTGAGGTAGACAAGGCCAAGGTGGATATCATAGCCAAGCTACCTTAGCCCACCAACATCAAGCAGCTGCGGGGATTCCTTGGCCACGCTGGATTCTATCGGCGGTTTGTCAAGGATTTCGCCAAGATAGCACAACCGATGAACCGCCTCCTTCAGAACGATGTACCCTGGGAGTTCGACGACACATGTAAAGAAGTCTTCCAGATATTGAAGGAGCACCTTGTCACAGCACCCATCATAAGGCCACCCGAATGGGGTATGCCCTTTGAGCTGATGTGCGACGCTAGCGAATCTGTTGTTGGGCGGTGCTTGGGCAAAAATTGGCAAAGAAAGTCATATACTATGCATCAAGACCTCACCGGCCGCAGATCAACTACACAACCACGGAGAATGAGCTTTTTGCCATGGTGTTTGCCTTCGAGAAATTTCGCTCCTACCTCTTTGGGAGCAAGACGGTGGTTTACACGACCACGCACGCCTTGAAATATCTCATGGCAAAGAAGGACACAAAGCCAAGATCGACGGTGTATACTCCTCCGTGAGTTCGACGTTGAGATCAAAGACAAGAGTGGATCTCAAAATCAAGTGGCCGACCACTTGAGCAGAATTTTGAGAAAGGATGAAGGAGATCCAATCCCAGCAATGTTTCCAGACGAGGAGCTACTCGAGGTCTACACCAAGGAGCCGTGGTACGCTGACTTGGTGAACTACATCGTGACCAGAGTGTTGCCCGTGGGGATGCCAACACACCAGAGGAACAAACTCAAGAAGGAGAGTCGACAATACGTATGGGATGACCCATACTTGTGGAAGCAATGCTCAGACTTGATATTGAGGAGATGCGTTCTGGAAGGTGAACAAACAAGCATCCTTGAGCACTGCCATGAGAAAGAGTGCGGAGGACATTTTGGGCACAAGAGAACGGCAAGGAAAATCCTTGATTGTGGGTTCTACTGGCCCACTATCTTCAAGGATAGTTACGAGAAGTGCTGAGGCTACGATAAATGCCAACGCGAGGGCAATGTCTCAAGGAGGAACGAGATGCCCTTGGTACCTATCTTGCCAGTGGAAGTATTCGACTTATGCGGCATGGATTTCATGGGCCCCTTGCCAAACTCTAAGGGAAATCAATACATACTCCTAGCGATTGAATTTGTTGGATTTGTATCTTGAAAGAAGCGTTTGGTTGAGCTTGTATACAATGTTTCTGTTACCACTATTACAATCTCCTATCTGAATTGAATACTTGATTGCATATATTTGTGTCCCTTATCTCATATATAAGTTAGATCATACAAGTGTGTAGAAGATCACGTAAGTCCGTATGATTGGTCAAGCTTAATGAGATATAAAAGTTTCACTGGTGAGACAACTTGAGGACGAGTTGTCGGTATAGCTTCAAGATAGATAAGAAGTGACTTGACTTAGTTGCTTGTCTATCTTTGGTGCGTCTCGACGTATTGAAGGATCACAAATGAGATAAGTTCTTCTATCTCGACCGTAGTGAAGAACCAAGATCTCGGTGACTTACGATGATCTAAACCTCGATAAGGTATTAGGTGAGTATGAGTTCTTGACCATCACTTTGACTTGTTATGGGTGAGGGTTATATGTTCTAACCCAATATTCTCCGCGATCTTGGGTGGTGGCGGTGCTTGTATGTCATGCTAGTTATACAGACGAGTCACCGTATCCGTTTAGGATGATGACATCCCTTAAGGAGCTCAAAGGTTTATTGTACTAAACCCTGCAGTTGAGTTAGCTCAAGTACAATAATAAGGTTGAGTGGTACTACTTAAGGAAATGAAGATATTAATTATTTTAAGCGATGATTGCTATAAATAATTAATGGACGTCTGATATCTTAAATACGGGATTCGAATGTCTAAGTGCAAGCCCGACTCAACTTCGGCAATAAAGGGGTAAGTCAGCATTTATTCTCTAGTGGCATGAATAAATGTTTATAAATTAATTTATGTTCTGGGCTGAACATAAGATAATTAATTTATTTGAGGCCCATCTTTATTCCTTGCATTTGATCCCTGGGCTGGCCCATCCAGGCCCGTAACTACTGATGAAATCGGCGTCCCTCAACCTTGTAAGGAAAGGATTTGATTCTCTTTATCCTATAAGGATATTATTATATTTATGGGATATGCATAGATCCTTTCCATATAGGATTATGGTAATAATCCTTTTCCATATGGGATTATGGTAGTGCATTATAAATATAAGGTAAGAGATAGATTCAAGGTTAATCCACAAATTAGAGAGCATAATTTTCGTCCATCTCCATAGTGAGATTCTCGAAAATTAGCTAGGTTTGAGGGTGATTTCTTGTAGTATTCTCCATAGATCGTCCTCACTCGACGTTGGAGATTGGACAACCGGGATACTGATCCGGAAGGTCAAAGCACGAGTCTCGACCGCTCGATCCGTTCATCCGCTCGATCCACCTCGACGGATCAAAAGGTAAACACGAGAAAACACCCACGTGTTGCAATTAATTAAATAGACGCATGCTAGGATTATAATCAATGTATGGTGAATTAAATATCCAAGATAGATCCTCGGGGCGAGGGCTAGACACATGTCATCCCTACAATTGGTATCGAGCACGGGATCAGAATCTTGGCTCTGTTGGATTAATTCACGTTTGATTATTACGTGTGTTTTATTAATTGTGGTTACGCTGCTCATCGTGGCTCGCTTTTGTTTTTGTTGGGTTTTGTTTTTCACCACGAGAAAATCCGTGGTTAGATTAGATTTATTTTTCAGAAATCTTATCCGTAAAGAAGAACGAAGACGAAAGCACGAAGACGAGACGATGGGGAAAAAAGGTCTCGCTGGTGACCGCGGACGTTTTCTAAGCGAGCCTCGCGGTCGCGAGGGCGATCGCAGCGGGCGCTGGCGACGGGCGTGCGTTCGCACACGAGATCCTCGGGCGCCACGCGAGCGAGCTCGCGGTCGCGAGATTCGGCCGCTGCGGCAATGCGGGCGCGGACATCGGCGGCGCGCGCGCGCGCGTGCAGCGCTTCGGTGATCTAGGCGCATCGTGCGCTCAACAGCGCTCGCGAGCGCTCAAGCGAGCGCGAGGATGGGCGACGCGGGCGGCACGGCTCGGCAGCCGGGGTGCGGGGCGCGCGCTTCGCGCGCGGATGCCTCGGTACCACGGCATTGGGCGGCGCGGCTCGGCGGCGCTTCGGCGGCGATCGCGGTGGCGCGAGCAGCAGCGGGAACCTCAAAGCACGTGGGGTTGGCGGCGGCTGGGCGTGCGACTCGGCGGTGCGCATGGAAACCTCAACGAGGAGCCTCGGCGGCGTCGCAGCGGTCAAGAAGAGCGCAGCGCGCTGCGGGTGCCCGGCAGCAGCACAAGACACGCGTGCTCGGCGACGCCTCGGTAGCTCGGCGGCGTCTTCTCGGCGAGGCGCGGACGCTGGGGCAACTTTACACGGTGAGCTCGGCGGGTCGCGGTCGTCCTCGCGATCGCGAGGCAGCCCGCGAGGCGAGCACGCCAGCGCACGTGAATGAGGGGCGGCGTAGCAAAGCGGGCGACCGGGCGCGCGACTTTCGTGGCAGACGTCCGGTGGCGCCGACAGCGTCTTGTGAGCGGAAGCGCTGGCAGCCGCAGCGCAGAGCTCCTCGGCGGCGATGCAAGATAGGGCAGCGGATGGCTATGGGCGCGCATGGGGTGTGTCTGGCAGCGCGCCCAAGACATATTTTGGGCCAACCCGGCCCAGACTCAATTTTTAGGCCCAGACCCATTTTTCCAGCCCGATTCCAGATTTTAGGCCCGATCCGGCACGTTCCACCGATCCGGCCCAAATCCAGTTTTGACGAATCCGGTCCGTGCCCGTGCACACGAGGCCCGTTTTCGAAGTTTAAATTCTGTACTTTGCTATTCTATGTAATAGATTAGACTTGAAAGTGCAGGTTCCACGAGTGGGCCACGCTGAACGTTTTTATTTTATTTTTATCGTTCATTGCATGTCGTGGATGTTTAAATTATGCAGTAGCATGCTATGTATGTTTAAATTACGTAGACAAACCTTTATGTGTTTTCGTAATTGGATGCGCATAGTAAGCATGCTAGGTTTATCGCGTTTATCAAGCATATTTTAGAATTCTGCGAGTATGTTTTACATGTTGAGTTCTATAGAAAAGCATGCTATGATTACGTGATCTGCATGGACAAACCTTTTGAACAAAATGACTAAGCAAGCTAACCCGACAAATTAATTTTTTCAAATTAAAATGTCAAGACCTCCACTTTTTGATCTCTAAACAAAGTGAGACGCTTTGTGATGGCGAGTAAACGCCCACACGCGTGGCTTGCTTGCCACTGCTTATCATAAGTTTGTTAGATGAGATTTCTAAATAAAACATTTTAAATCTATTGAGAAGTGGGAGTTTCATGTGTAAACATCCACACGCGTGGCTTGCATGTGCGATTTTCATAAGTTCTCTAGAGATAGATATAAAATGAGATAACAAAAGAATTTGAATTGGAAGCGGTATGGTCCTAGTGAGTATGTCAATTCTAAGAATTCATTTTCTGCTGTTAAAAATATGGTCATTGCTTAGACATCACCTCGAGTACAACTTCCCGCGAAGTCCCTTCTTGCGATAGTGATGTGGTCTAGTAAGGTCCAATCGTTAATTTCATTTGTCATAAGGTTAAGTTGACATGGATTGAAATTAAACGACTAAATGGTATATTTTAGTCTGGTCGAGGGGTTCATGTGTAAACGTCCACACGCGTGGCTTGCATGTGGAATTCCTTGGGCGATTGGAGGTTTCAATCAATATTGTTTTATCAAAAGGTTACAATATTATTGTTACGAATTATGTGCGATCGTATGCTTATGTGTTTACATTATCTTTTCAGATATGTCTCTTACACCGATTATCAATATGCTCGTACAAAATCCCTTATCCGGTCCAAATTTTATCGAGTGGAAACGAAACATTGAGAATGTTCTTACTGCCGAAGATAATTTATTTGTACTCACTACACCCCGTCCCAAGCCTCTAGACGATTTATCATCGATGAGGAGCGCAAGGAGCACGAGAAATGGGACAAATCAAACAGAATGGCAAAGTGTCTTCTTTTAGTCACCATGTGCGAGTCCCTGCAGCTCCAGATCAAGAGATGGAAGATGCGACCTCGATATGGCTAAATCTTATGAAATCATATGAGGAGTCGGACAGAATAATCGCTGTCATAATTTGACAAAATCTATAATGTCAAGTTCAATGAAGGAAAGTGATTCGGTGCATGACCATGTAGAGCAAATGATCAATCTCTTGGAGAGCTCGAGTTGGTTGGAGGATATATTGATGACGTAGTCAGAATCGATATGATCCTCAACACTTTGCCCAAGTCTTTTGATGACTTCCGTTATAGAACAGTCCTTTATGATAAGAGTTATACTCTAGATTCATTGCAAGAGGATCTAGTAACGGAAGAACGTAAAATGGGTAAAGGTGCACTGTCTTTAGCACGCACCTCAAAGAAAACCACCGCTTTATCGAAGATGAAAAGGAAAGTGGAATTCGAGGATGCTAAGGCTAAAGAAAAGAGTGGGAGTAATACAAAAGGCTCTACCACGGTTTGAAAAAGCCGAAGGAGAAGGCAAGTGCTTCAAGTGCGGTGAGCCGGGCATTGGAAGGCTAAGTGCCCCAAGCTCAAGGCTCAAGTACGCCATTTTCTTTAATGTGAAACATGTTTAGCGACTTGTTCTACCCATTCTTGGGTAGTAGATCTGGTGCGATCGATCATGTTTGTTACACCTGCATGTGGGTTCTGCGACAAGGGAGCTAGCTAATGGCGAGATAACGATCTCCATGGGCAACGCGATGAAAGTCGAAGCTGTTGCGTTGGAGATGTTTCTTTATGTTTTGGGACAACAGCTTTAGTTTTGAAAGACGTTTTATATGTGCGGATTTCGGTGGAACCTTGTTTCTGTTTCAAATTATTTACTCATGGATATTCTCATTATTTTTGATAGTGGTGATTCTATCATAAGAAATGACGAAGTTATCCGTGTTGGCACTTTATATAATTCGCTTTAAACTATTTCGCGAAACATAATACCTATAACTATGTTGCATCTTCTACAAACCCTAAAAGAGAAAGTTTTCAAGAAGATGACACCACTTTTCTCTCGGCATCTTAGATTAGGTCACATCAATCTAAATAGGATCCAAAGGCGGCTAAGAATGGAGCTTTGGGTAATCTCACGGTTACTCCGTTCGGTCCGCGAATCCGTATAGAAGGTAAGATGTCGACTGCACCCTTCAAAGCGAAGGGTTATAGAGCCAAAGAAATGATGGAGTTAGTCCATTCGACTGTGTGGACCAATGTCCACACAAGCTCGTGGAGTATGCAGTATTTTGTCACTTTCATTGACGATTACTCAAGGTACGGATACATATACCTGCTTCACCGCAAGTCTGAATGTTTTGAGAAATTCAAAGAGTTCAAGGCGGAAGTGGAGACGAAGCTTGGTAAGAGTATCAACTCACTGCGTTCGATCGCGGTGGCGAATACCTCGAGAACGAGTTTATGGACTATCTAGTGAAGTGTGGGATTACATCCCAACAAGACTTCACCGGCACACCACAAACAAAATGGTGTGTCGAGCGAAGAAATAGGACTCTTTTGGAAATGGTTAGATCAATGATGAGTTATGCAACATTGCCTATTTCGTTCTGGGGGTATGCCTTAGAAACGGCGGCATACTTGCTGAATCTAGTACCATCAAAGTCAGTCGAAAAGACCCCTTTCGAGTTGTGGTTTGGGCGCAAGTCCCGATTTAAGCCACATAAGGATATGGGCGATCCCAAGACTGCGTCTTTGAACAAGAAGGCGACAAGTTGGAGGCTAGATCCGACGCAAGGCTGTTTATTGGCTATCCTAGAGGGCGAAGGTGGTTTATTCTATAGTCCCAAGGATCGAAGGTCATTATTAGCACTAATGCTCGATTCTTGAAGAGGACTATATGAAAAATCATAAATCCAAAGTTGAATCATTCTTCAAGAATTAGAAGATGATCGTATTCCACCACCGATTAGACCAAAGTGCGAGATGTCGAGTCAGTGGGAGGATCGACACGGATACTTCAAGAAATTGAAGTGGGTCGAGTTCCAATGGAGATACCGGCCGCACAAGTGGTACCTACCCGACAAGTTGTGCAAGATAGAGAACCACAAGTTAATGCACCCACCGTTGTCATTGTGTCTATAGCACTCATCGTAGTGGGAGGGTTGTTCGTCAACCCGAGAGATTTATGTTAGTGGGAGAATCTTGATTTAGTCCCGTAAAACGAACAGCGATAATCGACCCATGGACGCACGAGAGGCGTTATAAGACAATGATGCAAGATCATGGAACTTACGTTTGGGAGGTGGTAAAGTCCTATGGATTTACCCAGTTGCTAGCGAAAGTTGTGTGTATCATTTAGATGTCAGCGGTGTTGTGTTATTTCTTGACTTTACGTAGATGACATTCTTCTATTTGGCAACAATGTGAAGTTGTTATCGGCGTAAAGAGTTGGTTATCGATCGTTTCAAATGAAAGACTAAGGAGATACAGCGTACATTCTTGGGATCAAGGTTTACCGAGATCGCAAGAGGAAAATGTTGAGCTTATCTCAGGCATCTTCATTGATACTGTGACTACTCGTTTTAGTATGCAGACCGCCTAGAAAGGATTGCTACCTTTCAGACATGGCGTTCCTTTATCTAAGGAGCAGTCACTTTTGACTGCAAAGGAGATAGAGGAAATGAGACAAGTTCCCTAAGTTTCCGCCTTAGGAAGTCTCATGTATGCAATGCTATGCACGAGGCTCGATATCCGCATGCGAGAGCATAGTAGCGATATCGATCTAACCTCGACAAGCACATTGGACTGCAGTAAAGCATATACTCAAGTACCTGAAAAGGACTCGAGATTATAGGCTAGTTTACCATGCAGATAGTCTAATGCCTTTGGGTTATACAGACTCGGATTTCCAAGCTGACCGTGATGAGAAAAAGTCTACCTCAGACTATGTGTTTACCTTGAGAGGTGGAACCGTATCCTGGCGGAGTGCAAAGCAGCGATGCATTGCGGACTCTACCATGGAAGCTGAACATGTAGCCGCTTCGGAGGCTACTAAAGAGGCTGTATGGTTCAAGAACTACCTCATGGATCTAGATGTGGTACCTGGTTTGCCCAAGAGTATCATGGTTTACTGTGATAACTCAGGTGCAATGGCAAACTCGAAGGAACCACGGATCTACAAGATAATTAAACACATAGAGAGAAAGTACCATGTCATACGAGAAATCGTTAGACGAGGGGACGTGTTGATGGCAAAGATTGATACGACGGATAACCTAGCGGATCCATTCACTAATGCCTGCCGTAATAAGTCTACGTCAGGGACGTTAGAGGACTTGAATTGCGCTGGATGGCACCCACTTAGAAAGGAAACTTTTGTATAAGTGGGAGATGTAAAGTGATGGTTTTGTTTGTAATAGCTAGTAGAGAGACACATTGTATACTAAAAGTTTGCTTTAGTATAAGTGGGAGATTGTTGGATTTGTATACTGAAAGCAGTTTGGTTGAGCTTGTATACAATGTTTCCTGTTACCACTATTACAATCTCCTATCTGAATTGAATACTTGATTGCATAAATCTGTGTCCCCTTATCTCATATATAAGTTAGATCATACAAGTGTGTAGAAGATCACGTAAGTGCATGCGATTGGTCAAGCTTAATGAGATATAAAAGTTTCACACCGAGACAACTTGAGGACGAGTTGTCGGTATAGCTGCGATATAGATAAGAAGTGACTTGACTTAGTTGCTTGTCTATCTTTGATGCGTCTCGACGTATTGAAGGATCACAGTGAGATAAGTTCTTCTATCGACCGTAGTGAAGAACCAAGATCTCGGTGACTTACGATGATCTAAACCTCGATAAGGTATTAGGTGAGTATGAGTTCGACCATCACTTTGACTTGTTATGGGTGAGGTTATATGTTCTAACCCAATATTCTCCACATCTTGGGTGGTGGCGGTGCTTGTATGTCATGCTAGTTATCAGTCGAGTCACCGTATCCGTTTAAGATGATGGCGCCCCTTAAGGAGCTCAAAGGTTTATTGTACTAAACCCCGCAGGTTGAGTTAGCTCAAGTACAATAATAAGGTTGAGTGGTACTACTTATGAAATGAAGATATTAATTATTTTAAGCAATGATTGCTATAAATAATTAATGGACGTCGATATCTTAAATACGGGATTCGTAATGTCTAAGTGCAAGCCCGACTCAACTTGGCAATAAAGGGTAAGTCAACATTTATTCTCTAGTGGCATGAATAAATGTTTATAAATTAATTTATGTTCTGGGCTGAACATAAGATAATTAATTTATTTGAGGCCCATCTTTATTCCTTGCATTTGATCCCTGGGCTGGCCCATCCAGGCCCGTAACTACTGATGAAATCGGCGCCCCTCAACCTTGTAAGGAAAGGATTTGATTCTCTTTATCCTATAAGGATATTATTATATTTATGGGATATGCATAGATCCTTTCCATATAGGATTATGGTAATAATCCTTTTCCATATGGGATTATGGTAGTGCATTATAAATATAAGGTAAGAGATAGATTCAAGGTTAATCCACAAATTAGAGAGCATAATTTTCGTCCATCTCCATAGTGAGATTCTCGAAAATTAGCTAGGGTTTGAGGGTGATTTCTTGTAGTATTCTCCATAGATCGTCCTCACTCGACGTTGGAGATTGGGCAACCGGGATACAGTCCAGAAGGTCAAAGCACGAGTCTCGACCGTTCGATCCGTTCATCCCGTTCGATCCACCTCGACAGATCAAAAGGTAAACACGAGAAAACACCTACGTGTTGCAATTAATTAAATAGACGCATGCTAGGATTATAATCAATGTATGGTGAATTAAATATCCAAGATAGATCCTCGGGGCGAGGGCTAGACACATGTTATCCCTACATGGACTACGTGTCAAAATGGGTAGAGGCCAAGGCCACAGCCAAGGCGGACGTAAGGACCGTAGCCGTTTTTCTCAAGTCAAACATCTTTAGCCGGTTCGGTGTGCCAAGAGCCATAATCAGTGATCGGGGCACCCACTTCTACAATGCCACCATTGGCAGCTTACTCAAGAAGTATGGGGTGCATCACCGGATGTCCACCGCATACCATCCTCAAGCCAATGGCCAAGCTGAGCTCTCAAATCGCATTGTGAAGACTATCTTGAGGAAGGCCTTGGGAGAGAGCAAGAAGGAGTGGAGCACTCACCTCGACGATGCACTATGAGCATACCGGACAGCCTTCAAAACGGCATTTGGAATGTCTCCCTACCGGATGGTGTTTGGCAAGATGTGTCACCTGCCTGTCGAGCTGGAACACAAGGCATACTGGGCAATCTGCAAGCACAAGCTTAACATACAAGAGCTTGAGGAGATTCGCCTCGAAGCTTATGACAATGCCGCTATATACAAGGATAGGCTCAAGAGAGCCCATGATCTTTTGATCAAGGAAAAGAAGTTCGAAAATGGGCAAGTGGTGCTACTCTATCAAAATAGGTTCCGCTATGCCTCTGGCAAGCTGACCACCAAGTGGGTGGGACCTTACATGGTGCACGCCCAACATCCGAATGGTGCCGTGGAGATAAGCGACATAAGCGGCAAGAAAGTGTTCAAGGTGAAAGGAAGTAGGCTCAAGACCTACCATGGGCACGACCGAAGGCTCAGAGAATGGAAAGCTGAGCAAGATGAGCTTCATGAGGTTCCTCAAGAGGATCCTCAAAACGCCTGACCTCAAGGATGACGTCGAGCTAACGACGTTAAATAACAGCGCTTTCCGGGAGGCAACCCGGTGGGGTACGATTTTAACCGCTTACATTTTATTCCCTTTTTGTCAAGGGGGTGGTCTTGACCACTTTTAACACTTTGCCTCAAGCAAAGTGTGTGAGTGGGGAAGCCCGCCTCGTTATTTCTTTGCTGAGAGGACTGTTTCTTCCTCGAGGAGCATACTTTCTTGACTGCAGGTCTGGGAGGAACTCAAGGCGAGGCGAAATGGAGGCGTTGTAGCTTGCAAGGCGACAGCCTTGGCCAAGGACATGGGACACGAGGCGGCATCTGAATTTCTGCGGGCTGACGCAGGAGACGTCCCATCAGTCAGCCCACCACCCTATAACCGCCCCAACCCCATGTTCTAATTACCCCCTATTTCGCCTACCCACCTTCCCACATTCAAACCTCACCCAAAAACTTCCCCAAACCAAAGCACAAAAACCCTAACCTTCCATCCATGGTGCACACACGTCCAAAGAAAAAACTCCCGGAACCAACCCCGAAGAAGACCGTCGCTCGCCGCATAAAAATGGAGAAAGCACCAGCCGAGCCTACCGTCGAGAGAAGCCCATCGTTCGGCGATGGAGCCCTCCTCACTGAGTTCGCCGAGGGAGCAGAAGAAGCGCCCATCCTCCATGACATCCACATGGAGGTGGACACTGACAAGAAGGAGAGCCAGCACGGAGATGGCGGAGAAAAAGAAAGAAGGGTCTTCCTCCACCGGAAAGAAAAAGATGAAGGAGACTCCTACCACCTCCACCTCGTAGAAGACGCCGCCAACCCCCTCTCACACCAATCCATCGGCACAGAAACCAAGGCAACGGAGGAGAAGAAAGTCTCCGAGGAAGGAAGCTCCGGCGAGGCGCTCGGAGTAGACAAAGATGAAGGGAAAGACCCAACGGAAGAGATCGAGGAAAAAGACGTCCTCCTCACTGAAGAACGGTCGACGAAGAAGGAAAAACTGACAACACGCTCGTCGAAGCGAGGGAAGGCTTACACTGTCAGCACCAAGGAGCTCGCCAAGAACAAGGAGATGGTGGTGCCCAAGCAACTGGAGCCTGCACTCCTCGAGCAACTGCGTGTCAAGGAGGACGTCGAGCGGCTGTTTAAAGGAATCGGGTGGGGGAAGTTTCTTGAATGGGATACCACAGTCTACGCACCACTGGTGAAGGAGTTTTATGGAGATCTTGACATCGACCACGACAAGGGAGTGCCAGTAGGAATACAGTTCACACTCCTCGGGGAGCGGAGAGAGTTCATGGTTGACGAGCTCAACCAAGCTTTAAACATGGTGACGTTGATGGAGGTCAAGGGGGCAAGTTACAAGGGGGCAGTCAAGGTGGTGCCCAATTTCACGGATGGAAAATGGTCGGGGATCTGATCAAAGCTGGTCGAGAAAGACGGCGCACAGTTCAAATCGTGTGACGCCAAGGGAACCGCACTCAAGGACCCAGCCATGCAAGTGTGCCACCGGATCCACTCCTACAACCTCTTTGGTAAGAAGGACAGCAGCACGACGATGTCAAAGTGCGAGCTGTACACATCCTCTGGGCGATGCACGAGAAGATAAGGCTCAACTTTGCAGCCTTTGCCATCTCGCACATGAAGAGCATAATGGGCAGGGAGTAGCAGAGGCTCTCCTTGTGCCACTTACCGACCAACTTCGCCAAGGAGAACGATCTGCTCGGCCCCGAATTTGCCATGACCCCCGAGAGAGAGGACGCATTTGACCTGAAAGTGCTCAAGAAGATGCTCAGGATCGTGGAAGATGAGGACAGCAAGCTCACCATATTGTAGGAGCTTGAGAGGCCGTTGTTGCCAAAGACGCTCAAAGGCTAAAGCGAGGCGGGACCTTCAAAGAACACCGAGCCACCCAAGACGACACTCAGCCGCCCTTGCAGTAATACAAGAAACCTTGGCGAGATCCAGGCCTTGACTCGCATTTTCGCCACCAAGGATTGGTACCCACCGCATCCCCAGTTTTTCCTCCTTTTGTTTGTGTTTTTTGTTTTTTTGTTTTGTTTTTCTTTTCTGTTTTTCGTGTTTGTTTATTGTGCGTTCGTGTGTTTATGTTTTTCGGGGACCATAATCAGTCTAACACTTTGCCACAAGCAAAGTGTGTGAGTGGGGAGGGCCCCTTGATTTTATTGTGTGTGTTGACCAGCACGTTTGAGATGCGCATGATAAGTATGATCTCGGCATAGACTTTGTAATACATGTTTAGCTTGTTTCAATAAGGTTAGTATGATGGAAAATGGGCATAGCATGCACACCTGTGAGAAATTGAGCCTATATGCTTTATCATTGCAAGCATGATTTCTATTATGTGTGTTATTCGGATGCTTAACTTGGTTGTGCTAGAACTTGCCTGCCGTCTTGATCAAAGCCCAACTGCTGTAGGTCTAAGTGCTCTAGACGATTTAAGCTTTCTTTTCGTAGCCATGGTCAACAATGAACATAAACCCAGATATATGTATCATTTGCAAGCCCCATTTGAGCTGTTCGTTTTCTTTTAAAATTACCTTGTGCTCTTCCCTGACTTGGGGATTGAGAGAGGAAGAATAGGGGAGGGATATATGTATGTCTTGGGCATCATTTTGGGCAAACACAAACATTAGATGCCTTGGCCTTCGGCCGGGCATAATGAGCTTAAATTCAAAATGTGTAGAAAAAGAAAAAGGGTGGGGGAACAACGTTTAAAAATATAAAAAGAAAAAGAAAAAGAAGTCCCCCAAAAATATAAAGTGTGCTCAGGCCCGTAAATATCTTGCCAAGGGAAATGGAAAAACATTCTGCCCAAGACCTAAGTCAAGACGACCTTACCCAAAGCTTAAATACTTCCTACTTTGGCAAGAAGCCACTCAATGCAACCCTAAAAGACCTAAGGATAGAGAACTTTGACCAAGCTATATAGGCGAGAGGCAGAGCGGCAGCAAGCTACGGCACTTCCTTGATCAAGTCATCACTGAGCGTGAAAACCCTAAACACAGAGAGTTTGAGTGTTTGAGAGGATCTTCACAAACTTGCTTTGCCCCGATCTTGATTAACCTTGATACGTAGCTGTATTAATCGCCTATGCCGGATTATCTTTGTTATGTTTTCATCTTATCCTTGCTGGTCTTTTGCGTGTGTTGTTTGTGTGTTTTGTTTTTCTTTTGGGCAAGGAATGCTTGCACGCTTGAGGACAACCGTGGTTCAAGTGTGTGAGTGTGACGAGCCCGTTTTTCATGCTCTTTTTGGGGTAGTCCTTGCCCTAGAAAGAGTGCATTTAGTGTGTGTTCTTTGCGTGTGTTTGTGTTTGGGAGGACACGCTTGGGATGTTGCAGATTGAGATGGAACTTGGGCAAGATCAGGCCACCTCCTGTGAGAGAGGTAAAAATCCCGAAGACTACCTTGGCAAGGTATTCTGACATCTTGCCAAGACACTGTACCGCATTGGAGCTGAGCCTGATCAACGAGCTGACGTGAAGCCAATAAGATAATCGAGATAAGGAAGAGAGGGAAAAAGGACGAGAAGTGACGCAGGGGACAGAGGGTAATCCCAGGGTGCAGCTGGAAGACGTAGACAAGGACTCTGGCAGACTTGCACGCAAATGGGACGATTCTGGGTAAGATCACTCTCTGCCGCCTGCTTGATTTTTTCGAAAAGGGGAAGGTCAACCTGCAGCTGCTGAGATGAGACAAACCTACCCAGACTGAAGCCGGAGAGTCTGTGGTGTCCAGAGCCTGAGCCAGCTGTTGTCCTCACCACCTGCCATCTCGAGATACGTGCACTGACCAAGACAAGGAGGATGCACTTAGGCTCCCAACATAACAACTCCACACAACAATTATTCATAAGACACATTCGGTGGGGAGTGAGAGCATCAGTCCCGAATTCTTTCTGCATCCTATCTCTTTTATTTTCTCTTTGCTTTCATGAGTGATTGGTGAGGAAGAAACAAGTCCTACGGGCAAACATTTATATTATGTATTTATTCTCTGCTCGAGCAACTGCTTGCCAGAGACAGCTTTTCATTTACGTTTGATTTCCTACTCAAGTATGGATTCGTTTATGTTCTTGTTTATTGCTTTCATGTTTATGTCAATTATGAGTGAGTAGTCGGTTTGGTTAGGCTCGGGGTGAAGCACGTTGAGTCGAGGTCATACGAGTCGTGAGGTTTAAACGTACTTAGAACCTTGAGTGGGTGTTCCCGAAGCTTTAGGCCTTTATACCCATGTTATTCATTTCCTTGAGCGTTAACTCGGCCGGTAGCCTTGGAGAGAGGGGTAGCTACAAGCAATAGCCGGAGTAAGACATCGAGTGTCTCTTTGTCCCGAGAAGTACGGCTTGAGTGGGTGATTGTAGCCGTCGGCCTTGGGCAAAGGGCTGCGAGCCACCCCTTTGGGCCGGCTGTGTCTAGTTGGGCTGTCTAGTGAGTCAAGCTGTTGGGGCGGGATAACCTATTTTGGGGACCGTCTTGGCAAGGGGGCAAGGCAGGGGGCCTCTGTACTTCGTCCTAAAATCTACGGGCTAGCTGGGGCTAGGGGGCCTGGTGTACGTGACAAACAAAAAGGGCGCCTACCCCTTGGTACCTTTAACCAACGACATACACTCTGGCGGAAACCCTTGAACCTATGACCGACGTCTTGACCAGTATCTCAACGTGCGGAACCCTTGGCCCAACTACTTGTTATTTAATCTTTTATCTTGTGTTCGGTTTTCAGTTTTACTTTCTGCTCAAGATCTATCTCTCAGTACATCTCTACTGAGACCGTCAGACTGACTGACACCTTGCCCTCTGGGCAACCTCCTACTCAAACTGTGACAACTCGAGTAACAACACAACCATCTCTCTTGGGTTCGACCCCTTAACTTGCCATATACGGAACTATGTGTTCAAGTTGGAGGAGATTATAAATGTATCTTGACGCGTCTTGGGACCTCTAAAGACGGGTTCCCGGAGGTCGTCAAGGTTCAATGTTCAAATATAATCCAATCAGGGTGCAATTCAAGGAACGAGGTACGACCTCAAGTTCAATACGATAATGGAAAGCAGTTATAATCAAAGACACCAAAGCAATATCAGAGTTTAGCAGCAATAAACGCGTGGACATGTATATGACGATACATGCCCAAGGTTCTAGAAACCTTTCTACTATAGCAACAAAACACCTGCCACTCTGCACCACCTCGCACTTATTCTCAATCCCTGCTCAACCTGCACATCAAAAACGAGATGCAGGGCTAAGTGCAAAATTACTCAGTGGACTCATTGCCGAAAATATTTTCTTTGTAAAGTTATTGAACTGCCCGCAATAGCGCATGAGGATTTTAGTTGAAAAGACTCATGCCTATCAAATATTTTATCATTTTCCAAAAGTGTCCGGCCGGACTATTTCATCCACGTTGTTCCATATCTGATCATTCATTCATTCGCGCACTATGTAGGTGGCCACCTACACATAGTCGCCGTGACCGGTCGAGGAGCTAACCTTAACACACAGTCACACGTGTACACAATCTAAGTTAGTCCTTAACTAAGTCGGATCCGATCATGTGACAGCCCGCCTTTCCAAAGTACGGATTAGACGGGACTGTCATCAACTAAGCAGGGATTAAGAACATAATGACCAACAAACCTTCAAGACATCAAACTTTTATAGATAAACACACAACGATTTCATACAAACTAGACCAACAGACCATTAACAAAAGGATTCAACTGATCTGGAGGTAACGTAAGTAATATCCAAAAATATAATAAAGTGTTTAGAACAATGGAAAGCATGTGAATGCATATATGACGATATCATCGAGGTGAACTATTAGCAACAAAAACTCCATCGCTCAACACTTGTCCATCCATCACTCGACAACCGCACATTTAAAACAAATATGCGGCTAAGTACAGATTGCACTTAGTGGACTCATGCAAAATCATTTCATAAAATTACACGCCCATTAGTATAACACGAGGATTTTAGTTGAAATAACTCGTGAATACCAAAATACTTTATCATTTCTCAAAAGATTCGCTGCAGCAGAGCATTTTCATTACGTATGATCCGTATCATTCACATAATTATTCATAATCGATCTCATAAGCGATCTCACGTGCGTAGAAGTAGGCCTCCTTCTACCGACGCCGTGATCGTCGAAGATGTTGCTAACGGCTCCCAATCACATAGTCGGGGATTACTGATCGATCAGGATCCACGACCGCCGATGATGTTGCTAACGGCTCACGATCATAAAAGCGGTGTACACGTTAATCTTAGCCAGGAATTCTGCATCTGACTAAGATCCGATATCGATTTAAAAATTGGGAGCGACCCAATAACTGATTCACATACATCGTTGGCTCGCCCAACAACATGATAGGATCCATACGTTAAAACATAAATATTTTGGGCATGTAACAGTTCATAATCATTTCTCAACTGAAAGCTTGTAAATAAATACTTTTCGAAGAAAGCATCGTAAATAAAAGGGTTTTCGAGTAAAGCCCACCTTGTACACGTAGGTCTTTATACTATGGTCTCTTTCCTACGTCAACGCTCCGTCCACGTATCACCTTAACGTAAGAATTATTTTTAGTACGTCGGTCACGTTCGATAGAGACGAACATAGTCTATAACGTTCTACGTATCAAATAAGGCTAACGTCGGACTTAAATTGACGTTTCCTAATCGATTGATGTCGATTATGAAATTTCTTAACATAAAAAGGGTATTCTACCTTTTTAGAATATAATGTACGTTTTAATGTACTTACGTAACGTAAGTAGCATTATTACTAAACGTACTACGTCACATTGATCATGCATTATCGAATTGCGTGCCCGTTGACCTTGGTCAACGATTTTGGTCAACTATTTTGACCAAGTCAACCAAAAGTCAATAATTTTGACTTTGGTCAACAAAAAGTCAACATTTTGACTTTTTCAACTATTTATGAAATTCTTATCATTTTATGTGCAATTCTTGTTCCAAAAATTCCTATAAAATCATACTATGTCTAAAACATTATTTTAGATCATAATATGTAATTATACTTGATAAAATAAATTTATATCATTAATGTACATCTTATGAAATTTTCGGTAATTACAAATTAAATAGCTTAGACTTGTGCAAAAATTCTTATAAATTCACATGTCACACTATTTTATCATGTGATTAATAATATGTAATTACCTTAGTCAAATAAAATTTATACACCTTAGTATTATATACTAATGTTTTCGGTTTTTCATAATAAACCCATCAAATGATTTTTAAAAATTCCAATAAATTCATAAATCAATTAATCACCCTCAATTATGCTTACTACAACATAATTGTTATTTATTATGACTTATTGAATAATATTTACCTAAGTCATATTTGAAAATTTCAACTTAGGTCCAAATAATATTTATAAATTTCAATAAATTCTCACAACCATATATTATGAATCTACACACTTGATATGCTATTATATCACTTAAATATGAATTATATCACAACATTATAACATATGCATATATTTTCGGTATTTATAAAAATATAAGCTATAGTTTTCCAAAAATTCTAAATAAATTCATATAAGCATAATTAATACCCTAGATCATGATTTCATACTTAAATCAACAATTAAAAATTAAAATCAACAACATATATAACCTCTAAGTTTTCGGTCCCAACATTAAATTTAATAGCATGCTTAATTTCATGATATAATTAATATACATGCTTAATAACATCATATAAACATAATATCTAAACATTTTAGCATATGATTCAAAATTTTCGAAAATCATATATATAAACTAAGATCATAACATAAATTCTAACGGACGAAATTGAAAATTCTAGCACGTAATCGAAGCTCGTAAAATTTCTAACCTTTTAATCGGTTTCGATTTTATTGTTGAAGGTTTATATGATCTAAGTTTGGGATGGAATTTGATGAACTCTCTTCTTTTCTTCACTAAGGTTTCAAATTAAGGGGAGCAAAATGGAGAAGTGGAGAGCTTAGGTTATATTTATAGATGTACACAAGTTGTAGCTTAATTATTACACTAAAAATATCTAATACACTTGCTATCCAATGTCAAAATAATCGGCCACCTCCTTTGGCTAAAGACAAAAAATTTAATTCTTATCATATACAACTCATCATATCTCTTATCCTTTAATTAAATACATTGCATGCTATTTTAATTAAATCATTACATTGTTGCAAGTTGTGTGTGTGTCGCCATTTTCAATCAATTAGTATTGATTATTTATTTTATTGCTACATTATATATTTTATTATATTATATTATAATTAATTTATAAATTATAGCATATTTATCAAGTGTAAAATGAATTAATCACATAATGTCACCTATGTGACATTCTCGGCCATGCTCAAATAAATAGGATGAATTTCTATTATTTTTATATTATATACTATATTATTATCATATTATTATTATATTATAAAGTTGCTTTTGGAAAAGTCAAATATTTCAACTATACAAATGTCATTAATATAAGGTATGAAATCAAATATTTTCCAACCATTTTTTCAACATTTTCGGCTCTCACAATAAATGAGCATTGGATGATTTGTTTTATTAGCTAATTAATGCTACTTTACAACTAATACAAGATAGGATACAACTCATTACTCTCATTAATTGTTGTAGGATATTTATGCATAAAATCATACTAAAATCCTTAAGAATTTTCGCCAATTTCATGCAAGTGTGCTCTCACACTTGTGCAAATTGTATTACACCTCATTTAGTCCTTAATGACATCATAATAATATAATAATTATCATATATCATTAATTAGGTAAGAAATAAATATTAAATCATACTTTAAAACTCACAATTTTCGAAAATCATTAAGACATTGCCAAACATTTTATTTCCTTGTATAAAATAGCTACTACACATTTATGTGACATATTATATGTCTTAGATAATATATTTAATCATAGAAAAGTATTTAAAATAATTTAGGTCTTAAAAACCCTAATTTAAATACTTAGGGTTTTCGAAACCCATAAATAAGGTACATTGCATTCTTTGAATTTTCTAGCATTATTTAATGATAAATAATGCTCTTATATAATAATATAATCATAGGAATTTGAATTTTATAATTCCGAGATCATATGCTAAAGTTATCGCATTATCTCTAAACGTAGACGTTTGAAACGTCTCTAAATTCTCATAGCTTAATTATCTCCAAAATGTTCAAAATAAAGTTTTTTACAACTTTATTTATTCCTATAATAATAGGAATTTCGAAATTAAGCTTAACTGCTTAATAATACTGTAAGATGTAAACGTCGAATTTATTCAACGTTAGAAAATTACGTTCGAAGGAATATTAAAATTTATATTCCTTAATTCACTAAGGCTCAGTGAATCTCATACAGAAATTATCCAATTATGCTTGATCAAAGTCAAGAGTTGACTAATTAAGATTTTAATTATCGAATTAATAATCCTAATTATGGAATTTATTATCGTAATTTAGTACTAAAATTACGGGATATTACAGATCATTACCCATTTTTAACGTTGGTGGACCAACACATTCACATACCACATTGGATATACCAATCTCAGATAGGATCACAACAAAACATAAACATTTGGCAGTCAATAACAGTTTATGTAATAACATTTCATAAAGCTTTTGTAACTCATGCTTTGAGATAGACATGCATGTCATTTTTGTTTCAAGAGAGCCCACCTACTAGTCCGAAGCTATAAGTTCTAAGCGGGGTAGGGTGTGGTGTCCTTCCTCGGTAACTACGTACGAACAAGACCTTCATAAGAAAATAACTTTTCTTAGATTCCTTCTATTGGTCGAGGGTCGTTTATAAATTACGACTTAAAGTTCACAATTTAGGGTTTCTTTGTGATTTCTTGTGATGGGTTTAAGATAATTTCTATTATCTTACATTCTCAATTCCCAAACTATATCCCTTCATCTTTCATAGACGAACCTCAACTTATGAGTCATATACTCTGAGTCTAACCTTGACTCTAACCTTGGTGTTCGTCTAAACGTTATTACGTTATAAAGTGTTGGTACTCAAGTTATGATTGTATGTTAGGATATTCTCAAGCCACTAGCTAGACTTAACAATTGTAGTTACGTCCTAGTATGTTATGCTTGACGACTTGTCGTATTAACACGACGAATGAAAGGAAATCTTGACTTATGATTCAAGTGATCACATACTATCATGTAAGTAAGTACTTAGAAATAGATGAAGTTCTTTGTGAATACTAACTCGACCTTTGAGACATAAGGATTGACATCTTATGTTTGAATCTTAGCTTACACTTTTCGACATTGTTTGTTCCCCTCAGCTCGTCGGAGATTGTGTAAGTTATATAACCGCTATTTGTATCGAGTTGTCTTAACGCTCAATCTAATATCGTATTAGGTTATCGTTGTTGAGTATTCACGTAAGTCGGCTTTTGTTTCTTTACTTAGGAACTCACGTTTGAGTATCCTATTATCAATAGAAAACTCTGGTTTGTGTCTAACTTCGATTCTCATTAATTCCTCATAAATTATTGAAACTTGTCGATTTCTTTTGGATTCTCGTACCTAGAGTACTATGTTGTTTACGTTTGAGGTTTTTGTTTGTCGGCATAATATAAATAAACTATACAACATCATCCAACACCATACATAACATAAACCATACTAAAGCATTTGTCACGACCCGACTATTTAATTACTTAATTAACTAAATAATCAAGCCGTGACTGGTTTAATTAACGATAATCTTTCAATAAAAGAATGATTTAGAAGATAGGTTTTGGAAACAAACGGACAATATAACGTTTGAAAATTAAGTAAGCCAACCTGCACTCAGAAAATATCCAACTACAGCAATTATCGAAATGAGGACACAGCCTCACCAATTATATAAAAAAAAAAGTTTCAAAATATTTACATGATTCATCAAAAGTACAGTTTCAAAGTTTCAAAGTTCAGCAGCGGAAGATCAATGAATATCATGTATGAAGACATGATATTCAACATATCCAAATAGAGTAAAAGATCAAAAGGACATCTCAGCTCAGTTTTCCAGCCACAACTCTTTCATACTCAACCTGCATAATAAAAACATTTTGGAGGATATGAGTACCAGAAAGTACTCAGTGGATAATGCCAATATATCTTTCAAAGTAACATTTCATTCAAGAAAACCTTTCTTTCAAATAGTAGTTCATAAGACGATTACATTGATGTTCATAAGAAAACTTTCACATAATAACATATCACCACACTTTATTTTGAAACATACCGGCATAACATACCCGAGTTGGTCCGAAGGATCACAACTACGGTCATACCCTATCTACGTCATTCGGTAAAGGAAGTAGGCCTCCTCCCACGATTACCATGGCGCCTACATGAGCAAGCTCACGACCATCTACATGTGCACGAATTCACATTTTCCCACCGCAGATAGGTAATTGCCGTCATACCCACAATGTGGTAAAACATTTATCATGATTATCATGTGGTGATCAAATGTTTTCACAAGAAATCAAACTCATAACATATCATATGTTTAGCTTCAAAATAAAGTTCAGAATGTCATTACCCACCTCGTGACGTTCAATCCAACAAGTTTGGTTCTTCGTTCTTTACTTCCGGTTTCTCTGCTTTGGATCCTTATAACATAAGATTATCATTGACTTTAGTAATCCTTCTTACTAATTTAGATATATATTAACAACTATCAATTAACATACAAATTATCTTACTAACGCCTAATTCTACCGAAATTTCGCAGAGTAACATCCGTAATATGTATAGCCCAAACATACCAAACTACTCCAAAGTCATCCCAAACTCCCCAATATCATCATCACATCATCAAATATACATTTAAGAACTCTATGTGAGATTAATATCACATATTTCAACGTTAATCGCCTAAGGCGATTTAACTACATTCGATATTTTGAATATCTATAGCCTATTCAACATCAAATATCATATAATTATACTTAATTAGCATCATTGATCATTATTTCATCATTCATTCAAGTCTTACTTAAGAATTTTCACATAAAATCATAACTTTAGTCTTAAACTTTAATTTTCTAACTTTTGATACTTATGTTCAAAAATTCCCAATAATTCTACTTAAGCTTTATTTTTATCATAGATCTCAAATATCAATTCAAATCCATCAAATAAAATCAAGAAATCATAGTTCCTAATGTCCCCTTCATTTTCGAAATTTTTGAACATAATGCATATGATTAAATTAAATTCCTATAAATTCATTTTATACATTATTTATATCTCTAAACATAATTATCATGTCAAATGGATCAAATAAAATCAAAATCATCAAGTTCATACTACATGAAATTTTCGAAAATTTCAATAATAAACATGCATGGTTTAATTTTTAATTTCTTCATTTATATGATGTTTATAAGCATATGTAAACATATATTCAAGCTTAATTCAATCATATCATAACATATGAATCATATTCAAAAATTAGGGTTTAGGTACCATTCTTTAATTTTTCATTTTCATGAATTTAAACAAATTAAATCCATAATACATGTTAATCTAACTCTATAAACATAATTAAATCAATACATCTAATAAAATTTAAACAAATCATCCATAGCTAACACTTTAAAATTTTCGAAAATTATAAAGGGATAGAACATGCTATTTTAAAATTTAAACAATGAAATTATTGATCATAAGAGGTATTTACCTTGCTAAGATTAATTCCCCTTTAATTCCAAGTCTAATTATATGGTAAAAGTGTAGATGAAATTTTTAGTGTGTGTTTTGTGTGTGTGGATCGCAAGTTTGGAGAAGAAAAGGGGTTTGGAAGATGATTTTATTCATGTATTATTCTTCTAGATATTTAATTTAAATTTCATGTGCATTTATGTAAAATTTCAAGATAATAATACACAAATTTCAAAAATATTATAAATGCACTCTTAACTTTGCTAATTCCAAATTTTAATGTAATTCAATTAATAGGATTATATTTCAAGTAAATTATAAAATCTAATATAACTTATATTCATGATTTAATTTAGATTCATATAGCATAATTTAAATCACTTTATTCAATAAAATTCAATTCATTATTATAATACTTCTTAAATTTGAAAATTACATAAATAAGTTCTTTAATCATTAGTTATTAATAAAACAAATTTATCCAAGACTTTAATATCTTGAATAATATTTTATCTCATTTTATAAGAAAAATAACATAAAAAAAATAATTAATGTAATTCATAACATAATTTCCAAGTAATAGCATTTTTCATGCACACAATTATAAATAAACACATAATTCACATTTTATCAAATTTAAACTCATTTCTAATAATTCTCTACATTTTCCGATTCCATATAATTAAATCTTAAATTAATCGGATTCATACCGATTAATATTTCACTATATTAAATTTTACGAATTCTTAAGGCTTAAATAGCTTTTAAGCCTTTAATAATACTTAATTAAACTTTATTAATTACTATAAAATTTCGGGCCACTACAGCATTAGAAAGTAATAATTTCTAACATAATACATAATCATTGTGTATGTGTGCATGAGTGTTCCAATCATTCATCATAACCACATATATACCATTCATTCTAAACTTATATATTAACTATTATTGCATCATTCACAATTTAAATCAAACTCATGCTTAACAATTTTGCTATGTTTTCGGTAATTAGCAACAATTAGCATAAGTATCCAATAAATTCCAATAAAATCCTATTATGCTCCTATCATACTATAGGATTTAATTACCAACTCAATATCATCAAATAAAATTTTAAATCATGAGTTTAAAGTACTAAAGTTTTCGGTAATTTGTATTTATTGAACATTCGTGTTGAATAAATTCCACAAAAATCATATCACGCGTATATCATATACTAAACATGAAATATCATCTCATGTCATACATTGAAATTAAAATACATGCTCATTACTCTATATATATTTACGATAATGTCTATATATATATATATATATATATATATATATATATATATATATACTCAAATAATTTCTACCAACTTCACAACATGTTTATAATATGTACTAAACATGTAATATTAACCTTAAACATCAACTAATATTTATAATATGAACTAAATGCTTGGAATTCTTTTTGTCCTCACACATATATTACATATGTGTTCAATAAATTTCCAACAATGCATAATAGGTTCATATTATTTCTAAATATCATATATTATATTATTTTCAACAAATAAAAATCAAATAAATCTTAGAATATTTATACATAGTTTCTGCCTTTTCATAAAAATAGGAGTAGTGTCTCAAAAATTTCAAGATTAATATATGATGTTCATATCATATATTAAACACTATTTCTCCACAAATAAAATCAAACAATGACTTAAAAATACTTAAATAAATTCTGCCCTTTTGTGAAAAATAGGATTAGTGTTTCAATAATTTCAAGATTAATATATGATGTTCATATCATATATTAAACACTATACCTCAACTATTTTCCAACAAATAAAATCAAAATAAATACAAGAAAATTCCAAAAATTCCTATATTTATTCTACATGCTCCTAACACATCAAAAAACAACAATATGAAATAACATTCACAACAACTTGCTTCATCTTCTACAAACAAAATTCTAACAAAATTAAAAAATAATAAACAAGCTCCAAAAATTCTCAAAATTTAAACACAACTTTAGAACATATTTCTAAGCATATTTCATTCATGGCTTGAGAGCATTTGGTGCTCAAAAGTCATGAAGAAAATGAAGAACAAAAATTAGGGTTCTTCATGAAATAATTCCAAAAAAAATCTAAAAAAAATTCTACTCTATTAAAATTGGAGAGAATGATGAATTATACCTTTGTATGGTCTTAAAAAATTATTTGGATGGTTGGATGGAGGATTGAAGCTTGGAGAAGGTGAAGAAATTTGAAAACAAAGAGAGAACTTTGTTCCAAAGAGAGAGAGAGAGAATGGCTCGGTTGCTACTATAATTTGGCAGCAAATGTGCTGTTGTAAGCTCATATGGGGTGCCCTTGATGGTAGTTGGGAGAAAGACTAGTCAAATTACCCGATTTGGCATGTTAATACCGGTTCTTTAAGTTTTATCGCACTTTTGATTGATTTCTCAGAACCTTAAGGTTTTATTTTCTCAAATAGCCTTAAAAAGACTTATTTCATAGTTTATAATAATTTCATGAAGTTCGGATGGCATCCGGTAAGTCAATTCTGAATTATCGCAGAAAAACAGCGTCCAACGATTAAATTATGCTCATTCGAAATTCTATTGAATTATTGAGATTTCATAATTATTTTGAGTCTTTAAATCATTTCTTGAGTTTCAGTTCGTTCGGATCAGTTTAGAATTTTTCCGGTATATATTCCCAGCGTTCGATTAAGTTCTTCAAGAATTTTGTTCATAAATTGATTCTTATGAAATATTCCTCTATGATTTTGATTGTTATCATTAATTTTCATGATGAGCACAGACTGGAAGTTGATCCGGTTTGTGAATAGTACTTTTGAGACTGACCGGGCTAGCATGCCCGAAAATTCTAATTCTTTGGCTTCTCACATATTTTCGTGAGACGATTCTAGAAATGAAATCATTTTATTGAGATTCATTCTAGATCTTTCATTCTATGCTCAGGCTATTTAGAAAACCCTAATCCAGTTGGACTAGTCACTAGTTTTTTATTTCTCTAGTTTTCGATCTCTGAATCGATTCTAATTCGTTTCTTTGGTTACATTAAACATAATTAAGGTCTAAGCACCACAATTAATTAGTTTAATCATCACTAATAAAAGTTTTAAATTTTTCTGGTTATTACAATAATACATGGTATGAGAAAATCAGAATAATCCTCATTATCATAGTGATTGTCGAAAATCACTAGCACAAGAACAATAGGCAAAAATTTTGGTGTTCTCCATAGATTACTCTCACTTAGTATTGAAGATCATGCATCTGGGACTCGGTCCAGAGGATCAAAGCTAGAGTCATCCATTGATCAAATTTGCCAGAAATTCACCGGTAAATAAGAGAAAACACTTATGTATTGTAATTAATTATATAGGAGGATGCTAGGAATATAATCAATCTATATTGAATTAAACATCCAAGATAGATCATTCGGAGCATGGGTAAATTAAGTTTTCCCATCAGTCAGAAAATTGATGGAAGCGGGACTCTCAAGAAAATATAATTCCCGAAATGGTTGCCCAATGCAATAATGGTCGCCAAAGGAAACATGGGAACCTGGCGGATGTGAATATATTTTAGGGACCTCAACAAAGCATGCCCCAAATTGTTCTATCATTTATTAAAGATTGATTAGTTAGTAGATTCCACCTCAGGATGTGAATTATTGCCAATGATGGACGCCTATCAGGGGTACCACCAGATCAAGATGGATCCCGATGATGTATCAAAAGAAACTTTTGGAGTCTATTTTGGAACATATGGTTATGTCAACATGCCGTTCAGATTGAAAAATGATGGGAAAACATATTAGCGCATGATGGATAAGATATTCGATGGATAAGATATTCGATGGATAAGATAAGTGGCAACATAGAAGTCTATGTACACAATATCTTGGTCAAAAATCAAAAAGCTCAAACTCACTAGGCGAATTTGAAAGAAATTTTTGTGGTACTAAGATCATATGGGCTGAAGCTTAATCCAGCCAAATGCTCTTTCGGAGTGCAGAACGAAAAAAAATTAGGTTATATGGTGACACCCAAGGGCAACAACGTGCTCTTGATTAGATCGAACAAGGGTCTCTGACGAAGTGCGCACATCAGCTCCTGATCAGCCAGGCGTTTCTCCAGCTCCATAATTCGAGCATCCACATGGCTCAGCTCCTGATCCTAGCTCCCAACGTCTGGCTTTTAACCTCCAATTCCCAGAAGCAGCTCAGATACCTTTCACGTTAAAGGTTCAGCTCCAGCTCATAGT
The DNA here is from genome assembly GCA_036937905.1 of Salvia rosmarinus. Classification (NCBI taxonomy): domain Eukaryota; kingdom Viridiplantae; phylum Streptophyta; class Magnoliopsida; order Lamiales; family Lamiaceae; genus Salvia; species Salvia rosmarinus. Next base: position 45,019,831 of record CM072817.1, read on the forward strand.
CAGACAATCGGGGATGATCCTTTTGGACACCCAATATAACGTAAAACGAATGGGACAATGGGGAAAAAATATTTTAGCAAAAAACGTACGAAATAAGAAATTCCATAAGATCCTTACGCTAAGTAGGTGGCTGCCGAGAATGTTGCGGGTATGATCAGTTGATTATTGGGCTACGCTAGCCACATCTGCCTCGTTACCCAAGTGCCCCAGCAGTTCACCACACTGCTCGCGTGTCAGATCCATTAGATTGCTAGGAAAGCGGACATAAATCATCGAAGCAGATGGCCCTGTCCCCACAGGGTGTTTATCTTTTCTCGAAAAAAGCAACCTCGGTGGGAGTAAGGTCAGTGGGCTCACGAATCACTATCCCCTTCATCGCTGGTTGGGGTGAAGCAAGAGGTGGTAAGGAAGCTTCAGATACCCTCCTCAAGTGTTTGAAGGATCGGTCAGCCTCCACAGAAACATCAAAGTTAGACCATTCTACCAGCTCCTTCTCCTGATCATCAACGTCTACAACCCAGATAGGCTCAGAGCCCTGCTGAGGATCAGAGGCAGTATCCATGGTTAGATCGGTAATCTCCACTCCAAACTAGCAGTGGGAACTACATTAGCAGAAGCCTGGGGAAAAATAAGGGCAGAAGGGACAACAACAGCCTTAGAAGCTAGAGCCCTAAAAGAGCTAGATGGAGCACTCCTCCAAGTAGGTGGCTCATCAAATCAACGGTAAGTGATACGAACCCAGTCAGTCCGATGCGCAAACGAAAGGCTTCTCTTGAAACGATGGAATATCCCAAAACCTCTAAATCTAATCCAATGAGTGATATAGGATAGATTGACTCCTTATACCCCCAACGTGGTATTGATTTAGCAACTAGGGAACGATGAATGACACACGAACCAGTGATGGATGTCTCGTTGATACGTCGATAAATGAATTACTTGGAAAATCTCAAGAAATTCGAAGAACTATTGAAGAGAGAATAAAACTCACATATATATTGGAAATCAAAAGCTGAATATTTTCGTGAATTTACAAGTCATTATATAGGCTGAAAATTGCCTTATCAAATAAGGAAACTAATTAAAAGAAGAGACCTAAATAAACTAGGAGACTAATAATCTAAGATCTATTCTAATGGGCTGCAAAAATATACATAAAAAATGTATGGGCTGCGAAAATATACATAAAAACGTGGCCCACATATGCCACAAAATAAAATACTAAAAGTCTTCAAAACTGAAGCTCATTCATACATAATAACATTCACGAAACTTGGGCCTTCCTGTCTATCTCCAATTGACTTATTCATTAACTCTTGAGCCCAAACTTCTTGAACTAAGACCAGCAACCTTTCTTTGAACTGCTTTGCTCGAGCCCTTGTAGTTGGTCCACTGGGAGCACGAACCGGGTCGAAAATCAACGAACATTGGGCTGCATCAGTAAGCCAGCAGATGCTCCTTCCAAGTCATATCTACAAGAGAAAACGATAGACCAGATAAGTCTAAAAATTCAACAGACGCAAAAATGTTTCTTCACTCCAGGGGAGTTACCCATATCGTCATTCCACTCACGCCCTAGGAATAAGCCGTAATAGATCACGATGATCTTATTTCATATTATCTTGGCTAGTAGGTCATGGTCATGACCGAAATCTCCATTAACCTTCAGGTAATCAGGTTCTATTGGGCCAAGACCGGGCGTCTTAACGCGCAATGACTGGGCATGCCGATTCACCTCTCCAAAAGGCCATGCCTCATCACCCATATAAGTGATGAAAAAATATTGATGGATTCAGACTAGGATCCTTGTCATATAGGTGTACGAGACTAGTATGCTTTTTCATAAAATAATAAAACATACCATGGACAGAGGCATCGTGGGTAACAAAAAATATGGAAGAATTATCAAAGATTTCATATTCCCGAAGGATAACATGGAAAAATATAGCTTTACGGATAGAAGAAGGGTACAATTGATTTAGGGGAATACTATAGAGCATGGATAATTCTGCTAAAAAAGAACATATGGGAAAACGAAGATCAGCCTTGACCCGGTGCAACCAAAAGGTCATGGTGGGAGGTTCAGAGACCAAAGGACCATCATTACGCATAGGGGAAGAGAAAGCGAAACCAGTAGGAGAACGAAGAGTTCTTAGTAACTCATCAAATTTCTTACTGCGCACAACAAATGGTTTAATTTTTTTTTTCAATAGTCATGAGAGCAGTTTCTCTATAAAGTCTATAAGTTTTTCTTATAAAAGAAAATGTGTTTACTACCTCTAGATCGTCAGTGGAAGAAAAAGAAGAAGAAAAAGACTCGGACATAAAATACCTGGAAGATGTTCTAAAGAAGGTAGGTATCTCTAGAGGCAGACACAACGAACTTCGTGTGAGAATAAAAATGGAGTTCTGAGGAAAATGATGAAGTGAAAAAATAGAAAGTGAAGAAGATGATTTCCCAGGAGATCTTATGCCAAACCCTTCAGACAAATAGAGGGTTCAGATAATGTGAAGCCAAATGTTTCTCAAAATCAAGGAACATGATCAAAAAACTAGTTGAATAGTTCAGACGAAATATCGGAAGAGCGAGCGCACTTTTCAGAAAAAACTACAAAAGTGCTCCACGAATTTAATGCACGAAATGAATGAAAGACAAGACGTAATATTGGATCTGGCTTCCCAGATCTAGCAATAAACTACTCTAATAGACAGCTCTAGGAAGACAGGTCTCTTGGAGTCGGGATGAGCAGTTGATATGGAATAAATATCAACTATGTCAACTCATCAAAAAGAGTATGCATGGACAGACTATGTATACCTTATCGCGACATGAAAATGCCAAGTCAGCAGGGTGACCTAAAGCTATGGGCCCAAAGAACTGGACCTACAAGCCTAGGTCCACAGACCCAGAAATACTCCTTTGAGTAGTAAAACGACATCGCATGCATCAGTAAATTATGCCCATAAGGACTGTTGTCTCCGAATAAGAACTGACTGTTTACGAACAGATTTGTCGTGAGTAATACGGCACAAGTCTCTGAGGATCTGTACATATTTTATTCCTATAAGGATTCAGATCACCTTATCTTATGTCATATCTATACCTATAAATACCCTCATCACGCAGGGATCAGGTACGTAATCTTAAGCTATCAATAAGCCTTAAGTATAATATATTACTGACTTGAGCGTCAGAGTGTCTACCCGGATACTCCCTCAGGCTGTGTTTTGCAATTGGCCCGATTCTCGCATATTCCGAAGGTCCAACGAGACATTCCGGCCACACGTTCATAACCATTATTCAATTATCACCACGAGATACACCTATTTTATGATTATTTACTAAATTTATGAGTTGAATATATCAAACTCCATTATGAATCTTTGTTTTCTCATAAAAACATAATTGAATGAATTGAAAATTGAACCAAAATATTCATAATTTTCCGTTTTTAACTGTCGAGGATAATTCGATTTTGTAACAAATAACAATAATTAATACAATTACTAACGACAGTTATAAGAGGAGTTATGCTATGCATCGGACATCAGATTAAGCCTCTTGGGATCTTAACAGATTTTTGCTAATTCAGAGGAAGAAACGAATATTTTACTTGATGATATTTGGATATAATGCCAAGCTCATGTTGAGGATACATTTACTTTTCATGATTAACATTGTGAATATATTGAATATTTAATTAATTAAATGCATGATAAGATAATATTTATAATCAATCCTTTATTTACAAGGGATTAGTGGAAGATTAATATTGAAATAAATAAGTCACTCTTTGTTTGAAGGATTTCTCAAATCCCACAGTTTTGACTGGATTAAAATAATAGAAAATAATCCAAAAATTTAAAATAATTCTGGACTATGAATATCATCAAACGTTAATCCATAAAAATAAATATTAGATTAAATTAGATTAATTTTATTTATCTAATCTAATTATGTAAAGTAAACAATCGATAATGTATGGTAAATTGGTAACTAGGATTATGGGTGCTTAAACGGGTATCGGTTTTCGGTTAACCGAGAACCGAAACCGAAAAAGTCGGTTATCGGTTGATTTTTTTGGTTTCGATTCGGGTATCGGTTACCCATTTCAAGTGAATTTCGGTTATCGGTATAACCGATTAATCGACGGTTATACCCGATTAACCGAAATTAATTAATTAATTTATTTATTTATTTAATTATTAAGTAAAAATTATTTAATTTAATATTATAATTTATGTAATATTTGAAATAATCTCGGTTATTTTCGGTTAATCTCGGTTATTTTCGGTTATTTTTTGTATTTTGTATATTTTTTTATTTTTTTAAAAAAATAATTTTAATCTCGGTTAACCGCTAACCGAACCGACTAACCGAATCGGTTAATCGGTTAACCGATTAACCGATTGGTATCGGTTACGGTTAGCTATTTTAGGTGATTTCGGTTTCGGTTAATCGAAATTTCGGTTTCGATTAACCGAAACCGAACCGAATGTCACCCCTAACTAGGATCTTTGTTGCCAATAAAATATGCTAATAGAGATTATTATTCTCGATTCACTTTAATATTAATAATATATTCCTTTCAGAAAAAAAAAATAGTTCAGTCATTATAATTTTTTTTTCTTTCTAGAGATATCCCTAGCTGTTAGTGCGTATATGATTTTTTAACAGAGAAAATATTAATAAGATTCACCGTAAAAAAGCAGTAATAAAATTAAAATTTAACTGAAAAGATAAAATCTCCTAAATTATTGGGTCGATTCTTGTTGGCGCTACTTGGGCCTACCGCCTACTTTAATTGGGCTAGAAATTAGACTTCAGATAGTTAGGTCAAACAATGTCCTTTCTAATTCGAACTACTTCCCAATCGAGCATGAATCCAGCTCGAGTAGTTTGATATTTATGGCTTCTTTATTTTCTTTTACTTATTTTCAATTTTTTTTAAAAAATTTGAATTCATGGAGTATACTAATTTGAAGACTGCGTTATGGATCCGATGACTTGAAACTTCATCAACCTTAACATCTTTTCATCCATCCTCAAACATAGTTTATAAGGTGGTCTCCTGTGTATACGGATATAAGTATATCAATGAGTGTGTTTTACCAGGATCAGAACCAATAAATAAATAATAGTTCTGGTTCTAAAACCTACCCATTAGATACTGGATTCGGATCGGACCCGAACCATCAACTATAGGTCTTAAGCGGTCTGGATCTGACCGGGTCTGGTACCAGAATCGGATCAGAACCAAAATTGGAACTGAAACCGTGGCTTTATAATTTAATGGGATATGAGTGATTTCGGATCCGTATGGATAAACTGACTTATTGACAAGCCTACTTAAACATAGACTTATCAATAGATAGGTTTTACTTAAACCATAACCAATAAATAAGTATTGGTTCTGGCAAAACAAGACCCGGACCGGACCATCAAACTATGGATCTAAACGATCCGAGTCTAAAGCGGGTTCGGAACCAGAACCAAAACCGGAACCACTGCATTAAAATTTAATGGGTTTTGAGCAGTTCCGGATAGGTTCGGGTAAAACTCACCCATTGACATACTTACGGACAATGATACTTTTCTTCAATATAAATGATACTTTCGAATTACAGTATAAAATACAAATGATATGCTTCTTCAATGTAAATAATATTTTTGTTAAAAATAAATGGTACTTTTCTCCGTCCGCACGATACGGACGAATATACATGAGTTTTTGTGATTGTTTACATCCCAACTTATAAAGCATTTTTTCAACGTCGTCACAACATTTAATAAATACACATTTATTTGAGCCCACACCGAAAATATCAAATTATGTACATAAGCATGTATTTTCTTTTAGATTTCCACGTGCCACATAACATTTCAAGTGCCTAAATTATCACGTCTGGACACAATTTTGAAAATATTAAAAAGTTTAGAAGCAATAATAGCCTATCATACATTGCTGACAAAACACTCATACCGATATTTGCCCTTAGAATCATTAACCATCTTCCTGAAAGACACACACACACGCACACAGCACGAGCAAGAAGGAAGCCAATGAACACCAAAAACAGCAGACAAGAATGAACAGCTCTATTATGGCAACATAATTGATCTCAATCAGAGGCTAAAGATTTCTTTAAATTCTCCCACATTGCTGGACCTTTAGGATGTACATTCACGTAATATTTGACAAAACGGGCGTCGGAGCAAGCAAGAAGTGTGCTCACTGACAACATAGGCTTCACAGAGCCTCTCTCCCTAAGCCAAGCATACATAGAAAACCTAAGACTAATCCTTTTCATATCATAGCACAGATACGACGGGAAGCCAGCAATCGACTCCACCGGATATCCCAAGTAGTTCTTCAAGCAATCGATCTTTCTCTCAAGAATGTCCCTCGTCTGATTCAGAACCTTTGGCGCCTGCTTCACCATGCTCGACACTGTGTTAAAGTCCAAGCCAGCACCCACAAGACAGTCAAACCTCTCCTGCAGCTGATCCCCTCTGCCCCGGAAGCGTTTTAGAGCTTTCACCATCTCCTCCGAGTTCTCAACATAACCGAGCCTCAGCAAGAAATCTGTTTTCTCCACAATATTGTTTGGATTCCTCGCAGCGACAAACTCAGCACCGCATTTGTTAGTTTTAAAAGCCAATGTGAAGAAAGCGGATGGATCCCTCTCTATAGCCTGACATAAACTATGCTTATCACCGTTGAAATCCTTCAACACCGTCTTTAGCCCTTTCAGAGAGTGCGAAGCCAAGAGCTCCATGTGGCTGGACAGAATCTGTGCGATGTTTTCTGGTCTTGTTCCTACCTCCAAGAGAAAATGCAGTGCTTTTGAGAAGTTCTTGGCACACTTGGGCAACAGAATCTGCCGGTTTTCTAAGACTAAAGCAAGAACCTCCTTCACTTTAAGGCCCAATTTAAGCAACGAGCCAACTACCACATAGACTTGTTTCCCACACCCTGCAAATAATAGTGCAGCATCTTCCCTAAACAACGCCTCCATCTGCACATCACTAAACCCTAGCTCACGAAGAAAACACAACGTATCAAGCATCCTATTCCAATTATATGTGTTTTTGCTAGACAAATGCCCTCCAATCCAGTTGCTGTCGAGCCCCAATTCTTTCATTCTCTCAAGAACACCTACAAATGCACTGTTAACTTCACCAGCCAAAAGCTGAGGACTACAACTTACTAGCTTTATCACACTCGATCTACTCAATCCCAACTGCTCATAAGCCATCAATTTCAAACCCAACACACCACATTCGTATCTAAATATCTCGTTCACTTCCTTATACAACCTCCCTATCTCACTCCTAGGCAGACCATAATCACTGAGGGTGTGGTAGTTATCAAGCAAGAGCTGATCATCGCTGAGAAATATCAATCCTCGCGGGAGAAAAGGCGCAAACTCTCTCTCACTCAACCCCATACTCTCGAAGAATGGCTCAAACTCATTAATGGGGTTATACCTAAAGAACCTAGACAATGCTCTCAAAACATCCTTCTCGGGATCAACCTTGGTCATCAGGCCCTCGAGAAATCGGGGGGAATTCTTGCTGATATGCTCGGAATCGAGAAAGCTTAATCCCCTAGTGGAATGTAGGTACTCAAACAATGCAGCCTGTGCATCAGCTTTGACAAGCCGCGGAATCGCATCTGTGGATAAGGTAATAGGTGGCTGAGCTACGGATTTAGACACAAATTGCTTCGGATTGTTTAAGGTTGGCTTTGAACTGTGCATGAACTGAATTCTTGAAGTTGTCTGAAATGAAGGGCTGTGCAAAAAGGTCGGATTTTTACCACTAACAGGGGACCATACGAGTTTATTGAGGCCGGTAATCATTTTCGAGCTCACAGGTATTCTTAATTTTCGAAGTAACATAGGTAATTCGGACACCAGACAGCAACAAATTCTAAATGCGATTCTCAACTAGAAGGCAAGAATTCAGAACAACAAACATGCGAAATCATGATTTTTTTCTCAAATGAACAGGTACAGAAACGAACTTCAGCTACTTACAGTAGAAGGGTTTCCTGAAATGGAAGTTAATCGAATTTCTACTCGGTCGAAATTGATTAAAATTCACCAACTCCTTCAAGATTTGATTTTATTTAGGGTTCTGCAGTTCTAAGTAAATACCCTAGGCTTTGAGGATTTTCAGTAGGCCCAATACAGTAGCTTAACTTGCTACCACAGGCCCAGCTTTTTTTGCTGGGTTCTTCTTCAGTCAGCCCAATAATTTGATCCAATTTGAAGAATCTAGATTATCAAATGAAATATACTCCCCCATCCCGGTATTATTGGCACGTTTCTTTTTATACGTAAATTAAGGATAATTGTGTTTTATGTGTAAAGTTGGTGTGTAACACAAAATTCGAGGCACTTTTTTGTGTAAAATTATTTTCTTTTTTGGAACGGATCAATAATAGCGGGACAGCCCAAAAAGGAAAACGAGCCAACAATAATGAGACGGAGGGAGTATAATTTTGTGAAAATTCATCAACTTCCTCTTGGTTTAATGAATTGATTAACCAGAACCCTAAATAGCCAAACCCTATATGTAATTTTACAGTAGTTAAATTAATTATATTTTGTATTAATTTAATAATTATAAAGAGGAAATTAAAAAGGAAAAAGGAAATTCTAGCTCCATAGCTGTAGTACGTCTTGTTTCAACTACATTATAATTTAATAGAAAATCTCATACTCATTTTTTTTCTCCTAGTTGTAATTAAATTTCTCTTAACTCTTCAATTACAGCAAGATTGAGTGAATCATATTAATCCAAGTAGTTGCTGCAGAATATAATATAGATTCCGGAATGTTGGGTCCCAAGAACACAGTTTCAGGGGAATACAAATGACTGAAACTTTTTGTGAATTTTCAACAATCTTAGCAAAAAAGTGACTGAGTCATTTGATAGATTGACTGAGTGGTATGAGTTATCAGACAACAAGACTTTTAGTTGAGACTAAGTGTGTGTGCGGAAGGTGATAAAACAATAAGGCTGAACTAAATCCACTCATAAAATTTGCTTGGAACTAAGTCAGTTAAGAACTAAGTCAAACAATAAGAGATAAAAACATCTGATCCAACTCAGAAATTGTAAGATGTTAAAAGTAAAACAATGCTGAATAGTAAATATCAAAGCAGTAAACGACACAGAGGTTTTCACATAGTTCAGAGAACCTCCTCATACGCCCATGACCTAACAAACAAGTGAAATCCTTAACCTTAGAAATTCCTTGTTTTATACTTCCAATGGAAGTGACTTTAGATTCCATGAACTTGAGATCATTCATCACAAGGTAATCAGAGTAGGATCTATCTTTTTCTCTACTTTAACCCTATTCATATTAGGGCTACTCGCCATCATTGCTTTCCACAGCTACACCTTACTGCCTACTCATGGCTTCATCCTAACTTCTATCATCATCTTGGACTAGTTATAACTAAATTTCCAACTAATCAAGTGTGCATTTACAAAGAAGAACAATTCTTAAGATATGCATATATACTCATCTAAGTTCTATTACAAATTTTATAAAGTAAAAGAAGCCTAGATAAAAAAAAAGGACCAGACCTAAGTTGTTTCATCATAGACGAAGTGGTGAGAACATTATACTTTCAAGAATTGAGTTCAATCCTATTCAAAGTTGGAATGAGAGATGGAGTTGTTGTTGTTGTTATTGTGTCTTCTATGCTAATAAGACATCCAACATACATAGCCACAAATATTTCTTCGTGTTTTTTCTCTCTCTTATCTCTCATTTGTTTGAGGTTAGGAAGTCTCATAATTATAGATGAAGATAACCAAATTAGTCATTGGAAAAAGCTTATTTGAAATTCAAAATTCAGTCTGATAAATATGACCTGTTGGACTTCGTCTTGTCCTTTGTCTCTTTGTGAGTCAAATAAAAGTGTTTGGCAGTTATTAGCGTATCTGACTCTTCATCATCAACTTCTTTCTTTAGTCTTCAGTTGGATCCACGTCTGATCATGTGCTGTCTTCCGTTGACTTCTTCTGGCTTCATCTTCATGTAATCTGATCTGCAACAAGTAGGGCTGGTAATTTTTGACACAACACGAGAACACGACATGAACACGCACGAAATTAACGGGTTAGTGTTTAGCCTTATCGTGTTCGTGTCCTTATCGTGTCGACACGATAAGGACATGATAATTTCGTGTCGGATCCGTGTCGGGTTCGTGTAACACGATAATTTTCGTGTTGCATTCGTATTCGTGTCGGATCGTGTCATTTTCGTATAATTCGATAATATTTATAAATATTTAATAATAATTTAATTATATTTTATATATATTTATTTCTTTTATTAATTTATTTTCTAATTTTAATTTTAATTTTAATTTATCATTTCATGTTGTGTCGTTATCGTATCGTGTCAACACGAAAAAAATCGTGTCATATCATGTTCGTGTCGTGTCCATGTCAGTACATTTCGTGTCGTGTTTGGCCTTATCGTGTCGTGTCGTTATCGTGTCGACACGATAATGACCCGACACGCACGAATTGCCAGCCTTAGCAACAAGGTTGTGACTGACTCTAGATACGAATGAGTTTTCGGCTGAGTCTTCCGGTTCTCTGAATTTTATGCATTTGCTTAGATAAGACTATGGAGTTGTCTTATCATCAGCTTGACAATCAGGTTTACTGAATCCTTTTAGTAACTTAGTCTATCTGACAACAAATCGTTTATCATTGACTTTCGTCTGATGCTTTCAGTTGATGTTGCTTTAAGCTTGATGTTTGTTTCTTCTGATTTCGTTAACTCGATCTGGTTGAAGTTTGTTTCCTCTAACAAGTTAATTGACTCTTTGTCTGAGCTTCAATACTAATTCCTCTCTAGATAAGAAGTATGTCAAGCTAAGTACAACTTATACAAGGAGAGCTGACTTACAAACATTGCATTAGTTGACTTATCATCAGAGAGATATATTCTTTTCAGTTAAGGTTTTAGGATTTAATCAAAATAATGTTTCGACCCCAAATTTCCAACGACACAGAATCTTGTGATTTCCTATGTTGAATTAGGGTTACTCGCGCGAACCCTACGAATGTCCCTATTGAGAGTTCCAGCCACAATGCCATCACCGTAGGTGTAGGAAAATGAAGGGCATGGCCTACTACATGTGGACCAGACTAGAGTGGTTGTGCAAGGGTCAAATGGGCTATGGAAGCTATGAATATCCGTATGAAAAGAGCTAGAACATTAATCTCAAGAAGAGGAGAAACTCACGGTTAAATTGTTATTTCTATTGTCGTTACAATCTAGGCAATCGAATGAAAGATTTCCACAAGGCACCCAAGTGAGGTCGATCCCCGTGTCTAGATAGACTTGAATAATTTGAGGGGGTCTGATATAACCATCTCGAATTTCTTTGAGTGGCTCCGTCATATCAAGCACTCTTGTGGCGGATTTGGGTGTAGCAATTGTTGATCGAGAAGAACAAAGGGGTGTTTGGCTAAGGTTATTTTAGAGAGCTTATAAGTTTAAAGAGTTTATAAGATGTTTCAAGAGCTTATAAGAGATAATGTCTCTGTTGATGTGCCTTGAATCTATCTCCCGCTTCGAATAGTTAGTCGGGGGTTATTTTTCTGAAAAACCCTAGCCGCTGAATAAAATATGTTCTCTTTTCTGCCAGTGGATGTAACCAACTCATTGTTGATGAACCACATAAATCTGTGTTTGCCTTGCGTTTTCTATTTATTATTTGCTCAATAATCCTAATCCGTTACAATAGTCTCAAGAGTTTATAAGTTGTTAAAGTGTTTAGATAATTGATCTTATAAGCTAGAGAAAAAATCATGAATTAGAGAGAGAAAATTGACGAGATGTGAAGTTGGTAGTGTAGCTTATAAAAAAATAAGTTGGGATTAAACAACTTATTTTTAAGAGAGCTTATAAGTTGTTGGGGCTTATTTTCACAGTTTTTAAACTGTTTATGAGCTTATTTTGTCAAATACTTTACAACAACTTATAAACTCTTAAACAGCTCATAAGCTATTTTAAAGAGCTATAAGCTCAACCAAAAACCCTCTAAGTTAAGCCCAAAACTAGAGATTTATGTTAGGTATTTATCTTGCATGATTTTGCAAAAGTTAAGGTTGCAACGAGAAATGAAAGAAGTTGAATTGTGATAATGCCTAATGACATTATTGATCGAGGGTTTCTTCAATATTATTGTCGTTAATTATTTGTGAAAAATGATAGGTTTCAAACAAGCATATGCCTCTTATTTGTAGACATTGTATATAGTGGGTGAAATAAACAATTCATTGGCTCATCTCACCAAGATTTCATATTTCATTTCAACACCATAAGAAATCTAGGTAGATTCCAAGGGATTAAAGATATTTTGAAATTTAATTTGGTTATTTTCTTCTAGTGCAAGAAGTGAAATGCCATTCTCAAGCTGATGAGATCATAGTAGTTAGAATATGAAACGTTATCATTTTTTATTCTTCTATTTTTTTTCTTTCTGTTAGCAACTTTGATGGATACGACGGCTAACATTCATCTTAATGAAAATATATATATACAATCAAATTAAGACTACCAACCCCAATTTCAACTAATATATTCCTGTCAAAAACTCGCTCACTCCTCTAATTAGATTATTCCAAATAAGCGACATGCTGTAACAACACAACATGAAGTCAAATGTGTGTGCGTGTGTTGGCCTAGTGGTAGAGTGGTTAATGTCTGAAGCCAAAGGTTTCGAGTTCGAGTCTATCGTGACACGACCTTTAAATTTCTGTATTAAATTGAAAAAAAAAACATGGAGTCAAATGTGTTATTTCACACAAATATGAATTAGTATTATAGGGAACTTTCAATAGTTCTATTTTTTTTATTTCTATAGTTATATTTTGGGTTATTTGTGCATAAATACACCAACATTTGACCAATTTTTGTTTTTTCCACGAACTTTAAAAATTATCACAAAATATATAAACTTAATGACTTTAGTGATTTTACCACGATTTCAAATTTAAGCCAAATTAAATCTGACTTCACATATCGAAAATTTACCTTTGACAAAACTGTCAGTGATATAAACGACATCGTAGAAAGAGGATATCTATTGTTTTGATCCCAACTAGAACCAGACAATGAAACAAATGAGAAGACTTGTTTTTATAATGAGGGTTGACGCGATGAATCCTAGAAATAAAAAAAAATCTGATTTATTTTGATAGAACGATGATGTTTTATGTCATCTTTCTACGATGTCATGTATATCACTAACAGTTTAGTCTATAGTAAATTTTCGAGATGCCAAGTCATATCTAATTTGGCCTGAATTTGAAATCGTGGTAAAAACATTAAAATCATTAAGTTTGTGTATTTTGTAGCAATTTTTAAAGTTCGTGGGAAAAATCAAAACTGGTCCAAAGTTGATGTATTTATACTCCAATAACCCTTATATTTTTAGTGTTATAGGACACTTTGATAATTCCACACTATTTACATTTTTAGTGGATTACAAATTTTAGAAATTTGATTGCAACTTACTGTATTAGTTAATACTTACAATCGAACTAATAAATTTAGAAATCTAATAGAGATTGATGAGGTGTTCACTCGATTTTTGTGTCATCCTAATAATACTTAGATTATAACGAAATAAGTGCCTCGAGCGAGAATCGTTAATTTCTTGACTATGGGAATTAAATTAGGAATTCCTAGTTTAATTAATTTATCAGGCAGTTTTAGGAGAGAATTTTAGAAATTAGTAAACATATCTAAAAATTCCCAAAATTTACACAGGCCGACTAGAGATTATGTTTTACATACTAGAACACAAAAACCCCTGTACATCCGTCCACACCATGTGGACGGACAAAAGTATCATTTATTGTTAAGAAAAGTATCATTTACATTCAAAAAAAGTATCATTTGTTCTTTTACCCTATAATTTAGAAAGTATCATTTATATTGAAGAAAAATATCATTTCCATTGAAGAAAAGTATCAAAGTCCATATCTACGGACGGATGTCGAATTGGCGTTATAATTAATTAAAAGATTAAGGAACTAGACCCTGAAAGCTGTTTTAATTAACAGTTTAGAGAAGTATTTTAGAAAATTCAGATAACTTAGTAAACGAACTCCGACGACTAGGCTGAAATTTTACAGGATTCTTCCTAAGATACTTAGGTAACTATGACTAAATTTTGGAGGTTAGAATTCCCAGAATTGTGTCGGTACAGAGGACTTGAACACAGATTTTCTTAGTTTCATTCAGGTTTGAAACGTTTAGCTTCTATTTCTTTCGGATTTCTTCTTTAGCCCTTGAAAATTCTGCATCAATTAATGTGTTTATACTTTATATTATCACATACAGCACTACCTTCATTTCTAGACACACATATCACTTTAGGTCCGTCACATACAAAGCAAGTTCCCAACACATAATATAACAATTATCTTCATATGCCATTCTTAATAAGGTTTTCAAACTACTTTAACATAACACCACAAGTCAAATAAACCGATGAGTAACCTGTGACGGAGCCAGAAAATTTTTTCTAGGGGCCCAACTAATTATAACTCTAAAAGATAATAAAATATAATTTTTTAAAAATAATTAAATAATAATAATTTAAATAATAGCATAAAATTATTTGAATAGAGGTAATTGTTTATACTAAATTTCTTTCATTATGTTTTAATATCTTGCAAAAATAAAATATTAAGTTTTACTTGTAAATAATTAAACAATCAATCAGTAATAGCTAGAACAATTAAAATAATAATAAAGTTATAAGTGTTAATATTGTAAATGATATTATCTTATAAAACTTAAATCTTGATTTGCCTTGTAACCATTGCAAATCAACAATAAAATCTAGAATTAATTCACATATAAAGCTTATTAGAATAAGTTTAAATAAATACTATCTAAGCTTGTTATAATAAGTTTATCATATTGTTTTTAGAAATTGGATTGATCTTATTAATTTACATATGAAACTTTATTATTTGCATATATCTTTTATTTTATCAACATAAAATAAATTATAGAAAAAAGGGAAAGAAAGTGAACAAGTAGAGAAATAAAAAAAATAAAGAGCACAAAGTAGAAGAAGAAAAAAAAAACATAAAATGCATCCAATTAGATTCAAACTCTAGGTATTGGTGTCGGAGACAAAACTCTCAACCAACAAAGTTGGGGATCCAACGTAGCTCCGTCCCTGTCAGCAACAATTCTCATTTCAGCCCTAACATGCAAAACCGTCTACCAACAACCTCAAAGCACCAAGCTCGAACATAACATGCAACCTTAATCAGGGTATAAAATTCATATAAGTATTAAACAATTTCGAGCCTCAAGATTTTGTACCTAGCTCACGATCGACCTTCGCACTACCTACATATACTTGGAAACTTTGCTTATTAAATTTCTGGAGTAGTCTTTTAGCATGCAAGTGCATATATTTCTAGATCGATCAGGTGATGTTAACATGGTCAAGTGGTCGGAATTCGGAAAGCTAAGATTTCACATGCATGTTCAAGAAGAGGTCGGTCAAGCAAGAGAAGGGTAGAAAGAAGAGAGTTTGTTTGAGAGCTTAATTGAGGGCATTTCTTGAGGATGCTCTGACCATTCTATGCTTGCCGAGCTTTGTTAGTCTCCTGCTATTATGTTATCACAAAAACTCCTTTACATCTGTCCGCATCGTGCGGACGGATAAAAGTATAATTTGTTGTTAAGAAAAATATCATTTATTGTTAAGAAAAGTTATCATTTGTGTTTTACCCAATAATTTAAAAAGTATTATTTATATTGAAGAAAGTATCATTTACATTGAAAAAAAATATCAAAGTCCATATATACGGACATATATACAAGAGACCACCTTTTATGTTTATTTGCCCTTTCTCTTTTAGCGGATGGAGCTCCTGCTGGGCCCTGTTTCTCTCTTCCTCTTCCCTTTCATATGTACTTCAAGAGTTGTCCATCGTTGATCAATCCTTCAAATGCCTACGTGAGGTAAATCTAATATTAGTGAGTATTCTATTGTATGAATAGTTCTAATCGTAGTAATGATAAATTTCTCTATTGGGATGGTGTCATTATGCGCGACCCCTTATTAATTTATTAACTAGATAATGTAATTGATTAATATTATTTAATTATTATTAGATTATTTCTAATTAAAAATCAATTAATTTCTAAATAGGATTTAATAAATTTAAATTAATATTAATAAATTCTAACTAATTTAAATTAATATTAATAAATTCTAACTAAAATTAATAAAGCATAATTTAAAATTAATAAACTCTAATTAGAGTTAATAAACCCTAATTTTAAAATTAATAAAAACCAATTAAACTAATAAGTTACAACTGAATATTAATAAATTATAATTAAAAATTAACATATTCTAACTATCTTTATGTTGGATTATAAAAATAAATAAACTTGATTTAATGAAAATAAGCTATTGGGCGAATTCTCTGGAATAACCGAGACAATGTAAAATTATCATTTGGTGTAGAAATTTTCTAGTATTGATGGCTAGGAGTAAGCTAGAGAATTCTAGCCTATTATCACTGCTCGTCTCTCTCTCTCTATATATATATATATAAATGAGGGATCATATAGTGTCCGAGTATGAGGTAGTATACATTATTTAATCTTATCCATTCATCTTATAGATTTTATGGTAGATATTTTTCAGATTTTTAAGTTTATTTTCGCTGATTTCGCTACAGTAAAGATAGATTAGTAATATGATTTGTTATGTAATATAGAAAATCAAATCATGCATGTAATTAAATATAAAACTACATACAACTAAACATAAAACAACATATTGTTATGCATAGAACTGCATGCGGTTGAATACAAAGTTGCATAATTTTTTTTGTTATGTGATATAGAAAAACAAATCATGCATGTTTTAAAATCAAAAACTGAATACGCATGAACACAATACTACATAATGTTGAACACAAAAATGTATATTAGTTTGATTTATCCAAATTTATTCTCTCTTTTAGATCGATTACTTCTAGTTTTTTAATTCGAAAGAAAACAAATGATTAACAAGACAGAAAATAAATAGTCAACAAGAAAAGTGTTTGCGCATATTGGAGAAGAGAGAAAGAGATATACCGATGATGAAAACCTACGAGATTCTGTTTTAAAGCATGTAGGTTTGTGTTTCGTAGTATGCATGTTGTTGTCTAATAGTATGCATGTTTCTATTTTGTAATATGCATGTTTATGTAATATTATGCATATACAGGTTTATGTGCATTAGTATGCAGGTTTTTTGATGGGAGATTTATCTCCCGTCTTCTTCTCGATTTACCTCATTCTTCTATTTCCGACGAACTCCACCGTAAACCACCGCCTCCTTTTTCGATTTTTGGTGAACTTCTCCTTAAAGACCACCATAGTCATCCTCCATCTCGATCCTTCAACCTTATTCAAAATCCTATTCTTTTTTCTTAAATTTCAAGCAGCTCCAACTACAGCCAGTGCCTCAACCGCTACCACCGTGAACGCCACAGCCATGATCATCTCAACCATGCCATTGTTTCCGCTGTGACCGCGTCCATCGCGCCATCATTGTCATCTACTTATCTTTCTTCTCCAACGAACAACAACAATTTGCAGTAGAGAAGAAGAAGAAGAAGAAGAAGAAGAAGAAGAAGAAGAAGAAGAAGAAGAAGAAGAAGAAGAAAAAAAATAATTACTGTCTTGTCCTTAAATAAAAATTAAAATAAAAAAAATATCTTACCACGTGTCGTTTATCTAGATTGTCCACATGAACACATTATGTGATCTAAATTGAGTACTACATATTACCTGAGGATCGGATATTACAAGAACCCAACCATATATATATATATATATATATGGTTGAGTTATAATAAAAACCTATTTTTTCGTAAGAATCTAAAAACCAATGCACTTTACGTATAGAGTTAATGCATTTTATGTATAAAACTAATGCACCATTGAGTTCTGATAAAAGACAATACTATTCATCAATATTTCGTAGTGCAGTAACTTTATACATAAAGTGCATTAACTTCGTAAATAAAGTGCATTGGTTTTTAAGTTCTTACGAAAAAATAGGTTTTTATTTGAACTCTTTCCTATATATATATATCTTTTGGCCATTGTTTGAACAAGTGAAAAAATGGTATAATCATTGCACCAAAAACTCTCCATACTTATAATTATCATTACACGTCCACACACACTGTACACACTAATATCATAATCCTCCAAAACTATATATATTTCTACATTTTATTTTATATTTTCCAACAAAATGATATCAGAGCTACAAGGTTATGTTTGTGGATATGATGAATTTACAATCGCTTCAAGTTCTCATGCTCAACAAGAGCAACTTTGATAATTGAAGTATCAAGATGAAGGCTCTTTTGGGAGCCCATGACATATGGGAGATAGTGAAGAGCGGCTATGAGGAGCCACGGTAAGAAGCCGAGCTATCCCAACAACAATGTGATAGATCACGAGATGCATTGAGGGATGATGATTTCGAGAAAATTTTGAATGCAAACACCGCCAAAGAAGCTTGGGAAAAGCTCCAAAACTCTTGCAAATGAGCAGAGCAAGTAAAAAATGTATGCCTCCAAACTTTAAGAGGTGAATTTGAGCTGTTACATATGACAAAGTCCGAAGGTTTCAGATTATTTTTCAAGAATCTTAGCAGTTTCAAATCAAATGAAAAAAATAGTGAAAAAATAGAGGATATAAGAATTATGGAGAAAATTTTGTATTCACTAACTCCAAAATTTGAGCACACAGTGGTAACAATTGAAGAAACAAAAAATTTGGAGGAAATGATTATTAATTTCTTACTGTGATCATTACAAGCATATGAAGAGAAACATAGGAAGAAATAAGAAATTGTAGAGCAGCTTTTAAAATCACAAATAAGTCCACAAGACAAAGGAGAATATTCGGGCAAAGGCCATGGACACTATGGAAGAGGTCGTGGACAAAGTCAAGATCAAGGCAGAGGCCGTGGACGTGGACGATGAGATTTATTCAACAACAACGAAAGAAGTGAGTTCACAAGTGGTCGAGGAAGGAGCGGTTAGTCTAGGTATAATATATCTTTGATAAAGTGTTATAACTATGATAGATTTGGGCACAATGTTTCTGAGTGCAGAGATGCAAAGATAAAATTAGAAGAGAAAGCTATGAAAATACGAGTAAAGAAGATGCCAATGTGCTTCTAGCATATAAAGGATAAGATGGAAGACGAGATGACGTGGTAGCTCGACACTAGTGCGAGGAATCACATGTGCAGGAAAAGAAGCATGTTTGTGGAGCAGGATGAGTCAATAAGTGGAAATCTCTCATTTGGTGATTAGTCTAAAATTTCTGTTAAAGGAAAATGGAAGATTTTAATCGATTTAAAGAATGAGGATCATGAATTTATTTTGAATGTTTATTATGTGTCCAATATGAAAAATATTATCTTGAGTTTGGGATAACTCTTAGAGAAAGGTTATGATATTCGCATGAAAGATTATAACCTTTCAATAAGAGATGGTAAAAATAATCTTACTGCCAAGATGTCAATCTCTAAAAATAGAATGTTTCTATTAAATATCTAAAATGATGTGGCAAAATGTCTTAAAGCTTGTGTTAGGAAAATTCCTAAGTTATTGATAATCAATTTATCTTAACTATGTATTTTGATAAGATCCTAAAAACTCTGATGATTGTCTTGCTGTTGTAACTAATGCTGCTGACTTGTTTTGGAATTATGCGTTTTTGTCACATGTTTCAGTAGTAGAACTAACAATTTGAACAGACCCAAGACTGAAGGAGTTCGAGCAGTACTAAAGCAGCCATACTGATAGGAGT
The DNA here is from genome assembly GCA_036937905.1 of Salvia rosmarinus. Classification (NCBI taxonomy): domain Eukaryota; kingdom Viridiplantae; phylum Streptophyta; class Magnoliopsida; order Lamiales; family Lamiaceae; genus Salvia; species Salvia rosmarinus. The sequence continues at coordinate 45,039,750 of CM072817.1, forward strand.
ATCGATCAAAGACAACCGATAGAAGCTCAATGAAGGATCGCCATCAAGATTGAAGAAGGTCGGTGATATCCAAGGCGTAAGTAGAAAGATATTGATGAATAGAGCTACTGGAGTAAAGTCGAAAATCGAAGACTGATATCGAAAGACTGAAGATTGATGATCGGAGACTGAAGACTCGGCGCTGAAGAGATGAAAGAGTCAGGATATGACCATGTGTCATACCAACAGCTGATTCTCATGCTGAGGAGTCAAAGCTGACTACCATGAGTTAAACATGGCTACCAAGAGTCAAAGATGACGTCTGAAAGTTAAAGTTATTGAGTCATAGTCAAAGCTGCTGACAAGTAGTCAATATTGGCGATATCAAGTCAAAGGTGGCTAATGAAAGGTCAAAACTGACTATATCTACGTCAAGCTGAAAGCATCTAACTAACTCAGGTTTCGAAGCCGACAAAACACGGGAGTCCAGTCTGCTGATGAAAGACAGAGTAGTCTCAACTGGTCCAACCTGAAGTTAACGTGCTAATAAAACACGGAGTCAACTTAATTGAAGAAACACAGAAGAAATTAAATCTTGAGTGTTTGACTCAACACGTGTGGTAGCGTATCTGCAAAAGATCCTGACATAACAGAAGACATTTCCAGAGTTGCAGAGCTACATTGTACGATGATGCAGACCCTGACAGCTACGTACAAGAATTCATAATGGGAAGAATTCAAAAGAAAAAATAAAAGGATTTGAATGGTGGTCCCTCCAACGACTCTATTCTTATTCCTCTATATAAATATGCATAGAATCCAACATTTAAAGGTTACCGAAACGCTGTGCAATTGAATTGTCAAAAGTATTCAAGCTCAAAGATCAAGACTATCAAACAAAGATTTCGAAGAAGGAAATTCATAAGTGATATAAGCAAATCTCAAGAGCTCACATATACTATTAGCTCGAGGTTTCTGTATACACTTCCTTAAGTCTCGGATGTTTATCCTGTTTGTCTTAAGTCTAGATAAACTGAGTTTGATTTCTGTGTCAACTCAAAATCTTAGTTGGAAATCCATCTACAAAATCCCCAAAAGTTTGTGTACAACTTTGGGCAAGTAAGCAACAAAGTGTCAGTTGCTAAAAACTTGGTTATTAGCACCTGCAAGCTAGAGGATTAGGTCAACTACTGTAATACCCTGTATTTCTGTAGCAGATATTAGCTCCTGATTAAGAGTTTATAAGAAGGGCATTGCATCCTTAAGAAAGAGTTGTTTAAGCTAGAAGCTTTTATGTTAAGCTTCGAGTCGAGAAGATAGAATTTGCAATAGAGTCGCAATAGAATTTAAGATAGAACCTAAGATAAGATTCTTAGGTCTCGTTAAGAATAAGAAGACTTAGATTTTAAGATTTTTGAGATGATAAATATGTGTTTATAGAAGTCTTGAACCCAAAGTCGTGATTTCAAAGTTTTTGCTCTTTGTTATATATGTTTGCCGTATAAACCCAAATCATCAGCAGAATACCTAAAATGGTTTTTGAAGTCAAAAATATTTTTATAATCAAAGTTTGATGTTTATAATATGTTATTAGAGTTTTAAAAGAGAATTTCAAGCAAAGAACATTTTATCAGAAATTGAGTTTTGAAATCGGAACGGTACGGATTTATAGTATGTATTTATAACATTAGTATTAATTTTTAGAAAGAAAGAAAGAGAATTATCTAGAAAAAGGATTATTCATCCATATTAAAGAAAATCAAAAATAAAATGGAGAAAAATGTAGAAAGCTAAAGACAAGTCTAGAATGGGTGAATAATCACCCATTAAAGAAAAAGGGAAAATAAAATAAAAAAATTTGTGGATTTCTATATATACACCTTATTATGCATTTTCTTCCATTTTCTTCCCTAAATTTCGAAATTTACACACACTAAATTTTCAAAAATTTCATGCTCAAATTTCCAAAGATCCAACCGCTGAATTCTCGATCCATCTTCGAATTAAGGTATATTTCTATCTTTAAAACATATCTACGGTTTGAAAATTTTAAAATATGATCTTATGAAGGTTTCATATTTTCGGTCATATAGATGAAATCATGAAGGATATGTTGTTGTTTGATTATTTCTCGATATTATGTTAGGTTGATCGCCGACGAGTTGTTTAACGTTGAAATTTTGAGCATATGTGTATTCTTTGAATTTTTATGATTTTCAAAAATTTTGAGGGATATGATCTTGAATTTATGATGTTTATATGTTGATATTCCTTAATATATGTATTGATGAGTTGATATAAACATGTTTTGAACGAGAAAAACGTTTGAAATCGAACATATGCAAAAACCCTAAGCTGGCCGAATCCTATAGCTTTTGTAATGTTGGATTTTGATTTTATTTGATCATTTTGACTTCATATTTGGATTCTATGATATTAATAAAGTTTAAAATGATTTATTCAGATTTTTCGGTCGACGTATTCAAAAGTTGAAAAATTTTAGTTTGTCGGCAAAAATGGGTTTTCAAAGTTAAAGATTTGATCCTTGGGTTTTAGTGATGGATTAGTGATATTTGATGATAGTTGAGCATGTATAGAGGTTCGTCTAAGATAGACGATGTCTTGCGCAATTTTTGATGTCGGACATAAGCTATGTCGATAAGGAGTTGTCGGTTTTTGGTTAAGGTTAGACGGCCTACGTGCGTTGATGAGTCTTATATGCTTGCTTGTCCATATGAAGCTTAGTTAAAAGTCGTTATATGATTAAGATGTTAGAGAATGCAATGACCCAAGTGTTTATAGACTATAGTGTCTTTTGTATCAAGAAGATATAGTTGTGTCGACGACTAAAATAAGAATGATGTTCTCGTTTGATTCTTGATAGGCTTTTATGCCAACCTACGTCGATTGAAGGATCAAGAAAAGAAGAAAGAAGAGTAAGATAAAAAGTATAGTCCATTCCAGTGACTGTCGTCAGGTGGGTATAAATCCCTTCTAAAATGATATGATATGCTTTGATATATTTTCAAAATGATATGAAAGGCATTTTATTGCAAAGTTGCAAAGTTGACTGACTTGCCTGTTTTTGAGCATGAGCATGAGCACGATGCATTACCTATCCACGGAAATGAAAGAAAGAAATGAAAGAAAGAAAGAATGTACCGACGTCGGGTATGGACCTTCGGGTCAAGGCGTGTTTGAGAATGAGGCCTACTTCTCAACACAAAGAAAGAATCCGTGGATATGGAAAAAGAAAGTTGTCGGCCGACATAGAACATGCATATGCATATTTTATGATGTTATGAAATGAAAGCAAGAAAGTGTTTATTATGATGCATGCACAGGTCATTTCATAAAAAACATTGTGTAATGCAATGTTATGGCAAGTCAATCATATAGCCCTAAGGGCAATGTTTTAATGTTTACGGCATATACCCATTGAGTGCAATTTTGTACTCACGCTCTGCATGTATTTCTAAACGTGCAGGTTGAGCTCGAGAGAATGCTGGAATCGAATGCTGTGCAAATGAACTTCTCTAAATGTTTTGACTCATGATGATAATGTTCAATTGTTGATGTTGTTCATTTGATGTTAACATATTTCGTTGCCCAGAGAGTCATGTCATCATACATAATTCTCAACCACACTTCTCATTGCCGAACTTTAGCCTTTACCTGCTGTTGTGTTTTGTTATGCCGAGTCGACTGAACTAATCTTGACGATAGTCTTATTTTATTGATATGATCTCGGCATTGGTTATATGATGTCGACTTGATTCTGAGAACATGAATTATTGAAACTCTATGTGAACAAGGATTTATGGGAATGTCCAGAACTGTTTTTGATGAATCCACATTTTATATAATGCCTTGGAGTCATTGTCAAATTATGCTTTGAACCGTTGATAAATCTTTATTATTGTCAAAGCATACTTGAATAAGTATATTCTTGATATTGGTTATTCATTTGTGATTATTTGTCCTCAGCCGTTGTTTTTCTACATTTGATCCTTTATTGTGGTTTGAGGACCTAGAATCAACCTTTGTCAAACTATATTTCACTTCTTTGAACCATAAATGTTTGATTCATTATGTTGAAAGTTGAGTTCACACATTGTTATTATTATGAATTATTGGTCAATTGTATTTATTGATTATCAAAAAGTTCTTTCTTAACCCACATCACGGCCTAATTACTTGATTAAGTAGTCGGGCTGTGAAAGAATGGTATCAGAGCAGTTTTGAATTTTGAACCTGTGAGCCTTTATAAATTTGTGCAGTCTGTGCACAGTTTTGATCTCTGAACCTGTAAATCCTTGTGAATGTTGTACAGTTTGTGCACAGTCTTGAACTCTAGACTTGTGAATCCTTGTGAACTTTTGTACAGCTTAGCATAGTTTTGGAATTCTACAATTGTAAACCCTTGCGAATCCTTGTGTAGTTTGTGCATTGTTTTGGAGAACCAAAATCGTGAATCTTTGTGAGTCTTGTGCAGTTTGTGCACCTTGAGCATGTGAATTCTTTTGAGATGACTCTATTTGAGAATTTGAGTTATGGAGTCAGTTGTTTGACTCTATCTTGAGAATCTGAGTTTATGGAATCAGTTGTTTGATTCTGATTTCAGAATATGAGTTAAAGATGTCAGTTGTTCTTAAGAGAAGCTCAGCATTCGATTTTATCATCTCTAGCTCACTAGGTAAGAGCTTATGCTTATGATTATGATTATGGTTATTATAGTTGATGATTGGGTATGTGCTTTATTTGAATGAATTGAGTTGATGTTGAGTATATGCTTTATTGAATGAATTGTTATGTGTGAATGTGTGCTTGAAATGAGTTATTGTTTTATGAGCTAAAGTTGAAAAGAAATCATGAGAAAAGACGACAGAGCAACATGAATATGTTTTCTGCAAGTGTTCGAGCCTTCTTTTTATCTACGATAACGAGGATCTTCCGGACAGCTTGGAAGAGTACGACTCATTTTTGTCATTTCGATATCGATATTTCATTTATTGCCATCACGTTTGTCGTTGTTTCGTTTATCATCATCAACAAAGATCAGAGAATGTTTCTATTTATGTACATCAGATGTGCAGTTTACCTTGAGCGAATTTCTCGCTCAATTCCATCGCTTGTGGAGAGATGAATATGAGCACGGTGCATCGGAACTAGATGGAATACTCCAGTTGATTCCGTTTATTGCTGGAGGAGTGGAAAATTTGGGCTGCTGTTGTTACTATTGATTATATTGAGCCTGGTTCGGTAGCTTCTGAGCAAGCTGATTTTCCCAACTCCTAACTACCATCAGTTCTCAGTATTATGTTTACTTGAATCCCCTTTTTGGTTCTTTTTCCCCTATGACCAACTTTATCTCAGTTATTCATTAATCTCAATTGGCTGATAACTTTTATTTCATACCAGATGACGAAAAGAACACTGAACCCATTGATTTTGATTTTACCACCCCTGAGTATGATGCTAGTACCTATGCTCTAGAAATAGAGTTTTCTTTATCAGATACTCAGCTATCTATGCTTGAGTTTGATGTAATCCTATTTAAATTATTTTATCTCCATACTGAAATGTTTCCTATTGACTTAGATTGGTATGATCATCCTTTCACATCTCTTGAGATTCTTATACCGATTCAATTTGTTTTATTTTCTCATGTTTCTGAGACTTTTCATTTGGAGATTTGAGAAGAGATTCAAGCTAGTTCATCGAAACTTTAGATATCTCAAAAAAATTTATGTATGAACCTAAGTTTACCAATTGTTGGCATAGCCCAGCTTCAGCCATAAATATCAGTCAAATGTCTTTTGTGACTGATCCTGATATTCTTTACCCTTGAGTAGGGATGGCAATGGGTCGGATCTGGACCGGATTTGGCTAGGTCCAGATCCAGATCCAATTTTTTTTGCTTTGGTCCAGATCCGATCTAGATCCATTGGGTTCAAAAAAATTAGATCCAGATCCAGATCCATAAGATCCACAAGATCCACAGGGTCCAGGGTCTAGACCCAGATCTATATGTTTTCGCTTCTAAATAAATTCTAAATCAACTATAATTCACAGTAACATCATAATAATCTAAATACACAATAATACTATAATAATTATTTAGAATTTCTACAATTATACTATATTGGAAGATGTTAGTTACAAATTTACTATAAACTAGGAAACAACAAACAACTCGATTGTCGATGGTGTAAGTGGCGCGACCCGTCGTGAATGCCGATTGATACATAATTGGGAGAATTTGAAAAGGAATTGAAATGTTTTAAGTTGGGATTAGGTATTTAATTATAATAAAAATATATATATATATATATATATATATATATATATATATATATATATATATATATATAACTAAATGCATCTGCGGGCGGATCCGGATCGGATCCGGTCTCAAAAGTTAAATCCCAGATCCAGATCCGAAATATGGGAGTAGGATCCAGATCTGGTCCAGATCCATCGAGTCCAATTTTTTGAGGATCCAGATCCTGAAAAATGGATCTGGATCCACGGATCTGGACCGGGTCCAGGATCCATTGCCATCTCTACCCTGGAGTAGTTCATTTGTACTTATTTCCGATCGTGCTAATGATCCGTTATCTCCTAGGATTGAGCAAGATATGGCGATGTTAGATTCCTATGAAGCCATTGATGGCAGTAAGAACAAAGTTGCAAAGATGAAAGAAGAGAATGATGATGATGATGACGGTTTTACGTCGGCAAAGTGAAGTTCGTATCAGCAAGAATGGAAGCTGATAGTTATAGATAGTATGGATATATATGTATATATGTATATATTAGATAGATGCGTAAATATATATATATAGACTAGTGACGCCTATAGATATATTTTGATGCGGTAGCGTGCTTGAGAAGCCGTACCAGATGTGTTTTGCTCGAGATATTTATCAAAGCACCTATATGCCTGAAAACCCCAGATTGCTAAGTTTTTCTTGCTTTTATAAAAGTCCTCAAAGAGGAAATTTTCTTCCCTTGATATATATGATCATTTTGTTGTATTATTTCATTTCATAACCTTGTGATAAACAATTGTGAAAATCCTTGAGATATAAGCTTGTTTGTTGATTGAATTTTTTTTTCCTGTTTTTGATAAACAAGATATGCTGCATTTTGAAATTCGTTTGCAATGCAGTATGCTATCCAGAAAAAGAAATCCTTCTCTTGAAGAGGAATAATAAAAAAGTGTCAATTCTCCTCAAGATTCCCTTGTACCTTCTTCCTTTTAAACCGATCGTAGAATTGTAGAGTTTTTCTGCATCGGAAATTTCCATCTTTCAATGAAATTGATACCCAGTTGATGCTAAAGATGGGGCTTTGTAAAGCGAGTTCTCAAGTTTTTGGAGTGCTTTGATCGAGAGTATCTCCTATTTATATCGTTTCAGTTAAAAGGGTATGCAGATTTCTGGTGAGAAACACGACATAAAGTTCTTTCTCCTGAGATCTCTATTATGTATGAAGTTGACAAGTTAGCTCGAAGATACATCGAGAGATAGTACGTTTGCATCGAGTGTCCGTCTCAATCATCTCAAACAGAGACTCCAAGTTATATCTCGTTTTTGGACGAGTTTTCAACAAGAGATGGATACAAGATTGAATTCGCATACAACCACAATTACCAAGTAACGATTTATATGACACCCTATGAAGCCCTCTACGGTAAAAAGTGTAGATCGCCGCTTTTCTAGGATGTGATTTGAAAAAGAAAAGTGCTTGGATCAGAAGCGATTGAATAAATGATCGTAATTGTACGACAAATTAAGAAAAGAATCCAAGAAGCTCAAGATCGTCAGAAGTCTTATGCAGATACAAGAAGAACGGAGCTAAGCTTCGAGATTGGAGACAAAGTTTTCATGAAAGTATTTTCTTTCAAATGAATACATCGCTTTAGAATCAAAGAAAAGTTCAAACGGAGATTTATCCGACCGTACGAGATTCAAGAGAAGATTGAGCCAATCGCCTATACATTAACGATGTCTCCAAGTTTCGACAATATTCACAATGTGTTCTGTGTTCGCAGTTACGAAGATATGTGTTTGATCCAAAACACATCATACATCAAGAGAACATTGTTCTTGAACCAGATTTAAGCTATGAAGAGAAACCAGAATGCATATTAGATCGAAAAGAACAACAACTAAGAAATGAATTAATTCCTTCAGTAAAGTCCGATGAAAGCATCATGGTTTTGAAGAAGCGACAATGGAGCTAGAATATCAAACGAGAAAGAAGTACCCTAAGATTTCACAGAGGTACTAAATTTCGGGATGAAATTTTTTTAAGGGGTGGGAATGTAATACCCCGCATTCCTGTAGCAGGATTAGCTCCTGATTAAGAGTTTATAAGAAGGGCATTGCATCCTTAAGAAAGAGTTGTTTAAGCTAGAAGCTTTTATGTTAAGCTTCGAGTCGAGAAGATAGAATTTGCGATAGATTCGTAATAAAATTAGAGATAGAACCTAAGATAAGATCTTTAGGTCTCGTCAAGAATAAGAAGACTTAGATTTCAAAATTTTTGAGATGATAAGTATGTGTTTATAGAAGTCTTGATTTCAAAGTTTTTGCTCTTTGTTACATATGTTTGCTGTATAAACCCTAATCGTCGACAGAATACCTAAAATGGTTTTGAAGTCAAAATTTTTTTTATAATCAAAGTTTGATGTTTATAATATGTTATTTGGGTTTTAAAAGAGAATTTCAAGCAAAGAGCATTTTATCAGAAATTGAGTTTTGAAATCGGAACGGTATGGATTAATAGTATGTATTTATAACATTAGTATTAATTTTTAGAAAGAAAGAAAGAGAATTATCTAGAAAATGGATTATCCATCCTTATTAAAGAAAATGAAAAATAAAATGGAGAAAAATGTAGAAAGCTAAAGAAAAGTCTAGAATGGGTGAATAATCACCCATTAAAGAAAAAGGGAAAATAAAATAAAAAAATTTGTGGATTTCTATATATACACCTTATTATGCTTTTTCTTCCATTTTCTTCCCTAAATTTCAAAATTTACACACTAAATTTTCCAAAATTTCATGCTCAAATTTCCAAAGATCCAACCGGTGAATTCTCGATCTGTCTTCGAATTAAGGTATATTTCTATCTTTAGAACATATCTACGGTTTGAAAAATTTAAAAATATGATCTTATGAAGGTTTCATATTTTCGGTCACATTGATGAAATTATGAAGGATATTTTGTTGTTTGATTATTTCTTGATATTATGTTAGGTTGATCGCCAACGAGTTGTTTAACGTTGAAATTTTGAGCATATTTGTATTCTTTGAATTTTTATGATTTTCGAAAATTTTGAGGGCTATGATCTTGAATTTATGATGTTTATATGTTGATATTCCTTCATATATTTATTGATGAGTTGATATAAACATGTTTTGAACGAGAAAAACGTTTGAAATCGAACCTATGCAAAAATCCTAAGTTGGCCGAATCCTATAGCTTTTGTAATGTTGAATTTTGATTTTATTTGATCATTTTGACTAAATATTTGGATTCTATGATATGAATAAAACTTAAAATGATTTATTCGGATTTTTCAGCCGACGTATTCAAAAGTTGAAAAATTTTAGTTTGTCGGCAAAAATGGGTTTTCAAAGTTAAAGCTTTGATCCTTGGGTTTTAGTGATGGATTAGTGATATTTGATGATAGTTGAGCATGTATAGAGGTTCGTCTAAGATAGACGACGTCTTGCGCAATTTTTGACGTCGGACATAAGCTATGTCGATAAGGAGTTGTCGGTTTTGGTTAAGGTTAGACGGCCTACATGCGTTGATGAGTCTTATATGCTTGCTTGGCCATATGATGCTTAGTTAAAAGTCTTTATATGTTTAAGATGTTAGATAATGCAATGACCCAAGTATTTATAGACCATAGTGTCTTGTGTATCAAGAAGATATAGTCGTGTTGACGACTAAAATAAGAATGATGTTCTCGTTTGATTCTTGATAGGCTTTTATGCCAACCTACGTCGATTGAAGGATTAAGAAAAAGAAGAAAGAAGAGTAAGACAAAAAGTACAGTCTATTCCAATGACTGTCGCCAGGTGGTATAAATCCCTTCTAAAATGATATGATATGCTTTGATATATTTTCAAAATGATATGAAATGCATTTTATTGCAAAGTTGCAAAGTTGACTGACTTGCCTGTTTTTGAGCATGAGCATGAGCACGATGCATTACCTATCCACGGAAATGAAAGAAAGAAAGAATGTAACGACGTCGGGTATGGACCTTCGGGTCAAGGCGTGTTTGAGAAGGAGGTCTATTTCTCAATACAAAGAAAGAATTTGTGGATATGGGAAGAGAAATTTGTCGGCCGACATAGAACATGCATATGCATATTTTTATGATGCTATGAAATGAAAGCAAGTAAGTGTTTATTATGATGCATGCACAGGTCATTTCATTAAAACCCTGTGTAATGCAATGCTATGGCAAGTCAATCATATAGCCCTAAGGGCAATGTTTTAATGTTTTCGGCATATACCCACTGAGTGCAATTGTGTACATGTATTTCTAAACGTGCAGGTTGAGCTCGAGAGGATGCTGGAATCGAATGTTGTGCAAATGAACTTCTCTAAATGTTTCGACTCATGATGATAATGTTCAATTGTTGATGTTGTTCATTTGATGTTAACATGTTTCGTTGCCCAGAGAGTTATGTCATCATACATAATTCTCAACCACACTTCTCGTTGCCGAACTTTGGCCTTTACCTGCTGTTGTGTTTTGTTATGCCGAGTCGACTGAACTAATCTTGACGACGGTCTTATTTTATTGATATGATCTCGGCATTGTTGATATAATGTCGACTTTATTCTAAGAACATGAATTATTGAAACTCTATATGAAAAAGGATTTACGGGAATGTCCAAAATTATTTTTGATGAATCCACATTTTATATAATACCTTGGAGTCATTGTCAAATTATGCTTTGAACCGTTGATAAATCTTTATTATTGTCAAAGCATATTTGAATAAGTATATTCTTGATATTGGTTATTACTTTGCAATTATTTGTCCTCAGCCGTTGTTTTTCTTCATTTGATCCTTTATTGTGGTTTGAGGACCTAGAATCAACCTTTGTCAAACTCCATTTCACTTCTTAGAACCATAAATGTTTGATTCATTCATGTTGAAAGTTGAGTTCACACATTGTTATTAATATGAATTATTGGTCAATTGTATTTATTGATTATCAAAAAGTTCTTTCTTAACCCACATCACGGCCTAATTACTTGATTAAGTAGTCGGGCTGTGACAACTGCACCCGTAAGCAGTCAAAGATTTTCTAGCACCCGCGTAGAAAGAACGCCAAGTGAGGCGGGATACTGTAAGGTTAACTTAGTATCTAGGTTTATATCTTATGCCCGTAAACAAGACCAAATCTCAAGTTAGTGGATTGACTGAGAAATCAGTTAATGGACGTAGGAGTTGATTTCTTCGAACCACGTAAACTCAACGTGTTATTTACTTTCAGTGTTGCTTTTTAAATTTCATGTTATTGAATTATCATCATCAACAACCAACAACACAATATAGTTTTGAAACTCTATATCAGTATCAGTTTGATACTGAAGAGATTTAACTTACAACTAACTAAGCAAATCTTAACTAAGTGTTTCGAATTAGTTTCATGTTTTCAGTAAGGTAATTATAGTAACCACCACATTCTGCACACGCATCAGTTATCAGTCCTACTGACTTGCAGCCTCAACAGTTAGTAGGTTTGCTAACTGATATTACTCAGTACAAGGCGTTCTTCTGAACTAACCAGTAGTACTAACATCAGTACTTGACTGCAAGTTACCCGACCAGCTACTGCCTATAGCCAGTCTATCTTGTTGAAAAAAAAAGTTTTAGAATTTACCTAACTGGAGTATTTCACTCCCCCTCCATACACCAGTACATACCCATCGAGGTCCATCAGCTTGATATAAAGATACATCTTGGCTAATGCATCTCCGATATAGACATTTAAATTTTGGTGGTCTTGAGTTATTATCAAAGAAAGAGATGGTGAGAGGACTACCATTGATGAAGCATCCCAATCAACTCTGTGAAGGCTGTCTACTCAGGAAGCAGTTCAGGAAGCCATTCCCAAAGGAGTCCAGTTCAAGAGATCAAAAGCCGTTGGAATTAATTCACGCAGATGTGTGCAAGCCAATCAAGACAAGCTCTTTCGGTAAAAATAATTATTTCTACTTCTCATTGATGATTTTTTAATAAAGACATAAGTGTATTTCTTGAAGCAGAAATTAGAAGTATTCGAAGCTTTCAAGAAGTTCAAGGCCATCGTCGAAAAGAAGAGTGGACGACAAATCAAAGCCTTGAGGACCGATCGAGGTGGAGAATTCACATCTAAGGAGTTCCTAGAATTTTACAAAGCTAATAGAATTCGACGGCCACTAACAGTTCCGAGATCCCCCCAGCAAAACGGAATGGCAAAAAAGAATAACATAATGATCATGGGATGGCAAAGAGCATGCTAAAGACAAAGATTTTTCTTAAAGAATTTTGGGCCGAAGTAGTGGCGTGCACGGTGTACCTGTCCAACTGATCTCCAACAAGAATCATTTGGGAAAAGACTCCACATGAAGCCTGAAGCAAGAAAAAACTAGGGATCTCCCACCTAAAGGTATTTGGGAGCAAAGCATACATACGTGTGTCGAATAAGATAAGGTAAATGCTCGACGAAAAAAGTGAGGTGTTTATCTTTATCTGGTACGACTCTAACTCAAAGGTTATAAGCTATATAATCCCAATACTAAGAAAACTGTGATAATTCAAGATGTGGAGTTCGAAGAGGAATGAGTATGGGATTTTGGCTCCAACAATGAATTCACTTTCATACTCCAATTCGATGATGAAAGAATAATCGAGCAAGAGAGAGATGTCCAAAATCAGCCAGTGATTCCAACCACTTCACCTGTGCCAGCTGTTGAAGACTCGCCATTCTCTTTCTTAAATAAAAGAGCCACACCATGAGAAATGAGTTTGCATGAGATTTATGAAGATGCTGAAATGTTAGAACATTTCACTTTTTTCTGTCTCTTTGCTGATTGAAAACCAGTTAGCTTTGAAGAAGATGCAATGTACAAAATAGCGAGACATAATGGATGAAGAAAACAAGGCCATGGAAAAGAATGGTATTTGGGAGCTCACAACATTGCCAAAAAGATATAAGGCTAACGGATTCAAGTGGGTCTACAAGGTTAAATAGAATTCCAAGGGCGAAGTCAAAAGATATAAAGCAAGGCTTGTTGCAAAATGATATAGCTAAAGAGCCTGAGTCGACTATGATGAGGTATTTGCTCCAGTCTCTCGCCTATAAACTATAAAACTAATCATTTCTCTTGCAGCCTAAAATAAATGGAAGATTTATCAAATGGATGTTAAGTCGGCCTTCCTAAATGGTGATATGGACAAAGAAGTCTACATAAAGCAACCAATGGTGATATTGTCTTCACCTACATATCAAAGAAGCAACTGATAGTCATGTTGTCAACATGTGAAGCTGAATATGTAGCTGCAACATCCAATTATGTCACGCTATCTGGCTAAGAAAATTGTTAAAAGAACTGGGATTGCCACAAGAAGAGCCAACAACAACATACGTAGATAACAAGTCAACAATCGTGTTAGCAAAGAATCCAGTATTTCGTAATCGAAGAAAACACATAGACACCCGCTTCCACTACATCACAGAGTGCAATCGGAAGAAGAAAGTTCAAGCGAAGTATACAAAATTACAAAATCAAGTTGCCGATATTTTTACCAAACCAATCAAGTTCGAAGACTTCGCCAAGTTCATAATTATGCTTGGAATGACAAATCAAGTTTAATGGGAAGTGTTATAATATAATAAATAACTTAATTTAATGAAAATATGATATTGGGAGAATTCTCTAGAATAACCAAGATAGCGTAAAATTATCATTTGGTCTAGAAAAATTGTCTAGTATTGATGGCTAGGAGTAAGCTAGAGAATTCTAGCCTATTACTGAATGCTAGTATATGCATCTATATATATGGCTATTGATTGAACAAGTGAAAAAATAGTATAATCATTGCACCAAAAACTTTCTCCATATTTATAATTTTCATTACACGTCCACACACACTGTACACACTAAGGCCTTGTTTGGTAATAATGCCAAGATAGGATACATATCCCATTATATAGGATAGCAAATAGATTAGGTATGATGACTGCTTGTTTAGAACCCATGTTACATAAGCTAGATAGCGTATGTAACTTGTTTGGTATACCAGAATACAGGGTAGATTAATAGGTAAAATGACTGTATTACCCTCCAACATCTACCTTCGGCTAGGGCACCCAATTCAGAAAGAAGGCCCGCAGTTCGCTCCCAAACTTTCTCTCAACCTGCGTTCCATCAGATGAAGCCTAATTAACCAAGCGGCCGCGACACACTCAATCCATCACAACACTTGCCATATCCACACTTTGGCCCAAAGAGCAGTTGTTATCACGCACTGGAAAGCCACATTTCCAATTGGTCTGCATTCTTTTGACGAGCAACAAATTAGGGTTCAAGCTCTCTCTGCAAATCCAAAACCCAAGTAGACACCATTGTATTTCTGTATCGTGGATCTCGATGAAGCTGTCCTCAATCACTGTTGTGCAGGTCGAGAAAGGTTAGTTTACGATTTATTGTTCATTATAGGAAGTAGGAAACAAAGTTAGTTGTGAAACAATTTTTCGATTTGGGGATGAACTTCGCATGACTTTCCAGTAACAGTTTGAATGATGTTGCGTGATTCACTTTGTTATGTTGTTTGCAAAACTGTGCTTTGTTATGCTGATAAATACCTTATGAATCTTGTTTTGCGAAGACTCTTCGCAAATCATCACTTAAAAATCAGCTTTAATTTTGAAGAGTCTTGTTGTTATGCTTAAAAACAATATATGATGGCCCCTAGCAATTTGTATATATTTTTGGTGCCGCGTGATTCACTGTTCGATGGCCAGGAATTACAAATGAAAAATATGTTGCGCAAATGTTAATGCTGAGTAATCTTATAATTGGGAGAATGCAGTCCAACTGTGTAATTCTAGTAATCCTAGTAATATCCTAGAATTGTAATCCTATACATTCAAACATGGGGCAGCCTTACAACTCGATTTGGTGATGGATTTATTTGTGAAAATTACAGTGTATTATATTCGTGCTTCAAACTATTGAATGGAGGTTGACAATGTATTTACGACTGATGGATTTACGTATTCCCGTGTGCTATTTTATATTGCAGAACATCCTCAAATCTTCCGTGTCGTGTGGGTGAACGACGCAAGAACGGCAGGAGGTGGATCTCGTAATACAATGACGAAACTTGGAAGTCTGTTGTCCAGTTTTAAAAATCTTGAACTCTGCACTTGGTATTTGTTTTACCAACATAATCCGACATGAATTCTGGGCAAGAAGGTTAGTTGTTGTGCGACGTTACGTAATGTTTATAAAGTATAGCATGTTTGCAGCAGAAACCCTACATGAAACCATACTGGGCATGAAGGATGTGATTTCCTATAAATCCACAGTAGAAATAGTAACTTATACTGTACTTACTACAAGGGAAAAAAATAGCAATAAGTAACAAAAGAGATCACTCTTAAAACTAAAGTTGTCATGAGTAGGTTGTGTTTCTATAAATTCATATGAGAATAATTGTGTTTCGATTGTGATACTCAAATAATTTAGAATTCGAGTTGTTACATAAAATTTCCGTTAACCACTTGTATAACTTTTACTTTTACTTTTACTTTTCTTCACTTGTTTACACTATTGTTTGCTTATGCCTCAACTTTAAGTGGTGAATGGGGAATAAGATTTTTCATCTGTCTTCGTGAAATTCTTACAAAATACGCATCTGCCTTCTAAGTCATGTTCATTATAATTACAATCTTACAGTGCAGTTATTCTGGAATTTCTCTCTTCAAAAATTCTTTTTTTCCTTATCATTTTAAAAGTCTTCCATGTTGTGTAAAAACTTCAAAATGTTTGGACATGCTTCAGGAAAGTCTCAAGGATTAACTCTTTGACTTCTAATTAATAAAAAAATTCAATACTATTGACTTCTAATTAATAAAAAAATTCAATACTATTGACTTCTAATTAATAAAGTAGTTTGATGGATTTAAAACACACTGTAACAGATTTTCATTTGGACAATGGAGTGTATTTGCAGTTCCATATCTCATACTAAAGTGGTCATAACATGGGGAATAAATACTAGTTGACTATTCCAAGATGCATTAGGTGAGCTCATAGAATTTAGCAGAAGATTATAGTTAGGTGTGAAAGAGTGGATGTTTAAGGCCTTCAAGAGATGTTTAATTTTATCCTGGAATTCCCAAGTTAATAAGTGGAGTTGACTCTTGCAGCATGCTTGTAATTTCATATCACCAAATTATATTCTGCTTGTTGCATCTCACTCATTTGGCTGGTTCTGTGCTAGACTGTTCTATAATAATTTTATGAATCTCACCTTTAACATTCCCAAACGAAGCCTATAAGTATAGCTTGTCTTAACTTGTCCTGTTTACACTTTAGTGTTAAGGTTTGGACATTTGAGCAAATCTTAAACTCTACATGGTTTAAATCTAACTTCAGTTTGCAATGACTTAAGCTATTATATATACAATGTCCGCCTTCTGAAATAGTTAGGCTGCTAAAAAGGTTAGTTGTTAGAACATTGAGTGTGTCTTTCCTGAACAACATCTTGAGCTTTAGAAGGTTTGGGCTAGTCTAATTAAACTTCTCTTTCATGATTTCCAGTGAACTTTTAACAAAACCATGTGTTGTCTCAAAGCTATACTTTTTAATTGTCTTTTGAATAAATTGCAAGGTATGGACACCTGTAGTAGTGATATGAGATGTGGTAGGGTTAACAAATCAGAAAAGACAAGGCGTTGTTGGTCGAAACAAGAGGAGTTGATCCTTATAACAACTTTGAAGGAACTAATTGCACACGGATGGAAATCCGACAACGGGTTTAGAGCATGGTACTTGAATAAGCTAGAAGATGCAATGAAGAAGGAATTTCCAGGAACGGATTTAAAGGGAATGCCTCATATCAACTCGAAATTGAGTACTTGGAAGAAGAATTACTATTCCCTCACCGAAATGCTGAGTTGTAGCGGCATTGGCTTCAATTTGAAAGAGAATTATATGATTGACTGTGACAACGAGCTATGGGAGCAAATTGTCAAGGTAAACCAAAAATTTTGTACTTGAATGATGAATGGTGATGTACTTTCCGCAAATAGGATCTTACTTGTATAGTTAATTATATCACAATTGGGTTAGTTTTATATGAATGCTACGTTGATTAAATGCACCTTTTAAGTACGCATTTATTCATATTTGCTAACTTTTCTGCTTTCTTGTGGGATGCCAATGAGGTTAATGACTTAAATAAACTTCATACCGTGCAAATCTAGCTTATTGGAAAATCTCATGTCCTTTTTTTTTATTCCAGTTTGATAATAATGCGCGTCTTATGCGTTTTTTAAGTCATGGCCGTTTTTGGAGGATTGGAAGAAAATATTTGGTAAAGATAGAGCGACTGGTGAGGCAGCCGAGGACATAGTCCAGCAGTCAATGATTTACTACATGAGGATAACATCGCCGGGGGGTAATGGACGGTGACTATCACGTTAGCTTGGAAGATTTATTTTCAAATGAAGCAGCGGAAAATAGCACGTGTCAAAGTCAGAAAGATGAACAAGTTCCCAAACATGCTGCCAAGAAACGCAAGACGGTAGATGGTGTGGATCGTATTTGTGATCTACTTGGAGAGATTAGTCGCAATACGAATGCTAGAATAGAAAACTTGGCGAGTCGTATTGGATATGAGTTTGATTTGGGCAAAGCGAGGAAGGAAGTGTTTGAACTGTTAGGTAACATCCCTGGGTTGTCACTGGATGACAAATTCGATGTTTGTGAAATACTAGCAGAAAAAGTCGAACGTCTTAAGATTTTCATGGGGTTGCCTGATTCTGCGAGACCACAGTATGTCATGCGTCTTCTTACAGCTAAAGGGAAGTAGCTCATCTTCGTTCTACTTCATGTATAATCTTGATGTACTTTGTTTGAACGTTGTCCCATGACTTATTTTGTAGTACTGATGCCGGATGGGCTGTCGTAATATTTGGGTTTTGATCTAACATCTATATTGTTAGATTTACCCTTTTTGGTATTGTTAAATGTATGAAATTCAGATCTGAAAGGTTACTTGTGCCATGTTAATTTGGACCTTTTTAGTTGGTTTTGTTTAATTTAATAATTAAACTACACTGTTCTGTTCTTAATTTTCATGGAAGTTGGTGAATGCATAAGTGAAATTATTTTTGGGTGGATGAATGTTCTGAAAGATATAACATTGCACAAAAGAATTGACTTATTTTTTGGTTGAGTGTATTTCGTTTTAATTCGCAATTATTGGAAATGGAGAATCAAATGCATTCTTAACATCTGACATTTTCCTATCTTGCTATGATGGTTTAGCTTTTTATGATATTAGGATTATATATCATCAAAAAAAATGGCATCAATAGGGTAGGGCATGAAATGTAACAGGGAAGGAAAGAGGATAAAAAACGAGATATTCGATGTTTGTGAAAAGAGGAGTAACATAGCAATTAAATTCAGCTACCGATAACGATGTGTTGACTCATATTTAAAGATAGTACATAACGACGTGTTCACAAATTAACATTGTCCGTGTTCCATCATTGCACATAAGTCACACGCATCTACATGTTTGCTAGTACATTCAATGCAAAATCATTCCTGCATAATTAAGACAAATAATATATAAGTGTTGTCACAATTTTAATATCCAATATCTTGCCGACAATACTAGATAGCTATCCATAAACACTAAAGTCAGTTATAAAACCATATTCAAACATCGTCCCATAATAGTGGGTCTCTACCATTAGTCAATGTAAAATCCCAGCACACAAAGACATATTACAGTAATTTACCAAGGATAATTCCAAACAATATCAAAACAATTGACATGAACATAAATGCAATATAAACTTCAAGATCGTTCCTCAAACGCATGGGGCTGATATCGGACTCCCGTGTGCCATCTGTTGCTATGCTGGTTGATGACTGAGAGGAGCTTGCCCCTGGTTTGGTGGAATAAGTCTGATTCAAGATGTACTTGGGAATCGTACCCAAGTATGACTTGAATGGAACTCATCGCACCATAAGAAAGATTGGGGGTGTCTGATATTTGTCGGACACTTGTAATAATATCGTCCCGAATGTATGGCCTCCTTTCCAGCACACTTCAATATCATCTTTCCTCTACACACCGACATTCAAGAATGAGGTCCATGTGGAAATAGTCTGCAAATAATATTTGTTCCTATTAACAGAAAATTAATAGATATGGGATACACATCAAATAATATGAATTGTAAAAGCAAAATATTTTAAGAACAAGACTTGAAAACAATCATTGCACACATCATACGTCTTCATGTTCTTACAATAAAAAAATGACTAACAGTCGATGAAACATGGTTCCCAATATTGTCAAATTCATTTACATATAAGCCTAATTACGTACACAATCCACACATGAAACCATACACTCAAAAGTCTTTACAAAGTAGGGTGGAACTGCAGCATAGAGTTATATATGCCACATTGAATGTGCTATTGCATCCCTCGTTTGATTCCATTCAGCACTTGTTTCAACCGCATCCACAAAATCATCATCTTCGTTTTCTTCTTCATTTTCAATATCAGTTGGAAGAGAGTCAATGAGTTGTTCGATGGGATCAACAATCATCTCAGACCTTATGAAGTTGTGGATCAAGAAAGAAGCCATTATAAGTCTATTTTGGATCTTCATCGGATAGTACATAGGACTCCTAAATATTCCCCACCGCATCTTCATGATGCCAAAAGCACGCTCAATCAAATTTCTGGCTTTAGTGTGCCTTATATTAAACATTTCGGCAGCATTTTGAGGTCGTGCGCTCTCTGGACCCCATTCCTTCAAGTGGTACCTTACACCTCTATAGGGAGATAAAAAACCTTCGCAATTTGCATACCCATTGTCGCACAAATAATAGTTCCCTAACATGACACATAAATAGTTTCTGAATTAAACAACACAAAAAATACTATACCAAACTTAACGTAAATTAAAACATAACGATAATAATTTCACTTATATATATATATATATAAGATGGTATTTTATACCCTTTGGAACCTTCGTGTGAGACATGCATGCACCCTATTAACTCCCGCCTGCTCCATCATCGCTCAACCCGCACATTTAAAACAAATATGCGGTGAGTACAAATAATGCACTCGGTGGACACATTGCGAAAACATTTTACTTTACGAAATATCAGTATCGCCTCATCACGGTAAGACACGAGGATTTTATTTGAAAAAGGCATTGTTCTTACAAAATACATTTTCTCGTTTCTCAAAGTTATGCGGCGACGCGTTTCTCATCACAACCACAATGTATATTCCAAGTCGGCTATGGATAACGCAGCGGAGGAGGCCTCCCCACACCGGACGAACTAACCGCCCAATGATTCGAGCATGACCGCCAGTTCAGAGGCCCAACACGTGTACACAACCCTAGGGAATTTCTACTTACACCTCCACTCAGATCCGAATGGACATATACAAAACATAAAACATTTTCTCGCGTATAATATCGTATCTCAAAAGTTTTCAAGAAAAGCGAGCAATAATAACGATAAACATTTTCCAAAAGCTCATAAAAGTTTTGGTAAGAAAGCCCACCTAAAGAACTTAAAGTTCCTACGTCACTAATACTTAATTATCGCCTTCTCTTCTCCAGGCGAGACCCACTTTTCAGCGTGAGAAAGCGAGGTTTAGCACATCGCTATACTTTTCGATAGAGGCGAACATCGTCTATAACGTCATATCATCAAATAAGGCTAACGTCGGACTTCTTTTAATGTTTCCTAATCAAAATGATGTCGATTATGAAATCGTTTCCCATATAAGAGATATTCCATCTCTTTAGCACATAATGTGCGTTTTAATGTACTTACGTAACGTAAGTCACATTGTTACTAAACGTCTTCACGTCACATAGATCGCGTGTTATCGAATTTCGTGCCCTTTGACCTGGTCAACGTTTTTAGTCAATAATTTTGACTTGATCGACATTTAGTCGACAATTTTGACTAAAGTCAACATTTGACTTTTAATTCCTTTTATGTAATTCTATTATTTTATGTGCAATTTTGTTCTAAAATTCCCATAAAATTATAATATGTTTAAAACATCATTTTGGATCATTTTATGCAATTATTTCTCATAGAATAAATTTATAACATTAATACTTATAACCTATAGTTTTGAAAACCTAATTAAACTAAGCAAACAATTTCAAAATTCCGATAAAATCACATAACACATACTAGTCTATAAGTATCCTTATTATAACATAATTTTTATTTATTGTGAACTATTGAATTAAACCTTCCTAAGTCACTTTTGAAAATTTGGACTTAGGTCGATAAATTTTAACAAATCCAATAAATTCATACAACACTATATTATGATTCTACACTTTCAATATGTTATGATACTCAAACATGGATTATATCATAACCTAATATCATGTTCTTTAATTTTGAAATTAATAGACGTACCAAATTTTTCCAAAACAAACATTCATAATTAATACCCTAGATTATATTTCATGTTTAAATCGATAATTAAAATCATAATTATCAACATATCACACCTTTAAATTTTCGGTCCATATATAAAATTTAATATCATGCTTGATTTTGTGATATAATTATACTACATGCTTAATAACATCATATAAATACAATATCTAAACATAAAGTCTCATGATTTTCGAAAATTCGTATGAATTAAACATAACATAAATTCTAACCTTTTGATCGGATTCGATCGGCGTCGTGACGTTATTCTATCTGATCGAAGAATGCTCGAAGTCCTATTTTAGGTTATGAGGTTATATCCGGGTTTAATCATTATTTCATAAAATATCTTATCTTATCAAATCTTATCATATCTTATCTTATCTTATCAAATCTTATCATATCTTTATCAAATCTTATCATATCTTATCTTTAAATTAAATCATTGAATATAAAGTTTTTCACATTTGCGTGACATATGGTCCTCCATAATGCCACCTTAGGTTACTTGTTCAAATTGAATTCTAACACTACTTTACACCTAATACATGATGTACAACTCATAGCCTCATTAATTATAAGATGCTACATATATCATATGCCAAATATTTTATTTTCTTCAATTAATAGCTATGTGACATAATATTGATCTTAGATAATAATTTATATCATAAGAAAATTAATTAAGATCAATTTCATGTACTAATGTAAAGTTATCGGCAAATAATTCAAAGCTAAGGATAAATTATCAAACTATTATTCTTTTATAACCAATATTATTTTC
Organism: Salvia rosmarinus; assembly: GCA_036937905.1. Classification (NCBI taxonomy): domain Eukaryota; kingdom Viridiplantae; phylum Streptophyta; class Magnoliopsida; order Lamiales; family Lamiaceae; genus Salvia; species Salvia rosmarinus. The sequence goes on from CM072817.1 coordinate 45,062,287, forward strand.
ATGAGTAATTACATAAATATAATGATATTATATCATAAAATAAATTTTGGCGGAATTAAATTTCATAAAATTCCATTCTTACCCTATTTCCTTGATTTAAATTTTATATCCTAGGAGATAAGATTGTCTAGAATCATGATATTTATCAAGTATATAATTTAAATAAATTATTTAATATATTTATCACATAAAAATCATGATTTTTAATTTCACATAAAATAATACTTTAAATTTGAAAATCATGCAACTATTATTTAAAATATTATTTCTATGATATTCATTTCTAAGAGATAAACATTACTTAATTAATAGACCTTATCTTATCTTTTAATAAAATATCTTAAAACTAATAATTCATTTTATACCTTAAACATGCTTGGGTGTTAAAGATAATTATCACATATAATATAAGATAAACATGACAACTCATCACATAAAATCAAGTGATCACATAATAAATCACAAATTAATCTTATACTTTAGTACAAATAATATCCTAAATATACTTAAAACATATTTAAAATTATTTCGTTCAAATTTTCAAGAGAAATTTCGATTTATTCAAAATCGGCGATTCGACGCGTTCACTTTCATACTTGTTTCTATCGTCTTGTTTCTTCTTTATTTTCAAAATTTTAAGCCCAGAAATTCGAGGTATTACATAACTGCATCTCGTAAGCAGTAGATCCCTCTCATCCAGGTAGGACGTAAACAAACTTCATATTTCGATCAGAAACGGCCAAAGTATTCATGCAAATTTGACCTTTCCTTGTCCTATATCTGGGCTTATCAGTATTGCGGACCATAACAGGAATGTAAGTGCTATCTAGAGCTCCTAAGCACCCCTAAAGCAAAAGAAGCGGAATTAAATAATTTAGCTGAATGAACCATCTCATTTTCATTACATTATAGACTTCCAAAAACTAATTTCTATACCTTAAACCACTTCCATCTAGGATCACTGCAATCTTCATGTACCGGCGTTGGTTTGACCATCAGTATATTATGGAGCTTTAAAACCGCCTTTAAAACGAGATGAACATAGTACGAGATAGTTTGACCCGATCTCCAGAAGTCAAATCCAACAATTCTATTTTTTTGTGATGGGCTAGAATAGCTAAGAACATTACGAGTTGCTCTTAAACACTAACATATTTTCCGTTAGTTAATCCTCCTAGATGTCGCAATAAAACACATAGTCTGCCGAACGTATTGCGATCCATTCGAAGATTTATGATGCAATCAGTATCACTAACTCCTACCATTCTATGCAAGTGTTTGACTTGGTCAGGTATGCTATCAATCATACAATATGGTGCCGCTATTTGCGCACGTTTTTTTTTCTTTTTGTTGTCCTAAGTAGGAGGTCGATCAGCAAAAACATATCAAGCATGTATTGACATAATATCTACTCTATCAATAAGTAATAAGATGCAAGTCTATCAGCATTACGTGGCATGTTTTACTTTTCAAAGATAAGCTGCAACAAATATCTGCATATAAACATATGTTATAGTACACTTTAATTGGTCTAGAAGTAAACTCAAGTTTGATAACATATTTTCAGTCCTCTTAATAGCATGGTTATAATGGTACAAAGGTGAGTAGCACAACACCTACTGTCTTGTAGTTTTGGTTGTTCATAAAACACATAAAGAAGATCGAGTAGCAAAGCGAGAAGTTTCATATAGTTCAAGTGGGAAAATACAGCAACTTTTTCATTTACAATTAACGGAACAGAATATAGGCAGCATATTCTGCTTCTGGGAAGCTCTAGGTGGTGATTTGCAACCTCTGCATACTATGGGATGCAACAGGTGACAAAAATGAGTTTACGTAGTCATTACCAAGAACATGTTAAAGTACAAGTGACCCAAGATATATGATCAAAACAATTTAAAACAACTATTCAAGCCACCCGTGATCTTGCAACCGATTTTGTAATGAAACATGCCCCTACATCTAATACTCAAGACCTTTGGAAAGTAGCATGCAATGACACCATACAAGCCAATAAAAGCATGTTAAACTAAAAGACAACAAAGAATAAAGACATGAAACTTCCAAGGAAAGGGTGGCATGGGTGAGTAAGAAAATACTGGACAAAAAAGATAATGAAATAACTAGAATCCCTTCTTTTTCTACATTACCTTCTTTTCTTAACTAAATAGCTAAACACAGATCCTGATTTCACTAACTATTGTTCTAGTTGTGCAGTGAGTTTCAAAACACCTTTCTAAAAATGTTGTTATAAAACTAAGATTTAAAATAATTTAATCGAAATTTTTCATTCTTTTATTATCAGAGTTATGTGGGGAGAACTCAGATGTGATTTTCAATTTCTAAAATTGTGTCATACTGTGTCATAAGCATAATTAAAAGGTAAAGAAAAAAAAATCAGAATTATAATATTTTAAACATGAGCAGAGAACTGACATGGGGAAAACTCATTCCAATTTTTTTCATATATAACTAAACACTTCAGCTTGTTGTGTTTTTGAATGCATTTATTTCACATTTGTTCAGCAAAAGAAAAGAAAAAGAAGAATGGATTTGCAATTCAAAAAAAAAAAGTTTAGAGGTATATGTGGCTTTACAACTCCTAAAATCCTACATTTGTATAACTTGATGAAATGCCTAAAACCTGCCGCCTTAACGAACTGAGTAATTAATTTGTCAAACCTCTCAAAATTTGCAATTGAATGCTTTGATAAACATACTGGAAGAATATAATGTCTACAATGGACAAAGCATACAAGCAAGAACTAACAAGAGCAAAATTGGATCCATTTGTCTATAGCCATAGCCATGGAAAAGAAGGATTTTAATATTAATAATACATATTCTCAAATAATAATTTTTGAATTGAGAACTATAGGTGGTAACTGATGGGTCTGTTTTCAATTCAAGATAAAAACCCTTGATTCTACATTTATCATTTATTGTCTCCACACCTAGGGGTGGCTAATCGGGTCGGGTCGGTCGGTACCTACCCAAAAAATTAGTGCACCGACCCGATTTTACAGCAAAACTAAAACCCGATCCCGACCCGATTTTTTTAATCGGGTATCCGAATACCCGACTCGGGTACCCAAGTCGGGTATTCGGATACCCTAATTACCCTTTATTAATAAAATTAACCTTTCAATATATAAAGTGACAACTTGGTCTACTGGTTTCAGGCGTTGGGCTCACATTGTACAATGCGTTAGGTGCTAGGATCGATTCCCTGGCGCATTGAGTCTCTAATTTTTTTATTAAAGGTCGCGATGATTCTCTCTATATATATATATATATATATATATATATATATATATATATATATATATATATATATATATATATATATATATATATATATATATAATAATGAATTTATATTAAATAATTCGGGTATTGGATACCCGACACCGACGGTATACCCGACACCGACAATATAAATATATAATACCGACCCCGACCAGATACCGATTTTGGGTGTCGGCACCCAATACCGATAAATTTGGTCGGGTATCGGCACCGACCACCCGACACCCGCTTAGCCACCCTTATCCACACCTTTAATTTTTATGACTGGTATGTCGAATTTCCATAAAATTAATAAAATATTATAGTGACATATTCTCCCAATTTAGCAATAATAATTCTGCCTTGTGCATAATGAATCACAGATATCACAAGCTTCAACTTCATAAATTAAGAAAAGGAAGGCTAAATGCTGGAATCTGAAGGCAGATAACATAGTTTATCTCATTGCTTTGTTTATTCTCTTTGGACAGTGAATCTTTTGGTTTGCATTTGTGCAGTAGCAGTAATATCCTAAAGCAGGAATAGTGTTGAGTGGGGGGCTGTAAAACTGAAGCCAAAAACTTGAAGGTGAGTAGCACAACACCTACTGTCATTTATGCTAAAACTGAAGCCTTCCAAATACCAAAATAGCAACATATACTTTTCATCCTACCCATCACAAGATCAAAGTGCAAACTAATGAAAATTACAGTCAAACAATTTGTTTAGTTAGAACAGATCGCATATGCTCTCGTTTGGTCAATTTCAAGATTGGTGGTAGAAACAAGCCACATATGTAAATCAAATAACGCAACAAATTTAATGCTACCTCATTTCACCAAATTGCAGGCATAGATTGTTCTTGAAACAGAAAAGAAAATGGGAAATTGGAGACCTTAAGATTGGAGATGGATGCCTGTTCTCGCTCCTACTGATGAAGCAGTTGCCGAATTTCTACAAAAAAAGTCAGGATTCGTAAGCATTTGTTAGATAAATTGAACAAATCAACCTTCAAACTACGGGCCCATTTTTGAAAATAAAACAGAGTAACCTGATGCACAAGTTAAAGTTGGGCGCTCTTCTTCGTACAAGACTCTTCACTGGTCTTCACTGGTACGAGGTTGACCACAGAATCTCCAGTTGTTGTGGGTGAACGGCGCGGTGGGCAGAGACGAGTCGCAATCTCTCGGAGGGCCTCCAAATGCTGTGGGTGGACGACGCACGTTGCAATGTGTTTGGATTAAAGGCGTCGCTGTGGTGAAACAATATAAGCAGTTATAACCAATTGCCATTTGCATAATTCACATCATAACATAAAAGAAAACTCAAGCAATTATCATCATAATTCTCTACCGCCATCCTCCCCCTTCAATTCCTCTATCGCCGGCTGTTGGGTGGCCGAAACGGCCTCACAACCGAATACCCCATTTCCCCGGCTTTCAAAGCCCTCGAAACCTCGAGTAAAAACACGCGTACTGAATCCTCAGTTGCGAGGCTTCTCCGTACAATTACTTCGTCGTCCGATCTCTAAACGACTAGTTGATGTTACCCTTTGAAAGTTCATGCTGCGAGCTTTCTAAAATTACCATATATTCACCGAAAATTGCCGAAAATATATAATCCTCAATTCTCCTCATTCCTCAGCCGTCGCCGGCCTGCACGGCGTGGTTAGGGCGGTCGGTACCACCCCTTGCCATCCCCTCTCCACGCACACACTCCAGTTACAAGAACAACATACAACAACTGAAACGAAAAAAAAGGAAATAGAAGAAAAGATGAAAGAAACACACCCACCTCAGTAACGCAGAAACGCAGAGGATGAATGAGCAAATTTGGGTGAAATTGCAATGGAGGCTAGGGCAAGAGTTTTCGAATGGTGAGACAAATCTTTTTGTGAAGTGGAAGCTAGGGCAGCAAATTTGGGGGTGAAAATTTTGTTCAATCACGTTCCACGGCAAAATCGAGGCTATTTTGGTAAATTGAACATCACAATTGAGGTATACTGTGCAGATAGGATACCAAAAAGGGCGTATTGGAAAGATACACAGTCAAAAGCGCTACAGGATATAAGCTCGGGCTTTTTTTGTCACGGGCTCCTGAGATACATATCTCACGTACCAAACATAGAGATAAGTCTGGATAGGTACCCTATCCAGACCCTATCTCACGTACCAAACACGGCCTAATATCATAATCCTCCAAAACTATATATATTTCTGCATTTTATTCTATATTTTCCAACACTTTAATCATCCTAATTAATATCTAACCTTAATTAATAAACTATAATGGGTGAGTGCATGGTGAGGCTGAGCTCATCAGAATTTTTATCTTCTCTAATTTTCAATAAAAGAAAAATAAATAAATAGATAAATAAAAAATATAAAAAGTAAAATAAAAGGGAATGTCAATTCTCAAATCAAATTAACTTATGACAATGAAATCGACAGATACAAATTGATCAAAAGTGGCAAGATCATAATTAAAAATATTATTATTAATGGTCCCCAAGTGGTTTGTACTGGTGTATGGGAGGGAAAGGGGAAGGATTAACTAGTTAAGAAAAATTAGTTTTTTTTTCGTCTAACACAATACTAGACCTTCTACTTGATCAGTAGACATTGGTTAACTGAAGTCAGTTCAACATTGATGTCAGTACTGTTAATCAGTTCAAGTACGTGGAGTCTTATATAGAGTTATATCAGTTAGGAAACCTCCTGATTGCTGGAACAACTGGTAAGTTGGAATGATAACTGATGTGAGTGCGGAATGTGATAATTATGTCTTTGCCTTTATTAAAAACTTTAACTGGTGAAAATACTCAGTCAAATAATAGCTTAGTCAGTTTCCAGTTTATCTCTTCAGTATCAAATTGAATCTGATAGAGTGTTTCAAAACAATATGTTGTGTTGCGTGTACTAATGGTGTTCAGTTCAATAACATGTAAAGTTGATGGATCCTTCATGGTATATATTGGTGTATGTTGGGGGAGGAAGAAATACACTAGTTATGCAAATTTAAAAACTCTTTTACCGTGTTGACCTAATCTGATTGTGATAATATCAGTCTGTTTCTCAGTGTTGAGCCTCTTCAGCAATGCAGACAACTTCTCTAGTGTTTCACTTTTCTTGTACATAAACGCAATTCAGGTAAATCTAGAATAATCATCAATAACAACGAGGTTGTATTTTCTACCGTTATAGCTGACTGGAGTTTTTGGTCCAAATAGGTCTATGTGTTGCAGCTGAAGTATTCAATCAGTAGAGTGGGTAGTTTTTCTCTTGAATGACGCTTTCGTCTGTTTGCCTCTCTAACATACTTCGCACACTTGGTCCTTATGGAATCCTGCATTCGGCAAGCCTTCGACCATCGAATGTTTTGCTAACTTGTTGATGGTCTTGAAATTCAAATGATTCAGCCTTATGTGCCATAGCCAGTTGATCTATGAGGAAGTCTTTAACACTAGGCATGTTTCAGAAGGGCACTCCTCCCAAGATGCGACATATAGGTTTTCATGCCTTGTTCCTTTCAGTACGATCTACTTTGAGCTGTTCTTAACTGTGAATTCATTCTTTTGAATCTCAACAACGAAATTGCTATCACAGAATTGGCTAACAGATAGAAGATTATGTTTCAGACTAAGAACATAATTAACATTAAAAACTTTAGCGTTACCGATCGAAAGAATACCATAACCTTTGGTGTATCTAATTGAGTTATCACCAAAAGCAGCTCTCGTGTCTTCTTTCTCCACATAGTCAGAAAGACACTCCTTGCAGCTAATCATATGTTTTTAACATCCACTATCCAAGTACCAAATATGCTTCTAGGTTGAAAGGTCTTTTTCTTCTTTTGACTGATCAACACAACCTGTAAAAATCATATTTTAGGTACCTAATATGAATTGGGTCCTTGCATATTAGTAGTTTATTTCGGAACCTAGATCTGCATTATGATTCTGACACTGTTGTCAGGCCTGATCTATTTTCCTTGGAAGTCTATATAAACCGTCCTAAGCTTCTTCGACTAAGCCTTAGACTTCTATGTAGGTTTGGTAGGAGGGTTGGGTTTGTGCTTGTGCTGATGTGGTGCACGTGTGTGCTATGGAAGTATAAAGAAAGCTTTACTATGCTGAGGACGTTTGTGATAGACTGAGATGTATGCTGGTACATACTTCCTGGATGGAGGTGCATTCAGCACAGGTTTCTTCTGTTGAGGATTCTTATGCTAAGAGTGCCTCAATTGAGTAACCAAGGGCTGTCTGATAGGATCAGTTCTTCTAAGTATTTTATACTTAGGCCCTTGGGTTTTCTCAATTTGACGTGTAACATTTTGTTTAGTTACTGGAGCTTTCAACTTCTCAGTAGACTTAACAAACACAGTTTTGGTGTCACTAGTGAATACACCATTTACAGCTGAACTTGGATCACACCCTAATCAAGTTCTATTCACTGGCCCTAATCAAGTTCTAATCGCTGGACATCTCTGAACTGATTGAATGAAGTATAGTTTCTTCGTTGCTCCGTTCATGTGTTGATATTTTCTTATAGGGAAGCCTCACTCTACCGAAGTGTGCTGAACTGCAGGCTGATCTCAGTAAGTTTAGTTCTCAGCTGAACTATTTTCTTTCCCTGTTGGGAACGTTCAGCCTTCAGTTCTTTTATCATGATGATTTGATCAGCATGTTCTTCTTTCAACTTTATCAGCTCAGCATTGAGCTTCAATAGGAGCAGCTGACTGATGACCTTTCTCAGTAAGCTGAAGCTTCTCAATCAGCTTGTAGTTCTTAGTCTTCACTCAATCGTAAATTTTCATGACTGTTTTGTAATCAACCACAATTTGCTCCATCTCGTCCCACTTGATTGGGGTTTCTTCGGAGTCTACACCTATTCAGATAATACAATGGTATCTTAGAGATTTTTAGTAGAGATTGAAAGTTACCTCAAGTTCGTCGAGACCATTGTCAATTCCCATCATGCATTTGTCCTTGTAGTTGCTGATCTCTCTGACTCTCAGACACTGACTCTCATCGTCAGTACTGGAGGAGTTGCTGGAAGAGCTGCTTCATGAGCTTGAAGTGTTGGCCTTCTTGGTAGCCATAGCCTTGCACTCATTCAACTTTTCATCACCCTTGGCTCTCAGTGCTTTCCTTTCTTTGTGGCTCAGTTCAGGGCAATCGTTTCTGAAGTGCCATTTTTTTTCTACAATTGAAGCATTCGTCGTCTTTATATTTAAGTCAGCTGGACTTCTCGTCAGTCTGATCCTGTTTGATCTTTTTTTATGGCTTCTGTCATGACCTATTCTTATCTTTCGGTACTTGTTGTATCTCTTCAGTCGGGCTTCCATCTTCATAAATCTTTCAGCCATCAACGTGTATTGAGTCAGCGAGTCGTCGTTGATGCATTCTCCATTTTCTTTGGTTGTCTTCTTTGTTTCTTTGCTTTTGTCAACTTTAAGGGTGGCGACCTTACTCGTGCTAACTTGACTTCTTCTTCAGATGTATCAGCTTTAGATGACTCCTCAGTACGCCTGATGTCGTACTCATCAACTTTCAGTGTTGAGAAGAGTTTGTCAGTAGACATCTCGTTGAAGCCTGCTTTCTTCTGAAGTGCTACTGTGTAGACTTTCCAATTAGTAGTAGGGAGCGCCCATAGGATTTTCAGGTTGATCTCGCGTTATTTGTATTTATCCTTGTGCAGTGCGTAAATCTCATTGATCATGGTAGCGAATATGTAGTTTCACAGCATCGATAGATTCTCCCATATTTTGCTTGAAATTATCAAACTTCTGACAAGTTATCGTCAGCTTGTTCTTCTTGATCTTTTCTGAGCATGCACAAAGGCTCTCCAGTGCATCCCATATCTCCCTAGCAGTTTCATATTTCATCAGCTTCCCAATGTAAGAGTTGGAAACTGTTTCGAAGATGATGTTCTTTGCAAGTTGTCGAGCTCATCTTGTTTGCACTCTTCTGACATGTAGTCAGCTCGATCCTTCGACCTGTACTCGTAGGTCAAATCCTTGCCAGGTTTGGTGCCAACTTTTGTAATCTTTTCTCTAATAATGATTGGCTCGTTCGTGATGACCTCCCACATGCAGCAATGTTGTGCATTGAGGTAGCTCTTGAGCATGAACTTTCAGATCTCATAGTTGTCTACCGCGAAGGGAGGGAGAGAGATGTTGGCCTGCTATAGTTAGTTTCCTCACAGCAAATATATGATGCAGTATGCAAAAATATAGCAGTTAAAGATATGTTCATATAGAACATACACAAGGGGAGTCAGTAGTTCTTGCGTACAACCAGCTCTGATACCAATTGATGGTCCCTGGGGGTTCGTACTGTGTATGGGAGGAGGAGGGGGATACACTAGTTAAGAAAAATTAAAACTTTTTCGTCTCACACAAAAATGGACCTTCTACTTGATCAATAGACGCCAGTTAACTGAAGTAAGTTCAATATCATGATTAGTTCAATTACGAAGAGTCTTGTACAGAGTGATATCAGTTAGCAAATCTATTGACTACTAGAGCAGCTGGTTAGTTGGACTGATAACTGATGTGGGTGCAGAATGTAGTGGTTATGTTTTTGCCTTTGTTGAAAATTTAAACTGATGAAAATACTTAGTCAAATATTGGCTTAATCAATTTTTAGTTTATCTCTTTAATATCAAACTGATTCTGATAGAGTGTTTCAAGACAGTATGTTGTGTTGCATGTGTTGATGATGTTCAGTTCAATATTATGTAAAGTAAAGACGATACTAAAAGTTAAGAACTGAAAGTAAATAACACTTAGTTTTTACGTGATTAAGAGAGATCAGCTCCTACAGTCATGGACTGATAACACAGTCACTTCACTACTTGAGATTTGGTCTTGTTTACGGGTATAAAAGTAAGCCTAGATACAGACTTTAACATTTTTTTATTCTGCCTAACTTAGCATTTCGGCCTAATTTTTTGCTTACAGGTGCAAGACAACCAACTTTCAACAACTAACACTTCGTTGCTTACTTGCCCAACTTCTACTTAAACTTGGGGAGTTTTCCAATTAAAGTTTGAGCTGTCATAGGCGACAACACAGTATTTATAGGCTTGAGATAATACAAGAATTTATACTAGAATATGTATACTGAAATCCTGAGTTAATATGTATATTTGAGCTCTGATGATTTATTGATAATACTTTTGTACTTCCTTCTTCGAAATCAATGAGTGATTGTTATTTGAGAAATAGGCTTTGAATGATTTTAAATATTTGAATGTACAACGTTTCGGTAACCTTCAAATGTTGGATCTGATGTGAATTTATAGAGCGAATGATGAATAGTACCGTTGGAGGGAGCACAAATCACATCCATTCCATTTGTCATTTGAAATCTGCCCGTTTGAATCCTCGTACGACGTTGTCGACGTCTACATCATCGTACATTATAGCTCTACAACTCTGAACAGTGGTTCTAGCATGTCAGGATATTATGCAGATACGCTACGACACATGGCAAGTCAAACAATCAAGGTTTAAATAACTATGTGTTTCTTTAGTTAGGTTGACCTGTGTCTTTTGAATACGTTGACTTCAAGTCGTATTAGTCAATTTTGCTCCGTGTTTCTTCAGCAGGCTGGACTCTGTCTTTTATCAGTTTGGTGACCCCGAGTCAGTTTGACGATTTAGCTAGACGTAGCTCTCAGTAGCTTTGACTTCTCATATTACACTTGGTCATATTTTTTACTCCTTTATTTTCAGTGGCGCTGAGTCTCCAGTCATCGACTTCACTCTCCAGTAGCATTGTTTATTAGTATCGTTGTACTTTAGTCTGCAGTCTGAGTCTTCAGTAGTGTTTGTCTTCTGTTTCGCTGGTACTGAAACTTCTTTCACTACGACTAACTTTAGTACTGTTTGAACTCCTTCATTATTGGGGCTATCCAAAATGATAGTTTTTCTGCTGAAACCTATAACCAAAAAAACTAACTCTCTAACATGTGAGCAACACTATGTTACATAAGCAAAATAATCATCAACGAGTTTTGAAATCTAATCAAATCATACAATTAAGATAGAATTTTCCCAACAATTATGGTTCCATTATCTTATCCTAATATACGAATAATTATAGATCAAAAAAAAGTTGGGAGATATGATTGCAGTTATCCGATTTTGCTCAATTGTTTAAATTAATAAAGTTGTTCAAATTTGATCGGGCAAATCAGACGAGTGGTTAAATTAAATCAATATTTTTAATTGCCATAATTTTGGAAACAAAATTGTGATATCATATTTTCGAAAATTGTATGATTTGAATATATCTATTACTAAATTGACGTAGAGATTAAAAAGATAAAATACAAATTCAACTAAATGAATTAAATTATTGAAATCTGAAAATATTACAAAATGACCAAAAACACCTCATTATGTATATAAATGTTATGTTAATTTATTAATTATTGCTCTTTTTTTTTTCTTAATATACAATGCAACCCGAAAATTGGAGATCTTATGTGGTTTTCAAGCAATCGCCGATCGTGTAACGCCCCACTTTTTGCTTGCATTAATTTGCTTTAAATCTTTTGTGTTGGATTTGTGGATATTTGACATGCTCGATTTTTACGTTGGACTTGAGGGAGTCCGTAGTTGCGCCCCTAACTAGAAAACGAACTTCATAATTTATTTTGCGCCTTCAAATATTACGCTACGATATGAACTAAGTAATAAAATAAAATTTTGGGCTTATGGAATTATCAAAGTATATTTTTTATTCTCAAATTGGGCTTTGTAGAATATTATTTTTGTTGAGCCCAAGTTCTATCTTATTTTTATCTAGGATTGAGATTTAATTAAAAGAGTTCAAGTATGATTAGGATTTGATTAGGGTTTTTTATTTATATATATATATACACACGCACGCACACAACACTTTACACACACAAAATTTCTAACTCCAGTGTATCAATTAACGGAAGCTAGTGAAAAAAAATATCCAAGTTCTTCTCTGGTAAGCTTTCTAGTGCATTGTGTTGTTCTTCCTGTTCAAATATGATTTGATGTCTTGAAGTTATAAATCATAGACTTTAATCTGAAGGCATAGTTTTATATTCTATTCTATTATGACTTACGGAAGCTACTGGGTTCAGTTATTGGATTGTTTTTTTTTCTTTCTTTAAATTATACCGTTGATTAAATAAAGAAGATTTATATATATAGGCATGTGTCTTTAAACTCTTAACAAATTTTGTTAAATTATGACAAATATATATGTAGACGTGTGATTAGATTGTGTGTATAACCTTGTTTTGATGATTTCATTTATTTGTTTAATTTCTTTTCCTTTTGTGTATTATAAAATTAATGCCTTAAAATAAGTTAAGTAAAGAATGGGGATTGAACTTGTAATGAGTTTTAGACGTCAATTACATGTCTCTGTAGATTAGATCGTTTAAATTAATAAACTACTGACACCAATTAATTTGATCGTTATTTTCTTTAGTGAAGAATAATTTTGGATATTATGTTAAGAAACAAATTTGATTTGCAAAAGTTCGACTTGAAGTTAAAATTCATAATGCTACACTAGTTTTTTTCGGACTTTGCTTAAGTTGGATATAGATATGTATTTCTTTACATTTGAGTGGGTATTAATTAGCTTAAGGTTTATATATATATATATATATATATATTAAAAATCAACTTTGCTAGTTAACTAAGTATTTTTTAAAGCATATGTTAAAGTTATACTTTACTATATTTATAATGTAGCACGCCTATTTATTGTCGAACTTTGTAAAAATAGACCTTAAAAGTCTTATCAAATATTGTTTATAGAGAATATTTCTTTCGTATTTGTTTAGGCCTTTATAAATTGTTATTTTATATTTATTGAATTAGGTGTGGCGCAACTAGGACCCTCGTCCCAGAATTGATTGATATTGATTTATTGTGCTCGACAAAACAAGGTGGGTGAAATCATCTTTAACTTGCAAACATGTGATTTGGAATAAACATATTTATTGTGGGATTTACTTTATGTGTAAGTTTATGATGATAATCATTGTTGTGTTTTGTTACATCCATGGTGAAAGCCTGTGTGGCGTATTATTGCTTGTGTGGCGTATCAATTGCCTGTGTGGCGAATCATAGCCTGTGTGGCGTATCAATTGCCTGTGTGGCATAGCCTGTGTGGCGAATCATAGTCTGTGTGGCGTATCATTGCATGTGTGGCATAGCCTGTGTGGCGAATCATTGCCAGTGTGGCATAGTCTGTGTGGAGAATCATAGCCTGTGTGGCGTATCATTGCGTGTGTGGCATAGTCTGTGTGGAGAATCATAGCCTGTGTGGCGTATCATTGCTTATGTGGCAGGAATTTTAAGACGGTGAGGTTGAATATGATTGACTATTACTTTCTTGCGATGTATACATGTTTTGACAAATAAAATAATGATATTCCTTGTTCCCCACCACTGAGTACGTTTTTGTGCTCACCCTTTTTTATCAAAAATATTTTCAAGTCAGTGATCATGGAGCGGCGTGGCGGTGTGGGTGTGCCTAGTGGTGTTATGTCGCTTTTTAATTCATTCCAAGACTTGTGTTATTTTTTGTTTAAATTCTTTTCCTTTATTATCGTTGTTGGATTTGAGTTACTAGAACTCCAACTTATCTCTTGCTACTAAGTCTTGCGTAGTTTGCTTTGGGTCGTTGGTTGGCGTCAGTTCTTTTGCAAAGTTTAGACTTGAGTTTGTTGGATTCATTATTTGAAAATTTTGTTCAAGAGATTTATATATTTTATTATAAAAAAAAATGACATGCTTCCGCTTTAGCTATTTTATTTAGAAAATATAGCATTTTTAAATTATGAATTTATGGTGTTACATTTAGTGGTATCAGAGCGGGTCTACGTTTCTGTAGACTTTAAAATTTTTGAATAATTTGTTATATGATGTTGTTATGACAAAGGGCACCACCCATTCTCGGCACGCGCTCCTGATCGAGGTAATTTACGTTGTTTTGATATGATAAAATATCTTGGTGAGCACTTATTATTGGAGATTCTCTCTCAAATATTATGAGATGTGGTGGAGTTTTATTTGTGGCATTATATGAGAGTTATGCATCCTTTTGCGAAATTATTGTTGAACTTGAGCTGAGTTGATTGAAATTTTTACTTATTTTTGTCATCGGAATTAGAAGGAAATTAGTTGCTTGATTATTAGGCCTCACTTGTGTAGGTTAGATGGAGAATAACAATAATATACCTTTAGTTTATGAACATGCTCTTACCGTAGTCCGATTCTGCCAACGTTGTAAAGTGAAATTTAATTTTATAGGAGATGGCCCGTGGACCCCAACGCAACCCCAATAATGTCCAACAGACTACGAATTTGGTGGAAACACTGGTTGCTGCACTACAAGAACTCACACAGCGCCTGCTCTGCAAAATAAAGCACCACCGCCGTCGACTACTAGCAAAGTGATTGAGCAATTTCGTCGATACGCACCGCCGAGGTTCGATGGTAGGAGTGGACCTCTGATTTTAGAGGAATGGATAATGGAGCTCGAGAGAATTTTTAAGCACATAGAGTGTACTGATGCCCACAAGGTGTCGTGCGTGGTCTTCCAATTCACTGAAGATGCAGGCCACTAGTGGAAGTCTTTTAGAAGTGGTTTGACTGAAGCGGAGCATCAAAACCTAACATGGGAAAGGTTCAAAGAAGTAGTTATGGAGAAATACTTTCCACATTCCTACCGCAATCAAAAACAAACAGAGTTCCTTGACTTGAAGCAGGGTGGTATGACCGTGACTGAATACGAGAGGAAGTTCAATAAACTTGCTCGTTACGCTACACGACTGGTCGATACTGATGACCAAAAGGCTGATCGTTTTCTTCATGGGCTTAAACCTGAGATACGGGGCATCCTTGCAGTTCACGAGATTGTAAGTTATGGGGTTGCTGTCCGAAGAGCGCATGAAGTGGAGGCTGGACTCGAAGTGGATAAGAATACAAGAAATGTGGATCATCCAGTAAAGAGGAAGTGGGACAACCGAAACCGGGGAAACAACAATGTTCCCTATAAGAAGGGGAGAATGATTAACACTCAGCATGCTCCTGATACGTCGACGCAGAGGCCCATGTGTCGCCAGCAAGCGCCACACTTTGGAAGATGTCATGGACAAGTCGGAGTATGTTATATCGCCATGAGGGACATTACGCCAACAAGCCGCCCGAAGAAGGAAGAGTTGAATGAAGCAATGAGGTAATGCTCGACTATATGCATTCACTCGGCGGGAGGTGGTGAAGGAGTGGTACTATGTCACGTATGATTATCGCTTCGGATTACCTGTTTTAGCCTTATTTGATTCTGGAGCATCACATTCTTTTATATCTGTTGGGCTATGTGAGAAAACAAGAATGGCTGTAGGAGTAGAGAACCTAGCCCTTGATGTTAGGATTCCCTCAGGAGAAACTCTAAGAACTAACAAGATGGCACGAAGTGTGAAAATCGTGTTGGGAGGAAAAACATTAGAGGCGGATCTTTATGCTTTAGAGATGCGTGATTTTGATTTGATCTTGGGATGGGTGGTTAGTAGCAATTACGCCACTATAAGGTGTCATGAGAGAAGTGATTTTCAAAGACCGGAAGAGAATGAGTTTACGTTCTACGGAGCAAGGATTGGAAAACCATTGGAGATAATATCAGCAATGGAAGCAGTGAAGATGTTAAGAAAAGAAAAGTGTGAAGGATTCTTGGTAAATGTATTGGGTCAACAGAGACAGAGACAACAATAGAGGATGTGGAAGTGGTTCGAGATTTTGTTGATGTGTTTCCTAAAGAAATACCAGGTTTACCACCGAGTCGACAAGTGGAGTTTACCATTGACCTTGTGCCCGGAGCAGCACCAGTTTCTAAGGCTCCATACCGAATGGCATCAAAGGAGTTAGAAGAGTTGAAGGCGAAGTTACAAGAATTGTTGGATAAAGGATATATTCAACCGAGTGTTTCACCATGGGAGCACCAGTTTTGTTCGTAAAGAAGAAAGATGGTAGCATGAGGATGTGTATCGATTATCGATACCTGAATCAACTTACAATAAAGAACAAGTATCATCTACCGAGAATTGAAGACCTCTTCGATCAACTACAAGGTGCAGAAGTTTTCTCTAAGGTAGATCTACGATCTGGATACCATCAATTGAAGGTGAAGGAAGATGATATTCTAAAGACGGCTTTTAGGACAAGATATGGTCACTACGAGTTTGTGGTAATACCTTTTGGATTGTCCAATGCCCCTGCGGTTTTTATGGATTTGATGAATTGGATATTTCATCCATACTTGGATAAGTTCGTGATCGTCTTCATCGATGACATCTTGATATACTCTAAAAATCAAGAAGAGCACGAGTCGCATCTGCACACAGTCTTGGAGACACGAAGGAACGAAAAGTTGTACGCCAAGTTTACAAAGTGTGAGTTTTGGCTGAATCGGTTGGTTTCTTGGACACGTGATGACCTCGGAAGGAATTGAAGTGGATCCGCAAAGGTTGAGGCGGTAAGTAATTGGAAAGTCTTGACAAGCGCCGTGGAGATCTGAAGTTTTCTTGATGCAGCGAGGATATTATATAAAATTTATCGAAGGTTTTCAAGGATTGCGGGACCACTCACTCATTGACACGTAAAGGAATACCATTTGAGTGGACGGAGAAGTGCGAAAGAAGTTTTCAAATATTAAAAGAAGTTGGTAATCTGCTCCGGTCTTGACTATCCCCGATAGTTCTAAGGGATACATAATCTATAGTGACAGCGTTGAAGCAGGGGTTTAGGATGTGTGCTAATGCAAGAAGGAAAAGTGGTGGCTTATGATCTCGACAGTTGAAGTCACATGAACTAAATTATCCTACACACGATTTGGAATCGCGTAGTAGTTCATGCTTTGAAGATTTGGAGACATTACCTTTATGGAGGTAAGTGTGAGATTTATACTGACCACAAGAGTTTGAAATACTTTTTCACGCAAAAAGAGCTAAACATGAGACAACGAAGGTGGTTGGAGTTGGTCAAGGACTATGATTGTAAGATTTTGTACCACCCTGGAAAAACAAATGTTGTGGCAGATGCACTTAGCAGAAGGATGGATGCAAATCCTATAAGAAGGTTAACTCAACAAGAGGAGTTGGTGAAAGATTTTGAAAGATTGAGTCTTGAAGTAGTGGCCACACCTGAAGAAGCGGATGCTATTATCTCAGCTTTGGTAGTACGTCCGACGTTGCAAGATAGAATTCGAGAAGCTCAAAAGGACGATGAGTTCCTACAAAGGATGCTAGCTAAGGAGGTGTTCAATGATCCAAGAGGATTTTCATTTCTGCATGATGGGACACTTGCCTATAATAAGAGAATTTATGTGCCAGTGGATGAGGAGTTGAGAAAAGAGATAATGGATGAGGCACATCGAACTGTGTACACAGCACACCCTGGTAGCACCAAGATGTACCAAGATTTAAAGAAGAGTTTTTGGTGGTATGGCATGAAAATGCCAATTGCAAAGTATGTGGAGCGATGTCTGGCTTGTCAACAAGTGAAGGCTGAACATCAAAGACCATCAGGGTTGTTAAAGCCCTTAGAGATACCAGAGTGGAAGTGGGAACACATCACTATGGATTTCGTAGTTCGACTTCCAAGAACTTTGAGAGGTAATAGTGCAATTTGGGTGATTGTTGACCGTTTGACAAAGTCAGTGCATTTTGTGCCAGTGCATATGATGTTTTCGATGGACAAGTTTGCACAGTTATATGTTCGGGAGATAGTTCGACTTCATGGGGTACCGACATCCATTATATCTAATCGAGACCCACGTTTTACGTTAAGATTTTGGGGTAGTCTACACCTTGCTTTGGGTACAAAGTTAAAGTTTTCGACATCGTATCATCCTCAGACAGACGGCCAGTCAGAAAGAACGATTCAAACTTTGGAAGATATGTTAAGAACTTATGTCTTGGATATTGGAGGAAGTTGGGAGACACACTTGTCGTTGATCGAGTTTGCTTATAACAATAGTTACCACTCCAGTATTGGTAAGGCTCCTTATGAGGCACTCTATGGGAGAAATGGTAGATCACCTGTCTTTTGGGATGAAGTAGGCGAAAGAAAAAATTTGGGACCCGAGATGGTGAAAAGAACTGTTGATGTTGTCAAGAAAATTTCGAGATAGGATCAAAGTTGCTCAAGTTAGACAAAAGTCTTATGCTAATAAAAGAAGAAAGGATTTACATTTTGAAGTTGGTGATAAAGTGTTTTTGAAGGTAGCGCCAATGAAAGGGAGTTTTGAGATTTGGTAAGAAATGAAAGTTAAGACCTCGCTTCATTGGACCGTTTGAGATTTTGGAAAAGATTGGAGATGTTGCCTATCGTTTGGCGTTATCGCCTGAGCTGTCATCCGTGCATAATATTTTTCATGTTTCGATGTTGAGGAAGTATATGCATGACCCGAGTCATGTGGTGTCATATGATGGTATATCGCTTAATAAGGATTTAACGTACGAGAAAGAACACATCGCGATTTTAGATCAAAAAATCCACGAGTTAAAGAATCGGCGCGTGGCTTTAATTAAAATACAGTGGAGTCGCCATGGATCCGAGGAAGCGATTTGGGAACATGATGATGAAATTCTAACTAAGTACCGTGCCTAATAGCACCTGGTAAGACAAATTTCGAGGACGAAATTTTTATTAAGTGGGTAGGGTTGTAACGCCCCACTTTTTGCTTGCATTAATTTGCTTTAAATCTTTTGTATTGGATTTGTGAATATTTGACATGCTCGATTTTTACGTTGGACTTGAGGGAGTCCGTAGTTGCGTCCCTAACTAGAAAACGAACTTCATAATTTATTTTAGGGCCTTCAAATATTACGTTACAAATATGGACTAAGTAATAAAATAAAATTTTTGGGCTTATGGAATTATCAAAGTATATTTTTTATTCTCAAATTGGGCTTTGTAGAATATTATTTTTGTTGAGCCCAAGTTCTATCTTATTTTTATCTAGGATTGAGATTTAATTAAAAGAGTTCAAGTATGATTAGGATTTGATTAGGGTTATTTATTTATATATATATATACACACGCACGCACACAACACTTAACACACACAAATTTTCTAACTCCAGTGTATCAATTAACGGAAGCTAGTGAAAAAAAATATTCAAGTTCTTCTCTGGTAAGCTTTCTAGTGCATTGTGTTGTTCTTCTTGTTCAAATATGATTTGATGTCTTGAAGTTATAAATCATAGACTTTAATCTGAAGGCATAGTTTTATATTCTATTCTATTATGACTTACGGAAGTTACTGGGTTCAGTTATTGGATTGATTTTTTTTCTTTCTTTAAATTATACCGTTGATTAAATAAAGAAGATTTATATATATAGGCATGTGTATTTAAACTCTTAACAAAAAATTTTAAATTATGACAAATATATATGTAGACGTGTGATTAGATTGTGTGTTTGTTTTGATGATTTCATTTATTTGTTTAATTTCTTTTCCTTTTGTGTATTATAAAATTAATGCCTTAAAATAAGTTAAGTAAAGAATGGGGATTGAACTTGTAATGAGTTTTAGACGTCAATTACATGTCTCTGTAGATTAGATCGTTTAAATTAATAAACTACTGACACCAATTAATTTGATTGTTATTTTCTTTAGTGAAGAATAATTTTGGATATTATGTTAAGAAACAAATTTGATTTGCAAAAGTTCGACTTGAAGTTAAAATTCATAATGCTACACTAGTTTTTTTCGGACTTTGCTTAAGTTGGATATAGATATGTATTTCTTTACATTTGAGTGGGTATTAATTAGATTAAGGTTTATATATATATATATATATATATATATATATATATATATATATATATAAAAATCAACTTTTGCTAGTTAACTAAGTATTTTTTTAAAGCATATGTTAAAGTTATACTTTACTATATTTATAATGTAGCACGCCTATTTATTGTCGAACTTTGTAAAAATAGACCTTAAAAGTCTTATCAAATATTGTTTATAGAGAATATCTCTTGCGTATTTGTTTAGGCATTTATAAATTGTTATTTTATATTTATTGAATTAGGTGTGGCGCAACTAGGACCCTCGTCCCAGAATTGATTGATATTGATTTATTGTGCTCGACAAAACAAGTTGGGTGAAATCATCTTTAACTTGCAAACATGTGATTTGGAATAAACATATTTATTGTAGGATTTACTTTATCTGTAAGTTTATGATGATAATCATTGTTGTGTTTTGTTACATCCATGGTGAAAGCCTGTGTGACGTATTATTGCTTGTGTGGCATGGCCTGTGTGGCGTATCAATTGCCTGTGTGGCGAATCATTGCCTGTGTGACGTATCATTGCCTGTGTGGCATAGCCTGTGTGGCGAATCATTGCTTATGTAGCATAGCCTGTGTGGCATAGCCTATGTGGCGAATCATAGCTTGTGTGGCGTATCATTGCCTATGTGGCATAGCCTGTGTGGCGTATCATTGCCTGTGTGGCATAGCCTGTGTGGCGAATCATAGCCTGTGTGGCGTATCATTGCTTGTGTGGCAGGAATTTTAAGCCAGTGAGGTTGAATATGATTGACTATTACTTTCTTGCGATATATACACGTTTTGACAAATAAAATAATGATATTCCTTGTTCCCCACCACTGAGTACGTTTTTGTGCTCATCCCCTTTTTATATAAAATATTTTCAGGTCAGTGATCATGGAGCGACGTGGAGGTGTGGGTGTGCCTAGTGGTGTTATGTTGCTTTTTAATTCCTTCCAAGACTTGTGTTATTTTTTTGTTTAAATTCTTTTCCTTTATTATATCGTTGTTGGATTTGAGTTACTAGAACTCCAACTTATCTCTTGCTACTAATTCTTGCGTAGTTTGGTTTGGGTCGTTGGTTGACATCAGTTCTTTTGCAAAGTTTAGACTTGAGTTTGTTGGATTCATTATTTGAAAATTTTGTTCAAGAGATTTATATATTTTATTATAAAAAAAATGACATGCTTCCGCTTTAGCTATTTTATTTAGAAAATATAGCAATTTTAAATTATGAATTTAGGATGTTACAGATCGACCCTCCCCTAGTCTTTTCAAAATGATAATTAGAATATTGGATAATTTAGTTTGTCGCTAATATGTATGGTGTTATACGATATAATTCTACAAATTAATATTTAAAATTTTGGAGTAAATTATTAACATGTTATGTTTATATTTGATTAACAAGTAACAATTAAGATTACATAACAATATTGACAAATACAAACGACATAATTTATTAATCACATAGATAAACTTACAAACCAGCGGTCACAAAGTTTGTCCGAACCCATAATAGTAGTCAACGGTTGGTCAACGGTTCATCCACGGTTCATCCACGGTTTCCTTAATCATTGAACACATCCACGTACTATTGCATAATGGAAACTAAAGGAAAGAAAAAAAAAAGAAAAAAAAAGTCGAACATGAGGAGGAAACAAGCTAAGGAGGAGTTTGAGTTGTCTTCCACAACTGAATCTTAGTTCCCAGATCAGCACAAAGAGGAACTCTAATGCAAACACAATTTAAATTGTGTCAATAGGGAAAACTACACAAATCTCATAAAGTATATGGACATATACCCAAATGTTATAAAAACATACGAAATCAGGAAGAGATACCCCAAATAGCCTTGAAAAAAACATTGTCTGATCGCCGAATGACTAAAGCTGAGGAACGAGTTGACTTAAAGCTGAAAAAGCTGCGCAATGCTCGGAATCTTGACCGAGTGTGGAATCCGATCGAAAATCGGATTCGATCGGATTCTTCACTACCGATCGGATCCGATCGGATTCCTACCCCATATATACCAGACTCTCCTCCCTCTCGGATTTCACTCTCAACCTCTCGGATTTCACTCTCAAACTCTCCGATCGCACTCTCTCACTCTCCGATCGCACTCTCCCTCCCGGATTTCACTCTCTCCCTCTCGGATCGCTCTCTCCCCCTCGGATCACTTTGTCCCTCTCTGCGTCGAAAATCTCATACAGCAGCCCTCTCTCGCCGGAAATCTCGCACCATGGCTTCTCAGGTACGTCGCTCTCTCCCCCTCGCCGGAATCCGATCGGTGTTTAAGGAATCCGATCGAACCGATCGGTCGGATTCCATAAAACGACCGATCGGATTCCTTAAACGGACCGATCGGATTCTTGTTTTAGTTAGTTAGTTATCATAATTTATTAGTTAAACGTGCTTATGTTATTATGTATTCTGAATTTATTAGTTAAACGCATGCTTATCATAGTTTATTAGTTAAACGTGATTATCATAATTAAACCTGCTTATCATAGTTTATTAATTAAACTTGCTTATCATAATTAAATCTGCTTATCATAGTTTATCATAGTTTATTATGGTTTATTAGTTAAACCTGCTTATCATAGTTTATTAGTTAAACGTGTTTATCATAATTTATTAGTTAAACGTGCTTATCATATCATATTATATTAGTTTCAGTTAGTTATCATGATAATGTATATTATGATTTATTTATTATGCTTAATTATTAGCACACATGCATTTAATATGCTATATTTATTAGCACACATGCGTTTCATATTAGTGTTTAATATGCTATTATTTAATAGTACACATGCGTTTCATATTAGCACACATGCGTTTAATATGCTATTATTTATTTAATATGCTAAAATGTATATTATGATTTATTATGCTTAATTATGCTAAACGTGTTATTATGCTTTATTATATGTTTTATTTTTATGATATTTATACACTTTATTGTTTTTATTGTTAGAGTGATGTTGATTATTTGAGACCCGAGATGATAAATGTTGTGGTCCAAATTAGCACATATTATAGGATAAATTATTTAGATATCATTAAGACTAGATTATTGGAGATTGGTGGTGAAGAATTACTAGATAGGTTTACTAGTGGATGCTTCGGTCATTTACTTAGCGAAGCTTTGGTGCAAAAATATCATGGCTTTGCACCACGTGATTTCCACAGATTATGACAGATGATGGTCTAGTATAATTTCATATGAACGGACGGAACATTTGTTTTACTGTTCATGACTATGCATTAGTCACTGGTTTAAGTTTTGGAAGCTCGTCTTTCAATCTTAGTAGAGAGCACCGATTGCAACGTGTTCGGATGTTTAGAGCTTTCTATCGTTCTGACCATATATCTATTGCGGAATTAGTAGCACGTTTTTCTGATAGGAGCGTGCATATAGATGATGTGGATGGTAGTTTTACCTCCGTCTTTGCGATATTATTATGCTATACGGGATGCTATTATCGTAGATCCCAGTCTTTGGTGGACTCGTGGGCCTGGGCATTGGTGGATGATTTGGATTTATTCGCTAGATTTCCGTGGGGTGAATATTCGTATCAGTGTATGCGCCACTACTTATATCAGATTCAAGCGAAGAAGAAATACCATTTCTATGGACCAGCTTGGGCATTGGTTGTTTGGTCGCTCGAGGTCATACAGTGCAGGTGGGGTCATTGGGAAATATGTACCGATCGCCTACCCTAGATGCTTGAGATGGAGATTCAAGAGCAAGTCCTCAGTCGATGATTTATCGATTTTATTTGAATCTCAGGTACTACTTTTTACATATCCTAAAATTTGTGTTATAATTTATTATTTTAATTTTGATTAAGTCTTGTTTATTTGAATTGTATATAGGACGATCGGTATATTCGATTATCATCGGCTACGGAAGAAGAAATGGCCATATACTCTTGGATGTCACTCCGACACGACGAGGCGTTTGGTGTGCCGTATATGAGCCCCAAAATCCGTTGAGGGATGGGGAACAATTTCCACGAGCACGAGTCATTAGTGATGACAATGTGGGGATTCTCGTGCCCGAGGTGCTTCTCGTTCAGGCGTCCGAGGCGTGGTGCGAGATGACATATTACCGAGGAGTCACAAAGCTGGCGCGCACATGGTATCGAGGGCTCGATCGGAGAGCACCGCCCACATCTCGTCAGATAGAGAGAGAGAAACGGGCCATTCTCTGACTTCTTCCTCGAGCAGCAGCGGCAATCACCTACGACCTAGTGATCGCCAGTTCTTAGAGGACCTATCAGAGAGATATGCTCAGAGGGTGGCTGAGCTATCGAGGAAGCACCTTGAGGAGGTTGAGGTATGGATTACGACGAGGTTGAAGGGTTGGTTTAAGGAGTTGATTGATGTCGTCCGTTGTGGTAGTTCACGACGTACACCGGCCTATTCTCCATCCAATCGCCATACTCATCCCGTGGCACGATAATCAGTTGATGATGCACGGCAATCAGCTGATGTAGACGTACCTTCTCGAGAGGACGGACGGATGGCGGAACATGCGCACGCCGCCTCGACATTCTGTGCACGAGTTTGGTAGGACCGAGGTCATGCCATCCTATCAAGAGCCACCTCGTGGTTCCAATCAGGAGCCACCTCGTGCTTCCTATCGAGAGCCACCTCGTGTCTATCGAGAGCCACCTTATACTTCCTATCGTGACCACCCCCGCCTCCCATCGTGACCACCTCCTCCCGCTACTATCGTGAGCCACCTCCCGCTTCTTATCGTGACCACCTTGACTTCATTCACGATATGTTTGATATTTTAGTGATTGTGGACAAGTAAGTTCAATTTAATTAAATAATTTAAATATTTTGTGTTTATTTAAATATTTCTAAGTCAAATGATATTTTCACGCAGATTGTGTCGATTGGGATGACCTCCAAGTCCCGCAGTGATCCACTACTATAGGAATGTCCGATTATGGACACGATGGATGACTTTAGGGATGCCGGTATAGGGATCACATCGGGAATGATGAAGGATGACATCGGGGATGACGGAAGGATTTAGCAGTCTTGTGGTGACACCAATGCCTGCCGGGAAGAGTGGGCGCGGCGATTCCCATTGATGGCCCTATCATCTCCATATGTTGTTACTGGCAAACCGCGTGAACTTGATCTGACGTTAGTGTCAAACTTCAATGTCTTCCTTGAAGCCACCCCTCCACGTACGGTGATGATTTTCGAGAGTGGTGGAATTCTTAGTCGGGCATTTTTCATGGATATTCTTAAGCCGACCAGCTTATTATCTGCAGACCTGAGTACTTTGAATTTCTAAGTATTAAGAATTTATTTTAGTTGAATTAATTAATTAATACTTATACATTCAATTGTTCTTATTGTAGACGATTGATCTGTTCATGATGAGCTGTAGAGTTAGGCTGATCAAGGGTGATACTGTATTGTCCACCATGAACAGTGCAAACACGATTATATTGGACACCGACTTCTATGTAAGTATTGATTTCCCAATAATTTACATTCATTTATTTATTGTTTTGCTCAATTCAATATCCGATTAAATTATTTGAATATCTCAACAGCGAATCCTTCAAGTTGGTTGGGAATCTTGTTCAAGCGGTTGGAAGGTCCCCAGAGTATTATTTCCACGATCGAAGCACGACGGAGTATCCACTATGACCGATTGGTCCAAAGATGCAACATGTGATTTTTGTAATTCGATATCATGTTATATATTTAAATTTTAATATATTTGATTTTAATAATTTATATATTTTGTAATAATTGTGTTATATAGGTGATTATACCTATCCTTATCGATGGGCACTACGTCGTCGTTGTTATCAAAGTGCTTGACTGGACGCTTGATCTATATGATTCGATATATTGGAGATTAGAAGATCATGCGAAGAGAAACCGCGCCCAGCAGATGGCTCCCATATTGCATTTATTTGGATTCATCCTGGATGAAGCTGATTATTGGAGCTTCAACGATATGGGCATATCGAAAAAAACCGTGCCACTTGGATTATCTATCCCGTCATCTGATAACCAATTCTCCCAAAAAGACGGCGTCGCTTGTGGTCCATATGCATGCATATACGTTGAACGTGTGATATCCGAATCGTCGAGTATTACTTGGGGGGAGTACTCATGTACCAGCATATAGGAAAATTATAGCTGCTTCTATTTTTGAGTTATATGAAAACACTTAGAAAACGCTTGAAAATTATAGTTTTATTAATATTTGTAAATTTAAATGTGTAATATCTTAAATTTCAGTTTTACTAATATTTGTAAATTTAAATGTGTTGTATCCGTGTGTACTATTAATTTTCACTACATTACTTGCAAATTTTGCTTTCGAGTGTCAATAATGAAAGTCCACAAAGGACAATTCAAAATCATTGCTTTTGGCTATTGCATTGAGAAATCATGTTTAGTGATCATTACCCTTTGAATTTGAACGTATCAACATTGATTACAATAGTATATGTAATTTATACTTTTTAGTAAACAAAAGCACAATATATTACTTAATATGTTTGTTCTTTACAAATTCAAGACAGTTGATTTTAATAATTATTATTTATAACATTCAATTGATTTTTATTATTATTATTATTATTATTATTATTAGGATCACAAACTTATAACATTGTTAGGATCACAGACTTATAACACTTACATAATAGTGTTTTGATTATTTTTATTATTATTATTATTATTATTATTATTATTATTATTATTATTATTATTATTATAGCACAACACAATGTATAAAATTGGATGATATAAAGAAGAATAACAATAAAAGGTGCCAAACACAATAACTTCGAAATATTAAAAAAAAATACAACAACTTTAATTAATCGTTTATGCCTCCATCCATTCGATTTGGACATGTCCTTCGTGTGTGTCCTGGTTCCCTACAATGGTTGCATTTCTTTGGTGCTCGACGTCTACTGCTATACGATTCTCTCATATGGTTTGTAGGCACTCTTCTTGTAGACCTTTCACCACCGGATGGAATCGACTTGTTCTAGGTCGTCCAGCCTGTCTTGTCACAATAGGAGGCAATACATTCGCTTGAGCTACCTCATTTGGAACCAGCCACTCATTGTATTGAGGGACATGATTCACTGCACCACTGTATGTCTCAATTAAAGTGTTGGGCGTGTAGTATGATTCAACGTAATTGTGGATGGATTCTCCGGCCTCACTGTCAATGAAAAGTATTAGTATGAGTTACATGAAAAATAAAACGACGTGTAGTATTAGTATTAAAACATACTTAATGGTAGCAATTGCGTGTGACGACGTGTAGTATTAGTATTAAAACATACTTAATGGCAGCAATTGCGTGTGAACACGGCATCCCGTCTTGGTTAAATTCTCGACAATCACACGATTAGAGTTGAAGATCGACCAGGAAGTTCCTAACGCCAGACTGCACCCTATATTTTGTAATTGTAGACCTCGTCGTAGAGTAACGACGACTTTTCGACACCGCCATCTTTGTAAGCTTTTGACCGACTCCTCGGTGAGATAGTTGTCGACCTACGTCGTTGCTCGCGTCTATCGTTGAACCACCGCTCAATTACAAGTCGATTGCCTCCAACATTGAGCATATTGGAAGGCGCCCGCCCATAATAATCGAGAGTTAAATGACTCTGCTGCATTTGATGTTAAGAAACCAAAGCGGCTCACGGGGGACTTTGAGCGGGCCCATTTTTACGGTCCTACGGAGCGGTTTTGGTATCTTTATCATTTATGCTCTCGATAGCGAGACATAGCACGTTGGTATATGCAGGCTCGTATGCATAAGCGACTTCTTGGAACATTTCCACCACAAGTGCGGCTGCTAAACTGTTTGATCTTGTCCACTAAGTGGTAGAAGCATAAGGCGTGATGAGCTTGTGGAAATACTCTCTCGATGGCGTTAGCTATGGACACGTGTGCATCCGAGACAATTAAGAGGTTTTCAGTATTTCCAAATACCCGTTTGATGCGTGAGATAAACCATGACCAAGATTCATCATTCTCAATCGCCCAACACCATATGCTAACGGAACACTTGCTCGTTGGCATCCTTCGTCATCGCAACAAATAAAATTCCTTATTCTTTCCCTTGAGGTGAGTACCATCTACGACGATCACTGGTCTCAAACAAAAATAGAAGGGGCCAATAGATGCAGCGAGAGCAACGAATAGATGCCGGAATCGACCATCACCATCGACCTCATAATCGGTAAATGTGTCGGGATTCGTCTGTCTCAATATCTACAGATAACCCGGCAGCATTTGGAATGACTGATCATGCCGACCATATATCAACTCAATCGTTGTATGTCGAGCTCGCAACGCCACATCATAACTGATGCGGACACTAAAATCATGTTTCAACTCCGCCATAATTGATTTAGGCTTCATGATTTCACCTATTGTGCGCATTTTTCGAGCATAATCTGCCGCAACTATCTTTGAATGAACCTTGATGGACCAACACAACCCAAATCACGGTGGCATTGGTGTTCGATATAAACTTCTAAACTTTCCAAATATTACCTCGTTGGGCAGCTCGTAATTCAAAATTACACCTCTCAGTGCTTGCATTTAAATGTCGATCGTGTTGTATCGAGCGAACAACAACGTATTAGTCCCCCGCCCATATGCCACACACCAACAAAGAAGATAGAGGTCATCTTTGCTATAGTAATATGAATTACTACTCAATTCTTCATCCATTATGCGGTCCATTTCACGAGCAAAAGGGAGGCTGCAGCGTTGAGCGGAATGACCGGAACTAACCAGTTAGTTAGTTCTTCAGCATCGGGTTTGTTCACATCTTCTGGATAGGTGCTTGGATTAATCAAAGATAATAGTTTGGGAAGTCCTCATTCTCTTCGAATCCATCCTGCAAAATCAATAAATGTATTATTTAAAATTGATTGTTCGGGATTATCGTCGGAGGCATCTGAGTTGGTCTCTTCGAGATCTTTGGTCTCAGGTACATATTCTTCTTCTTCGTCTTCTCCATCAACATCATCATTCTGAATAGGAGTTGTTGGCCTTGTTGTCTCCGTAGTGTGCCTTTGTAAATATTCTCCTTGCATCTCCGTGTGGATCGAATGATTGGGTCTCCCGTGTTTGATCCACTAGCAATATTTGTAGTGTTGTGAACTACATAAACGCGTGGATATTCTTCGGACATGCACAATCGAGCAAACAATTCATCATCGGTTAACAATGATTTTATTATCCGACCATATCGAGATGTGAATAAATAAAATAATTGATAATCCGTACTCAATTCATTGGCCTGCAATACGTAATTGATATAGTATATGAGGTCAGTAAAGAAAAGCGATCTGGAATTTGGGCAATTTGTTGACACCCGCCAATATCGTACAATCACTATCAAACTCTCCACCATAATTCACAAGAATGAATTTCCAATTGTCCATCTACATAAAGAAAGAATAAATAAAAATATTAAAAAAATTCTCAATCAAAATATCGCATAAAATATAGTATATTATTCTTTGGGGTGGTGATTTAATTACCTTTGATATTGGAAAATGATTGAATTCTCCGTGGTTTTCCTTCAAATACTCTGCTTCAACTTCAATTGGAAAGTTTATGATATTGAAAAATGAAGTTATGAGAGATATGAATGAATAAATTCGCAAATTTTATAGAATGTAAACAACAACAAATGATGGGTGTCTGTGTAGCATTCACGTGAAATTTATTCAATTACTGTAACAATAGAGGATTCAAACTGTACGAAATTACTGTAGCTACAGTGAATTCATGCTCATTATTGTCACTACTACAAAAACCACTTTTCTCTACACCTTATAGACTACGCTTTTTCGTGAAAAGCGTAGTCTATAGGTATAGTTGTATCAAAAGCGTAGTCTATGTGCGAATTTTTTGATGTATAGACTACGCTTAACAAAAGCGTAGTGTAAATGCGTAGTCTATAGTGGGTATAGACTACGCTTAAAAAGCGTAGTGTATGTGCGTGTTTTTAATAAAAAAGCGTAGTCTATGTCATAAAAAAAAAAGCGGGCTTCGAGGATTGAACTCACGACATTGAGTTTGTTAACATATCACTTAACCATTTCACCAACAAGTCTTCGCTCTCATATCTCGGACTTTATTTATATTTATATTATAAGGTGAACTCGAATTCTGGACTCATACGAATTCAATCTCTCATATCACTTAACCATTTTCGGACTTAGTAAAAACTTACTCCCGCCCTGCCGTCCTTTCACTCCTTCCCATCCTTCACTCCCGCCCTGCCGCCGCTTGGTGAGTTCTCTTTCTTCCTCGTCTGCACTTTTGTCTTTTTAGAGAGAGATGCATGAGAGAATGAGAGCAGAGGGTTTGTCTTTCTTCCTAATCCGCACTTTTGTCTTTTAGAGAGAGATGCAGACAGAGAATGAGCAAGCAAACCAGGTTTGTCTTCAAGAGAGAGAGAGAGAGAGAGAATCAGTACACCGTGTACTAGCACGCGGGGCTGGGGGAATAGTGGTGAAATTGTCAAATTGTGGGCGCTGGATAAGAGCTTTAGGTACTCGAAGAATTTCACGGCCAAGTACGAGCTGGGGAAGGAGGTGGGGCGAGGGCATTTTGGGCATACTTTCTGGGCAAAGTGTAAAAGGGAGATGAAAAATCGTGGTGGTGTGAAGATTATTGCCAAAGCTAAGGTTCGTGCGATACATTTGCAGATCGCAACTTTGATATTTTATGCTGTCGAAAGATTTCATCTCTTCTTTGAAATGGGATCATTGATCTAAATAATAGTGTATCGTCAGCTTACACTTACAATGCATTTTTATTATTGGTATTTTGTTGTTTAGTTTTGTATGTTTCTGGCCATCAAAAAAAGTTTAATTTGCTTGCCTTAGGGTAATGCTATTGCTTAGTCAACATTAGTTTAGGCATCGAGCTGCTTATATCTTGAAGTTTTCCTAAATGAGTTAGCATGGCAGAGAATATTTCCAACAATATTTGTAGTGGTAGTAGGGAAAGATGGGTGAGATCAGAACTCCACATTGTGTAACAGAGGACTACTCGAGCTTAACCGCATCCAAGAACGAAGGCGGTGTCTTTGGGCAACCCCTAAATCATCGTATAGTTCTAATTGAAGCTTATTAGTATTTTCTACACTAAAAATGGGCGTGACTATAGCGAGAAAAGGAGATATAGGATTTCTTAATGCTTTTATGTGACACGGTATCTAAGTTGCAATCTAGATTTCGGGTTGTTGACTATTTCTCCACATTCTTACTATCGTTTTCTTCTTCACGAGCATGACAATGAAGGTTGAGATACCATGTTTTCATCGTTTTCTTGGTCTCATGAGGCTATGCTTGTGATCACGATGCACAAAACTTGCTTTATATCATTTTAGAAAATTAAGTTGCTTATTATGAAGTGGCTTTATTTGGCAGATGACAACGGCAATATCAATTGAAGATGTTCGCAGGAGGTGAAGATTTTGAAAGCTTTGTCTGGACATAAAAATCGATCAAGTTTTACGATGCATTTGAAGACACAAATTATGTCTATGTAGTTATGGAGTATGTTGTCCTATTCAAATTTTTCTTTACGCTCCGTGCTTCTTGCGGTTTCTTTCTCCTAATGTTAGATTATGAGTTCCCTTTAGGTCATACATTACTCACATATTCTCATGCGACATTCTGAATTGTAATGCATTATTACTAAAAGGAATCTCTTTCGACAGATTATGTGAAGGAGGTGAGCTACGGATAGGATTCTAGCACGATAATTCACGAATCGAGATGACTATTCATCTTATATCATGTGTTAAGCGACTTAAATATGTTGGTTCTTCTACTGCAGAGGCGGAAGATATCTTTGAAGAGGATGCAAAGAAAATAGTCGTGCAAATGTTAAGTGTTGTTGCCTTTTGTCATCTACAAGGCGTTGTACACCGAGATCCAAGCACGAGGTATCGCAAACTTGCATTTCATGTATAAAGGAGTTATTATCTATTTATTTGGAGGTCTACATCCACTAAATATACTCGTTATACATCTTTGCGTAATTTTCTATTTGCCACAAAAGATGAAGATGCTCGGATGAAGGTTATTGATTTTGGTCTATCTCGATTTTATTAGGCCGTGGCGCCCTATAGTTTACATTCAATTTCTTCCACCATTGTCATAAGCTTCTAGAACTTGCTTCGTCTTCCTTCGCAATAGCTAACACCATCCAGCGCCTTCACAAGAAGTTTTTCTTGTAATCTACGTTGATATATTATTGTGTGGGCTTTAACTTTCTGCATTGAACTTAGTGTATATTATTGATTTTTGCCGCACTATAGTAACATAATAAATTGCTCGCGATCTTTTCTTTATGGAAGATCAACGTCTCAATGATGTTGTTGGCAGTGCATACTATGTTGCACCAGAAGTTCTTTATAGGTCAACATATATCTAACATGTTATGTTAAGCGGGCCTTTTGGGCACGCACCGAGTCCGGAATATTTCGTTACGTTTCACGAGCTGATCCCAACTTTCACGATGCGCCATGGCCGTCGGTATCCATGAAGGCAAAGATTTTGTGAAAAGGTCGCTAATGAGAGATCACGGAAAAGAATGGCTGCACGCCCAAGCACTTTGTAAGTTATTGGCGCTTTAACTCATCGGGTTTTGCTAGTCGAAACACGAGTTTTCTAGGTGATGAAGTCGTTGCATTTTCTTTCTCTGCTGCTCATCCATGGCTAAGGAACTTAACATCACAATACCTTTAGATATGATGATCTCTGATTAGTGAAGTCGTACATTCGAGCTACTCCTTTGAAACGTGCAGCCTTGAAAGTGCATCCTCGTTTATAATTTGTGTTTCTATGTGTTTGATGTGATCAATTGCTCACGAGATGATGTGTTTACAATTCACGACACTTTCGAAGGCTTTGACGGAGGACGAGCTCCTGCACCTTAGAACTCAATTCAAACTTACGGAACCAAAAGATGGGTGTGTCTCTAAATAATTTCAAAGCGTGAGTGATTCTTTTGCATTTTTAGTTTGTTGTCTCTATCTACAAGCACGCTTGATTACTGAGTTTTAGTCTCTCGACTTTGGGGATAAGAATCAAAGATATCCTGTTGATGTTGTTACTGCATTGCCATGAACATAATGTTTGAACATTTACTGATACTGTGTATTGTACTTTGAAATGTGTGTATTTGTGGTAGTATCTAATTACTATTAATTGCTTGAAGGCAATTTTTATGTCTAATGCAAAATTGGAGAAAAGAGGGAAGAAGCAACCAACTTGGGAAATTGTAAAGGTATTTTCATTTATCAAATCACATTTGTTTTATGTTGGATTTCATATACATCTACATGTTGCTAATATTTGATATTTTAAAAAGTGTCCAAGACAACCCGATTCCAAGCAATGCGAGTTCTTTGTACTACGCTTCATGAAAGATATAATTGAAGAAGTTATGAAGAGTGGTTCCATTTCTTTAAGTTCACATGTAAGATAAACATTTCATTTCTTTAATATAATCATTTTTTCATACAAGAGTCTAATATTCTATTTTTGAATTGTTAATAGTTTCAAAATCGGTCTTACTCTCAAGAGGACATTGATGAAGTTCGCGTTGAATGGGCAAATTTCATGCTTCTTCACATATAGTCTTGTGATGTTTTAGTTGTAAGTTATTGATCTTTTGAATTATTTTGTCTTCGTGATATGGGGATACGGTCTTATTGTTTTGTTATGTGATGTGCATAGTATTTTGTATAGTGATTTTGTAGGCAGTAATGAAAGCAGTTGTATATATTTTGTATAGTGATTTTGTAGTCAGTAATGAAAACAAATTGTATATTTTGAATAGTGATTTTGAGCGTAGTCGCAAGTATATTTTAATCTTATTTGCTTGTGCGTTATTAATTGTATGAGGTTTAAATAAAGAAATTAACTACGGTTGAAATTGAAAAACCATAGTTGTTATTAAATTGACTACGGGTTGTAATAGAAAAGCGTAGTAAATTTGGCATTAAACCGTAGTAAATAAACTCAAAACCGTAGTTAATACATATAGACTACGCATAAAAGCGTAGTGTATGTGCAAAATTTTGTGTGTTCTGCAGGGGATAGACTACGCGTAAAAGCGTAGTCTATGTGCGAAAAGCGTAGTCTATAGTGGGTATAGACTACGCATAAAAGCGAGTGTATGCGTGCTATTTTTCTCTACATCACTTTTCTACACTACGAACGCACATACACTACACATAAAACGCGTAGTCTATCTTGATTTTGTAGTAGTGTGTACAAAGTTCTCGTAACAACAAGAAAATCGGACCTATTATTGTACTAAATTCGGACTATTATATCGTTTCACGTGAATGAATTGAATCTACTGATAATTTGAGAGAAAATTCAAAGCATTTACAAAGGCGAAATAATTAAAAAAAATAGAAACCGATCGGATCCGGTCGGTGTGTATGTCTCGATTCCATACACACGCGTAATCCGATCGGTATGTTAATGAATCCGAGCATGCAAGTATACGATAAGGAATCCGATCGGTCCGATCGGAATCGGTCAGATTCCGATCGGAATCCGTTCGCACTCATATCCAAAAGTTCTATATATGAATCCGATCGTATCCGAGCACAAATGTTTGGATTAGGGCGTAGTTCGTTATTTTACGAGAAAACAAAGATAGCTTTTGTCGACATTTGAGGTATATTTGTCCATACATTATAAACCTACCTGATTTCGCATGTTTTTATCCCATCGGGTATTTATATATATAGCTTATGAGATATGGGTAATTCACCAGCCACCCCATTTCAATTTCCGTTCCATTTCATTACATCATGAGGCGGTCTCCTGTACGGACGTTCGCATGTAAGGACAATGATATTTTTCTTCAGTTCAAATGATACTTTTCTTTAATGTAAATGATGCTTTCGAATTACAGTGTAAAAAACAAATGACATTTTTCTTCAATTTATATGATACTTTTGTCGTCCGCACCGTGCGGACGGATGTACAAGAGTTTTTGTGTTATATCAACTATTCAATACCTGTTATGTATAGTAGCATTGAACTCAAAAAAGAGTAAATCACAGCTCCACAGCCTCCACTCTAATACACAGAATTCCTTGTTTTATACAATGAAGACGAGAATGATGGCAGGGATGGATGAAATTCATTGATGCCTCACACTAACCAGCTCGATATCAAATACGAGTGTCCCCAAGGTTGAGCCTTCACCGTTGGCTAGACGAGTTGGATTGAATATAGTACTGAATAATCTCTGTCTATCAAAAAACTGCAGACCAGAAACAACTAAGAATTTCTACCAGCAAATTAATACATCCCATCCCTCTTTCTCTTCATTTTAGTGTCTCCATATTCTGAATTTGCTCAAGAATATGTTCTAATTATACAGCGAACACATGAATACAAACTTATCAAAGAGATGACTTACATTAGGTGGGACGGGTTCTTGGGAAGTACTCTGATATCCTTGTGATGGAGGGATAATGGCACGACGAATGCCACCTACTTTCATGGATCCAGCTGATTCAATACCAGATATGACCTACATTAGCTCAGATGGGCCAAACAGAAAGATCTGTAATTACCCTTCAAGTTGATGAAAATGTTATCTTCAACACACAAACTTTCTGCCTTTTTTGCCTATATATTTCACAAATTTTCTCAGTTTTTACACTGATTGTTATGATGACAGAGAGGTTTGACAGCAATACGTATCCTCGTAGTCAAGATAGTATTTCATCTCTTATTTCGACGTATACGAACTAACACCATCAATTAGCCCAAATACAAATAGGAATCGAAAACTATTTGCAGTAGAATCCATCACAAATAAGAGTGCTTGAATCATATAAGATGAACCTTTTTTTACATAAATCACATCAAAATATAGGCATATTCCTTCTCTCACTCAAGTAGTTTGATCTGCATCATCTTCTAATTTGATACGAAAACAAATTTCAAATATGGCGAGAGCAATATATGAATATTTGAAATCGAACCTTTCCAGAAGCAAGAATAAATTCAAAAGGAAGGGGATTTCCGTTCTCATCTTTATGATCATAAGTCGAATCAAATCGCCATCCTTGCTTCGCCGACAATCTTCCATAGTAGTGAATCACCACCTTTTCCAAATCACAACTACACCAATTCAACCCATTCAATTCTAAACGAAATTGCGGAGAAATTGCTATCTAAAAACAAGAATATAAATACCGTATCGCCGGAGGATGGAGTTTCGCCGGCGTCGTCACCCAACCGGAGGTCCAAGACCTTAACGCCGCCGGAGGTTGGAAGCTCGACGAAGTCCGAAAGCGCGGGTTTGGACCAACTAGCAGCAATTGAAGTGGAGAACGATAAAAGCGTGGTAATTGTGAAGAGTGAGAAAGCTCTCCTTCTCGCTGCGGGCGGTGGCGGTTGCGGTTGGGCGGCGTATAATCTGTTGGACGGAATATGAGGAGGAGAAAAGCGGGTGGCAAAATGAAAATTATAGGATTGAAGCGCCATGAAAATGGACTGTGTGAAGCTCACACTCTGAGAATGGATAACAGTAAGCGCATCAAAATGAAAGGAAAAAAAGTCAAAACGAATAATGAATAATAAAATATTTACTAGCGGTTCAAGATTGTAAGAAAATAATTCAATAATTTTTTGACACATGTCCAAATATGATTGTCCAATTAAATTTTATATAAATAGAGTATAAATATGAGATATTGCAAATAAGATGGCTTATTGAATGATATAAATTGTATTATTAGGGAATGTTTATTTTTATGATAAGATAAATTGATAAAATATATAATTGAATATCAAAAAAGGATAAGATCACCAAATAATTTTAAAAATTGATTATTTCATCTTCAATCCATCAAAGTAAATGGATTATTAATCTATTAAAGTAAACAACGGATTAACTTGGATATTATTCATCCATCATATTATAAAAAGTAAACATCCCCTCAACAAATTTATTCTATCATGTGAATTTTAAGAAAAACTAATGATTACTTTTGGTGCTTAAAGCATTTCATTAGATTGTTAAAATAATTTTAGATTTTGTATTTAAATATACTTCCAATTTTTCTTTATCATCCATAAAGCAAAAGCATTTGTAACTTTTAGGTTATGAGGCATTATTAACTACATGTCTTTTTCTTCTAAATGCCACTATTTTAAAATAAAGGAATATGTAAATGGGATGGTATTTTTTATTTATATATCATGTTAACTATTACCGATATACACAATATGTATTGAATCTCTTACTTTTGTAATGGACGATATCATAAATATACGCATGACGTTAATCCAAATAACTAAACAATATTCAAATGAAATGAGTCTTAGGGTGTTCTGCTAAGCTTATTTTAGAGAGCTTATAAGATGTTTCAAGAACTTATAAAATGTAATATCTCAAGAGCT
The DNA here is from genome assembly GCA_036937905.1 of Salvia rosmarinus. Lineage (NCBI taxonomy): Eukaryota > Viridiplantae > Streptophyta > Magnoliopsida > Lamiales > Lamiaceae > Salvia > Salvia rosmarinus. The sequence continues at coordinate 45,099,917 of CM072817.1, forward strand.
TATAATTTGTTAAAGTGTTTAGATAATTGATCTTATAAGTCAGAGAAAGAATTATGAGTTAGAGAGACAAAATCATAATTAAAGAGATGAATTATTTTTTTTGGTATCATGGGGAACCCGCACCGCTACCTTAGGTGCGCTTTGGGTAAACCCTACGGTCTGTCTGCAATAGCGCAAACCACACAGATGGGTAAACCACACTTGAAAACCAGGGTGTGTGACTCAAACCCATAGAGGCGTTTGGTGGGGTTCGAACACTGACCTCTCTACCGTGCGAACCCACCTTAACCATCAAGCATCCCAGAGGACAAAGAGATGAAATTGACAAGATGTGAAGTTGGTAGTGTATATGTAGGAAATAACGAACTATAGTAATGTTATTTTGGTAAATTCATGATCGTTTATAAGCTTATGAAAAAATAAGTTGGGGTTGAGTAACTTATTTTTATAGCTACTTATAAGTTGTTGGTGCTTATTTTCACAGCTTATAAGCATTTTATGAGCTTATTTTGCTAAATACTTTGCAGCAACTTATAAACTTATAAACAACTTATAAACTGTTTTAAAGAATTTATAAACTCAGCTAAACACGCTCTTAATTGTGCATCTTAATTGACAATGCATGATGAAGCTTTAAAAGTAGTGACACAGAAATATTGGGAGAAATATTGGGTTAAAGGGATGTGAACCATTAATCTTGACATTCTCTTGCAAAATCAAGATTCATACGGCATTAGCATTCTTTTCCCATATTCCCATACACTTTGTTCATTTTGGCCTGCTTAAGCTACAATCATGGACATCTAAACATTTGTCTCTATATATATACCAGTTTAAATATTCTCATTTCATAAACTTTTAATCCATAGTACAATATATTCATTAAATCCTCTTAATTAATCCCCGTGTTGCTTCAAATCTCTATCTAGCTATTCGAATTTTCTGAAAAATGTATTCTACTAAAATAGTATTTCATCTCTTAGTTTGTTACAAGGTATCTATCTTATTTATTCCTTCAACTTTTATAGTATAACTAACACCTCAAAGAAAGGATTTGAGCTAGGAATTTTTTCTGGGGCCTAATTAATTATAATTTTAAAGATAATAAATAAAATTATAAAATAATAATTATTTAATAATATAATGAGTTTATTATAATCCTTTTAAAAATTTGATTGGTAATATTAATTCACATATAAAACTTTATTATTTGTATATATCTTTTATTTTATCGATATAAAATAAATTATAGAAAAAGAAAAGAAATAATATTTTATCAACATAAAACAAATTATAGAAAAAATATAAAGGAAAGAAAGAAAAAGGAAATAAGTATAGAAAAAATAAAAAATAAAATATGTAATTAAAAGGAATCGAACCAAGATCTCTTAACTGAGAGATAAAAATCCTAACTCATTAGACTACAATAGATTTAGTTATTAAATGTTAAATAATTATAGAGAGCACACATGTTTAGCTAAGAATTAATTCACATATTATTATTTGTATATATATTTTATTTTATCAATATAAAACAAATTATATAAGAAAGAAAAAAGGAAAAAGATCACAAAATAAAGAGAAGAAATAGAATATAGAGAGAGGGAGGGAAACAACACACAAAAGGAAAGAAACAGAAAAGGAAAAAAAGAAAGAGAGGAAAAAAGAAAGAAAGATAGAAAAAAAGGAAACGAGAAAAAAAGAAGAAAAAGAGAGAAAACAAAAGGAAATAAAAAAAAAGAAGGAAAGAAAGAAAGAGAGGGGAAAAAAAGAAGAAAAGAAACGAGAAAGAGGAGAGAAAAAAAGAAGGAAAAAGGAAAAAAAAAAGAAAGATCACGGCTCTAAGGGTTGAACTCGGCCTCCAAATAATTCAAAGAGAGTCTTAACCAATAGGCTATGACACACGGTTATAATATTGTATTACATATAAAATATATAGGTGTTTTTCAAAAAAAGTTGGGGGGCCCATGGGCCCCCCAGGCCCCTATGTGGCTCCGTCCCTGCACCTCAGCCACCCGATGACCAAAAAAGGATGGAAATCAAACTCAATGAGTCGAGCATCGTTTTTTTTGGTTCAATTAAATACATAAATTTAAAGGTCGCATCATGATGGACGCGAATCCGATTTTTTTTTTCAATTTAATACATAAATTTAAAAGACTGTGTGAAAATAGACCCAAATTCGAGAATTTTAACCTGAACATGTAACCATTAGACCGTAATATTCATGACTATTCAATGTGAGCATTTATTTGCACGAATCAGATTTTGGACAAACCCTTGGGTTCAAAAATCAAGAAACCCTACGTTCATGCTTAGTTTAAGTGGGACTTCGGTGGGTGCAGCCTGGCTAAGCTGTACACGGTGTCATAGCTCGAGGTGATGGGCGAGCAATTTACTAATAAAGGAGGATGATTTATATATACTTGGAAAAAAAGTGGCTAGTTTAATTAAATTGAGGACAGTACCTCTATCCTAAATTCCTAATTTTAGCGTTCCACTTTCAATTTTTTAATAAGTTTTCTCCCCATTTTTTCTCCAATTTTATTAAATGTGTTTTCGTTTAATTTTGAAACTGTTAGTTAGGATTGATTGCACCAAGTTATGGTATATGATTACTTTATAGTATTTAATATCAATTTTTACTGCTTTCAAAAAATATCAATGGTTTAGTTAATAATTGTTTATTCCCTAATTAGATTATATAGTTTTTTTAGCTTTTCTTTTAAAATAATAAGTTTCAATTAGCATTCATTATGTTATAATAATAATTATTTTAAATAAAATATTATTAAATCAAATTAACTAAATAGTGAGACATGGGCGGAACGTAGTTGTTGGGTTAGAGAATCCAAACTGTGTTGCGGCTCATATTTCCCTGTTGTGCAGCTTTAATAATTACATTAATTAAGTGATTAAGAGGGTGTTTGGTGAGCTTATAAGTTCTTTAAAACAGCTTAAAAACTGTTTAGGAGCTTATAAACTATTGCAAATTATTTGACAAAATAAGCTCCTAAACAGTTTATAAGCTCCCCTAAAAATAAGTTGGTCAATCCTAATTTATTTTTTCATAAACTTATAAACAATCATGAATTTACCAAAATAACCTTATTATAGTTCGTTATTTCCTATACATACAGTATCAACTTCACATCTCCTCAATTTTATCTCTCTAACTCAGATTTTCTCTCTCTAACTCACGATTATTTCTCTAGCTTATAAGATCAATTATTCAAACACTTTAACAACTTATAAACACTTGAGACATTACCTCTTATAAGCTCTTGAAACATCTTATAAGCTCTCTAAAATAAGCTTAACCAAACACCCCCTAAAGACTAGCCAGCGAAGAAGGTTGTTTGTGATTGATTTTATCAAAAGCGTATCCAAATAATATTTTCGAATCGATTGACCTCTCGTGACACAAGCCTTGCCTGAATAGAGTTGAAGCTGAGAGAGGTCATTAGTTATATACTCATTATGTCCACTAATTTCATTCATAGTTTTCTTTTTTGGGACGTCGAATTTCCTTCTTATTCATTTATGATAACTATCTTCCCAACTTATTACATTCAATAATTTCATTTATTTACACATTTTTTATTACCTATGGTCCACTACTATTTCTTTTTCTTACCCTCAACAACCCATTTAATTATACCTTTTATCACGTATGGTTTATCATTAACTAATTTTTAATATCACACTAATATGAGATCCTTACTCCACTCATAATACATTCAACAATTTTTATTAAAACTTATGCCAAAGATTTCCAGGAAAGGATTTGGGAGACGAGGAGTATAATATATAAAAAGAGACGAAATAAGTTCGAGAACTCGGAAAATGAAAGAAGAATATAATAGTGAAAAGGACGGAATTCTTTGAAATGGAACGCCACTTTACTCTACAATTGAACTATTAATTGGAAGGAGAATATGTATAAAAAGGAATTCTTTAAAATGGAATCCCACATTACTCTAGAATTAACTAGGAGAAAAGTAAAAGATAAGAACCTCCTCTTTTTGAGTCGAGTATTTTTCCACAACGAATCGAATAAAATTGTTTGTGCTAAAAAGAGTCATACGATAAGATCCTCTATTTTAAATTGCGCTCTATTTCGGCCACAAAACAACATAGCTTGATAAAAAAAAAAGCAGGCTGTGTACCATTTATTGAAAACAAATCAATGGCATTTCGTGTTCAAACTTCTTTTTTTCTTGCTAAAGTAATTTGATCATAGGTAACATCATGTTATTCACATCTAAAACTCACGAATCTGTAAAGGGCTTAGCTTGCTTCACTTGCATGATTTGTTTTTATCTTTATTCTACATGTGTTTCGCATGCTTCGCTTTAAATACTTTTCCAATTTTATCTTCTACTATATACATATTTCCATGCAATATTTGTATTGTCCAAATTGAGACAAAATTCGATGGGTGATCGGCCAGCTGGGAGTGTCCAATCTAATCCCCACTGGATAGGAGTAAGTCCGTTTCTCTCCTCGATCAAAGTTATCATTTGATCATAAATTGATCAAGTTGTTATATATTTAGGAAGTCTTGATTATTTTTTGTTGCAGGATCCGTCGAAGGTGAGAGGTCCGGGTCCTGATGGATCTTTCAGTATCCCTGTTCGAGCCCTAAACATCACGTGGGGAAACGATCTTCGATATTGGGAATGGGTCAAACTCCGTGAGACGGAGTCTGGGTGAGACGTGTGTTTTTTTTCCTCTTCATTTTTTCCCATTTTTGTGTCAGTCGAGTCTTTTAGTAGTATGTTTTGAAAAATGTATGTGCATGTGTGATTAGACTAGCAGAATTTGAAGAGGGTGTGGCGCTACAACAAGTGAACTGGCTCGAAATTACGGGGAAATTCGAACTCGTGACCTTCGGTGTCATGCCGAAGTCATACAAGGTGTATTATTTGATGAAGTTCAATGAGGATGCCTTCGGGTGGAGCCATGCGCCGATCAAATTCAAGGTGAAATTGGGTGACGTCACTAAGAGTGAGATGGAAGTGAATCTGCAGCAGTATCGAGAGAACCCGATGATATGGCACAAGGTGTATGTCGGAGAGTTTAATGTTGTCGGAGATGGGAGTTCAATGAGGGTGGAGGTTGGTATGTTTGAAGTGGAGACGGACTGGTGGAAGGGCAGCATGATTCTTGGTGGCATTCGGCTTGAGCCCGTTTATTGATAACTTAAATTAAGTAATGTTATTATTGGTATGAGAGAATTTATGTTATATTGTATACGAGTTATGTTGGTTCAATAATTTGGTTCAAATGATACAATGTGCATAAAAATGAGTGAATGATGAATATCATATACAGTCATATCTCATGCAGTCAAATTCTCTCTTGGAATACACATCTAAATCTGTTAGTATTACTTGAATAGATAGTTTTTATAAATAAATTATTGAGTCAACGATCTTAGATAGATTAATAGAATAATTACTGGTATAAGTAGTGAACCCTTGTGTTATTTCTGTAACTTTTCACAATGTAGTCAATGAAATTTTTCCCCAATTTCTCTCTTCCATTCTCAACGTTTCTTCTGCCTCCTCCTCCTCCTCCTCTATGGTATTTCTGTGTGATGTTTCAATTAGGGATGACAATGGATCGGATCTGGACCAGATCTTATTAGGTCCAGATCCAGATCCAAATCTTTTTGCTTAGGTCCAGATCCGTTGGGTCTAAAAAAATTAGATTCAGACCCAGATCCATGAGATCCGCATGGTCCAGGGTCTAGACCCGGATCCATATATTTTATCTTCTAAAATAAATCATAAATCAACTATAATTCACAGTAAAACCATAATAATAATTTAAATACACAGTAACACTATAATGATTATCTAGAATTTCTACAATCATCATTATACAAAAAGATGTTAGTTATAAATTTACTTTTGTTTTCATGACATCAAATAATATTATAATAGGAATAGAAGTAGCATATATATCTTAGCAAATAGACCACTCATATCTAATTCATTTTTTTTTTCAAATTCAAGGTATAATTTTCTAATGTTATTGACCTACCTTCCAATTCTATAACCTAGTTTATCCAATTTCGACTAGAAAGAAAAACAATATAATATACTTATAAATAAAATAAAAATTACATATATATGGATCCATGGACCGGATCTGGATCGAATCTGGATCTCAAAAATCAAAATTCAGATCCAGATCCGGATTTTAAAGGAATGGTCTGGATCCGATCCAGATCCGTTGGATCCTATTTTTCGAAGATCCAAATCCTGAAAAATGGATCTGGACCTGTGGATTTGGATCGGGTCCAAGATCCATTGCCATCTCTAGTTTCAATATTTTCAACTTGGTACTAGAGCAAATAATTTTCGTTGTGCTAATCTCTTCTTCATCTTTTATGTACGTTGTTTTGTTTCTTTATCTCCTTCGTTTGTCTCTCTCTGAAGTTGTTCGGATCTGGTTTTCTCATAAAATGACGTGCGACAATCAAAACTACCTCCAAGTTGTTATGTTTACTGATGACCCTTCAAGTCCGATGTATCTTCATCCGAACCATATTTGATAAATCTAGTTAAGTGAGTGTGCGAGATTTATGAAAGCAATAAAGAACACGAGGCTTTTACGTGGTTCGATCGTTAATGAGATCTACGTCACGGAGGAGTGTTTCCTCAATACTTTCACTATAATGCGGTGTGGTTACAAGCTCTTAGTATTCGATAAGTTGCCGACCCTTCTAATGTCGGTTTTCCTTCTATTTATACAATTAAGTCTCAATGAAGGCGCGCCCAACCTCCATTGGTCGTGACGTGACTCTTCCTCCGCATGCCCTCCATTGGCCGAGCAGGACCTTCGCCTTATATGCGCCACGTGGGGGTGGCGCGACCTGTTACAGGCGTCTTCTATGGCGGTGGCGCCTCGCTTTGCCTGGGGCTGTCTTCCATCGCCGAGGGTGGCGGTTCAGGGGCTGGGGTTTCGCACCGATTAGGGCTCGCCTTGGGCTCAACCGCGTGGGCCCGCTACCAACGTTAGGCCCAACTTGTTTGGGCTGTTAGTGGGCCTGGTCGGTTGGGCCATATCCCAACATAGCCCCACGAATAGCCGGGGACGGTGAGGCCGAGGTGGAGTGGAGAAAGCGCTTCGCCGAGGTGAGGTGTGGCTTGGCTGAGTTGTTTGTTGAAGGTGTTGTCTTTTTAATGTGAGGTTTATTTGGCGATGTGGTGCCGAATCGAGTTGGGTGATGCATTGTCCGTCGCGGAAAAGATGTGGCAGAAGGAAGTCGAAGTCAGAGCACGGATATCGCGCTCTGCGTAGGTTCGCCGAGGTGCGATGCGGAGTGGTGTTACTCTGTGGTGGGTGCCGATGTCCGACCCGAGACCGCCTTTTCGGGGATGTCGGTGCGCCCAGGCCGCACCGAATCTGGGGCTTAGTTGGCGAGGTCCGATCGGATGAAGCTTTCCCATAAAGGGCGAAGACCGTTGATAGGACGCCGAGGTCCGATGTGGATCTCCTTGGTATTTGTGGGAAGGACGGGGTGCGACCTGAGGCGCCGCCATCTGGAGGATGCCGGGGTCCGTATGATGATTGCTAGGTCAGACTAGCGGTCCATCTTATCCTGGCGCACGTCATACGCTCCAGGCGGTAGTTGGGCACTCGAACCGGCGTCTTGTGCGTGTACCCCACATCCAATCACGTGTAGGCGCGTGTCGAATTTGAAACGGCAATTTGCAGGCGCCCCTAGTCTTATAAATAGGCGCAAAAGAGGCAGTTGCTCACTTTCCTTTTCGACGCTTAAAAATTCCGAGAGAGAAAAATTTACGAAATTCTCGAGTTGATCGATCTTATTTGAAGGAGCCGTATACTACTTTGAAAAGTAAGTATGTTTTCTTTATCTTCTTCTCATCGCCTGAAAGTTCCCTTTCCGCCTCGGGTTACGGTAGTGAGTTCCCGTAAGAGATTATATGTGCTACAATGGTTTGGGTAGGTCCATGGGGTGAGCTCTGTGGTTCCGCCCGGTATCCTCGGTATGGGATGGGTTAAGGGTGGGCGTGGCGAGGTCGGGTTTGACCTTGGAGGAACTTTTGAAGTTGTGAGGAATCTGGGATCTCGAAGGAGGCGTGGTGGTGTCTGCACGATCCGGATGATAGGGCGATGGCCCCTCCGGAGGGGTTTGTTACAGTTTATGTAGATAGTTTGAGGGCGGGTCTTAGGTACCCTCTGTCCCCCGTTTATCTTAGCCTTCAAGAGTATTTCCAGATCCCTATTTGTCAATTGACCTCGAATTCCATTAGGTCGTTGGTGGGGCTGGGGCTCTCTTGTTATGGCATTCTTAGCGAGTTGTCCTTGAGGTCTTGATCTGCTTTTAGCGTGAAGACCATAGGAGGGGTGTACTATTTGTCACCCCGGCTGAAATTTAAGGTAGCCGTCCCCTCCAAGGTGTCCCATTGGCAGAATAGGTATTTCTTTCTGCGGGCTGAGGGGCAGCCGAGGTATGAGTGGGGTATCGGCACGATGGCGGACCCGAAAATCAAACCCTTGGGCTATATGGAGGAGGTCTTTGTGCGGCGCTTGGTGAGATCTTATCCATAAGTTACAGGGCGACTGAAGAAGGCGGGCCGAGTGTTTACTGGTCGAAGATCGGGACCGAAGTGCAGACGGGGTGAGGGCATCCCATCTTCTTAGTCCTTATCGTTCGATTTTGCTGCTAATGTGTCTTTCTCTTGTGATGCGGTGAAGTTGAGGGAAGAGGCGGGCTCTGATCGCCCGGCGGGGGGCCGTGAAAAAAAGTAAGCGGGCTAGACCTACTAGGGGCAGAAGAAGGTCGATAGCATGGGCCGGTGATGAGTGGGCCTCAAAGTGAGGTCCAGCCCGGCATCGAGTCTCGGCCTCGGGGCGCTTTGAGTACGGGTACCGCCCCAAGTTTGGCCGCATCCCTCCCGAGGTACATAGGTTCCTTCATATTTAGATTTGTTTGCTTGCGATCTGTTATTGACTCAGCTCTCTTTTCGGGGTGGGAGCTCGGTGATGGGGGCCCGTCTTCTTGAGGGGGCTATGCCGAGGTCGACTTCTTGCCACGCCGAGAGCTCGGCCCGCACGAGGCGCTGAGCAGGAGCTTGCCGTTGCGCGGGCGAGCTCGAGACCGTCGTGTCCGCTGCGGGCGGGCGGCCGAGGCCGCGAGGCTTCGGGCGGGAGGCCTGTGAGGCCTACGAAGAGAGCCTTTGGCACTAGAGGCCCCGGGAGGTCGAAGAGCAGGAGGGCTGGCCGGGCGAAGAAGGACCTCGCGGACGAGAGGTCTGGTGGCCGACCGGGGACCCTGTTGAGGCCTTTGCCGGCCAGGCTCATCGAGTCGGAGCTTCTCGGCTTTTATTGCCGATCTCGCCGCGTCTTTGAAGCTTAAGGTGGTGTCGACCACAGGGAAGGCGGTCGCCATGCGACTTTGATAAGGTCGAGCATGGGTGGACCGAGGTCGACCCAAGAGAGGTGGACAAAGCTTACGCCGGGTGATCTACGGTGACTCTTCCCAGTCTTTGGAGGCTCGGCATCAGCTCTACCCTCCTGACCGAGGTCTTCGCCAAAGGTCTGAGGAGAAGATCGCGAGATCATGACTTGTCGAGCTACGGGCGGGCTGGGCGGGAGGAGGAGGAGGCGGAGGCGAGGAGGCGAGGGTTGGAGCTCCATTTGGAGGTGGCCAGCCGCGGGGAGCATCGAGGTCGTCGAGACCGGCCATAGGCCGAGGTCGGTGGACTGATGTAATAGCTGGCTGCCGGGTCGATAGGACCACAGGTCCTTGTAATAATTCCTCTTTTGAGTAATAAATGCAACATTTTTAAAATTTGTGTTATCTTGTTTATTCTGATACTCCACACCGAATGGCTCGGACTTGATCATGAATTGTTGACCAAGTTAAAAGAGGTCCGAGGCGCCTTGGTGAGAAGGACGAAGATGTGCTTTTGGAGAAGCCGGTGCGAGTGACCCAAGTTTTAGCCACTATGGAAGTCGGCTCGGCCGTCACCGACCAAGAGGAAGTTGGGCGAGGCTGATCGGGAAGTGGCCCGCCTCTGGCCGAGAACGAGGCCACGAAGTTGAGGGTCACGCAGACGGAGTCAGGCGGACTTATCTGCCGACGCTATCCAAGGCGTTTGATGCGGTGTGAGGCGACTTGAATTGACTACGGAGGCTAGCTCGAGTGTCGGAGAGCATCGAGGGTCTGAGAGGCGGTCACCGGTGGTGGGACTACCATATCCGAAGTTGACGACCGAGTTCGAGCTTGTGGCGGAGGGTATGGTCTTTGAGGGATGAGGAGGGCCCGGCAAAGAAGAAGTTAGCTTGCGTCAACTCCGTCGTGAAGTATATGGAGATGTATGATATCGTCCGCAAACGACGCATGCCCCGGCCCGGCAGCAAGGCCACAGCGGGCTCCGTTGACCCGATCATAAAAGAACCCGCAGAGGAGGGCGGCTACTCCGATCATGCCGAAGTGCTCCGGTTGATGGGTCCGACCGAGCGGATCATTCGAGCGATCCTCACGGGGCGGACGGCGACAAGGACCTCGGTCGGCGAGGCGGCGGGTAGGGGCGAGGTTGTACTCCGGCCGGTGTCCGTCGGGGGTCGGAGTGTGACCTCGGGTGCATCCCCACTCCGGAATGCTCCGTCTTGGCGCTCGCGCCACGAAGTGTCCCGAGGCGGGTGAAGGTGACCTGAGTCGCGGCCCTGTTGGTGCCTCGAGCCCCTTGTTGGCTCCGCCGGGGCAGCCGTGGTGATTCCGCCTTATCGACCGGGTTGAAGGCACCGAGTTCGTTCGAGCATACACCGTCGGCCTGGAGATTTTGTAGAAAATTAGTGCGGCTTGTCCCGAGTCTGGCGGCGGGGAAGCCGAATGAGGCTATGTATAGTGTAGAACTTTGTATGTAGATATAAATGTATTTAGACTCGTTTGAGTGTATATTTCCCCTTGAGAGGTACAAACATAGCTTAGGACTTCGTTTTGGTCGTAAATGCATTTACCTTTGTATCTGTATGTGTATTTTCCCAAATAAAGGGGTATAAGCGAGCTCAAAGCCGGTTGATTTGTATATGGCTTGGTACTTGGTTTATAGTCGTTAATGCATTTAGACTTTGTACCGAGTGCATATCTTCCCAAATAAAGGGTATGAGATGGCGAGATCGGATCGGATGTCGCGTGCGTGTGGCGTCCAACTTAATGGGTAATGTATGCGCATGTAGGCGTCCAACAATGGGTGTCTGTATGCTGCGTGTAGGCGTCGACTTAATGGGTAATGCGCTTTGCATGTAGAGCGTCCAACTTAATGGGTAATCGTATGCGTACCCTACTTGGTGGGATTTTCATCTTCGTAAGGGCGTCCCTTTGAAGGTTTAAATGTGGTGTATCGAGCGGATGTTCACATATGTATGAGGCAAGTGAAATATTCATTAGAAAAGCGGTGTTTTATTGAACATGTAATCAACATCGTACTTTGGCAAAACAATTAAGGAACTAACATGATGCCGACCTTAAATCGAAGCTATGTAAAATACCTCCTTAAATGCGTAATGTGCGAGTTAGGAGACAAGTGCCCGGACGGTGAGCCGACTTGTAAGCCCTTTGTCAAGTCACCGTGAGAGCGGTATGGGCCTTCCCATGTTGGATCCGGCTTGTTAAGGCCTTTCGGCTCTCACGGCTTCATTATTTCGTAGGGCGAGGTCGCCCACTTGGGCGCGGAGGCTTTGACCCTTTGTTGTGGTGCCGTGCGACACAGGCCTTGTACTTGGCCGTTTATGGCGAGCTCGTGCTTCTCCTCGAGGCGTCGAGGTTGGCCCGAGGTCTTCCTCGTCCCGGCACGGTCGAAGTGAAGAGTGCGCGGGCTTGGCGCCGATCTCGGCCGGTATGGCGACCTCGGTACCGTGAGACCGGCTAAAGGTCTCCCGTGCGCCGTCAGGGGTGTGGTCTGTGGGACCGGAGGACTTGAGGAGATTTTCAGCCCGATGCGCTTTAGCTCGGTCCGACCTCTTCAATCCTTATGCGATCGTGCGGTTCGTCACCTCGGTCGACCATTCGCTTGCGGGTGTGCGACCGAGGTGAAGCGTTGATCGATCTGAAGCTCTTCGCACCACCTCGCGAAGTTTTGTCGACGAATTGTGTGCCGTTGTCGAGACCGGGATGTGCGGTATGCGAAGTGGCGGACTATATTTTTCCACACGAAGGTCGAATCATACGCTCGTGAGGCTCGAAAGTGGCTCGGCCGACCCATTTTGTGAAGTAGTCTATGGCTACGACTAAGTATCGGTGACACGGTGCTCTGTCGAGCGGACCAGCGATGTCGATCCCCCTTGCATGAAGGCCATGGACTCTGCGGTACGCTCAAATCGATGCGAGGCGGCTTTTTGACCGTGGAGTGAATCGGCACTTTGGGCACTTCTTGGCGAGCTCGGCGAATCTTGCGGTGGGCGGTAATATCCGACCTCGGCGTCTTCTTTGAGAGCTCGCGACCGATGTGGCTTCCAAGACCCTCGGTGAATTCGTTGAGCACGTAGTCGAACTTCTTACGGCGAGGCACCTCGGGAGGGTTGAAGGTAAGACTTCGGTGAAGGCGCCCTCGTGCATGAGATACTTACGGGATTTCGCCATCATCTTTTGGCTTCGAGCGGTCTTGAGGTAGTCTTGCCGTGTTCGGTAGGCCTTGGGGAGACATCGATTCGGCTCTATCTCGGTGATGATGCCGGCGTGGGACTCGCGATCTTACGGAATGAACCTCCTCCTTTGGTGGACTTGTTGTGACGCAGACTAACTTCTTTGAGGATGTCACCTCAGTTTTCCCCTCGGGGATTCGGTGGATCTTTGAAGTACTGAGCGAGTCGGCGTCTCCTTTACCTTCTCGGTATTGTTTCATTCGGTCCTCCTTGGCCTCGTACTTGCCTAACACACAGTTCACCACGACACGAGAATCGCTTGAAGATTTGGATCTTGTCCACCCTCGACTCAAGTGGCGGTAGTCCAGTGATTAGGGCCTCGTACTCCACCTCGTTGTTGGTGGTGGGAAGGTAAACCGGGCGTGGGTGACTTCTCGCTTATGGGCGAGGAGGAGGATGCCCGCCCATTGCCCGTTTTGCACGAGGCTCAGTCCACGTACATCTGCCGGCAACCATCGGTGGTGCTGGGGCGGCTTTCTCCGCCGTGGGGGGGGAGCTGGAGTTACCTCATTGGCGAGCCTACCTCGGAATTTGGCCTCAACCGGGAAGTCGGCGAGCTTGCCCTTTTATGGCGGCTGGTGAGTACGAGATGTCGTGCTCGCCGAGCTCCAGTGCCCACTTAGCTATCGTCCGGATGACTCGGGTTTAACAAGACTTGTCTCGAGGTAAGTCGATTAGCACCGGACGGAGTGAGCTTGGAAGTAGGGTCGGGCGTCGCTTGGCGTTCACGGGGCGATGCTACTTTTCGAGGCGTGTGTACCTTGTCTCCGGTCCTTTGAGGCTCGGTGATAAAATAGATGGGGAGTTGTCGTCCCACCTCATCTCGTACGATCTGCATTGATGGCCTCGTCCAAGGCGGCGAGATATAGAGAGGATTCACTTGCTTGGGCGGACGGGGTCGGCGGGTCGGCAAGTACTCCTTGTTGTCTGGCGGCACAGTGTTCTTTACGCGGCGAAGTCGGAGCTCTCCTCGGGATCTTGAAGAATGGGGCTGCTACCGGCTCGAGGCAATCTGGCGAGGCGGCTAGGCACCGGTGAGTTTGTGGATCTCACGGATGGTCCTTGGCACCTGCATGTCGAAGTAATCTGCCTTTACCTTGGTGGGATTGGCCTTGGCCCTCACGAAAACCCAGCATCCCAAGAACTTGCGGTCTTCACCATAAATGTACATTTACGGGGTTGAGTTTGAGGTTGGCCGACTGAGGAGTTGGAGGATGGTCAGAGGTCATCGTGCAGACTCTCCATTTCGACTTTGACTACGATGTCGTCGGCGTAGACCTCGACGATCTCCCGATGTGGTCTTTGAATGTTGCATTCACCATCCTATGGTAAGTAGCCCGGCGTTCTTGAGGCGTAAAGGCGTCTTTCGACGTGAGCGCGAAGTCGGTGATGAATGCGGTCTTGGTCGTCCTCCCGGGCTCATCGAGATTTGGTGGTACCGCTGTATAGATCGGTGAACATCTCGTGGCCCACCAATGCCTCCACCTCTTGTCGATATCGGGGAGGGTAGTAATCTTTTAGGCGGTGCTTGTTGAGGTCGGTATAATCGGCGCATTACGCGCCACCCTCCTCCAGCTTCGGACCCACGGTGGATTAGCCATCCAGTCGGGTGTTGACCTCGAACAAGATCTTGGCCTTGAGTTGAGTCACCTCGTCCCTTATGACTGGTTGCGCTCATGCGAATATCCTTTCTTCTTCGCCGGATGGCTTGGTAGCGGGTCGATGTTGAGGCGATGAGTTATAAGCTCGGGCGACACTCGGTCATATCGGCGGGGACCGGGCAAACACTTCCTATATTCTCTCGAGTTGTATGACATGCCGTCGGACGTCGGTGGGCCCAGGTGCCGACTGGATGACCTCGGGGATCGCCGTCATTATAGTTGGAGCCTCGGTCGGTCGTCCCGGTGTCGTCTCAGGGCTCGGTAATTGCTATGCCCGGCGAGGCCGCATCTTGGGTTGAGAGTCGTGGCATTCTTTTGCCGCGTTTGGTCCCCACGGATGCTAAGCACTCCCAGGGGTGGGAATCTTGACGGTGGTGGTAGACCCGAGCAGGCGGCCTTGGTGGCGTCTGACGATCTCTCCCGGGATGATGTTATGCGGAGAGGGAGCTCGGACCGGGAAGAATCGGATGGCCTTGGTGACCGACACAGGGCTCGTCCTACCGTGACCGGAAGGGTAATGACCCTGGGCTGGACCGCCTCTTGAGTGAAGCTCACGAGGCCCGGGAGGCGGGAAGTACACAATACCTCCGACCTCAAACTTATCCGAACAGCTCTGGAAGATGATCTTGACGGAGGCTCGATGTCGATATAGACCGGTGGGCGTTTTGTTGCCCACCACGGCTGTATGGTGATGGCGTCACAGTGCGGCATGATCTTGGGCAGGGTCCTCCTTGGAAAACGTTATGTTCTCACCGTCCGAGTCGCTTGTTCTTGACTCTTGAGGGGCGCCTCGGGCATCGTTCTTCGAGGGCGACCTCGTCGTCCCGAGGCGATCCAGTAACAACATAGACCTGCTCCATAGCGTTGGGACCTTCGTCCTCGTCGTCTTGGGTTGGGTCGTCATTGGGGTCGACCCTGATTGTTGCCGCCTCCATTCCTGCTTCTTCACTGTTTCTCGGCCCGGCTCGGAGGTATTTCTTGAGGCTCCACCTTAACGAGCTCGTCGATCTGCGAGCCCAAGTTTACGCAATCCTCGGTATCATGACCATGCCCTTGGTGATAGTCACAATACTAAATACGTGGACCTCTTCTTGGATCCTCCTTTCATGGGACGGGCTTTGGGAAGAGCTCGGCGTGGAGCTCGAATATTTAGTCCTTGATTTGGCGGGGGCGCTCTGCCGCCGAGGTTGGGCGAGGTCGAGCTGAACTCGATGGCCCTCTTTTGATTACGCCAAGGCGCTTGGCGATCGGCGCCTCGACTTGATCGTCGGCTTTTTCTCTCGGACTACGCTCGTCCCAGTTTCCGCTTCTTCGATCCGACTCGTCTCCCTTGTGAAGTTGTCCACCAGTTCCAAAGCTTACTCGCGTCTTTGGTTTCTCCACGGTGATTTCTTTGTTCATGGCCGGTCGGATCCTTTTTGAGCAGCGTTGATGATGTAGAGTCGTTCTTTGTCGTCGATTTTGGCGACTCTTTGATGAACCTCGAGGCGAAGTTTGACATCGTCTCGCCCCGCCTGGCGGATTGTGGCAGGTCGGAGGAAGGCTCTTTGGGCGGCATCTTCGATAGAAGCGCCATTTGAAGCGATCCGTGAGGTCACAGGCGGTGTATCTTTGTTACGGCGGGCGCGGGTGAACCGGCGCCGTGCGTTGAGATCAAGCACCTCGGGAAGATTTTGCACATGTGAAAATCTTCCATTCCTTGATCGCCATGTTGGTAGTGTAGGCGAAAAGGAAGTCGGAGGGGTCTCCGAGGCCATCGTGGCCGCTATATTGGGTGCCGGTACCATCACGGGCGGGCGTGTCTAGAATCTCCACGGAGAAAGGGAGATGATTCTCCGTACGGTCGAATCCCGGAGATCGTTGCCATCTCTTTACGGAGGGTGGGGATCGATAGCAACGCCTATCATCCCTCAGGGGAGTTCGACTCCGCCTTTCTTCCTCTGTTTGCTCGGCTCTCTGGTCGGCATGGACGAGGTGGGCGGCTCCCGCGAATGGCGGGGCGGTGGTGGCGGCTCGGCCGCGGTGGGCTCCGCGAATGAGGCGGCTCGGCGCGGTGGCAACTCCGCGAACGAGGGCGCGGCGGCAGCGCGGTGGCGGCTCCGCCCAGCGTCGGGCGTGATCGCGTTCTCGGCTATCACGCCAAGGTGGCGCCGGCTGTTTCGGATGGGGGCGGCCTCGGGCGGCCGTGGTGTTCATCAGGGGCCCTCGAGGACCAGCTCCTTGGTCCTCTGGTTGAGGAAGCTTTGGAATTGGCAAGATTGGCGTGGAGGAACTCGGTCGCGGCTCGGCCGAGGACCTCGTGGGACGAATGAGCATTTTCTCGTCCTCGTTGAGGTCGACATCTTCCCTACGTTGGGGAGGCGGTCCGAGGGTGTATGGAGACATTTTCCATGTTGCCTCCGAGTGTGAGCTTCGTGGCGTCTGCGATCTCCTTCCGCGACGCCGAGTGACCACACAGTGGTCCTCGGCACGGTTGTTGCCGATGTGGGCGGCGGTTGTGCGTGTTCTTGCCATTTAGTTGTAGAGAAGCGAAGCTTTCTTGTTCGAAGATTCCCGACGACGGCGCCAATGATAAATCTAGTTAAGTGAGTGTCGAGATTTATGAAAAGCAATAAAGAACACCAAGGCTTTTACGTGGTTCGATCGTTAATGAGATCTCGCCCCGGAGGAGTGTTTCCTCAATACTTTCACTATAATGCGGTGTGGTTACAAGCTCTTAGTATTCGATAAGTTGCCAACCCTTCTAATGTCGTTTTCCTTCTATTTATACAATTCAGTGCAGAATGAAGGCGCCCAACCTCTCCATTGGTCGTGATGTGACTCTTCCTCCGGCATGCCCTCCATTGGCGGGAGGGGACCTTCGCCTTATATGCGCCACGTGGGGGTGGCGCCGACCTGGTTACAGGCGTCTTCTCCATTGGCGGTGGCGCCTCACTTTGGCTCTGGGGCTGTCTTCCATGGCCGGGGTGGCGGTTCTGGGGCTAGGTTTTGCACCGATTAGGGCTCTCCTTGGGCTCAACTGCGCGTGGGCGCTTCAACGTTAGGCCCAACTCGTTTGGGCTGTTAGTGGCCTAGTCGGTTGGGCCATATCCGAACCATATTTAAGATCTGATCTTCATCTTCATCCACAGTTAAGCTTTGATTTCTGTTTTTCTTCGTTTACTCTCAAACTTCTTTAGTTCTTCTTTGAGGATTATCTTTTTCTGGTGCATTAGTAATTTTCTCGATTCCTCTAGGTTTCTATGGATTGTATGTCGGTTAATTTTCTCAAATCTATGATTGTATGTTGGTGACTAGGTCTTCACTATCTTGATTGGTCTGTCTGCTAGGATCGAAGTCGATCTTAGCTTCTTCTCTCCAGTTTTGTTTTAATTGGTTAAAATTGTGGTTGCGGTAAGTTTTGATTTTAAAATTTTCTAGATCTGTGTAGAGCTCCGTCGCTTTTGGTCTCTATATCAATCGTTGGTCTGGTCTGGTCTGGTTGTGAGCAAAAATCTGTGTGATTTATGTTTACTGTTCTCGTCTTTGTCCTCTCTTGTGATTTTATTTTTGTTGTTCATAGAAATTGTTATGTGAGAGTTGTTGCGTTTGATATGATTTTGGATTATGGTTTAGTGGAATTATTGTGCAAAAGTTTCGTGTATTTTTGGTCCTTTGGTATGTTTGATGGCTAAACACATGAAGAGTCGTTCTGTTAAGAAGGCTGCCGTTGTGGAGGATGGAGATGTTGTACAAGTTTCAGTTCTTGTTTGCCGGTGATGACCAAGATTATTTTCCTGCTTAAGGGGTTCTATAGGATATAAGCTTTTGTTTGATTTGGTTCTGATTTCATAAAGTTATCTCGTTGTTTGCTGCATTGTCTGGCAAGACGGGATTGCATTTCATTTCCTCCCATGAGGGGGAGTGTTAAGTTTGATATTTTAGAATTACTTGTATACATAATTTTTATAAATAAATTGTTGAGTCAACAATCTTAGTGAGATTAATAGAATAATTAGTGGTATAAATAGCGAACTCTTTTGTATTTTTGTAATTTTTTTACAATATAGTCAATGAAAATTCCCGAAATTTCTCTCTTCCATCTTCTTCTTCTCTGTGATGTTTCTGTGTGATGTTTCAATAATTTCAACAACATCTATACCCCCATCTGAATAAGTAGTTAGAGATTTATTAATTGAAATTTCATCCATTAATATTGCATATGAACATTGTCTAATTATACGTTTGTATGGTGTTGTTGTTAACGGTAAAGTTGTCGTAGAGAACTGGTGAGGATGGTGTGTTGTTGGATGAGAGGAAGGATCCACAAAACTTATCCATTAGATTGAAGGGATCTTATGCACATATATTACATATGATGTGCATTAAATATCCGAATTCAATTAATATGTGATACAACAAATCGAAATCTTAAAACAAAGTACAAACATGTTGATTTTTTATGCACAACATGATCAAGCTGCAGGTTGCATCGTAAATGTGTTGGATTTGTATAATAATGAAAGCAGAATGATTGTGCTTGTATACAATGTTTTCTACTACTATTACAATCTCCTATCTGAATTGTTTCTTGATTGCATATGTATGTCCTATTATCTCATACAAAAGTTAGATCATACATTGTGTAGAAGATCACATAAGTTTGTATGATTGGTTAAGCTTATTGAGATATAAAAAGGATCACAACTGAGATAACTTGAGGACGAGTTGTCGGTATAGGCTGCATTATAGATAAGAAGTGATTTGACTTGGTTGCTTGTCTATGCTGGTACGTCTTGAGGTATTGATGGATCACAATGAGATTAGAGTTCGTCTATCTGACCGTTGTGAAGAACCTAGATCTCGGTGACTTTATGTTGATCTAAACATAGATAAGGTTTTAGGTGAATATGAGTTACTAACCATCACTTTGATTTGTTATGGGTGAGGGTTACATGAGATAACCCAAGATTCTCCGTATCTTGGGTGGTGGTAGTGCTTGTATGTCATGCTAGTTATCTGTATCAAGTCACTGTATCCTTTTAGGATATGACGTCCCCTTAAAGAGCTCAAAATGTTTATTGTACTAAACCCTACAGTTGAGTTAGCTCAAGTACAATAATAAGGTTGGGTGGTATTACTTAAGGAATTAAAGAAATTAATTATTTTAAACAATCAAAATACTATAAATAATTAATGGATGTGCGATATCTTAAATACATGGATTCGTAAGTCTAAGCACAAACCCGACTCAACTCCGGTAATAAAGGGGCAAGTCAATATTTATTCTCTAGTGGAATGAATAAATGTTTATGAATTAATTTATGTTATGGGCTGTGTATAAGATAATTATTTCATTTTAGGCCCATATTTATTCATTGCATTTGATCCCTGGGCTGGCTCATCAAGGCCTTTTGCTGCTGGAAATTTTGCCTGTCACCTTGTAGAGTTCCACTGAGACTCTGTTCTGATTCTCCATCATCTAGATAGATATTATCTAATATTATTAGATATCAAAAGATATTATATGATATAATTGGATATCAAAAGACATTATCTGATATCATTAGGTATCAAAAGATAATTATTCTAGATATGTTTTATCTGCAAAGATATGATTATGTTTATTAGATATGTAGATCCTATATAAATAGAATTCTAGGAATGCATTATAAATATAAGGTGAGAGAAGATCAGAAATATCTATTCCTATAATTGAGATTTTGAAAACTTTAGGTAGAGAAAGTTTGCAAATTTTTGTAGTATTCTCCATAGATTGCTCTCACTCAGCAATGGAGAATTGGCATCCGGGATACAGTCCAAAAGATCAAAGTTGGAGTCTGCTATTGATCAATTATCCAAAAAATTCACATGTAAACACGAGTGAACACCAACGTGTTGCAATTAATTATATAGATGCATGCTGAGTATATAATCAATGTATGGTGAATTAAAAATCCAAGATAGATCCTTGGGAAAGGGTAAATTCAGATTTCCTTACAAAGTGTTAAAGCACAATATCGCAATCAGTCACTACTACAAAAAAGCTAATAGACAAGGGGCATTGCCCTTTGTCGTAGGGAAAACATTTGTAGTGGTAGGTTCCAAAAAAAATACTTAAAGACAATGAATAATGCTTGTTGTAGTATGTCAATGATAACTGTAATACCCCGGATATTTAAAACCAATTTTTGAATTATTAGAGGAATTTATTTACGATTAATCCAAAAATGAAAATGAACGTCGATAATTTCCGATTTTGAGTGAATAGAAAATTCTATTAAATTTTTCGCTTATAATGGATCATAATAACAAATAATTATGTTTTTAAATATATATGGAATATTAACTAGATAAGTATTACTCTAATAAAGAAAAATTACATTTTCTTTTGTATGACCTATAATTTTCGAAAATTATAGTATATACATGGATAAATTGTGATGAAATTGTGATCAAGTGTAGGATCACTTTATTAATGTGATGAGATATTATTTTGTTTGTATATGGAAGGTATTTAATTTATGAGATAAGGTAAGATAATGACATTTTAAAGATAAGATAAGGTTTGAAAATGACATTTTCTTTAAGATAAAATTTTCTAAGATATCTTTATTGAAGATAAGATATGGTAATTAATTATGTTGACCAAATAAATGATATTATGCTTTGATAAAGTAATAATCATCACATTAGATATTTTTATTATTTTGCATCCTAATTCTCGAAAATAAGGAATTAATATGTAGAAATTTACCAAATAATTTATTTAACTGCACAAGCTTTAATACTTGATAAATATCATGGAATCAAGGTCAATCTTATCTCCTAAATGTCATAGGAATTTCGAAATTTAGAGAGTAATGGAAGAGTAGAAGGAAAATTGTTATTTAATTTCTAAAGCTTGTAATTTAAAAAAAAAAGGGGGGAATTATGCTAGAATTGTTCAAGGAATTTATTTTATGATACAAGAGCATTATTTTTATATAATCCTTCATCAAAATAATATTAGTTATTAAAAGAATAAAGATGTGATGATTTAATCTTATTTTCTAATTAATAATCGATAACTTCACTTTAGTACATAGAATTGTTCTTAATTATTTTTCCTATGATTTATTCTATCATCTAAGACTTATATTATGTCACATAGTTATTAATTGGAGGAAAATAAAATACATAGCATATATTTATACATAAGTACCGAAAATTGTTCATATGTGTGAAAAGAAGAATATTTTTCATATCTTTGTGACATTGAAGTATAGGATTATGATATAGAGATATTATTAAAGTTAATATAAGGTGAATCATTAACTAAACAAGTGGGAGAAGTTATTTGTTTGATATGGCCGAAAATATTGACCAAAATAAGAAAGAAAGAAATTTAAAACTCTTTGAAAATGATGTTTAAGTCTTTGAAAGTGATATGTATTAAATTCTTGCATAAGATAAGGTGATATTTTAATAAAGTGATGAGTATTATTATGGGGTGATTTTTGAAAATTATGTATGCAAGTGTGAAAGAAAGAAAATTCAAACTTTGTGATAATGATGTGTAATTAATTTAGGGATAAGATATGATGATATGAATTAATTAATAAAGTATAAAATAAGATAATATTTTTTCTTATAATGCAAGTGGGGGGACCGAAAATTTAGGGTAATAAATGAGAGTTGTAATTGTTGACTTTATATTATGATATTTTCATAAAGTATGATTAAAATATCTTATAAACCTCTATAAATAAAGATCACCCCTCCTACACTTCATATGACCGAAAATTCTAGAGAAAAATAGAGAGAGTATTCTCCAAAAATCCTCTTCAATCCTAGGTAGAAAAAACGTTGTCGTCGCCGATCAATCCCGATTAAAAGGTTAGAAATCGTACATGCTTCTTATATATGCAAAAATATTAGAAATTCATACATGATATGTTAAGTTATATGCTTTTAATATTTATGTGAAGTATGAGAAATTTTGTTAAATGTTTAAGTTGTTAATTAAATATGTTTGTATGATGTTTATAAGCATATATTATGAATTTAATACAAAGTTGAGCATGTTATAAATTTTCTTATAAAAACCGAAAACATGTAAGAAATATATGTTGATGAAGATGAAATTTAATTGTTGTTTTAAAGTATGAAATGATAATAGTTAGTAATGTTTAAGTATGTATGATTTAAATCATAATTTTGGAAAAATATAGAATAGTATGTCATGATAAATTCGAAAACCCTAAAGCATGAAATATTGATGTACAAGTTGTGTATGATGAATATTAAGTCATATTATTGATATATGATGCTAATAATATGTGGTGTAAATTAATTAGAATCTTAGAAAATTGTTTAGTTAATTATCCAAAAATTTCGAAAAACCATAGTATAAGGGTTTTGATGTCAAATTTTTATGACTAATGTTGTTTGATATTATGGATCCTATGTTAATATGATATGTTATGTGAATTTATAGGAATTTATGGATAAGTTTTGAAAACAAATTGAAAGGGTCGAAAATAAAAGAAAAAGGAAAAATAAAGTTTCAAATTTATTTTATTACATGTGATCACATATTTAGGTCCAAAATTATGTTTAAGATATGCTATGAATTTATGTGAATTTTTAGATGAAGTATAATATGTTTACGTTGAAAATATTTGCTAAGTGACGTAAAACTTTGAAATAAAGTATTATGATTAATTAGTTTCATGTGTAATTGGTCATGATTGATGTTAAATGGATTTATGAGATTTATTAAAGGTATGTTAATAATAAATTGGAATTAGAGAATATTATGCAAGATTAATTGTTTTATATGTTCGAAGGTGAATTGTGAGAAAAACGTTAGTTTGAAGTTGAAATAACTTGATTAAAGTATGAAAGCATGAAATATGTTAGTACGTGAGAAGATACGTGAGAAGAGTTATGTTATTGTCCTAGTTAAATGTAAGTATCTCTGATAGAATGAATAAGACGTGTAAGGTGGAATATGAAACGAGAAAATATTACTAATAAACGAGAATTGTTGAAAATTCGTATTAAGAAAATACGTTAGTGCGCGAAGAAGTTAATTATGAAATTAGGGTTCGTACGTTACGCGAAATGATATGAACTGAAGGAAAAAAAATGAAAGGATAAAGTATCATCTCTCTTCGAGACGGGACGAATCTAATCGACGTAATATAGTTGTTAAGTGCGATAAAAGAATCCTTTGATGTTAATAGAGTTGATGTTAGTAAGTCCGTTGTTTCGGATCGATGATTTTTGGAAAAGCATAGTGATGTGCTAAATCTTGTTTCTTACGTTGATAAGGTTCGGCTCAAAGGTGAAAGAAGACGACATGTAATCTCTAGTGACATAAGAACAATAAATTCTTGAGGTGAGCTTTTTTATCAAAACAAATTATGAGCTTTCTTGGAAAATGAGATTTCGAAAATATTTACTGTTATTACTTTACTGCTTTTCTTATTCTGCAAAAGATGAAATACGATATTGTCTGCCAAAATGTTTTATGTTTTGTATATATCCATTCGGGTTGGCGGGCAACGAGAGATTTCTGGTCGGATCCTACTAGCAAGAGAGCGTTAGGATTGTGTACACTTTAGCCTCTCGAACCGTCGGTAGTGATCGATCGTGCGTCTGGTGAAGGAGGCCTCCTCCGGCGCGTTTCATAGCCGACTTGGAATATCGTTGTAAGAAAATGGTAGCGATCGACTTTGAGAAAATGATGAAAATATTTTAGTAAGCTGAGGCTTTTCAAATAAAACCCTTGTGTCTTACTGTGATGGTGGCAGTACAATATTTCCTAAAGGAAATGAAAAATGTTTTTGGCATGTGTCCATTGGGTACTTTGTACTCAGCCCTGCATGTTTGTTTTTAAATGTGCAGGTTGAGCTGGTGACGGAACGGAGCGGAGTTGAGCGGGAATATTTTTGTCAATGTAGTATGAAACATCTTTTGGTTCGCCTTGAGAATGCATCTTCATATGCATGTCTCATACGTTTATTCCGCTGCAAACTCTTGAAACTCTTTTATATTCTATAACTATGTTAAGTTCTTGAATGTTTTGTTGGAAACCTTATAAGAGCCACTTTTGTCAGAACCTTCGAAACAATCCTTTATATAAATTATTTCCTTCTATCCTTAATCTCGTTTATGTTTCTGCAACATCTATATTTCCTCACATATGAAATGAGTTGAAAATCTCATTCTTTTAATGTTTACCTAGTCCAACCCCAAGTTGCGGTCCGATAAGGCAGTCCTTCGGGATTAGCCGAACCGGGCTGTGACAATAACATACAATGACCGTGGTCGTAGAGTTTATAGTGGTTGTCCTAGATCCTACTACAACACCACATGCCTGATGTCGTAGATTTAGAGCTCGATGTGGTAGATACTTACAACATCGATACATGTCTGATGTCGTAGAGTTTAGAAGGCAAAAATTCATGTTGTTCTACCAAATTGATTTGTATGTTGTCTTAAATAGGTGACACTAGTGTTTTCGTAGGTTGCATCTATTTATTTTAGACATGTTATCATATTTGCTTAAACTTGTTTTCAACTGACAAATTTTCTATAATTTAATATTTAATAAAAATCCAGAATACCACAATCATATTTAATTCAACAAATCAATCCTAAAATAACATGGATCATATTCACTTACAACACAATCAATCCTAAAATTACCAAAATATTCACATGACAAGTTCAATCATAAAATTATTCATTACAAAAAAAGTTTAAAAAATAACACACTTATTGGTCCTTCGCTCCTCTATAATATAGCATATCTTAATGTTGGCCATTTCTCACCTGCATTGACTACAATTATAAGCAAACTTATTTCAATCACATACAGTTTATCAAAAAATTTATATATGAACACATTAACACATAGATTAATGAATCTACGACCCCAATTCATATTTTATAGATTAAAACCATAAGAAACTAATAGGAACTATCAACATTCAAACTCATATACTTATACATCTTGCAAAATTAATTAAGAATACCAACACATATACATCTTTATGAATCAAACATAAGCTGAACTTATTACCTTCTACTCTTAACCACTTGAACTACTCACATGATTGTTAGTAATTTTTAACATTAGTATCAAGAATATTAAATAATATCCATATACATATTTTATCACGAATTAATTTTTAAGTTATATAAGTGAATCACAACTTCATATAATTGATTATATTAACAACGAGTAATATGAAGGGATAAAAAAACAAAGAGTCCATCCATGAGTTGAATCTAAGAATTAAAATTATTAAAAAATATTTGAAAAATCAAATATCTATTAGGAATTACTTGTATAGAATATACGTATATCAAATAATATTAACACATAATTATAATACATTATAAATTTGAACGAATGTTATACAAACATGTGATATGGCTAAATAATGAAATGATATGATTTTATGTATAATATCTAGTTAATAAACCTGAATTTGAATGTAAAGTTTATAATAAAAATTTCTATATAAATTTTTAATTATATGATAACTATTTATTAAATATTTCGACTTTCTTATTAATTTATCATTCGTCTAATTAAATGGATATCTGTCAATGTCAACTTTTTATTTATATAAATTTTATATTTTATTATGATAATTCCATCGAATATTGTAAAATTATTTATTTTCCAAAAAAATAATATTACACAAGTATATATATTACATTTGCCTACTAAACATCTCACTCCAAACCATAATATTGAACCAATATATAAGAAAGATGCATTGCTGAGAGACAGAGAGAGAGAATTGGGGTTGCCCTCGGAATTGAATTTGTCCCTATAGCAAGAATCACTGAATTTCGTGGAGCGGTGTAAAGAAGATGTTATGGAAGCTGCTACTGACACTTGCTGCTAACTGACACTTGACGCTGGCTGTTGCCGACTGTTGGGAAAATTTTAAGTATTGAGAATTCATAGATCTTAGTTGTGTGTTTTGATTAGATTTCAAAACCTCTAATGACTATCTTGCTGAAGTAACAGACAGATAACTTATTTTCAAGGTTGGAAGTTTTTGTTTCAGGTTTCAACATAACTACCAGCTTGAACAGACTCAAGACTGATGAAGTTCGAAGCAGTACCTATGTCCAGCCTTACTGATATGAGTATCAATACCAGCGCAACCGAAGAGAAGCTGACTGAAGGATCACTTGTTCATGTCTGAAGATTGAAGGGATGCGATACTGATAGACATCTACTATAAGAGTGAAGTCGAAGATTGAAGACTGGTGTCGGAAGACTGAAGATCAAAGACTAAAGACTCAGTGTTGCTGACAAGAAGGAGTTGAAGAAATGGCTATCTGTCATTTCATGCAGCTGATTGACTGAGCGAAAGTCAAGCTCGGTACTAGCAGTGAAAGCTAGGTATCAGCATTCAAAGCTGCCTATCTATAGTCAAAGCTGGTTGATGAAAGATCAAAGCTGACTATATCTACGTCAAGCTGATGCATCATACTAACTCCGGATTTCAAAGCTGATAAAAGACGAAAATTCAAACTGCTGATAAAAGACGGAGAAGTCTAGACTGGCCCAAGTCCGAAGTCAAAGCTGATAAAACACGGAGTCTCATAAACTGAAGAAATACGAAGTTTCTTTTATCTTGAGTGTTTGACTCGACACGTATTTTAGCATATCTGCAGAGGATCCTAACACGCCATGCCACCTTTTCAGAGTTGTAGAGTTACAGTGTACGATGATGTAGTGTAACAGCCCACTATTTCAAAGGACGGATTAGCAGAGACTATTACTTGGAACGGGAATTAAGAAGCATGGAAAGAGAATGGAATATCAAATTATGAGACATATATCAAGAAAACTTCACACATAATTTACATACGAGACTAGACCATCAGATCTTTAACAAAATGGGTTCAACTGATCTGAAGGTATTTAGTTCTTTGCTCAAAATATAACTTAGTGTTCTTGCAGCAGAAAACATGTGAAGTACACATATGACGATGTGCATTCAAGGCTCTACTATCAGCGACAAATGATTCCTAATGCTCAACACTGCTCCATCACATCACCAGCTCAACCTGCACATTTAAAAACAAACATGCAGGGCTGAGTACAAAGATGCACTCAGTGGACTTATGCCAAAAACATTTATCATAACTTTGAATTACATCGCCCATCGGTAACACGAGGTTTTATTTGAAATGCTCGTGCTTACTAAACATTTTCTGTCATTTTCCATAAACTTTGTGCGGCGGACATATTTTCTGTCTGTATGATCCATATCACATCTCATATAACTCATCTTGCGCCGTAGAAGGAGGCCTCTTTCCACGGACGCCGTGACCGGTCGAGCAAACCTTTCAGCACACAGTCACCTAACTGGCTGAGCAAACTTTTCAGCAAGTACAGTTACCATAATGTACACGTTAATCCTTGCTAGGAATTATCCTTCTAGCATAGGATCCAAATTCGATTATCATTCATAGTTGGCGAACCAACACTTATATGATCCATACATAAAACATCAACATTTTGGGCAGATAATTAAATAAAAGCATTTCATCATCATTTCTCAAAAGAAAGCATCATAAATAAAACATTTGTCATTTCATTTTATCCTTGAGGAGAAAAAGAAGCCCACCTGATATATTCTCCTTCTCAAAACGAGTTTCTTTCCTTTACTTTCGTTGCTCACCTTCGTGCTCCACCTTTACGTAAGAAACTAATTTAGTACGTCGGTCGTATTTTTGAAAATCGTCAAAGATTAATGGAACTCGATAACTTCTAAATCTTATCAAGATTTATTAACTGAATATAGACTTTCTAAAGCCCTTGTATCTTTAACCAATTTGGTTCGTCTTTTCATCGAAAGTGGTGATCAACACTTCTTTCCATACAATGCCTCATATAGGGCCATATTGATCGTTGCTTGATAGTTATTGTTGTAGGTGAACTCAATAAGTGGAAAAACGTGTTCCCAACTTGCACCTCGATCCAACACTACTGTCCTCAACATATACTCAAGTGTTTGTATTGTCATTTCTGACTGTCCATCTGTCTGTGGGTGGAAAGTTGTGCTAAAGTTCAACCTTGTGCCTAACTCTTTTTGTAAGCTAACCCAAAATCTAGAAGTGAACTTGGAATCTCTATCTGATGTGATGGATTTTGGTACCCCATGTAGGCGTACGATTTCCCTTATGTACAACTGAGCTAACTTATCTGATCCATGAGTAATCTGAATTGGCATAAAATGTGCACATTTCGTGAGTCGATCCACTACTACCCATATAGTAGTGTTACCTCTTTTGACTTTGGCAATCCCGTTACAAAATCCATTGCTATGTCATCCCATTTCCATTTGGGTATCTCTAGAGGCTGCAGCTTTCCATAAGGCCGTTGATGTAATGCTTTCACTCACTTGTTGACAAATGAGACAATGCTCGACAAATGAGGCTACATCTCGTTTCATTCCTTTCCACCAGAACTTTTCTCGCAAATCCTGATACATCTTAGTGCTACCAGAGTGGGCGGTATAAGGAGTATCATGAGCTTCACTCATGATTTTATTTCTAAGCTCATTATTGTTTGGAATGCATAACCTTTCCTCAAACAATATAACATTGTCAGGTGCTTCTTTAAAATCCTTGACCTTACATCCTCATTTTCACCCTTATCATTTCCAATTTTTCATCCTTTCTCTGATCTCCTATTATCCTTTTCCTCAAGTCAGACGTCACCGTGAGTGTGGCAACACGACTTATGATCGTCTCTGGTTGCTCAATTATTTCTATCTTCATTTCTTAAACTCTTGATGAGTTTTCTTTTCTTGTAAAGAGCGTCCAATTTGGGTGACTTTTACGACTTAGGGCATCAGCTACCACATTTGCCTTTCCTGGGTGATAATTTATACCACAGTCTTAATCTTTTACTAATTCAAGCCATCTTCTTTGCCTCATGTTCAAATCTCTTTGCTCGAAGAAGTATTTCAAACTTTTGTGGTCTGTGAAAATCTCACACCTCACTCCATAGAGGTGATGTCTACAAATCTTTAGTGCGTGTACTACTGCTGCTAGTTCCAAGTCATGAGTTGGGTAGTTCTATTCATGTGGTCTAAGTTGTCGTGATGCATAGGCTATCACCTTTCCTTCCTACATTAAAAACACAACCTACTCCATTTTTGGAAGCATCAGTATAAACCACATACTCTTTGTTTGATTCTGGAACTGCTAGTATTGATGCACTAGTTAATTTTTCTTAGAGTTTTTGGAAACTTGCTTCACATTCATCGGTCCATGTAAATTTGATTCTTTTTTTGGAGTAGCTGTGTCATCGGCCCTGCTATCTTAGAGAATCCTCAATGAATCTCCGATAGTAGCCAGCTAATCCCAAGAAACTCCTGGTCTCATTTTGGGTCATTGGCGACTTCCATTCTTGCACTGCTTCAACCTTTGCCAAATCCACTTTTATTCATTCTGAAGACACAATGTGCCCAAGGAACATTACTTCTTTAAGCCAAAATTCACATTTACTAAACTTGGCAAAAAGTTGTGCGACCCTTAATGTCTGCAACACAGTTCTCAAGTGTTCTTTATAATCTTCCTCGTTCTTCGAATGGATGAGGATATCATCTATAAAGACTATGATAGATTTTTCTAAGTACGGGTTGAACACTCTATTCATGAAATCCATGAACACGTCCGGTGCATTTGTTAGTCCGAATGGCATAGCTATAAACTCATAGTGGCCATATCTTATTCGAAAAGCCGTTTTGGGTCCTTCTTCTGGTCGCACCTTGAGTTGATGGTAACCTGATTTAAGATCGATTTTGAGATCACACTTGCTCCTTTTAATTGATCGAACAAATCATCTATCCTTGGCAGTGGATATTTGTTCTTAAGTGTCAGCTTATTCAGTTCTCGATAATCTATATACACTCTCAATTAGCCATCTTTCTTCTTTACAAACAAGATAGGTGCTCCCTAAGGTGATACAATAGGTCTGATAAAACTAGATCCAACAACTCTTGAATTTGAATTTTCGTTCTTCTAATTCCTTAAGAGCCATTCGATACGGTGCTTTCGACACTGGGGCTGATCCTAGTTCCAGGTCGATAGTGAACTCTAATTGTCTGTTATGGGGTGATCTTGGTAAATTATTAGGGAAAACGTCTTAAAATTCCTGAACAATTTCCACATCCTATACTTTTATTTCATCTTTCGCTTCTCCGTTTAGGTAGACAAGGAATGCTCGACATCCTTTCTTGTTCATCATTTTCCTTGCCTGTAGTGCGAATATAATTGGTACCTTCTTCCCCATGTTGATCCCGTGAAAACTCATGGCTCCTTTTTCGGGAAATTGAAATGAAATCTTCTCTCCTTAAACAGGATTGTGGAATAGTTTTCGGCTAGCCAATCCATTCCTAGAATTATATCTATGTCCCACATAGATATTACGTTCAAGTTGTTTGTTAGAACCTTAAGTGGTTCTAGGTTCAACTCTAAGTTCGAGCAAACATATGTGACAGTCATAATTCTCCCTATAGGTGATGAGATTCTCATTTCCTGATTTGCTTGTCGCGATTTGAGTTTTTAGTGCATCTACACATGCTTTTGCGATGAAAGAATGTGAAGCACCTATATCGAACAAAATTATTATAGGTATGCTGAGAAGTTTTCTCATACCTACCAGGCTTCCCTGGTTTTGTTCGTCCTGTTTTTGGTGCAGAGCATAGGCTCTAACCTACGGTGTCCCTGTCTGTCCAGGTAAACATCCATCTTATTTATCCTTGTCCTTGCCCTTGTGGCATCATGTTTCCTTGCCAGGCCTCCTGTTACCTTGTTCGCCATATCCTTCTCGGTTGTCATTACTATTATTCCTTTATCAATTACATTTTGCGGCTGAGTCTACATCAGTTTATCCTTTGGTATTGTTGCCTCGATCGTGATGTATCCGTCACTATCATCCGTTCTTAATTCAGTCTGAATGATTCAATTTCCTTTTCTTCTCTATCGCTTTTAGGAATATATCTCCCATATATTCTTATTTTAAAATCTTTTCAAGAGAAATCCTCATGTTGGTATTTGTAGTGCCATCATTAGTAATATCCTATTTGGATATACGTCATTTCCCTTAATCTTCATTGACTAACTAAGTGTTTTTGCACAAGTTAAAATCTCTTGTCTACTGGGGACGTATCAGACTTTTGCCCTAGACGTCATGTATCTTTGACACTCCATGTTTGCTTATTTCAATGTCAGAGGTACCCAAAATTCCACTACAGTTGTCATCATATAATTATGAGAAACATGCTTCCCAATTAGCTTCATCTTAAGGTCTTTCCATGTGAATCTCTTCCTTTGTTCTCTTGAATATATTTCCCTCGCAACGTCTCTAGAAGTTATCTTGCTTGTTAAATACCAAAACACACAAGACATGCGTTTTGTGTCTATATAACTTAGAGTACCAAGGTTCATTTCAAATAATGAATCTACTTCTTAATCTACTTCTTTGCTTCCAAGGAATTTCCTTACTTATCGTAGTCAGACTGTTTCTGAAACTTATATCATATCCTGGGCTATCTCATAACTGTCACTATTGTCATATAGCTTGGTAGGGTAGTACGCTTGTGCATCATAACTTTAGTTCCAAACATAAGTGTCTCATTATCATGTCTCATCTTCGGGAATATATTTCCCATACTTGGTTTAATCACTAGGGCTAGCCTAGTTGTTCACACTTCTCAATATTTGTGATCCATCAATCTCACTATCATTGGTTTTACTAAGGTCTCAAATACTCGGAATTAATTCCGTTCAAGCATAATCATAAGGGTTGAGGTATTAAGTGAGAGACTTGTTACTGAGATGCTATCATTTCTTATATATCCATTGAAAAGAGTCTCATGCACCTTCATACTTTAGACATGTCCAACCTACTAACAAGGTCTTAAGGACAATCAACTATCTTAAAGATAAGTTGTAATCTCTCTCGTTATAACATAATAATATGAGGTTATTTTCCAAGAATATTCTATATTTTCCTTTACTTCTACTTTAGCACTCAATGCTAAAGGGTATCTCGTTCGTAACTTTATTATCATAACAGTCACATGGTGTTATAACTTTACTGTCATCAGTATCTGGAAAGCTCATCAAGGGTCATCGTATCTATGTGTATCATGTGGGAAAATATATCTCGCCTCATCGTGGACTTCTCTACATCATAACTTGATGTCACTTTACTGATCTGAAAACTTAGGTGACAAGATAAGCCAACCTACATCATACTTATTAGTTTCAAGGATTGAAGAAAACTCATCACGACAGTTTACAAGAGGTAAGGGTTCACAATTTAAAACGACAACTTTTAAAGTTTGAACCAATATGTTCTTTGAACTGAATAATTGGAATATAGGGCCCGAAGACCAGAATGACGACTACTGAGATCTCTTTGGTCATATGGGCTGGCCAGACCCGTCACAAATACTTCTCAGTCATAAGAGGGCTTGGTTTCAAAAGGACACTTTACAAAATTTCTGGTTGTAAACTTCTTTCACAAAAAGTGAGAAAATCAAGTGATATCTCAATTGAAACTAGATCATAGAGTTAAACTCAATGACAGAACTTAGTTAATGAATATAATTCGAAACCTCATATAACTCATAATGGGTCATCATAAATTGTAAGGGTTATTAACATACCACCATACATCTCAAACTCTACTCATATCACTGAAAACCAATTCTTAATTTGCCTTCAAAAATTCTTACCACATCGTGGTCTCTCATTCTGCGTAAACCATAATACTAGACTCAACTGCTTCTTTGATCACATCTCTATTTCGTTTCTAACGAAAAAATGATAGTCAATTTGGAGTTTCGTCGCGTGTGAACATCCAAGGGAAAATACTATGCTCATGTCACTGTCGTATAGTGACATTCATCATCTCAAAATCATCATCCAATTCTTGCCATCATCATTTCCATCCATGTTCCTTTAGTTTTCTCCACTTTGTTCTCGTTGTTCTCGTCTTTCAACTCGTATTATTCTCATTTTCATCCTCGCTTTTGTTCTCATTTCTATCGTTGCTTTTGTTCTCATGATGGAACAAAATTCTCATAGTTCATCTTTCTATGTTCTTTCGCAAAAGGGATCATACGACTTAAACAGTCTACGTTCTTTTGGGATAACATACTCATTGTCATCAACAACTTGTAATTGCAAAATTTTAGACAGTAATAACATAACTCGTTCATAACAAAAATCTCATTGAATTCCATGAATTCAAACATTTCACTTTTGACATATCACTGTCATATCTTTCTCATATCATTGTCAACATTTCCTCATATCTCTTCTCTTTTCACAACTTAAAACATCATTTCAACCATTTTTCATAACTTCCATTCTCAACCTTTTTCCATAACTTTTACTTCCTTTACAACATCATTTCAATCCCTTTTTCACTTTTAAACTTTTCATTTCCAAACTGAGAAAAATCATTTACCTTATTCTGGTTGAGCTTGATATGATGGAGTATTGAGCATAGTCGACTGACCTCTTACAAATCTAGTGACTCGATCTAGACTTAACTTGAAGGAAGTTTTGGATTCAAGGGAACGAACTGCTCTGATATCACTTTGTAACAACCCACTATTCCTAAGGAAGGATTAGCAAGGACTATTACTTGGAACGGGAATTAAGAAGCATGGAAAGAGAATGGAATATCAAATTATGAGACATATATCAAGAAAACTTCACACATAATTTACATACGAGACTAGACCATCAGATCTTTAACAAAATGGGTTCAACTGATCTGAAGGTATTTAGTTCTCTGCTCAAAATATAACTTAGTGTTCTTGCAGCGGAAAACATATGAAGTACACATATGACGATATGCATTCAAGGCTCTACTATCAGCGACAAAAGATTCCTACTGCTCAACACTGCTCCATCGCATCACCAGCTCAACCTGCACATTTAAAAACAAACATGCAGGGCTGAGTACAAATGTGCACTCAGTGGACTTATGCCAAAAACATTTATCATAACTTTGAATTACACTGCCCCATCAGTAACACACGAGGTTTTATTTGAAATGCTCGTGCTTACTAAACATTTTCTGCCATTTTCCATAAACTTTGTCTGGCAAATTAAAACATATTTTCTGTCTGTATGATCCATATCACATCTCATATAACTCATCTTGCGCCGTAGAAGGAGGCCTCCTTCCACGAACGCCGTGATCGGCCGAGCAAACCTTTCAAAGACACGGTCGCGTGGCGGCCGAGCAAACCTTTAGCAAGTACAGTTACCATAGTGTACACGCTAATCCTTGCTAGGAATTATCCTTCTAGCATAGGATCCGAATTCGATTATCATTCATAGTTGGCGAACCAACACTGATAGGATCCATACATAAAACATAAATATTTTGGGTAGATAATTAAATAATAGCATTTCATCATCATTTCTCAAAAGAAAGCATCATAAATAAAACATTGTCATTTCATTTTATTCTTGAGGAGAAAAAAAAGCCCACCTGGTATATTCTCCTTCTCAAAACGAGTTTATTTTCTTTACTTTTGTTGCTCACCTTCGTGCTCCATCTTTACGTAAGAAACTAATTTAGTACATCGATCGTATCTTTAAAAATCGTCAAAGATTAATGGAACTCGATAACTTCTAAATCTTATCAAGATTTATTAACTGAATATAGACTTTCTAAAGCCCTTGTATCTTTAACCAATTTGGTTCGTCTTTTCATCGAATGTTCTAACTTATAATTTCTCGTTTTTAACTGCGACGAAACCTTGCTTCGGAGCACATACTCATAATTTAGATCAATCATTGAACTCGTATTAACTATTTTCTGATAAAATGATTTCAATTACGAAGTCGATTCTTATAAAGAGATATTCTTATATCTCTAATGCGTCTTACACGTCTTAGTGTATCTATTCAACGCAACCCATATTTATACTAGGCGTAAAACATAATTCTACTCACGCACTAATATATTTCATACGTTTACACTTTACTAAGTCATTTTCAACGTCATAACATATACTTCTCAACATTCACATATAAAACTTATTAACTTACATATATATATTAAAATTATAACGTATTACAAATCATATTCCACAAGTTTCGCATTTTCACTTTACAAACAATCATGTCCAATTGCACACATATAAATGACATTAACTTAGCATAACACTTTATTTTTCAAAACCTTACGTCACTTAACAAAACGTTTCGACGTAAAAATATTATGCCTCATTTTAAAAATCACATAAATTCACAGTATGTCTTAAACATATTTTTGGGACTAAATATGTGATCACATTTGATAAAATAAATTTAAAACTCAAACTTCCCTTTCTTAAAGTTATCGGCCCTTTTGATAATATATTCAAAACTTATCCATAAATTCCTATAAATTCACATAACAAACTATATTAACATAGAATCAATAATATCAAATAACATTAGTCATGGAAAAATTTGACATCAAAACCTTACACTTTATGATTTTCAATTTTTTGAATAATCCTTTAACAATTTTTAAAAATTCTAATTAATTTGCACAACACATCATTATCATCATACATCAACAATATGCCATAATATCCTTTATACACAAATCATACATCAATATCTCATATCCTATAGTTCTCAAAAATTTCATGAAATAATTATCCAATATTTTCCAAAAATTATGAATTAATTCATACATGCTTAAACATTACTAACTATCATCAATCCATGCTCAAAACAACAATCAAAATTCATTTCCATCAACATATGATTTTCGAAAAAATAAGAAAAATTAAACATGCTCAACTTTGCACTAAATTCATAATACATGCTTATAAACATCATATAAACATATTTAATTAACAAATTAAACATTTAACAAAATTTCTCAAATTTCACATAAAATAACAAAAGCATATAACTTAAAATTTCATGGATGGTTTTCTAATATTTTTGCATATATAAGAAGCTTGTACAATTTCTAACCTTTTAATCGGAAAAGATCGTCGATGAAAACGTTTTTCTAACTTAGATTTGAAGAGAAAAATTTGAAGAACACTCCTCTTTTTTTTCATTAATGTTTCGGTCATATGGGTGAGAATGAGAGAGAATTTCATTCATTGATGATATATTAATCTTATCATATAATTAATTAATTACCTATCATTATCAACCTTTCATTATCAAACTTTAAATGAAAAATATCTTCCTTCTTTCTTCCTCTCATGGTTTCGGTCACTCTTGGAAATAGAAAGGAGATGGTTTTTATTTATTTGATGTTAATATACATCAATATCACCTTTAGCAAAATATCTAATTTAAAAGTCAACAATTTACACTACTTTATCTCCTAAATTATTACACCTTTGCTAGCAAACAAAAATAATTTATCACTTTATTAAAATATCATCTTATCTTATAAATAATTTAAATACCTATCACTTTCAAATAATTAACCATCACTATCAAAGAAATTGAAACAATTTCTTCCTTTCACACTTGGAGAATTTTCGGCCATCTCACACCAAATAACACCTATCACTTTATTTTAATAAATATCTTATATTTACATTAATAATATCTCAACATCATAATAATTATACATCACTATATTAAAAGATGGAATTTTTCTTCTTTTCACACCTACAACCAAAACTTTCGATCACTATGATAATAATATGCTACATATGTTATTTTTTTCCATTTAATAGCAATGTGACATAATATAAGTCTTAGATAATAGAATAAATCATAGAAAAAATAAATAAGAACAATCCTATGTCTTAACATGAAGTTTTCGAACCCTAATTATAAAATAAGAATAAATTATCCAATCTTTATTCATTTAATAACTAAAATTATTTTAATGAAGGATTATATAAAAATAATGCTCTTGTTTCATAAAATAATCATAGGACTTTAAATATTGTAATTCTTTAAACGTTATACTAAATTATCGAATCGTCTCAAAACGTTGATAATCGGATGGTCTCAAAAATGTTGACATTCGAATCGTCTCAAAACGTTGATAATAAAGTCTTAGTCACTTTATTCGTTCTTCGTTAAGAAGGAATTAAATTCTAAGCTTCGTCGCTTAGAAAATAACGTAAGCATGACTATAGAAATTTAATCGACGTTAGAATAATGCTCTCGAATGAATAATATATATATTCCTTAATTCACTAATCGTTTATGAATATAATATGAAAATCCTCGTATTATGGATAATCAAAATTGGGCTTCAATAAATTACTATTTCGATTATCGAATAAAAACCCTAATTAACGACTTATATCATCGTAATCTTGTTTTAAAACTTTGGGATATTACATTCTACCCCCCTTAAAAGAATTTTCGTCCCGAAATTTGCATACCTTAGAAAAGTTTGGGATATCTTTCCATCATAACATTCTCAAGTTCCCACATGATTTCCTCTTGTCCATGGTGTCTCCATAGGACTTTCACTAAAGATATAGACTTGTTTCTTAACTGTTGAACTTTATGATCTAAGATAGTCGTAGGTTCTTCCCCATAACTCATATCTAGGTTAAGAATCACGTCATCATGATGGATCACGTGTTTTGAATCATACATGTACTTTCTTAATTGTGACACGTGGAAAAACATTATGTACATTCCCCAAACTTAGCGGAAGTGCTAATCTATAGGCTATTGGGCCTATTCTTTCTAAGATCTCGTAAGGTCCTATAAAACGTGGTCTTAACTTTCCTTTTACTCCGAACCTTATAATTCCCCTCGATGGAGAGATCTTAAATTTTTTTTTATCTCCACACTTAAAACTGCAGCCCAGTTCTACGTGTACCTGCGTAAGACTTTTGTCTATCCTGAGCTTCGTTTATCCTTTGTCGGATTTGGCAGATAATCTTAATCATTTCACTTACTGTGTCAGTCCATAAAACTTTTCTCTCACCTACTTCATCCCAATAAAGTGGTGATTGACACTTCTTTCCATACAATGCCTCATATGGGGCCATATTGATCGTTGCTTGATAGCTATTGTTGTAGGTGAACTCAATAAGTGGAAAAACATGTTTCCAACTTGCACCTCGATCCAACACTACTGTCCTCAACATATCCTCAAGTGTTTGTATTGTCCTTTCTGACTGACCATCTGTCTGTGGGTGGAAAGTTGTGCTAAAGTTCAACCTCGTGCCTAACTCTTTTTGTAAGCTAACCAAAAATCTAGAAGTGAACTTGGAATCTCTATCCGATGTGATGGATTTTGGTACCTCATGTTGGCGTACGATTTTCCTTATGTACAACTGAGCTAACTTATCAGATCTATGAGTAATCTGAATTGGCATAAAATGTGCACATTTCGTGAGTCGATCCACTACTACCCATATAGCAGTGTTACCTCCTTTTGACTTTGGCAATCCCGTCACAAAATCCTTTGCTATGTCATCCCATTTCCATTTGGGTATCTCTAGAGGCTGTAGCTTTCCATTGGGCCATTGATGTAATGCTTTCACTTGTTGGCAAATGAGACAACGCTCGACAAATGAGGCTACATCTCGTTTCATTCCTTTCCATCGAAACTTTTCTCACAAATCCTGATACATCTTAGTGCTATCTGGGTGGACGGTATAACGAGTATCATGAGCTTCACTCATGATTTCATTTCTAAGCTCATTATTGTTTAGAATGCATCTCAAACAATATAGCATTGTCAGGTGCTTCTTTAAAATCCTTCAGCCCTTCTGTCATCATTTTCACCCTTATCCAATTTTTCATCATTTCTCTGATCTCCTATTATCCTTTTCCTCATGTCAGACGTCACCGTGAGTGTGGCAACACGACTCATGATCGTCTCTGGTTGCTTAATTATTTCTATCTTCATTTTCTTAAACTCTTCAATGAGTTTTTCTTCTCTTGTAAAGAGGCATCCCAATTTGGACTGACTTTTACGACTTAGGGCATTAGCTACCACATTTGCCTTTCCTGGGTGATAATTTATACCACAGTCGTAATCTTTTACTAATTCGAGCCATTTTCTTTGCCTCATGTTCAAATCTCTTTGCTCGAAGAAGTATTTCAAACTTTTGTGGTCTGTGAAAATCTCACACCTCACTCCATAGGGGTGATGTCTCCAAATCTTTAGTGCGTGTACTACTGCTGCTAGTTCCAAGTCGTGAGTTGGGTAGTTCTATTCATGTGGTCTAAGTTTTCGTGATGCATAGGCTATCACCTTTCCTTCCTACATTAAAAACACAACCTACTCCGTTTTGGAAGCATCAGTATAAACCACATACTCTTTGTTTGATTCTGGAACTGCTAGTATTGATGCACTAGTTAATTTTTCTTAGAATTTTTAGAAACTTGCTTCACATTCATCGGTCCATGTAAAATTGATGCATGTGTCTGATGCCTGTGTCAACTCGGATATTAGTTGGAAAAACCTCTCTACAAAACTCCAAAAGTTAAGTAGAAGTTTGAGCAAGTAAGCAATAAAGTGTCAGTTGCTGAAAGCTTGATATTCTAGCACCCATAAGCTAGAAAGTTTTATTGACTACTTACAGAGAGTAGTTAGGGTTTCCTAGCACCAACAAGTGTATGAAGGAACGCCAAGTTAGGCGGGATACTGTAAGGTGACCTCAGTATCTAGGTTTTACTCTTACACCCGTAAACAAGATTCAATCTAAAGTTAGTGGATTAACTGAGCAATCAATCCGTGAACGTAGAAGTTGATCTCTCCAAACCATGTCAAAATCAACGTGTTATTTACTTTTAGTACTGCATTTAATATTACATGTTATTGAACTGTAATCATCAGCACACATCAGCACATCATCGATTTGAAACACTCTTATCAATATCCGTTTCATACTCGAGAGATAAACTAAAAAACTGACTAATCATTATTTAACTAAGTTTTATGAATCAGTTTTTGAAAGCAAACCGTAACCACCATATTTCGCAAGTACATCAGTTATTAGTTCAACTGACCAAATGTCTCAGTGGTCAGTAGGTTTGCTAATTGATGTCACTCACCTCAAGACTTCCCTTATTAAAGCGATCGGTGATATCTTGCCACTAATCTTTGAATTGTAGTTACCACGATAGCTCCGCCAATAACCGTTAGTCTTGATTAAAGAAAAAATTTAAAATTTACCTTACTGGTGTATCCCTCCCTCATATACCAGATCGTACCGAACGAGACCCATCACTGACACTTGCTGCTGATACTGAAGACGTTGCTCAAGACTTTACTATGGAAGCTGATACTGAAGACCAACCATGCTGATATAGTCCATGCTGCCTACCTTGCTGATATACTCCATGCTACCTACTTTGCTGATAAACTGATACTGATACTAATATGTTAGTTGTTAGTTATATTAGACCATTATTAACTTGTTACGTTCTGCTAGACAGTTACTAGTTTATTACAAAATATCTCAAGCCATTACACATGTCCACTATATATCGAGGCGTGGACATTATAGTCTATGTAGTTTTGAATAATAAAACATAAGATTTTCTCTCTTATATATCTTTTATCTTTCAATCAAAATCCCTTCTATCCCTTTCCAATTTCAATATAGTATCAGAGCACTGAAGGTTGATCTACGACAACCTATAATAGAGAAGAATCGAAGAGTAGGATAGAACATACTGGCCGAAGAAGAAGCTAGAAATAATGAAGGAGGATTAGAACAAACAAGAGGAGATGGAGGGATCCAAAGACAACATGTCAATCCAGATCCACACACTACTCAAATAAAATTGAAGAAATATTACAGCTGCACAGTGCTGATCATCTAGGTATGCAACTTGTACATGCTCAACTAACTTGAGACAATTTTCTAAATTGGAGTAAGTCTAAAAAGATAGCATTAGGTGCCAAAAGCAAGCTAGACACTGTTAGATGGAAGCTTGCCTAAGCGAAATACTGAATCACCATATTATAAGTCTTGAATCAAGTCTGATTATATGACGATATCCTGATATACTCCAGGAATAACAAAGAACACAAAGAGCACTTGAGAACGGTGCTGCAAACATTAAGGAAAGAGCAACTCTTCGCCAAGTTTAGCAAGTGTGAGTTCTGGTTAGGCGAGGTGACATTCTTAGGTCACATCGTGTCCGTCGAGGAATCAAAGTGGACCCTCAAGATTGATCTGATTCGAGAATGGGAATCACCAA
Organism: Salvia rosmarinus; assembly: GCA_036937905.1. Classification (NCBI taxonomy): domain Eukaryota; kingdom Viridiplantae; phylum Streptophyta; class Magnoliopsida; order Lamiales; family Lamiaceae; genus Salvia; species Salvia rosmarinus. The sequence continues at coordinate 45,141,466 of CM072817.1, forward strand.
GAACCGAATGAAATTTGAGACTTCTTAGGACTTGTCGGCTACTATCGGAGATTTATCGAAGGATTTTCAACGATAGCCCAACCCAAGACCCAATTGTTGAGAAAATGAATCATGTACACTTGGACCGCCGAGTGTGAGGCTAGTTTCTAGAGGTTGAAGGAGTTGCTGACAACAGCACTGGTACTTGCAGTACCCGAAGCAGATAAAGAGTACACAATCTACATGGATGCTTCGAAGAATGGGCTAGGATGTGTTCTGATGCAAGAAGCCAGAGTTATTGCTTATGCTTCAAGGTAATTATGCCTACATGAGTTGAACTATCCTACGCACGACTGGAATTAGCAGCGGTCGTACATGCCTTAAAGATTCAGAGACACCATCTCTATGGAGTTAGATGTGAGATCTATACTGACCATAAAAGCCTGAAGTATTTCTTTGAACATAAAGATCTTAACATGAGGCAACGTAGATGGTTAGAACTAGTGAAAGATTACGACTGTGGTATCAATTACCACCCAGACAAGGCTAATGTTGTAGCTGATGCTCTGAGTCGCAAATCCCACCCTAAGTTGGGATGCCTCCTCAGTCATGAGGAAATATTTATAAAGGAATTTCAGAGGATGAACATCGAAGTCATATACCCGTCTTTGACGATAGAGGGCTGTATTACAACATTGATTGCAATCCCAGACTTAAGAGTCCGAATCTTAGAAGCTCAGAGGAAGAGCAAGAAGCTAGAGAAAATACGAGCTAAGATCAAGGACAACAACAACAAGAATTTTAAAGAAGCAACAGATAACGTTTTGTTGTATGACGGGAGAGTGTGTATTCCAGAAGACGAAGGGCTTAGGAGCGAGATCTTGAAAGAAGCCCATGAGACTTCTTACACCGCACACCCCGAAGCACCAAAATGTACCAAGATCTCAAGGAGAAATTTTTTTGGGATGGAATGAAGCGAGACGTAGTTTCATTCGTAGAACGTTATTTGACGTGCCAACAAGTGAAAGCACTCCACCAACGACCGTATGGAACCTTACAACCGCTAGACATACCAGAATGGAAATGGGATGACATAGCCATGGATTTTGTTACCGGTTTACCCAAATCACAAGGAGGAAATACCCCTATTTGGGTCATTATCGATCGTTTGACCAAGAGCGCGTATTTTCTACCAATTCCGATAACACATGGATCAGACAGACTAGCACAGTTGTACGTTCGAGAAGTCATACATTTACATGGAGTTCCAAAGACTATCACGTCTTATAGAGATTCAAAATTTACATCCAGATTCTGGATGAGTTTACAAAAGGAATTGGGGACTCGACTACATTTCAGTACCGCGTTCCACCCACAGACGGATGGACAATCCGAGAGGACCATTCAAACGCTTAAAGACATGTTGAGAACCGTTGTCCTCGATAGAGGAGAAAGTTGGGAACAAGTGTTACCACTTGTGGAATTCGCCTACAACAACAGCTACCAAGCAACTATCGGAATGGCCCGTACGAAGCTCTTTATGGAAAGAAATGTCGATCACCACTCTATTGGGATGAAGTAGGAGAAATGAGAGTATTAGGACCTGACTCTGTGGGAGAGATGATCGAGATTGTGAGGCAGATCCGCCAACGGATCAAGGAGGCCCAAGACCGACAGAAGTCGTACGCTTACAAACGTCGCACAGAGCTGCATTTTGAAGTGGGAGACAAAGTCTTCTTGAAGATTTCTCCATCAAAAGAAATCGTGAGATTTGGAATAAAAGGGAAGCTACGACCACGTTTCATAGGACCCTATGAAATTTTGGAAAGGATAGGGCCAACAGTTTACAGACTCGCATTGCCGCCAAGTTTTGGAAACGTACACAATGTGTTCCATGTTTCACAACTAAGGAAGTACATACATGACCTCAGTCATGTGATACCATCGACGAATATTGTCATCGATGACAATATGAGTTACGTAGAACTACCTAAGAAAATCTTGGACCGATGTATCCAACAGCTAAGGAACAAAGACATACCGTTAGTAAGAGTCCTATGGCGACACCATGGACAAGAAGAAGAACCCTGGGAACTAGAATTGGCTATGAAGGAAAAATACCCAGATCTTTTCCAAGGTTAGCAAATTTCGGACGAAATTTATTTTAAGGTGGATAGTTGTAATAACCCGAAAAATTTAAAACTTTTATTAGCGATGCTTAAACCAATTAATTGTGTTGCTTAGACCTTAATTATGTTTAAGGTAACCAAAGAAACGAATTAGAATCGATTCGGAAGTCGAAAACTAGAGAAATCAAAAACTAGTGACTACCGGATTAGGGTTTTCTGAATAGCCTGAACATATAATGAAAGATCGAGAATGAATCTTAACAAAAGGATTTTATTTATAGAATCCTCTCACGAAAACATTTGAGAATCCAAAGAATGAGAATTTTCGGGCATGCTTGCCCGGTCAGTCTTAAAGACACTATTTACGAGCCGGATCAATTTCCAGTCCACGCTAATCATGAAAATTTATGATGAAAATCAAAATCATGAAGGAATATATTATTATGAATTTAGAAATTATAAGAATCAATTTATGAAAGAAATTCCTGAAGAACTTAACCGAACGCCGGGAAAATATACCGAAAAACCCTAAATTGATCCGAACGACCCGAAACTCGAACCAAGGGTCAAAATCAATAAAATATGATTTATAAGACTCAAATAAATTATGAAAGCTCAAGAATTCAATAGAATTTCGAATGAGCATAATTTAATCGTCGAACGCTGTTTTTCCGCGATAACTCAGAATTGACTTATCGGACGTCGTCCGAACTTCATGAAATTATTATAAACATTGAAATAATTCATTTAAAGGCTATTTAATAAAATAAAACCTTAAGGTTCTGAGAAATCAATCGAAAGCGCGTTAAAACTTAAAGAGTCGGTATTAACATGCCAAATCGGATAATTTGACCAATCCTCCTCCCAACTACCACCAAGACCACCCCAAATGGATAATGACAGCCCTTTAGGCTTCCAATACAGTAAGGGGGACGTTCATTACAGCCCTCTCTCTTGGAACCATTTTTCTCTCACTTGTTCTTCAAGCTTTTGAGCTTCAATCCCCCATTTCAAACCTTTTCAACTCTCAAATAATTATTCTAAGACCATAGAAAGGTAGTATTCTTCATCCTCTTCCATCCTAATGGAGTGGAATTTTTGTTTGAATTTTTTTAGTTTGAAACCCTAGTTTTGCTCCTCATTTTTGTCGTGACTTTTGAGTCACCAAATTCTCTCAAGCCATGAATTAAAAATGCTTAGAATGATTTTCTAAGGCTTTATTTAAAGTTTGGTAATTTTTAGAGCATGTTTGATATTTTTCGATTTATGCTTGATTTCTTTTTATATGTGATAAAGCATGATTTTGTGAATATTATTTGATATTATTGCTTGTTAATGTATTAGAAGCATGTAGAATAAATATGACAATTTTAGAATATTTTTGGATTTTATTTTGAAAATGCCGTGAGCTATAGGCTTGATTTAAGCCATGGTTTGATTTTTGCTTGATGAAAATAGTTGAGATATAGTGTTTAATATATGATATGAACATCATATATTAATCTTTAAATTATTGGTACACTTCTCCTATTTTTCATGTGATGGCCGAAACATATATATATTTTTAGATTATTATTTTGATTTTATTTGTTGAAAAATAGTTGAGGTATAGTGTTTAATATATGATATGAACATCATATATTAATCTTGAAATTATTGAGACACTACTCCTATTTGTTCATGATTACCGAAAATTATATAGATATATATATAGTGATTTGTTTGATTTTTGTTGTTGAAAATAATATGATATATGATATTATAATTATTGGTTGATGTTTAATGTTAATATTACATGTTATTGCATTATATAAACATATTGTGAAAGAATGGAATTTATTGAATATATATATATAGAATATATATATATATATATATATATATATATATATATACTATATTATTACCGAAAATGCTTAAGTGGTGAAAAGCATGGATTTAATTTTTAATGCATGATATGAAATGATATTTCATGTTTAGTATATAGTATAAGCATGATATAATTTTTGTGAAATTTATTGAACACCAAAGCTCATTATCTTATGATTACCGAAAGTTTAGGGTATTCTAACCTATGGTTGAAATTTTTATATGATGATATTGAATTGGAAATTAAACTCTATAGTATGATAGGAGTATAACATGATTTTATTGGAATTTGTTGGATACATATGCTAATTGTTGCAAATTATCGAAAACGTAACAAAATGGCTAAGCGTGGGTTTAATTTTAATGATAAATGATGCTATGATAATTAATCTATAAGCTTGAATGGATGGTTGTGATTGTGATGAATGGATGGAGCACTTATACACACATACACAATAGTTTTCATTATGTTAGAAATTAGGGTTTTCTAATGCTCTATTATGGTTTATGTTGTGTATGGTATTGTATGGCGTTGAATGGTTATGTTTATGTTGTGCCGACAAACAAAACCCCAAACGTAAACAACATAATACTTTATGTAAGAGAATCTGATAGAAATCGACCAATTTCGATAACTTAAGAAGGAATTAATGAGAATCTAAGTTAGACATAAATTAGGGTTTGTTATTAATAATAGGATACTCAATTGTGAGTTCCTAAGTGAAAGAAACCAAAAGCCAAGTTACAACATTAATACGCAACAACGACAATCTAATACGATATTAGATCGAGCGTTAAGACAACTCGACAACAAATAGCGATTACACAACTTATATAGCCTCCAACGAGTTAAGAGGAACAAACAATGTGTAAAGGTAAGCAAAGATTTGAGCATAAGATGTCGATCCTTATGTCTCAAAAGTCGAGTTAATATTCCCAAAGCACTTCATCTATTCCTAAGGTGTTTACTTACATAGTAGTATGTAATGACTTGAATCATAATCCAAGGCTTCCTTTTATTCATCGTGCTAATACGACAACTCGTCAAGCATAACCTACTAGGACGTAACTACAATTGTTAAGTCTAGTTAGTGGCTTGAGAACATCCTAACATACCAATCATAACTTGATTGCCGACAATCTATAACATAATAACGTTTAGAAGAACACTAAGGTTAAGAGTCGAGGATAGACTCGGAGTATATGACTCATAAGTTGAGGTTCGATTATGTAAGATGAAGTAGAGTAGTTTGGAAATTGGGAATGTAAGATAATAGAAATTATCTTAAAACAATCACATGAAATCATAAGAAACCCTAATTGGGAACTTTAAGTCGTAATTTATAAACGACCTTTGATCGATAGAAAGAATCTAAGAACGGCTATTTTCTTATGAAGGGTTCGATCGAGCGTAGTTGCTGAGGAAGAACAACCACACCCTGCTCACTTAGACTTACTAGCTTTGGATTAGCAGGTGGGCTTTCTTGAAACAAAAATGTTATGCATAACTCAAAGCATGATTTACAAAAGCTTTATGAAATATTATCACTTGAACTGTTATTGACTGCCAAATGTTTATGTTTTGTTGTGATCCTATCTGAGATTGGTATATCCAATGTGGTATGTGAATGAGTTGGTCCACCAACGTTAAAAAATGATAACGATCGGATCCGACTTAGTTAAGGACTAACTCGGATTGTGTACACGTGTGACTGTGTGTTAAGGTTAGCTACCTCGACCGGTCACGACGACTATGTGTAGGTGGCCACCTCCATAGTGCGTGAATAAATGAACGGATGAATGAATGAATGATCAGATATGGAGCAACATGGATAAAATAGTTCGGCAGGACACTTTTGGAAAATGATAAAATGTTTGATAGGCATGAGTCTTTCAACCAAAATCCTCATGTGCTATTGTGGGCATTTCAATAACTTTTATAAAGAAAATATTTTCGGCAATGAGTCCACTGAGTACTTTTGTACTTAGCCCTGCATCTCGTTTTTGATGTGTAGGTTGAGCAAGGATTGATGATGGGTGCGAGGCGGTGCAGAATGGTAGTGGTTGTTGCTTAAATTGAAAGGATTTCTAGAACCTTGAGCATGTATCATCATATACATGTTCACACGTTTATTGCTGCCTAACTCTGATATTGTTTGGTATCTTTTGATTATGACTGCTATTTACTTTTTTGAACTTGAGATCGTACCTCGTTCCTTGAAGTTGCACCCTGATTGGGTTATATTTGGATGTTGAACCTGTTTGATAAGTCCTTACGGGACTTGGAAATTATATTTGAAATAGCCTATTCATTTCAATTCATGCATTATGAGTAGTTTGATGGTCATTCATATTGATTTAATTATATATATCCGCTGCATTTATCACACCAGTGACGATCCATATGATCCGTACTTCTTTGAAAAGTCGGGTCGTCACAAAAAATGAGTGTAAACTTTGCAGAAAGTCAACCAGATGAAGATAAATAAGGCAATAAGACAACTCCATCTAGGTCTAACTTAAATACTAGACTATATCAAGCCATTGTCTTGCTTACCTACATTTCTCCCTCAAAACCTTTGCATCAACATTGGCATTTATTCTTTAAGGGAGCGTTTACTTTTCATGATTAACATTTTGAAGGATTGAGTATTTGATGGATTAAATGTATGATAAGATAATTTTTATTTATTAGTCATTTGTTTACTATAAATGATTAGTGGATGATTAAAATTGAGATAAATAACTCTCCCATTTTTTGAAGGATTATTCAAATCCCACCTATATTGGTTGAATTAAAATCAATGGAGAACATTTCAAAGGATTAAGATAATCCCGGACTTTAAGATATCCTCAAATGTTAATCCTTAAAAGTAAACATTGGATTAAGCTAGATTAATTTTATCTATCCAAAATAATCATATAAATTAAACACCCCTAAGAATAATTAAAGCCAAAACAGTCATACATCTGGGACCATTGTGCCACAATCAAAATAGCATTTGGTATAGTTGGCAGAGATGCTACATCTACTTATGATTATAATTGATCCCATTATTCCAACCAGAATCAGAAAGCGATTTTGATGATAATAAGTTTGTTGATTTTACCATTTGATAACCTGGTAGATCTCATTATTTTTGTCTAGGTTGAACATAGTGCATGCTTATTGATGGGATATGGCCCAACCGCTCGGGCCCACTGGCAGGCCCAAACGAGCTGGGCCTGACATTATGGACAACCCCATGCGGTTAAGCCAAGGGCCCATCCTCTAAACCATAACCAGCCTCCAAACCCTAATCAGCCACCACCCTACATGGAAGGCGATGGATCCCTACACGCGAGAGGAAGAGTCCCTACATGAGAGGGGATCAGACCCCGCCAATCAGGGGATTGGGCACGTCTTTAGGGGTCCTCAGATATGTATAAATAGGGGTTAGATCGACGGTAAAAGGGTTAGCAACTTCTTGAATACTAGAGCTTTTAGATACACTCATTGTAATCCAATTATAGTGAAAGTATTGAGGATAATCACTCCTCCGTGGACGTAGATCCTACTCTCGATCGAACCACGTAAAAGCCTTGGTGTTCTTTACTGCTTTACACAAATCTGGTATATTAACATACACTAGATTTATCATTGGCGCCGTCTGTGGGAAACAACTGAACAAAAAAGCTTCGTTTTTCTACAATTTAATGGCAAGAACACGTGCAAACGCTAGCACCGTCGCCGATGCTGGCAACAACCGCACAGATGACGATCAGGTGGTCACGCAGCGTCGCGGAAAGGGGATCATGGACGCCACCAGCGGCAACACGCCTGAGGGTTACATGGAGAACATTCCCATACACCCTCAGGATCGCCGCCCTGATGAGGAAGAAGATGCCGACCTCAACGCCAGTGAACAGGCGGTTCACCGATCTCACGAAGTCCTTGGCCGAACCGTGTCTGAGTTCCTCAATGCCAATCTCGACCAATTCCAAAATTTCCTTCACCAGAGGACGAATGGAGCGGGCACCACTCGAGTGCCCGAACTGGTGATTACAGGCGCCCGAGGTCGTTCGCCCCACCGAAGTGGTCAACGCTCACCTCGGCACAATAGCCGGGAATGCGTACGCCAACCTGCCGCCCGAGGTCGATCACCTCGCCGAGATGGACGCAACCATTCACCACCACATCGCCCGCGAAGTCGCTCGCCACCTCGAAATGCCGCCCAGAGAGCCGAACAAGATAGAAGAGAGGAGAGGCGGAGCCGAACTCCCCCTCGGAGAGACGATAGACGCCATCATCGGTCTCCCACCCCTCCAGAGAGAGATGGCAACGATCTCCCGGGATTCGATCGGTACGGAAGAATCATCTCTCATTTCTCCAGAGAAATTCTGGACACACCCTTGCCCCAGCGATACCGGGCACCAAACATCGCTGCCACGATGGTCTTGGGGACCCTCCCACTTCCTTTTCGCCACACCACCAACATGGCGAATCAAGGAATGGAAGATTTTCACATGTAAAATCTTCCCGAGGTCTTGATCTTCAATGCCCGACGTTGGTTCACCTCACTCCGCCGTAACAAGATACACCGCCTGGGACCTCATGGATCGGTTTAAGTGGCGTTTTTACCAGAAGATGCCACCTCAACAGCCCTCGTCCGACCTGCTCACTATCCGCCAAGGGCGGGATGAGACGATGTCGAACTTCGTCTCGAGGTTCATCCAGGAGTCTCTCAAAATTGATGAGAGTAACGATCTCTACTGTAGGGAAAACTTATGTTAACCCTCGCCCCGAGGATCTATCTTCGATATTTAATTTACCATACATTGATTATAATCCTAGCATGCGCCTATATAATAAATCGCAACACGTAGAGGTTTTCTCGTGTTTACCTTTCGATCCGAAGAGGTCGATGGAACGAGATGAATGGATCGAACGGATCGGACTCGTGCTTTGACCTTCCTGACTGTATCCCGCTGCCCAATCTCCAACGCCGAGTGAGGACGATCTATGGAGAATGCTTCGAAAAATCACCCAATCTTCTAGGCACAATTTTCGAGAATCACTCTCCAAAACACTATGGAGACTCACGAAAATTCTAGGTTAATGAATTGAGGATTAACCTCGATTCTATCTCATACCTTATATTTATAATGCACTACCTTAATCCCATATGGAAATTACCATAATCCTATATGGAAATTACCATAATCCTATATGGAAAATTACCATAATCTCGTGATTATTTCCATACTCGTGATTATTTCCATAGTCTTATATGGTAAGGATCTATGCATATACCATAAATATAATAATATCCTGTGGATAAAGAGAATAAAATCCTTTCCTTGTAGAGTAAATAGCGCCGATTTCTCCTGGCTATGGGCCTGGATGGGCCAAACCTGAGGATCAAATGCAAGGAATAAAGATGGGCCTCAAATAAATTAATTATCTTATGTTCACCCGAACATAAATTAATTTATAAACATTTATTCATGCCACTATAGAATAAATGCCGACTTACCCTTTATTACCAAGTTGAGTCGGGCTTGCACTTAGACATTACGAATCCTCGTATTTAAGATATCGAACGTCCATTAATCATTTATAGCAATCGATCGCTTAAAACGACATAACTTCATTTCCTTAAGTAGTACCACTCAACCTTATTATTGTACTTGAGCTAACTCAACCGCAGTGGTTTAGTACAATAAACCTTTGAGCTCCTTAAGGGACGCCATCATCCTAAACGGATACGTGACTCGACATGATAACTAGCGTGACATACAAGACCGCCACCACCCAAGATGCGAGAATCTTAGGTTAGAACATATAACCTCACCCATAACAAGTCAAAGTGATGGTCAAGAACTCATACTCACCTAATACCTTATCGAGGTTTAGATCATCGAAGTCACCGAGATCTGGTTCTTCACGACGGTCGAAGAAGAACTCATCTCATCGTGATCCTTCAATACGCCGAGACGCATCAAAGATAGAAAAGCAACTAAGTCAAGTCACTTTATCTATATCGCAGCCCTAAACCGACAACTCGTCCTTAAGTTGTCTCACCGTGAAACTTTTATATCTCATTAAGTTTCGACCAATCATACGCACTTTCGTGATCTTCTACACATCGTATGATCTAACTTATATATGAGATAAGGGGACACGTATATATGCAATCAAGTATTCAATTCGATAGAGATTGTAATAGTGGTAACAGAAACATTGTATACAAGCTCAACCAAACCGCTTTCAAGATACAAACCAACAATCTCCCACTTATACTAAAGCAAACTTTAGTATACAATGTGTCTTTCTACTAGCTATTACAAACAACCATCACTTTGCTTCTCCCACTTATACAAAAGTTTCCTTTCTAAGTGGGTGCCATCAAGCGCAATCCAAGTCCTCTAACGTGTCCATCGTAGACTTTTTTGCGGTGCTCTTCGTGAATGGATCCGCTAGATTTTCCGTCAGATCAATCTTTTCAATCAGCACGCCACCGCCTAACGATTTCTCGTATGACATGGTACTTTCTCTATGTGTTTGGTCGCTTGTGGGTCCGTGGTTCCTTCGAGTTTGCACATCGCACCGAGTTATCACAAGAAACTATGATACTCTTGGGCAAACCAGTACCACACCTAGATCCATGAGGTAGTTCTCGAACCATACAGCCTCCTTAGAAGCCTCCGCGGCTACATATTCGGCTTCCAAGGTGGAGTCCGCAATGCATCGCCGCTTTGCAGACCGCCAGATACGGCCCACCTCCCAAGGTAAACACATTGCCCGAGATCGACTTTTTCTCATCACGGTCACTTGGAAACCGAGTCTCAGATAACCCAAAGGCATTAGACTATCTCGCATGGTAACCAGCCTATAATCTCGAGTCCTTTTCGTGTACTTGAGTATATGCTTTCATCGCACCCAATGAGCTTGTCCAGGTTAGACATATATCTAGCTACTATGCCACCGTGATAGCGTATATCGGCCTCGCAGCATAGATTACAGACATGAGACTTCCTACGGCGAAGCGAAGGAACTTGTCTCATTTCCTCTATCTCCTTTGTAAATATAGGTGATCTGTCTTAGATAAAGGAACGCCATGTCCGAAAGGTAGCAACCTTTTTCGCGGTCTCGCATACTAAAGCGAGTAATCACAAGATCAATGTAAGACGCCCGAGATAAGCTCAACATTTTCTTCTTGCGATCTCGGTAAACCTTGATCCCAAGAATGTACGCTGATCTCCTAAGTCTTTCATTTGAAACCGATCGGATAGCCAACTTTACGCCTCGATAATGACTTCACGTTGTTGCCAACTAGAAGGATGTCATCTACATAAAGTGCAAGAAATACCACATCACCGCTGACATCTAACCGATACACACAACTCTCGCTAGCAACTGGTAAATCCATAGGACTTTACCACCTCGCCAAAGCGTAAGTTCCATGATCGAGGTTCGCTTTAGTCCATAAATGGACTTCTTACGCTTCCATACTAGATGCTCTTCACCCTTTACCACATAACCTTCAAAGTTGTCGCATATAGATGTCTCTACCTTCCTCAAGGTAACCGCTTAGAAAAGCGGTTTTAACATCCATTTGCCAAACCTCTGGGTTCAAGTGGGCTGCTATGGCTAGAAGAATTCGATGGACTTGAGCATTGCTGGGCGTAAAAGGTCTCATCGAAATCGATGCCCTCAACTGAGTGTACCCTTTCGCCACAAGCCCGGCTTTGAAAGTCGAAACCCTCCATCGTAATCTCTTCCTCTTGATATCCACTTACTACCTATGGCTTCCTTGCCATCCGGTAGAGGTGTCTTTCATATACATCCATAGCCGCTATGGACTTCATTTCTAAGTCCATAGCGTGTGCCATGATCTTACATCTATATCTCAGATCGCCTCCTCAGTATGTCCACGGGTCGATTATTGCATGTTCGTCATTGGGACTAAACCAAGATTCACCCACGAACATAAATCGCTCGGGTTGACGAACAACCTCCCACTACGACGAGGTTCTACAGCACAATGGCAACGGTGGGTCCAGATACTTGTGGTTCTCTAACTTGCACAACTTGTCGTGGTAGGTACCACTCAGACGGTCGGTATCTCCAAAGTGAACTCGACCCACTTCAATTTCTTGAAGTATCCGTGTCGATCCTCCCACTAGACTCGACATCTCGCACCTTTCGCCTATTCGGTGGTGGAATACGATCATCTTCTAATTCTTCAAGAATGATTTCAACTTTGATTTATGATTTTCATGTAGTCCTCTTCAAGAATCGAGCATTAGTGCTAATAATGACCTTCCGATCCTTAGACTATAGAATAAACCACCTTCGCTCCTCTAGGATAGCCAATAAACAGCCTTGCGCCGGATCTAGCCTCCAACTTGTCGCCTTCTTGTTCAAAGACGCAGGTCGGATCGCCCCATATCCTTATGTGGCTTAAACCAGTTGCGCCCAAACCACAACTCGAAGGGGTCTTTTCGATCGACTTGGGACGGTACTAGATTTAGCAAGTATGTCACTGCCTCTAAGGCATACCCCGTAACGAAATAGGCAATGTAGCATAACTCATCATTGATCTAACCATTTCCAAAAGAGTCCTATTTCTTCGCCCGACACACCATTTTGTCAGGTGTGCCGGTGAAATCTTGTTGGGATGTAATCCCACACTTCACTAGATAGTCCATAAACTCACATCGAGGTATTCGCCACCGCGATCGCATCGCAAATGACTTGATACTCTTACCTAGCTTCGCCTCCACTTCCGCCTTAAACTCTTTGAATTTCTCAAAGCATTCGATCATGCGAAGCGGTATATGTATCCGCACTGAGTAATCGCCAATGAAAGTGACAAAATACTGCATTCTCCACGAGCTTGTGTGGACATCGGTCCACACAGTCGAATGGACTAACTCCAACATTTCTTTCGCTCTATAACCCTTCGCTTTGAAGGGTCCGGTCGACATCTTACCTTCTATATGTGATTCGCAGACCGGGAACGGAGTAACCGTGAGATTACCCAACGCCCATTCTTAGCCTCTTTGATCCTATTTAGATTGATGTGACCTAATCTAAGATGCCGAGAGAAAAGTAGAGTCATCTCATAAGAAAACTTTCTTTTTAGGGTTTGATGAAGATGCAACATAGTTATAGGTATTATGTTTCGCGTAAATAGTATAAAGCTTAATTATATAACGTACAACACGTATAACTTCGTCATTTCTTATGATAGAAACACCACTATCAAAAATAATGTAATATCCATGAGTAAATAATTTCAAATGAACAAGGTTCCACCAAAATCCGCACATATAAAACGCTTTTAAAACTAAAACATTTTCTCAAAACATAAAGTAACATCTCCAACCGCAACGGCCTCGACTTTGCCGCTGCTGCCTATGGAGATCGTTATCTCGCCATCAAACAACTCCTTGTCCGCAGGAACCCCGCAAGGTGTAACAAACATGATCGGCTATGCCAGATCTACTACCCAAGAATGGGTAGAACAAGTCGCTAAACATGTTTCACATTAAAGCAAACGGCGCACTCGAGCCTCGAGCATAGGGCACTGGCCTCCAATGCCCGCCTTGCCGCACTTGAAGCACTTGCCTTCTTCTCCTTCGCTTCTTCAAGCCTCCGTGGCAACCATGTTCTGCTCCCATTACTCCCACTATTTCCTCGCCTCTACCACCTTTGGTACCCCTTTTCTATTTCCATTTTGCAACGAAAATTTTGGGCCCTTAGAGGTGCTAGCAAGAGCATGTGTCCTTTTCCCATAACTCCTTCCGCAACCACGAGATCATTAAGCAACCGACTAAGTGTAAACTCGGTCTTGCTCATGATCGCATTTACGCGAAAGTTCTCAAAAGACTTGGCGTGTATTGAGGATGATATCGACCTGCTTCACGGCCAATACCTCCTCCCAACCGATCAAGACTATCCATGAGACGAGTCATGTGGGAGACATGTTCATGGACCGAACTTCCTTCTTCCATCTTACACGCCAAGATTTCTCTCATTGTGTGGAAGTCGATCGTCCGATCCGATCGCCCAAACTTACCTCGAGACTTGACCAAATATCGTCGCTCACCATCGATCGATGTCAGCAATGCAAGCCTTTGGACATCGTAGTCATCATATAGCATTTAGCCATATTGTTCGACTTATTTCAAAGTCCGCTGACTCGCCGCTCATTAGTCGACGCGTCGAAGGGCATCGGTTTAGGAGTAGTGAGAACAAACATGTGTTCTTCAAATGATAAGAACATATTCCATGTTTCGCTTCCACTGATAAAATTTGGACCGGATAACGGATTTTGTGCGAGCATATTGATAATCGGCGAAGAGACATATCTCGAAACGATAATGTAAACACATAAGCATACGATCGCAATAATTGTAATAATAATATTGTAACCTTTGATAAAACAATATTAATTGAAACCTCCAATCGCCCAAGGAATCCCACATGCAAGCCACGCGTGTGGACGCTACACACGAACCCCCACTGCACTAAAATATACCTTTTAGTCGCTTAATTTCAATCCATGTCAACTTATCCTTACGACAAATGAAATTAACGATTGACCTTACTAGACCACATCACTATCGCAAGAAGGACTTCATGGAAGTTGTACTTGAGGTGATGTCTAAGCATCGACCACAATTTTAACAACAGAAATGAATTTTAGAATGGCATACTCACTCGGACCATACCGCCCAATTCAAATTTTTTGTTATCTCTTTTATATCTATCTCTAGAGAACTTATGAAAATCGCACATGCAAGCCACGCTGTGGACGCTTTTCACATGAAACTCCCACTTCTCAATAGATTTAAAAGTTTTATTTAGAAATCTCATCTAACAAACTTATGATAAACAAAGCAAGCAAGCCACGCTGGTGATCGCTACTCACACAAAGCGTGTCACTTTGTTTAGAGATCAAAAGTGGAGGTCTTGACATTTTAATTTGAAAATTAATTTGTCGGGTTGCTTGCTTAGTCTTTTATTCAAAAGGTTTGTCCATGCAGATCACGTAATCCTAGCATGCTTTTCTATAGAACTCAACATGTAAAACATGCTCGCAGTAATTCTAAAATATGCTTGATAAACGCGATAAACCTAGCATGCTTACTATGCGCATCCAATTACGTAAAACACTTAAAGGTTTGTCAACGTAATATAAACATACATAGCATGCTATCGCATAATTTAAACATCCACGACATGCATATGAACGATAAAATAAAATAAAACGCTCATCGCGCCCAATCGTGAAACCCGCACATTTATATCTAATCTATTACATAGATATACAAAGCATGTAATTAAACTTCAAAACGGCCTCGCGCACGGCACGGACCGATTCAACAATGGGCCTCGCACGGGCACGGACCGAAAATCTGGATTGGGCTGGAAAACGGGTCCGGGCCGGGTCGGCCCAACCAGGCCGGGCCGCCAGGGCAAGGTCCACCGCCACCATCGCCTCGCCGCCGCCGCTGTCCTCGCGGGTTACCGCTGGTCGCTAACGCGATCGCGACCGCCGAAAGCACGCGCGCGCTGTTACGCCCGAGCGCCAACATCCGCCGAGATGTCGCCGCCGCCGAAACTCGTGACCATGAGTCCGCCGCCAAGCGCCGGGTTTCGCGCGCGAACGCGCGCCTGCCGCCCGCTAGCTCGCCGCCGCTGCTTCGCGGCCATATTCGCGACCACTCGCCGCCGCGGGCGGCAGGGATCTCGCGCGCGAACGCACGCCCGCCGCCCGCGCCCTCGCGATCTCCCTCGCGATCGCGAGGCTCGCCGCGAGATACCGCCCGTGGACCGCCGAGACTGTTTTTCCGCCGCTGTTCTTCGTTCTTTCGCTCGTTCTTCTTTACGTATAAGATTTACATAATAAAATCTAATCTAACCACGGATTTTCTCGTGGTGTAAAACAAAACCCAACAAAACAATAAACGAGCCACGATGAACGACATGATCCACAATTAATAAACGCACGTAATAATCAAACGGAATTAATCCAACAGAGCCAAGATTCGATCCTGTGCTCGATACCAATTGTAGGAAAACTTATGTTAACCTCGCCCGAGGATCTATCTTCGATATTTAATTCACCATACATTGATTATAATCCTAGCATGCGCCTATATAATAAATCGCAACATGTAGAGGTTTTCTCGTGTTTACCTTCGATCCCAAGAGGTCGATGGAACGAGATGAATGGATCGAACGGATCGGACTCGTGCTTTGACCTTCTCGATCAGTATCCCGGTTGTCCAATCTCCAACGCCGAGTGAGGACGATCTATGGAGAATGCTTCGAAAAATCACCCAATCTCTCTAGGCACAATTTTCGAGAATCACTCCAAAACACTATGGAGACTCACGAAAATTCTAGGTTAATGAATTGAGGATTAACCTCGATTCTATCTCATACCTTATATTTATAATGCACTACCTTAATCCCATATGGAAATTACCATAATCCTATATGGAAATTACCATAATCCTATATGGAAAATTACCATAATCTCGTGATTATTTCCATACTCGTGATTATTTCCATAGTCTTATATGGTAAGGATCTATGCATATACCATAAATATAATAATATCCTTGTGGGATAAAGAGAATAAAATCCTTTCCTTGTAGAGTAAATAGGCCGATTTCTCCTTGGCTATGGGCCCGGATGGGCCAAACCCAGGATCAAATGCAAGGAATAAAGACGGGCCTCAAATAAATTAATTATCTTATGTTCAACCGTAACATAAATTAATTTATAAACATTTATTCATGCCACTAGAGAATAAATGCCGACTTACCCTTTATTACCGAAGTTGAGTCGGGCTTGCACTCATACATTACGAATCCCTCGATTTAAGATATCGAACGTCCATTAATCATTTATAGCAACTGATCGCTTAAAACGACACAACTTCATTTCTTAAGTAGTACCACTCAACCTTATTATTGTACTTGAGCTAACTCAACCCGCAGGTTTAGTACAATAAACCTTTGAGCTCCTTAAGGGACGCCATCATCCTAAACGGATACGGTGACTGACATGATAACTAGCGTGACATACAAGATCGCCACCACCCAAGATGCGAGAATTGGGTTAGAACATATAACCTCACCCATAACAAGTCAAAGTGATGGACAAAGAACTCATACTCACCTAATACCTTATCGAGGTTTAGATCATCGTAAGTCACCGAGATCTTGGTTCTTCACGACGGTCGAAGAAGAACTCATCTCATCGTGATCCTTCAATACGCCGAGACGCATCAAAGATAGACAAGCAACTAAGTCAAGTCACTTCTTATCTATATCGCACTTAAACCGACAACTCGTCCTTAAGTTGTCTCGGTGTGAAACTTTTATATCTCATTAAGCTCGACCAATCATACGCACTTCGTGATCTTCACACATCGTATGATCTAACTTATATATGAGATAAGGGACACGATATATGCAATCAAGTATTCAATTCGGATAGGAGATTGTAATAGTGGTAACAGAAACATTGTATACAAGCTCAACCAAACCGCTTTCAAGATACAATCCAACATCTACATCATCAACGCGCTTAAGAACGGATTCGACCCACAGACCGAATAAAGAGATCACCCGTGAAAGTCAAGACGGCTAGTCGCCTTTAGACCCCGGTTGACAACTTCATCAAAGGAGACGAGTCGATCGAAAGAAGAGAGATCCGGGACGAGCAGAGGGTGAAAGAAAGAAGCCGATGACCGAGGTCGTCGCGCCGATCGCCAAGTGCCTTCGAGAGAATCAAGAAGGGCCCGATGGAGTCCGTGCTCGACCCGGCCAAACCTCCGCGGTAACGCCGCCTCGCCCCGCTCAAATCGAGGGCGGAGATATTCGAGCCCACGCCGAGCTCTTCCTCAAGCCCCTCCCATGAAAGGAGGATCTAAGAAGAGGTCGACGGAGAAGATTGTGACTATCACCGCGGTATGGTCACAACACCAAGACCGAGAAACTGGCCTCAGATCGACGAGCTCGTCAAAGTAGGAACGCCAAGAATACCTCTACCGACCGGGTCGTGGAACAAGCGCAGAGGAAAGAACGGGAGGCAACAACTGGGCCGATCTCGACGACCACCCACCCAAGACGACGAGACGCAGGGTCCCAATGCTATGGGCGTGTCTATGCCATTACCATTGCTTATGGAACGACAAGGTCGTCAAGAAGAACGAAGCCCGAGGCCGCCACCGAGGAGCCGAAAACAAGCGACTCGGATGGTGAGAGCATCGTGTTCTCCAAAGACGACCCGTGCCCAAAATCATGCCTCACCAAGACGCCATCACGATACAAGCCGTGGTGGGCAACAAGAACGCCCACCGGTCTACATCGACATCGGTGCCTCCACAAGATTATCTTCCGTAACTGCCTAGATAAACTTGAGGTCGGAGGAATTAAATACATCCCGCACCATCCCGCCATGGAGCTTCACTTAGGAGGCGGTTCACCCCAAGGTGTAATTACCTTCCTGTTACCGTAGGACGTGCTCCTGTGTCGGTCACAGGCCATTCAATTCTTCCCGGTCCGAGCTCCCCTCCATACAAAATCATCCGGCAGAGATTGGCTATACGCCACCAGGCCGCCCGCCGGTGTACCACCACAATCAAGATACCCACCCTGGGGGTACTAAGCATCGGGGTGACCAAACGGCACACCAAAGAATGCCTACGAGTCTCAACCTGTGATGTAGCCTGCCTCGTGCCCAGCAATTCTGAATCCCCGTGCCGCCTCGGGACGACGACCGAGAACCTTCAACATATACGACTAACCCTCCAAAGTTGTCAAGGTCGGCATCCAGGCCCAATCGATATTCGGCAAAGATGTCATGCGACTCGAGGAATATGGTTGTGTTCGCATGGTCCACACTCGACATGACCGGAGTGTCACCCGAGCTCACGACTCATCGCCTCAACATCGACCCGCTACTAAGCCGTTCCTCAAGAAGAAAAGAGGTTTCTGATGCAGGCAGCCAGTCATAAGAGACCAAGTGACTCAACCCGTAAGGCCAAGATCTTGTTCGAGGTTATACCCAACTCGATGTCTAATCCAACCATGGTTCGAAGCCGTGAGGGGTGGCACATGTGTGTCGACTACACCGACCTCAACAAACACCGCTCGAAGATTGTTACCCTCCCGACATCGACAAGAAGGTGGAGGCACCGGTAGGCCACGAGGTCTTCAGCTTCCTAGATCGTATAAAGGGTACCACCAAATCTTGATGAGCCCGAAGAGGCGCCTAAAGACAAATGCTCATCACCGACTTGGTGTCTTCGCAGTGTGAAGATGCCTTTCGTCTCAAGAACGCCGAGCTACCTACCGATGATGGTGGACACAATATTCAAAGATCACATACGGAGATAGTCGAGGTCACGCCGACGATATCGTGGTCAAAAGTTAAAAACGGAGAGTTTGCGACGACCTCTAACTATCCTCCAGCCTCCTCGTGTCGGCCAACCTCAAGCTCAACCCCGTAAGTGCACATTCATGGTGAAGACGGTAAATTCACTCGATGCTGGTTTTCAAGAAGGCTCAAGGCAAATCCCACTAAGGTGAAACATTGCTCGACATGCGGTGCAAAGACCATCCGTGAGATCCACAAACTCACCGGGTGCCTAGCCGCCTTAGCAAATTCTTATCTCGGCCGCCGAGAAGCGCCTTCTTCAAGATCTTGAGGAGAGCTCCGGACTTCGCCGCGGAAGAACACTGTGTCGCCAAGACAACCGAAAGAGTATCTCGCCGACCGCCGACTGTTCGCCCGAAAGAAGCGAGCTCCTTTCTTTATATCCGCCACCCGAACGAGGCAATCAGGCGGTATTGGTACGAGATGAGGTGGGACGACAACTTCCCATCTACTTTATTAGCCGGGCTCAAAGGACCGAGACGAGGTACACCACCTCGAAAAGGTAGATCGACCCTAGTGAACGCCAAGCGACGCCCGACCTTACTTCCGTGCTCATTCCGCCTGTGTGCTAACCGACTTACCTTGAGACAAGTCTTGTCAAAGCCGTAGTCATCCGGACGAGCAGCAAGTGGGCACCGGAGCTCGGCGAGCACGACATTACATACTCCCCGTGCCGGCTATAAAAGGGCAAGCTCACGACTTCCCGTGGAGGCCACCACCTCGGCCGACCCTACCAATGAGGTCACCCAACTCCCGCCCCCACGCCGAGGAATCATCCTCAACCCGCCTCGATGGTTCTTGGCGGATGTACGTGGACGGGCTTTATGCAAACGGGCAATGAGCAGCATCCCGCCTCGGCCCGATAAACAAGAAGTGACCTATGCACCCGGTTTACCTTCCCGATCACAAACAACGAGGTGAGCACGGTTACCGATCTCGTGACTCCGCCTCGCAGGAATTGAAAGTGGACAAGATCCGGATCTTTGAGATTCCTGTGTCGTGGCAAATACGAGGCTGTGGAGGATCGAATGAAGCAATACCTTGAGAAGGCAAAGGAGATGTCGACCTCATTCGTGTACTTCAAGATTCATCGATCCCACGAGGGAAAACAAATGAGCCGATATCCTCGATAAGTTAGTTGCGTCGTCAACAAATCCACCAATGGAGGAAGTTCATTCCGAGTATTATGGAGTCCCACATCGGCATCATCACCGAGATAGAGCCGAACTCGATATCACCCATAAAAGCCTACACGGAAGAAGGCGCCACCGTGATCGACTTGAAGCTAAAAGATGGTGGTGAAATCCAAAAGTACTCACACACGAGGGCACTCTCTGTGAAGTACACTTCAACCCTCCCGAGGTGCCTCGACCGTAAGAAGCCGACCACGCACTCAATGAGATTCACAGAGGTCTTGTGGAAGTCACATCGGTCGCGAGCCTCTCAAAGAAGACACCGAGGTCGATATTATCGCCCACCTCATCCAAGATTCGGCCGAGCTCGCAAAAGTGTCCGCGTGCCCACTCCGCAGCTCAAGAAGCTACCCTGACCGATCTAAGCACCTCACGAGTCCGTGGCCTTTCATGCAGTGGGGATCGACATCGCTGGTCCGTTTGATCGAGCACCGTGTCACCGATACTTAGTTGTAGCCGAGACTATTTCACAAATGGGTCGAAGCCGAGCCACTTCGAACCTCACAAGGGAGGATTCTGACTTCGTGTGGAAAAACATAGTTTGCCGCCTCGCATACCGCATATTTTGATCTCGGACAACGCACCCAGTTCGTCGACAAAACTTTCAAGGAATGGTGTGAAGAGCTCCAGATCGAACAACGTTCCACCCGTCGCACACCCGTAGACGAATGGTCGACCGAGGTGACGAACCGCACGATCGCATAAGGATTGAAAAGAGGTTAGACCGAGCTAAGGGTGATTGGGTTGAAAATCTCCTCAAGTCCTCTAGTCCCACAGACAACACCTCGGACTTCAGACGGAGAAACCCCTTCAACTTGGTCTACGGGACCGAGGTGTCATACGGTCGAGATTGGGCGCATCCGCTGCATACTCTTCACTCGACCGTAACGGAACGAGGAAGACCCGCATGTCAACCTTGATACTCTCGAGGAGAATGCGAGCTCGCTTTCATAAACGAAGCCAAATACAAGTGCCGTGTCGCGGTGCACTACAACAAAGGGTAAAAGCTCCACACTCCAAGTAGGCGACTGCCCCACTGAAATAATGAAGCCGTGAGAGCCGAGCGCCTTAACAAGCTAGATCCGATATGGGAAGGTCCATCTGCGCTCACGAGGACCTCGGCAAAGGGCCTATAAGCTTGCTCACCTATCCAGAGCACTTATCCCCCGAACCTGGCATATCACTCATTTGAAGAGGTACTTTACGTAGCTTTGATTTCAGAACAGCATCATGTTAGTCCTCTTATTGCTTTGCCGAAGTGCGATGTTATTTACTTCTAAATAAAACATTTGTTTTTCTGAATAAGTATTTCACTTCGTCTCATCTTATATTTATGTGAACATCCATTCGGATTAAACACAATTAACCTTCACAAGGGGACGCCCTTACGAAGATGACAAACCCACTAAGTAGGGTACTCAACTAAGCGCGCGTCGCACTCACAGATTACTTATTAAATTGAACATCTACGTGCAAGGCATACAGACTACTCATTAAATTGAACGTCTACATGCATGCATACAGATTACTCATTAAGTTGAAACATCTACATGCAAACGACATCCACATCGGATCTCGTCAAATTACACCCTTTATTTGGGAAGATATACATACTCATACGGTCTAAATACATTTACGACTAAAACCAAGTCCTAAGCTATATTTGTACCTCTCGAGGGGAAAATATACACTTCGCACAAAGTCTAAATACATTTACGACTAAATACAAAGTCCTAAGCTATATACAACTCATTCGGGCTTCCGAGCTCCACCCCGCTGGGACTCACTAAAGCTGCACCAGTTCTGAACAAAATCTCCGGGTCGGCGATGAATACCCGGAACGAACTCGGTGCCCTCCACCCAATCAATGAGGTCGGCATCACCACGACTGCTCCAGTGCACTGAGCCGAGCAGATGGGTCCCGACCGAGGGTCCACCCGAGGTCACACTCGCCTCTTGAACTTGACGCCGCCGTGATCACGACCGCCCGACCGCCGCCTTCCTCGCCTACCCGAGGTCCCTCGGCTTCCCACTGCCGACGACCGCCCCCTCAGCGCCTCATTTCGCCGACCCAAAGAACCGAGTACTCGGCATGATCGGCATAGCCACCCCCACCCTCGATTCTTCGATTCTCACGTCACTAGGGCCGGCCGGATTCACCGACGGGTCAGCATGCGTCGCTACTTGACGAGCTCGATATTTGAATATACTTACGATGGAATCAGCGCCTCTAAACTTCTTACCGTTGGGCCCTCCTCGTCCCTCAAAGACCATGCCCTCGGCAATCAAGCTCGAACTCGATCATCGGCTCGATATGGTAACCCACCGATCGGTGGATTACCTTTTCATACTGCGGCTCCTCCCGAGATTTGCTCCAACTTCTCACGAGCCAACTCGAGCCGCCTCGTGACCGCACAGCGCCTCAATCACGCCGCGGATGGATCCGCCTGGACTTCGAGATGCGCAATCCTTAGCTTGAGAGTCTCGCTCACCAGAGGCGAGCCACCGCGATCGGCCTCATACAACTTCTCCTCACTCGGAAGCGATGCCGGCCGACATCCAAACCGACCAAAAACTCGAGTCAATTCGGCCGAGCGTTCCTCCAAAATAGCACCTCCTCGTTCTTCTCGCCTAAGGCACCTCGGCCTCTTTCGATTTGGTTAATAGATCATGATCGAGCCCGAGATATTGAGAAGCGGAATGCTAAAGACAAAAAAAAAGAGGACAAACACATTCAAAAGTGCGCTTTTATTTATAACAAAGCGAGTACATAAATGCTAGGACCCTAATGGTCCCAAAGAATATTCAACCTATTACATTAGATCACGACTCACCGCCTTGTCGAGTCGCCGACCACCGCTGCCTCCCGACCTCCACTGCCCCACCTCCCTGCACTCGGCTCGCACCTCGCCGAGGAGTTTCCGGCTCCTTGTCTCCCTCCTCCCAGATCGAGCCACGGCCCGGCCGTCGGAAGAGAGGCGGAGGAAGATAGAGCCCACCACGGGAAGGGGCGCCCGGCGATTACTGGGCGTATTCCTTATACACCGCCCGAGGTGCGACTCAACCCAACCATGCCCGACCTGTCAGCCAGCATCGAGGCCGCCAACCCTCCTGTAGGAGGATACCACCGAGGCCCGAGATCGCAGCCAGATCGGAGATGAAGGAGAAGGTCTCTGACTCAAGGAGTCGGCGAAGGCCTTCAACATCGGTCCCCGCCCGCTTGACCAAGGCACTCGTCTGTCGGCGAAGTTTCTTCTCCACCTCGGCCACCTCCTCGCGAGCACCTCCACTGCACGGGCCACCGCAGGCCCGTTCTTCTCTTGATGGTGGCCTCGGCATGCCTCGCAGCCTCGGCCTCCGCCCTCACGTAGCAGTAGCGGACTCAAGAATGCCGCTTTCCTCCGCCTGCACGGAGGCGCTCCACCAAGAACCCGCCATGCGGTGCAGCTCACCAAGAACCGACGCCGCATCCCGCATACCCAACAACAAGATCACATAACACGAAAAGTACAAGGAATATGGCAGAGGCTTATACCTGGGGAAGGATATAGGAGTGTTTGAGGTCGGCACCTCGTGACGTGTCACGGGCGCGAGTCCCCTCCTCGCGGTCGAACTCGAGGTCGGTTGGTGGACGGCCACCACCGGTTCAGTCGTCCACGACCACAAGCGATCGAGCGGGCTCGGCCTCGCTTCTTTTTGGTGGCGCCCGCGCGAGATGGCGATGGGATGACGAGGCGGCGCTGGTCTTCTTTCTCATGATCGAGCCATCATGGACAAAGAGAATTTTTTTCCAGACAACGAGTTCGGACATGTGAGCAATAAAAAAACGGGATGCCTCACCCCGATCGCACCCGATCCCGACGCCCGACCTATAAACGCCACCGGCATTGTTCAGTCATCCTCGGTGAAATTAATAGATAATATCTCACCGAGGTTGTTGAGCTCTTTCTCCATGTAGCCTGTGGGCTTGACCTTCACGTCCATCATCTTACCAAGGCCCCACTCATACCCGGATGCCCATCATCCGCAAGAAGAAATACTTATTTTGCCAATGGGACACCTTCGAGGGGCCGCCACCTTAAATTTCACCGAGGAGACAGATAATACACTCCTCCCACAGCCTCGACACTAAAAAATGCATCAAGACCTCAAGGATAACCTCAAGCAACGCCATGATTGAGAGAGCCTAGCCCCACCACCGACCTAATGGAATTCGAGGTCACCGACATATGGGAATCTGGAAATATTCTTGGATCCTAAGAAAAATTGGGGCCAAGGGAAACCTAAGGCCAGCTCTCAAAGCATCTACGTATACGGTAATGAAATCCTCCGGAGGGGCCATAGCCCTATCATCCGATCGCGGCAAGCACCACCACGCCTCCTCCAGGATCCGGTATTCCTTCAACATTTCAAAAAGGTCCGTCGCCGTCAAACTCGACCTCGCTAAACCCACCCCGTATCCATCCCATATCGATGATACCGTGGGACCTAAAGACTAATTCCTATCGACCTACCCAAAAGGTTATAGCACATATAATCCTTAATATCGGTGGCACTATCGGGGAGGAAGACGAACGCCGAGTCCAAGCGTAATCGAGAATGTTCTAAGCTAGAAGACGAAGGAGAAGATGAAGAATACATACTTACTTTTCAAGCGAGATATCCGCTTCTTCAACAAGTTTGAAAAGTTGGGAAATTTCTGAAACTCTTTTCCCTGAAACAAGCGAGAAAGGAGAAAGTGAACAGTTTCCTCAAATGGGGCTATTTATGGAACAAATGGTGCCTAAAAACGCCACATAACTACACACGTGCTATCCACGATTTGATGTGGAGTCGACGCAAGACACGATTTGAGCGCCCAACCACCGCTGGCGTGTATGATGTACTCTGGGTAAGAGCAGACCGCCGACCGACCGCGCGATGATTACATCGACTTTAGACGGGCTATCCAGATCGGACCCTGACTCGTCTCCTTCCGCACGGACGAGCAAACTCAGATCGCACCCAGTGAGTAGACCGCCGATCTAATCGCAGCGATCATCACTCGGACCTCGGCATCCTTCGGGATGGCGCCAAACCTCCGAAAGGCGGTGCCACTGTGTCGGACCTCGGCCCCACCAACGACATCGCCTCTACCATCGAGAATTGTGTCGACCTCGGCACCTTCCAACGGACATTCTCAGACAAAGAACGGATGGCTCCGGTCCATGTGTACCGCCAGAGCGCAGATCGCCCGCCCGATTCAGACCGGGAAACCAATCGACGCCCCAAGTCGGACCTCGGTATCATCCGTATGATATCTCTATCCGTGATCGGACCTCGGTATTACCTATGCAGTATCACTATCCGTCGGACTTGACATCCTTCGCGGACATCTTTGTCCAACCACGACGACTTCTGCTTCGATCGTCGACAAGCGACGCATGCCCGTAAAAGGACTACCCAACCTCGATTCGAACCGACATCGCCGATCAAACCCCGACGCCAAAGAGACCGAAAACCTTCGACAACAACCTCACCGAAAGCAACATCCCACCGGCAAAGCGCATTCTTCCTTCACCCGGCATGGTTGTTCCTCGACTATTCGGGGGCTATGATGGATATGGCCCAACCGCCGGGCCCACCGGCAGCCCAAACGAGCCGGGCTCGACATTATGGACAACCCCATGCGGTTAAGCCGGCCCATCCTCAAACCCTAACCACCTCCAAACCCTAATCGCCTCCACCCTACATGGGGCGAGGATCCCTACACGCGAGGAAGAGTCTCTACATGGGAGGGATCGCACCCGCCAATCGTGGGATTGGGCACGCCTTTGGGGTCCCCGATATGTATAAATAGGGTTAGATCGACGGTAAAAGGGTTAGCAACTTCTTGAATACTAGAGCTTTTAGATACACTCATTGTAATCCAATTATAGTGAAAGTATTGAGGATAATCACTCCTCCGTGGACGTAGATCCTACTCTCGATCGAACCACGTAAAAGTTTTGGTATTCTTTACTGATTTACACAAATCTCGTATATTAACATACACTAGATTTATCACTTATGTGACCAATTCATGGGCCTATTTCTTTCTAGACTTCAGGAGACGCTGGATCGCTTTGCAGCAAAGCTTGAGTCAGTTTATACAGCTTTGGAGGGATAAAAATAAACATAATAAGTCATTCTATGGGTAGTCTTCTGACAAGATGTTTTATAAGCCTGCATACTGATGTAATGCTCTCACTCTTTCAATCACTTGTTCCACTTTGTTTCCACCTTTTCCTGTTTTCTGTCTGTTGTATCTGTTAGTGCTTCTTCTCAATCTCATTAACTTCTAGTTCCTCTCTGTTGTAGAATATGAATCTAATGTTCATTGCTTTGTTTTTCAGATCTTCGAGAAGTATGTCCAAAGCTGGATTGCTATAGCAGCACCATTTCAAGGTATATTAATGTTCAGACTAAGATTTTCTGTGGCTGCGACCCATTTAAATTTCGTCAATTTTCTTGTATTTTTCTATATTTGGAGATTAATTTTTGTCCTCTCTGTTTCAGTTGCTTGAGTGTCCGTCAATATACGAATTGATGGTCTGTTTAGATTATAAATGGGAACGTGTTCCCCTTCTTGAAATTTGGAAAAAGAGATGTGATAGTGATGGGAACTTACCCCTCCTTTCGAAGCTATACCAATATTTATGGAAGCTCTTTCATTGAACAAGGTAAGATGTGAATTTTATTGTAAATGTGGCAGTAGATGATACCAAGTGTTACTTGTTTTATGAATAAAATGTGTAATACTTGCTTTCTTTCTTTTTTTCTTTTTTTTCTTTTTTTTTTGGTATCATGGGGAACCCGCAGCCGCTACCTTTAGGTGCCTTTGGTAAACTCCACGCCCTCGTTCAATAGTCTGCAAACCACACAAGACAGGTAAACCACACTTGGAAAACCAGGTGTGACAGGCTAAAATATGTAATACTTGCTTTCTGCTTATATGTGAAGTTGAATATCAGTCAAATGCAAATATTTGTCGCTTGAGCTTTAGCAATCAATAAATTTGTAAATAATATGCAGATTCTTTCTAATCTTTAGTCACTTTAAAGAAAGAAATGTAAAGTAAATTAATTATTACGCGGAGGTTGCATGACTATTACTTGTGTTTTTTTAACAATGACTCATTTATTCGATGATGGCTTCTCTGCAGATCTGTTACAGTGGTGTTGATATGTCCGTACCATTCAATCTTGAAATCTTAAAGTGGGCTAATGAGACATCCAAGTTGTTGAGCTTCCCGAACAAATTAAATTCTACAATATTTACGGCACAAATAATGAGACAAGACATTGTGTTTGGTATCAATATCTTATGCACAATTATGCATATCTTCATAATGCATGTTCCATTTGACCATATCCTCACAATGCAATATGTTGCAGTTATGGAAGTCACGAGGTTCCAGTCACTGATTTGCGAGAATAGCCCACTCTCCAGGTAGAGTGTTAGATGCACAATGATGTTCATATTTCAGGAAAAGTAGTTCTTGGTGCATCTCTTTTATCCTACTTATTATTTGTCTCAAGATCTCCTTATTTAGTCGAAAAAGAAAAAAACTTACATACACAAATATGGTTATCTGTATTATGATTTCAAGAGCCGCTTAGCATTAGTTTTGTGAATTCTTGCAGGCCAAATCTGCTAAAGTAAGTTGTCTTAATTCTTTGTTTGTAAGGTTTCCTTTAGATTCTGTTGGTATAGGCTTATGCGTCACGTGTTTAGAATTCTGAAGCACTGGTTGCGGGCAGACCACGATCCCTTCTACAACCCAGTAACGACTATGTAATCCTACCTACTGCTTTCGAAATGGAAAGCACCAGAACAAAGGGCATGCAAGTGACTCCTCTCAGAGAGGAATGGAACATTGTCGGGGACGACCAAGACTGCAAAGAGGAAGAGCTTCTTGTGAGTTCGATCACTGTTGCTCGAACGAGCGGCCATAGGTTTGTCCAGGAGGAAGCTCATGCTACCGTCACAAATCAGTCACAAAATGATAGTAAGAAGCACGTGGAGCTGAATGCTGTGTCTATCTCAGCAAGTACATAGAATGTATCTCTTGTGAATTACCACTATCTGTAAATGAAGCTTGTCATGAAACAATGTATCCTGTTATGAACATTTTATGTAAGTGTTGTGTATGTATGTTACTACTCCACAAGTATTGTATGATAATGCTACAAGGTCTTTAGCATAATAAGTATTGGTACCTTAATGTATAAATTTAATTTATTCTGAGCCACTTTATTTGAGATTATGAGTTGAATCATTAACAAGAGTATGATTGTACAGTCCTAGCGCACACAGAAAGCAGTAAAATGAGGTTATGTTTCTCACACCCAAAAAGCCTATATTGACAACTTTCACAATTACTATATGGATGAAAGAGTAGGAAAGTGATAACTCAAGTAATAAAAAATAATCAGAAAACATGCTTCTAGTTTGAGTTGGGCGAATCAGACAGCTTTCTTTTCTTACATTCTGGTTCACCCAACTGCAAAGAAACAGAAATCTCTTGTGCACTCTCATCTGCCCTCTCCCTCTCCCTCTCCCTCTCCTCTTGGTTCACCGGAGATTCGCCTGAAAACCTCGTGATAAACTGATGCTCCACCACCAGAGCCGCCTCAAGACGGCTCTCGATGTGAAACTCATCGTTCCTGAACAAGGGCGTCAATCCGGGATGAGAATCATCATCACTAGAAATTTGTGGAATGCTTAGACCATGAATATCATAGTTGTCCTCCAACTTATCCTTCGTCGTCGCCCACTCTATCGGCCAAGACTCCCCCACAGTCGAGTCTCGTGCACCTGATGCACTCCTCTGGTCTTGCATCGCAGCTGTTCAATCCAAACAAGATGCGTTAGAGTTAGTGCGACTATGGACAGGAGGTCAATAAACGATAAGTAGCACCAACCTTGAAGCCCTTGTGCACAAGTGATGAGATCAAGTTCGAGGAGATCAAGGAGACGCCCTAAATCAACTCCGCTGGTCCAATTCTCTGGAGGCTGGCCTACTTTCAACTTCAAACGGCCCCGGTTAGCTGTCCCGCCCCATATGATCCCAATGGGGCAAGGCTTATTGCCATTGCTACCGGTTAGTAAGATAAGGCTCCCACTATCACCTTCAAGGTCAAAAGTCTTTTGATCCTCTCCAACAACAAGAAAATCAGTGAAGAAACACATCCCTTTTTCGTCATTGTATTCTAAAGAATAGGCCATTATAGTCCCACTTGTCAAACCAGAACTCCTCCCAACTTTCACTACTTGCCTCCCAACAAGGCTCTCGACACGGGACTGCAAGTCGACTTTGTTAACCTCACCAATCTCACCTATGCCTTTCACTAGCGTTGTCACGTTGATCATGTTGAAGTCTTCAGCGAAAGGGATGAAGGCACCATCAGCCCGTACAAATGTCTCTACACGATCACACCAAATTGTATTTATATTATGTATTAAAAGATATGAGAATAAAATGAGAATGAGCAGTTTTTACCCGGATTTGTTCCTGCAAAAGTGCCATACCAACGATCATCGCTGATGAAGGAAGTAGCTCGTTCGACTGCACCTAGATAGACGCCAGGTCCAAGGCTTGGTGGCAGTGGATGAAACATTTTTTGACTTGGGAAATCAAGATCTACAGCTACATGCCTATTTGTGAGGAAACCAACCTGCCTATTTCCTGTTCTGCTTCTAACAATGGCACCTAGTGTTCCATAAGTTTCTTGGCTAGCAACCTACAAATGCAACTGGGATCTCGGTTATTCAACATACGATACAAGAACACACACATAGATATGTTGTAAGAATATGTTGTTACCTGAGAACCAGATCCAATGCATGGATCACTCCCACCAAAAGCATCTACAAGCTCAGTGTAAAACTGCTCTTTCGGGGTAGCTGCAGGCGCTCCGTAGTAGGAGAATTCGACAACATCAACTTCACACCAAACACCTCCAGGTCCCTACAATATTAAAACTCAAGAAAGTTGAGATTTTGATTGAAGTATAAAGCAAGAAAAGTAACAAATTTCAGATATGATCATACCTCAAGGGCTGTAGGTAGGCATTGAGCAGGGTTGAGCCATTGCCTATGAACTTTTCTACCCACAAAGACAAGTATAGCTGGGATATCAGTCAAGGAGCCGCTCCTGATACGAAGGCCAATGGCTGTACCGAGACTAAAGCGCCTCAAGAGCTTGCTGTGAAATGCTCTAATAGTCATCAGTTCGAGCAACGTGGTGGCCTGCAATCCTGTTGGATAGCGGCCATGGATCTCAGGTAAAACCCCCTTCTGAAGGTTGACAAAATAATTTTCTCTATCCTCTGCTGCATCGGTTATCCTGCAAGCTGGCCACGAGAAGTAAGCAGCATTGCTCTCGGAGCCTGCTGCAATGAAGCTCTGCAATGGCGGTGGACTTGAACTGGGGAGATTGAGATTGATGTGATACTCCCTCTCCAAATCCAACTCCAATTCTGAGGAACCAGAGTTGTGTGCACTTGAATCCATTTCTAGCAGCCCTATCAATTGAAACAAGAAGATGAATAATTAATCAGACCATATATAAATAGCAATGCTAATGCTGGTATAGTGTGGCAACAAAAGCAATGAAAATTACAGAAAATACATTAAGAGAAAACAGTATTGAGACTGCTTGGAATTTGAAGAGTAATATCACAAACAGCAGCTACTGAACAAAGCCCATTTTTGGTTTATGTAGTTTATTAGAGAAGAACAATCACCGGTTCATTTAGAGGAAACTACACTAATGGCCAAGATTGAATTTTTATGAGAGAACAATGAAATAAGAAGCTCAAAATCTTTCATAGAATAAGTTACTGCTGCAATGAAACTATGAATAACAGATAATAAGTATCAGAGATTCAGAATATATATTCTTACAGTGACATTCTGAAAGCTACCTCATGAACTGAGCAATATCTAACCAGAAATGCAGAAGGGGAAAAAAGAAGTGTTTAATAATGTAAACAGAAACTCACTCAAAGATGAGCTGTATACGACAAGAAAATATTCCCAATGCCCTAAGATAGGCTTGTTCTTCTCCACAACCAAATTCTTGAAATTGAGAATGAATCTGAATCACAACTGGGAGTTCATGAATGGGAGCTCAGTGCATCTGGGACTGTTTGCAATATTCTAGGTGCCACTGTGTTTGTGTGTGTGTGTGTGTGTGAGAGAGAGAGAGAGAGAAGCGAGGGGGCAAATGGGAAAACTTTATTTGGGAGAAGGGACTATTTTTCAGAAGGGTGATAAAATAATAAAGCTGTATACATTGAATTCTATGTAAGACCACATACTCAATAAATCTTTGCAGTAGTATATTGCCAGTATAGTTGAAGAAGTGGGAATGTTTATTAGCAATTATATCAGTTTCTTCTTCGGCGTCACCATCAATCTTCTTGCACAGTCTTGCTTTTATCGCCACTCGTGATATGAACGATCAAATAATGGCACACGTTGGTCAAGTACTATTAATGAACAATGGTGGAAGAGAGAGAAAGAGAAACGAGCTAGGTTCAAGATTGCATTTTCTCTTGGATCCCATTCATAATATTGAATTAAGGGCCCATACACATTTGCTCCCTTAGAGCTGCACATTTTTCTTCTTTTCATCGAGAAATTAAAATCATATTCTTGACGAGATGGTGTGTGTGTATGCATTCTCATTGTTGGTTTTGTGTGATCAAGACATTCTTAACAAGACTGCTGATTCGTGAACTTTTTCATGTGAAATCTTGCACGAATTCTTTGTGCAAGAAAGAAGAGGAAAAAAAAAGGTTCTTTTTTATGTTTGGAACACAAACTGGTTTCTATGTCAATAATTTGTGTATTCTTGATACCTAAATCTATAAGAAAGGAAAAAGTAGATAGTGCTGCACCAAGCTCAATAAACACTATTTCTCAAGTTTCAACTCTCTCCACCTTGTGTGTGTGTGTGAGTGAGAGAGAGAGAGAGAGGGAGACAGAGAAGAGTGTAAGCATTATTTGTTGTCAGTTGGATCATCTTCATTCATTTTTGTCAATTATAAAATGATTATGAATGTGGGACTCATCATCCAATTCCAAGAATCATATAATGATATTTTGATTGAGGAATTAATGGATTTTTGGCATTGAATTCTTGGAGATTAGGAAGGTGGGCGCCACCCACTGCGAACTAGCGAACAACACTTGTACCAACCATGTCTCTTTAATTATTACTTTCCATTCAACTGTTTGGATGCTATTATAACTAGTATAAGCAAACCAAGTCATTCATGAGCAATTCGAAGTTCGATTCAAAAAAAATTCGTTCGAAATTCTTTCGTTTTACAAACGAATCAAACTCGAGCCTCGAACCGAGCTCGATAGGATTTTCAAACCGAGCTCGAACTTAGGGATGTTCGGTTCATGAGCTCCCTAATATGTTCGGTTCAAACTCAAACGAGTCAGTTCGCGAACATGTGACATAATAAAATATTTTATATATTTAAATAATTGAAATCAATAATAAATTATAAATTATATTTCTATTGATAATTAATAAAAAATTAATAATAATATAATTATAGTTCTAATAATAAATTACAAAATTTAATAATTCAAGCTCAACCTCGAGCTCGAAAACGAGCAAAGTCGAGCACGAGCAGAGTTCGAGCTCGAGTTCGAATATTTCTCATAAGCGAGTAGTTATTGAACCGAACTCAAACTGCTCGCGAGCTCAAAAAATTTACAACAAACCGAGCTCAATTTAAAGCTCGAATTCGAACTCGAGCCGAATAAAATTTAAACAAGCCGAACTCGAGCTTGGTAATGTTCGATTCGGCTCAGTTCGTATACAATTTATAGGTGAATAATTTCAGAATACTTTACGACTATGCAAAATATGCAATGTGAATTTTGAAGATATATGTTGAAACACAGGAACTGTTCTCGCTCACCTCCTGAAGTAGTGGATACAATTTTTCCACTGTCAAGAAATGGTAAAAACTCTTCCCAATTTTGTTCTAGCAAAATTAATGTTGCATCCGGATATGTACGTGGAAAAACAACTCAAATGAAAAGAATGATATAGATATTTTTGTTATTCCACGAGTAGACATTCTATTAATTATTAGCATCACTATTTCAATATTTTTTCAATAATAAAATGTATGTGCGATGATATGAATGTGACGTGGAACATCTTCCCTCATTACATTTTTGTGAACAACATCATTTTTGCACGAGGATTTGTGGACGTCGTTTACCACCAAATAATTTCTAAAATCTTGTTAATAATAAAATTTAGTATAATAATAAGTAGGGTCAAACAACATAAAACATGTTACTAAATTAAATTTTCTAAAGATCGGGTTTGATGTAGGCACCACATTTGAAATTGGATGAATAATAGTTAACTAAGAAAATAATTAAAATAACTAAGATGACACATAAGATATAAATCAAGATAAAAGGGACTTGGCTCGAATAAATCCGAACTAGTCACTACCCTAATCATCGGTGTAAATATATATTAATTCTCATGGAACAACCGCTTAGGATACCGTGAATGTTGTGGATATTCTTCAATTCCTACGTGCTTTGTTGATAGTTAGCAAGCGACGCTTAAACTAACTATTTCCCTTATCAAAACACAACCTATTTGGAAACATCAAACCTAGATTTAATGTTATAATAACTTTAAGAATTTATGGATGGAACCCTATTTATGCAAATGATCCAATTACGCAAGCAATAATTCGTCTACCAATATAGTCCCTACTACCAATATGATAACTTTGTCACTAATTAGTCATGTGCCAATAATTACAGATTGAGGAAACTAATTAACACTAATCTAAGTTAACTTAAAATGATCATGCTTAAGAAATTTAGAATAAAACTATCTACTTAGAGACAAAATAAAAACCAATTGAATTAATTAAATCAATAATTAGATCTCACAGATATTAAAATATTATTTCATTGTTCTAATTGAATCAAAAAATTTAACTATTGAAACTAAACACAATAGAATCATATAAAGACAACATAATAATTAATCTAATGAGATAAATTAAAATAGAAATTTACCCATTGTAAATTCGCCGAACAAAGATCCAATCACTTCTTCACGACACAGGAAAAATAAAACTACGAAACTATCTGCCAGAAAATATTTTCAAGTCTGTGCAAAAAGAGAAAAAAGATTTAGAGGGTGTTTGTGTGAGCTTTAAGGTTTATGAGTTTATAAGTTTTTGTAAAGTGTTTTATAAAATAAGTTATTTAACAGTTTATAAGTTGTGAAAATAAGTTCCAACAACTTATAAACGCTCTAAAAAATAAGTTCTTCAATCCCAATTTATTTTTTCATGATCGTGTAAGTAATAATGAATTTACAAAAATAATTGTACCCAAATTTATTATTTCCAACATATACAATTTCAATTTCATATCTCTTCGATTTTCTCTCTATAATTTAAAATTCTTTCTCTAGCATATAAACATAATTATCCGACCACTTTGAAAACTTATAAATTCTTGAAATATTACATTTATAAACTATGAAATATCTTATAAGTTATTAGAACGTATAAGTTATATATAGCTTAGGCAAACAGCCTCCTACTAAAGTGTCTCTACTGCCGCCACCTTCCGGGATGATCATGTGAAAATGTCCACCTTAATGAAATTAAATTACGCCCATTAATTATCCTGGCCGATCCATATAGGTTATTAAATATAATAATAAAATCCTCTTAATAAATATATTCAAGCTTTATTCTTCATCTTTTGACATCTTCCAAATTTGCACAAAAAACTACATTTTTTCGTTTCTTTCCATTCGACACTTCGACCTTAATTTCTTTTATTTCTACACCAAAAATCCATCAAGGAACAAAAAATATAAATAATGAGAAAAACAAATTACACACAAAAAAAATGTGACAAAGGCTTATGTTCCACGTCACATTCGAACAACCATATAACATTTGAATATTGAAAAATTGGTAGCGTGACGTTATTAGAAAAATATTGACTGCTACCACTATAAGAAAATTTCTCGAACACCAATGAAATCACCAACAGAGAAGTTACCACCGATGATCACCGACGGCTTAGCGTTGGAAAAATTCCGAATACATGTGTCGTTACAAACACCGACGAACTACTGATGGATTGTCGTACCAATGATATCTAATATGTTGGTGATTATTTTCATTATTAATTTTTTTAAAAAATTAAAAGGTAATGGTTCATCGATAATCCGTCTGTGATTTTTTTTAAAAAATAAATAAATTTGGAATTCCGTCGGTAGTCCGTTGGTGTGCCTTTGATATATGAAATCGGATTCCTCCATTTTTTTTCAATTTCTATGTTGTAATTCTCCATAAATCTTTCTCTCGCCTCCGCCACACGTTGTCGTCCTACGCCTCCGCCACCTCCACAACCGTGTACTCACACTCAATTTCTATCTCAAGTTTTCTCCATCTCTCACACAACCTTTCTCTTACTCTTTCATCTTGCTTGTGCAGATCTCATACCAACGCGCTATCGCCTCCTTCCTGCTGCCGGACCGCCTCCCCGCTGCCAGAGAGAACGTCGCCGCCGAAGCAAGCTCCGGAGGTAGGTACGATCTCTTACTCATTGTTCGTCATTTTTCTTTTCGATTTATGCAATTGATATGAAATTTGTTCATTCTCTTGAATTGGTGCTCAATTTTGAATTAATTTCATATAATTATTAATTTGGTTTCTACTGTGGGTAAGTGAAAAATTCTGCATGCAAATTGATAAAATTAAAAAATACATGACTTTTGGTATCTTAAAAGTGGTAGTTCTAATCACTGTGAAAGTTTCGGTGCTGTCTTGATATATAATAAAGTGAAATACTTATTTGTTTTATAGAAATGGAAAAGAAAACGAAACTCTGAATCTTTCCAGAACGGTATAAAGTAGTGTACAATGAAAACTTTCTAAAACTGTTTTATTATGCAATAATTTTAGAATGTTTTTGTTGTACACAACTTTATAGATTTTGTTCATAGTTCTCAAGTTCTAAAAAAGACAAGTTCTCATTGAATCCAACTCATATATATATATATATATATATATATGGGGTGGTTATAGAGGGAACCACTATATAAATGAGAACTAAGAACTAATCTTCACCTTAGATTTAAGCAAATCCAACGGATTATAATCTTTTAATGGTCAAAACCGATTTTGACTATGCATTCCTCAATTTCACCCTTTTATGTTGTAATACCCCGATTATTTAAACGCCTAATTACGATATTAATTTCGTAAATTAGTGTATTATTATGATAATTTGATTATTAAAATATCGAATAATGATTTCGATTATCTTTGGAATAATAAATTCCTATGTTTTATTCACAGATGAATGTGAATTGAGAAATACGATTATGTAACGTATTTCAACAGTATTTCTACGTCGATTACGTATCGATGATTAAATGCTCGTGATATTTTCTAAGTTTTTAAGCTTAGAATTTAATTCCATTATTATTGGAATTATTTGATAAAGCCGTAATCAGCTTTATTTCGACCATTTTGAGATGAGTCGATATTTAACGTTTTGAGACGTTTCAAACGTTAACGTTTTGAGATGACTTGAGAATCAAGTCTAACGATCAAGGAATTATGATATTTAAATTCCTATGATTATTTTATATAATTGGATATTATTTTAGCATTGAATTAATGCTAGAAATTTTTGGAATGATATTTGTGATTATTTAAGATTCTCGAAAACCCTAAATCGAGAATTAGGGTTTTCTACCTTTGGATTGATTCCAATAATTTTTCTATGATATAAATTATCATCTAGGATATATATTATGCTATATATCTACTTATAGCATGAAAATAAAATTTTGGGCATTAAAAGGTTGAAAATGCCGTGAGTTACTATGTGAGATAACATAGGATTTATTTTATTTTTGATCATCCAATTTGTGATATATCTTAAGTGTAGTATTAATACACACTTACCAATTAATTTGTGTAGATGAAAAATACACTAGCTTTTGGTTTATGTAATAGCCGAAATATTTGACAATTGATAGAAAATTGGATCTTGATTTTTAATATACTTGATTGCACAAATATTTGGGGAAGAGTGTAATAAATACACTTGTATTACAACATGAAAAATCTGAAAATATTTCTCTCCCATGCACTGAAGTCGACGGTATTGTGTAAGCATGAAACAAAATTTCAATTGTTTCTCCCAAAAAGCTTTATTAAAGCTATGCAAGAGTTAATGAATGTGTAAGGGATATTTTTGCATGACATAATCAACTTTGACCAATATAATTCATTTGTGTATTGTGAGAGCCGAGAGAGAGTTGTGAGTGTGTTGTTTCTTTCATTGTTTTATTACTTAAGTATATATTTAGTCTTGAAACACAAAACATATCACACTTCAAACATTCAGCTTTCTTTCTTTCCTTACTGCCGTAAACTCTCCAGTAAGAAAAACCAAACATTTCTTCTTCCTTCCTTCTCAATTTGTTTGAGTTTGAGCTATCCTACAACCGATCGACTCCGATAACGAGGTTAGATATCGAACAAGCTTCGATAAAACCTAACTTTTTCAATAATCCATCGGTTTAAATTATTATTTTTAGCATGTATTAATTATGCAATAAATCATGCTAGTATGTTATAAGCTTAGAAATTATATTACATATGTTAATATGTGCATAGATGATTATTTCTTAATCTAAGCAAATTTATTTAAATATTTTTGTGATGTTCGAAATTTGCTAGGATTTTTGATGTTGGATTGTTGATCTATAGTGTTGTAGGAGTGCATGATATTAATTTAGAAATTTTTGGAAACCATTTGTGTAATTGTGAACATGGCCGAGAATGATATAAGTTGGTACCATGGTGTATAATTTTTATTTGCATGATATAATAGCATATTGTTGATCTAGGGTATTAATTAGGTAATATAGGAATTTATTAGAATTTTTGAACTTATATACCTATTTTTAATAATTATGGCCGAGACCTAGGGCTATGGTTTTAATGGTTTTTATTGTGTTATTATATGATATTATGATGTATTAGTGCTATATGGTAGTATTTAAGCATAATATGGTTTTATAGGATTTTATAAAAATTGTTTGGTTTGAAAAGCCCTATGTAGCCGTGAGCTACCTAAAATTATTTCTTGGTGTATTGTTTGACTTTATTTGAACCTTAGGTTATAATTATGTTATATATTGATATTGGAGGCTTGTGTATAATTATTAGAATTTTTGGAAAATTTTTGAATTATTTTTATAAAAATACCGTGAGCCTATAGTGTATATAGGTGAGTTCCAAATTTTTCTATAGTGATATTAATACATATTAATGATCATAGTGTAAATAATACACTATATGAATTTAGAGGAATTTTTGGAACAAAGTTTGGAAAAATTGTGATATAGCCGTGAGCTATATGTTTTAAATAAGGAATTTTAATTCCTTTTTAATTAAGAATAATAATTTATTATATGTCTAAAAATTATATTAGACATAATTGAATTTTCGAGATTTATTAAACATAGAATATTATGTTTACGATGAAACGTTATATTAAATAACGTTAAAAGCATAAATAATGCTTAATGTATTAAAAGATTAATATTGAAAGAAAATATTAATCAAGTTTATCGATTTGCGTAAAAAATCGAGGATTAAAGCTTTATGAAAAGAAATCGATTGAAAATCGATTTATATTGATTTTATTCATTAAAATATGTTTTATTAAGAATTTATAATTAAAAGTCAAAATGGTTGACTTTCGAAATTAACGTACGAAATACGTTCGTTAAATACGCTAATACGTGAAAAACGTATTACTTTTATCTGAATATCTCGATTGTGAAAAATGATTTCAAAATTGAAATCATTTTATTGAATAACGTTATTATACGTTAATTCTTTAACCTAAAAGGTTAAAATGAGACTGTAGATCATATTACGTCTCTCTCGATATACGAGAATTATTTTTATTGAAATACGTCGTTTCTACGTATAGAGTTTATTAGAACTTCGAATTATTTTGTTTATCAAAGTTGAACGAACTTTGAAAATCTCAAAAAGCGTGCCAACGTGCTAAACGTAAATTTTTGCCTAAAGGTGGGACGTGAAACTCACGAGCAACGAGGAGAAGAACACGCATACCGAGATTCGAAGTTTAAAAGTCAAGGTGGGCTTTACTATACTCAAACTGGTAGAATTTATCAAATGATTTATTTATGATGCTTTATTGCAAGCAAATATTTATGAAATGATTTATTTAATTACCTGCCCAAAATGTTTATGTTTTATGTATGTATCCAATCCATGATATTGATGCATAATTGTAATACCCCGCAGAATTAGATGTCTAATTACGGTACTTAAAACCCGTAAATTAGAGTTTATTGAGTTATTCAACCAGTAAGATATCGAATAATGATTTCGATTGTTTACGAAGGAATGAATTCCTATGTTATATTCACCGAGATTTGTGAATCAAAAAAATAGAAAGTTATAAAGTGTTTCGGCAGTATAATTTTAACGTCGATCGCGTATCGATAGTCAAAATTTCATGAAATTTTCTAAGCATTTAAGCTTAGAATATAATTCCATTATCAATGGAATAATTTAATAAAGTGATTACGACTTTATTACGACCATTTCGAGATGAGTCAATAATGAACGTTTTGCAACGTTTTCAAACGTTAACGTTTAGAGACGAAATGAAAAGCGAGTTTAATGATCAAGGAATTATAGAAATTAATTTCCTATGATTATGATATGTAATTACAGTATTATTAAGCATTAAATCAATGCTAGATCAACAAGAATTGATAGTGACCAATTTTTCAAACGTTCGAAAACCCTAATTTTCGAACTCGATTTTTATCGCATAAAATGATGCCATTAAATTATCCTATGCTATTAATTATCTTCTAAATCATATACTATGATGCATATATCTATGTTTAACATGAAAAATAAAATTTAGTCTATGTTTGGGCATAAGGGCCGAAAATGTTATATGTGTGTAACAAATGTATGTTAATCTTCCCACTTTTGCATATATCTACTATATGGAAATGTGATTAATTATATGGTCTAATTAAATGATTAAATACAGATATATATACATATATAAGAGTAAAAATTCGTGCATGTGTGTGAGGTGTGTAAGTAGAGTGTGTGTGGTGTCAATTGTGCATGGCATAGGGTGACATTTGTAATACATGAAGACACCCCCAAACACTTGTCACCCCTAAGCAACCACCTCACTCCTCTACCACCACACAACCCCCAAATTCAGATTGCAGTCGTCCCTTCCTCCTCTCCTCTCCTCACTCCATCTCCTACAATGGAGATGGAGACCCTTTTTTTTCCACCATAACTAAACTGAAAACTGGAAGTTGCTGCACGAACAGTAGATTGTGGAATTTATTTGACTAAGTTGCAGTGATCAGATGAAGGTGAAATTTAAGTATGTTTATATTAAGCATGAATAGTATATATGTATAAAATTTCAAGTCGATCTGATGTGTTTTACTATTTTATTTGTATTTTTCAAAACCACTGCACAAAACTGTGAAATTTGCCATGTTCATCACCCACGGTTCATAATATTTGTTCCGAGTTTGGCTAATGGTAAAACTCTAAAATTTTGCATAAGAATAATTCAGCATGTCTAGAAGATGTATGTAAATTTTCAGAATTTTCTAAAAATTTTTACTATTTATTCCAGATTTTACAAGCTAACTGCACAAAACTGTCACTGTAGCGATAGCTTGTGGTAAAATATTTTTATCTCCCAATCTATTGTGAATCATTGAGTAAGGCTTTTTCTGGATTAAACTAGACTTAAGTGGATTTTCAATATGATTGGTTGAATTCCCAGATTCCTTATAATGAACTCACGGTGAGTTTTTGAAGTTGATACATTACAGTAAGCTTTTTTGGACAAACTGCCTTAGTGAATTTTTCCATGTAATAGGCTGTTCGAGTATGACTTTTACGTGAGATGTTCAAGCTGTTTGTAGTCCGATTTGGGCTTGGGTTTCTTCATAATAAATGTTCCTCACCATGTCTAGTTATGATCTGGAAAGTTTGATCCCAAACCAAGTTTTATAGGTATACCTTTCATCGACCCAAAGTCACCTATTGGAAACTGTCCATTTCCAACTAGTCAACTTTGAACTTATGTATTTCTCGATGCGTCAGATA
Organism: Salvia rosmarinus; assembly: GCA_036937905.1. Taxonomy (NCBI): domain Eukaryota; kingdom Viridiplantae; phylum Streptophyta; class Magnoliopsida; order Lamiales; family Lamiaceae; genus Salvia; species Salvia rosmarinus. Next base: position 45,183,356 of record CM072817.1, read on the forward strand.
TTTTCCAGTATGGTCTTCATGAAATATGTAGTTCTTGTTACAAGCTTTCGAAATTGGTAGCCTGCAGCCATTATGGCATTGTGAGTCAAAAGTTACGAGCCTCGCAAAACCCCTCATCGTTAAGCTAAAACTGAAAATTCTGAAAAATTTTCTAAGTATAGAAGTCAGTTTGAGTTGCCCACTTTGAGACCATATATATCCAAAACCACGACTCTTTTGGATTTAATTCCTTCTTAGAACTTGTAGTACATGTTTAGAGGTTTCCAGAATGTATCTTTATGCGACCATACGTATTCTGAATCGAGAGTTATGAATCGTCAAAGTACGTCACTTGGGTTGTTTCAAACTGTTTTGCTGAAATTAAACAATTGAAAATTTGACTATGTGTTGGGAATTATGCCTTATGTGAATAGGGTGATGATCGATTGTTATATGGATGATATTAATACATATTAATGACCATAAGTGTATAATAATACACTATATGAATTTAAAAAGAATTTTGGAAATCATTTGGTAATTTTAAGAATTTCCGAGAGCATTAAAGGAATTATAAGGATTTTAAATCCTTTCTAATTAAGAGTAATAATATATTATATGTCTAAATATTATTTTAGACATATTTGGGATTCATAAAATTTTATAAACGTAGATCACTATGTTTATAACGAAACATTATATTTAATAACGTTATAAATGAATAATAAGGATTTATGGATAAATGGATTAATATTTAAAAAAAATATTAATAAAGTTCATAGATTTACGTGACAAATCGAGAATTAAGACTTTACAAAAAGAAATCGATTGGAAATCGATTTATAACATGAATTAGTAAGAAATTACAATTGAAAGTCAAAATTGTTGACTTTTAAAGTCAACGTACGAAATACGTTCGATAAATACACTAATACGCGTAAGGTGTACTAATTAGGTAAGAAACCTCATTAGTAAGAAAAGATTTCATAATTGAAATCCTTATATCGAGAAACGTATAAATACGTCGAACGTTTAAACATGAAAGGTTAAAACGATACGGTTGAACGTGTCTCGAAGAACGAGAACTATTCAATTGAAATACGTAATTGAAAAGCGTATCGAATTCATTAAGGAATTCAGTTTATATCGATATAGAATATCGAAGTTTATTCTCGACTTTGAGAGTCTCGAGAAGCGTGAACGACGCACTAAAACATCGTTTTACGTAAAGGTGTGACGCGACGCGACGGCCGGACGTTGACGAATACTCAAGTTTAAGACGAACAATAGTCCAGGTGGGCTTTACTCTACTCAAAAATATAATGCTTCTGAAATATTTAATTACGATGCTTATTTCAACTGTTGATAAAATGTTTACAAGATTACCTGCCAAAAATGTTTATGTTTTGTGTATGTATCCTATCCATGAGATGTTATGAGATGTTATGAAATGTTATGAATGTTGTTGGGTCGCTCCCAACTTATGAATGAAAATCGATATCGGATCCTATGCCGGAAGGCTTATACCTGGCTAGGATTAACATGTACACTGATGGTGACTGTGTGTTGTAAGGACAATTCACGGCCGATCACGGGGTCGTAGAGGGAGGCCTCCCTCACGACTTTCGACTATGATGATATGACGAAAGGATGATAAGGGATACGGATCATACACACCAGAAAAATGCTCGCCAAAGCGATGATTTTGAGAAATGATGAAAATATTTTAGTAAGCACAAGAGCATTTTAACTAAAACCCTGTGTCTTACCATGATGTGGCGATGTAATCTACAAATGATAAAATATTTTGGCATGAGTCCACCGAGTGCATTCTTGTACTCGACCGCATGTTTGTTTTAAATGTGCAGGTTGAGCGGATGATGGATGGAGTAGTGTTGAGCAATAGGAATGTTGTCATTGAAATGTTTATACCTTGATAGTACATCGTCATATGTACATATCACATGTTTTCATTGCAAGAACCCCAAATTATGTAATATAGTCCAAAACATAAATGACATATGTATTACGTTTATTGTTAAAAGAGTCTCCTTGTATTTTTATCCTGTTTAGAGTTATAGTCCCTGTTAATCCGTACTTAGGATTTATGGGCTGTGACAATAATGTTGGGTAGCTCCCACTTTATGACATGCTTGAATTCGTATCCTTGTAAGTACCCACAAGGATGATGGAGAATTCGTATCTGTCTTGAGATGGCACGGATTTTGTGCATCGATTATTTGCGATTGTGTCTTTGAAAGGGTGCTCGGCCGGTTATGGTGTATGTGAGAGGAGGCCTCCTCTCCAGCGAGGGAATTATTGTTGGATGAATTATTGTGGTGGATATGGATCATACATACGTGGAAAATGCTTGGCCAAGCGATATTTATTGAAAATGACAGAAAATATTTAGTAAGCACGAATATTTCAAATTAAAACCTCGTGTGTTCTTGTGATGGGGCGAGTAATTTAAACTTGATAAATTATTTTGGCATGAGCCACTGAGTGCATTATTTGTACTCAGCCCTGCATATTTGTTTTTAAATGTGCGATTGAGTGAGTGATGATGATGGAGCAGAGATGTTGAGTAGTCAGAATCTTTTGGTATTTATATGTTTTGAAAGAAAATACCTTGGGTGCATATCGTCATATATGCATTCACATGCTTTCCGATGCATATTCTGAATGTTTTGTATGTTGATGTTGACAGTTGAATCTGTCTGAATTATCGAACCTCCTGTTAAAGGAACTTGTAGCCTTTACATCTGTAAATGACTTTTGCCTTGTAAATAAGGTTTGAATTGCTTTTGCCTTGTAAATAAGGTTTGATTATCGAAGTTTGAAAAATGTTATTTTGAAATCTTTCGATTATTCTTATTAATTGTTTTGTAATCACTGTTCCAAGCTCCAGTTATCTCTAATCTGTCCCTTGGATTAGAGGGGCTGTGACATATGTATTATTAATTAAGTTGGGGGCTTTTTTGTTAAATTTTGGATTAATAATATCCAACGAAACCACCCCATATCCTAAATTACAACATCTATTTCTCTCTCTTCCTTAATTTAAGCCTCTATCTCTCTCCCTCTCTTCAAATCTCATTAACCCATTTTTTCACATGAATATCTTCTCCATTTTAATGTAATCAACCGACCTCTTGATTATGGACTTCAATTTCAGAGGGTTTGAAAATTGTTTCCGTGTTGAAGACTCATTTAAGTGTCAAATTTTTATTATGAAGGTATGATTTGTTGCACAATACAATTTGTATTCAGAATTTTTGTGCATACACATACGATTTTAATTTTTAATCTGCTTCGTAAATGCTTTTATTTAGACCAATAATTGTGTAAGAACTGAAGTGAGGAACATGTCTTTATATAATCTTAATATTTCAAGTGAATTGCATATTTATATGAAATACAGAGCATCTGAAACCTAATAGTTTTTTTATTTGGTAGCATATGTGTAGATATATTATATGGGAAAATAGTGAATTGGATTGTTTTCATAGTTTCAATCTGCTCCCGCCCCCGGATGATTTTCAATAAATAATTCATTTTGCACTGCATGTGCTATTGTAATGGTTTGCTCATTTATTATTGTTGTACCTGTTGTTTAATATAGAGGGAGCGTCTTCCATAAAGCTTCAAATGCATGCGTGCATAAAAATAGACGTTCTGTGCATATAAGATTTAATATTCAACTACAAAAAGATGCATGTAAGACTGCTGAAAAAACTTTTTAAGGTAACACTTGTTGGATTTGTATACTGAAAGCAGTTTGGTTGAGCTTGTATACAATGTTTCTGTTACCACTATTACAATCTCCTATCCGAATTGAATACTTGATTGCATATATCGTGTCCCCTTATCTCATATATAAGTTAGATCATACGGTGTGTGAAGATCACGAAGTCCGTATGATTGGTCAAGCTTAATGAGATATAAAAGTTTCACGGTGAGACAACTTGAGGACGAGTTGTCGGTATAAGCCGCAGATATAGAGAAGTGACTTGACTTAGTTGCTTGTCTATATCTTTGACGCGTCTCGACGTATTGAAAGATCACATTGAGATGTGTTCTTCTATCGACCGTCGTGAAGAACCAAGATCTCGGTGACTTACGATGATCTTAACCTCGATAAGGTATTAGGTGAGTATGAGTTCTTGACCATCACTTTGACTTGTTATGGGTGAGGTTATATGTTCTAACCAGATTCTCCGCATCTTGGGTGGTGGATCTTGTATGTCACGCTAGTTATTTGTATCGAGTCACCGTATCCGTTTAGGATGATGACGTCCCCTTAAGGAGCTCAAAAGGTTTATTGTAATAAACCCTGCAGGTTGAGTTAGCTCAAGTACAATAGTAAGGTTGAGTGGTACTGCTTAAGGAATTAAAGATATTAATTATTTTAAGCAGTCATATTGCTATAAATTATTAATGGACGTTCGATATCTTAAATACGGGATTCGTAATGTCTAAGTGCAAGTCCGACTCAACTTCGGTAATAAAGGGTAAGTCAAGATTTATTCTCTAGTGACATGAATAAATGTTTATAAATTAATTTATGTTCGGGTGAACATAAGATAATTAATTTATTTGAGGCCCATCTTTATTCCTTGCATTTGATCCTCGGGTGGCCCATCCAGGCCCGTTAGCTGGAGGAAAATCGACGCCCATGATGCTCCCATTGGCAAGATTTTATTCTCTTTATCCTACAAGGATATTGTTATATTTATGGTATATGCATAGATCCTTTCCATATAAGATTATGGTAATAATCCTGGGAGTATGGTAATAATCTTTGAGTATGGTAATTTCCATAAAGTATTATGGTAATTTCCATATGGGATTATGGTAATTTCCATATAGGATTATGGTAATTTCCATATGGGATTAAGGTAGTGCATTATAAATATAAGGTATGAGATAAAGTCTCAGTTAATGCTTCATTATTGAACACATTATTTTCGAGAATTCTAAGAGAGAATTGGGAGATATTTTGAGAATTTTGAGGGAGCATTGGGTGATTTTTCAAGCATTCTCCATAGATCGTCCTCACTCGACGTTGGAGATTGGGCAACAGGGATACGATCCGGAAGGTCAAAGCACGAGTCCGTCCGCTCGATCCGTTCGTCTGCTCGACCGACCTCTACTGATCCAAAGGTAAACACGAAAACCCCTACGTGTTGCAATTAATTATATAGACGCATGCTAGGTATATAATCAATGTATGGTGAATTAAATATCCAAGATAGATCCTCGGGCGAGGCTTAACATATGTTTTCCTTCAATTGGTATCGAGCACGGGATCGAATCTTGGCTCTGTTGGATTAATTCACGTTTGATTATTACGCGCGCTAATTAATTGTGGATCTTTCGCTCATCGTGGCTCGTTTTGTTTTTGTTGGGTTTTATTTTTCACCACGAGAAAATCCGTGGTTAGATTAGATTTATTTTCTGTAAATCTTATCTGTAAAAGAAGAACGAAGACGAAAGCACGAAAGACGAGACGATGGGGAAAAACAGTCTCGCGGGTGTCCCTCGGGCGATTTCATGGCGAGCCTCGCGATCGCGAGGCGATCGCGAGGCGCGCTGGCGACGGGCGCGCGCGCGCGAGATCCCCGGCGCCTTGCGGAAAGTTAGCGGTCGCGATTTTCGACCGCAAGGCAACGCGGCAAAGGCGAGCTAGCGGGCGGCGGGCGCGTTCGCGCTGCGAGACACCCGCGCCGCATAGCGTATTCGCGGTCGCGAAGTTTCGCCGGGCGACGACGTCTCGGCGGACATTCGGCGCCGACCGTGGTACACGCACGCGCAGCTCGTCGGGTCGCGGTCGCCTTAGTGACCGCGAGGAAGCCCGCGAGAGCACGCGGGCGCGGGCGGCGAGGTCGGGCGCGACCGGCTTTGCACGCAGCGCCCCCGCGCAGATTGGGCGACCCGCCCGCAAGCTTTTTCCACCCAACCCGCTTTTTCGGTCCAAATTTTATCGAGTGGAAACGAAACATGGAATATGTTCTTATCGTTGAAGAACACATGTTTGTTCTCACTACTCCTAAACCCGATGCCTCATCGACGATCGACTAATGAGCGAGAGTCAGCGGACTTTGGAATAAGTCAAACAATATGGCTAAATGCTATATGATGACTACTATGTCCAAAGGCTTGCTTGCAACATCGATCGATGGTAGACGCGATCGATATTTGGTCAAGTCTCGAGAGTAAGTTTGGGCGATCGGATCGACGATCCGCTTCCACACAATGAGAGAAATCTTGGCGTGTAAGACGGAAGAAGGAAGTTCGGTCCATGAACATGTCTCCCATGACTCATCTCATGGATAGTCTTGATCGGTTGGGAGGAGGTATTGACGGCGAAGCCAAGGTCGATATCATCCTCAATACACCGCCCAAGTCTTTTGAGAACGCGTGAATGCGATCATGAGCAAGACCGAGTTTACACTTAGTCGGTTGCTTAATGATCTCGTTGTTGCGGAAGGAGTTATGGGAAAAGGAGCACATGCTCTTGCTAGCACATCTAAGGGCCCAAAATTTTCGTTGCAAAATGGAAAAGAAAAGGGTACCAAAGGTGGAAGAAGCAAGGCAAATAGTGGGAGTAATGGGAACAAGAACGTGGTTGCACCGGAGGTTTGAAGAAGCAAAGGAGAAGGGCAAGTGCTTGAGTGCGGTAAGATCGGGCATTGGAAGGCCAAGTGCCCTATGCTCAAGGCTCAAGGTACGCCGTTTGCTTTAGTAATGAAACATGTTTAGCGACTTGTTCTACCCATTCTTGGGTAGTAGATACTGGCGAATCGATCATGTTTGTTACACCTGCGTGGGTTCCCGCGGACAAGGGAGTCGTTTGATGGCGAGATAACGATCTCCATGGGCAACGTGGCGAAAGTCGAGGCCGTTGCAGTTGGAGATGTTACTTTATGTTTTGAGAAAACAGTTTTAGTTTTAAAAGACGTTTTATATGTGCCGGATTTTCGTGGAACCTTGTTCTGTTTCAAATTATTTACTCATGGATATTCGTTATTTTTGATAGTGGTGTTTCTATCATAAGAAATGACGGTTATCCGTGTTGGCACGTTATATAATTCGCTTTATACTATTTCGCCAAACATAATACCTATAACTATGTTGCATCTTCATCAAACCCTAAAAGAGAAAGTTTTCTTAGAAGATGACACTACTTTTCTCTCGGCATCTTAGATTAGGTCACATCAATCTAAATAGGATCCAAAGACCGGCTAAGAATGGAGCGTTGGGTAATCTCACGATTACTCGCTCCGATCTGCGAATCTCGTATGAAGGTAAGATGTCGACCGCACCTTCAAAGCGAAGGGTTATAGAGCCAAAGAAATGTTCGAGTTAGTCCATTTCGACTGTGTGGACCGATGTCCACACAAGCTCGTGGAGGGAATGCAGTATTTTGTCACTTTCATTGACGATTACTCAAGTACGGATACGATATACCGCTCACCGCAAGTCTCGAATGCTTTGAGAAATTCAAAGAGTTTAAGGCGGAAGTGGAGACGAAGCTAGGTAAAGTATCAAGCCACCTGCGTTCGATCGCGGTGGAAAATACCTCGAGAACGAGTTTATGGACTATCTAGTGAAGTGTGGGATTACCTCCCAACAAGACTTCACCGGGCACACCACATGACAAAATGGTGTGTCGGAGCGAAGAAATAGGACTCTTTTAGAAATGGTTAGATCAATGATGAGCTATGCAACATTGCCTATTTCGCTCGGGGTATGCCTTAGAGACGGCGGCATACTTGCTAAATCTAGTACCGCCCAAGTCATCGAAAAGACCTCTTTCGAGTTGTGGTTTGGGCGAAAGCTAGTTTAAGCCACATAAGGATATGGGCGATCAAACACACGTGTCTTTGAACAAGAAAGGCCGACAAGTTGGAGGCTAGATCGACGCAAGGCGTTTATTGGCTATCCTAGAGGAACGAAGGTGGTTTATTCTATAGTCCTAAGGATCGGAAGGTCATTATTAGCACTAATGCCCGATTCTTAGAAGAGGATTATATGAAAATCATAAGTCCAAAGTTGAAATCATTCTTCAAGAATTAGAAGATGATCGTATTCCACCACCGATTAGGCTAAAGGTGCGAGATGTCGAGTCTAGTGGGAGGATCGACACCGGATACTTCAAGAAATTGAAGTGGGTCGAGTTCCACTAGAGATACCGACCGCATAAGTGGTACCTACCAAAGAAGTTGTGCAAAATAGAGAACCACAAGTTTCGCACCCACCGTTGCCATTGTGCTGTAGAACCTCGTCGTAGTGGGAGGGTTGTTCGTCAACCCGAGCGATTTATGTTCGTGGGTGAATCTTGGATTTAGTCCCGAGAAACGAACAGCAATAATCGACCCATGGACATACTGAGGAGGCGATACAAGATATTGATGCAAGATCATGGCACACCGCTATGGACTTAGAAATGGAGTCCATAACGGCTATGGATGTATATGAAAGACACTCTACCGGATGGCAAGGAAGCCATAGGTAGTAAGTGGATATACAAGAGGAGAGAGATTCCGATGGAGAGGTTTCGCTTTCAAAGCCGGTGCTTGTGGCGAAAGGGTACACTCAGATTGAGGGCATCGATTTCGATGAGACCTTTTCACCGTAGCAATGCTCAAGTCCATCGTAATTCTTCTAGCCATAGCAGCCCACTGAACCCAGAGGTTTGGCAAATGGATGTTAAAACCGCTTTTCTAAGCGGTTACCTTGAGGAAGGTAGAGACATCTATATCAAACAACACGAAGGTTATGTGGTAAAGGGTGAAGAGCATCTAGTATGGAAGCTTAAGAAGTCCATTTATGGACTTAGCGTGCCTCCCGATCATGGAACTTACGCTTTGACGAGGTAGTAAAGTCCCATGGATTTCCCAGTTGCCTAGCGAGAGTTGTGTGTATCGGTTAGATGTCAACGGTGATGTGGTATTTCTTGCACTTTATGTAGATGACATTCTTCTAGTTGGCAACAACGTGAAGTGTTATCGACGTAAAGAGTTGGTTATCCGATCGTTTCAAATGAAAGACCTAGGAGATCGCAACGTACATTCTTGGGATCAAGGTTTACCGAGATCGCAAGAAGAAAATGTTGAGCTTATCTCGTGCGTCTTACATTGATCTTGTGATTACTCGTTTTAGTATGCAGACCTCCAAGAAAGGATTGCTACCTTTCAGACATGGCGTTCCTTTATCTATGTCACGACCCCATTTCGGACCAACCCGGACTGGAGGGCGACTAGTACTAGGAGTAGTATTTAGGGGTTACATGGATAAAATAGAGATGCATAAAAATAAACTAACATGCTTGAACAGAATATGAAATGATGTTATATTGTTTTTGAAAAGGTTTAGGCCATCGGACCCCAAAACTTGGCCTGATCCGATGGGCCTCAATAGTTTATAAACATAAAGCGTAAATAAGGGAGTTCAGAGTATAGCAGCGGAAAGTGTGTGAATACATATATGACGATATGCATTCAAGGTATAAACCACAAATTCAAGTAAATCGGTCGAGGACTTTGGACTCCTCAACACATTCCCATCATCACTATCGAGCTCAACCGCACATTTAAAACAAACATGCGGGGCTAAGTACAAGAAATTGCACTTAGTGGACTCATGCCGAAAACATTTGATAGAATTTGGATTACGCTGCCAATATCGGGTAAGTCACAAGGGTTTTAGTTAAAAATGCCTTGTGCTTACCAAATCATTTTCAGTTCGTAAACATAGCTCGACCGAGCATTTTCTTGGTGTGTATGGTCCGTATCTCATAGTCACAATACATAATAATAAATAAATAAACTCATTTGGTATGACAGTAAAGTCACGTTTTAGTGGGGTAAGAGAAGGCCCACATTTTAAAGATAAGAAGCCCACATTCATGAGGTAAGAAAAGGAGCCCACCTGGACTATGGTTCGTTGTGAAAGTCCCAGTTCGTTCGATTCGTCAAAATCTCGTCATTGCGTTTGCGCCCACACCTTACTAAAAAGCGAGGTTTTAGTACGTCGCTCAAGTCTTCGAGACTTTCGAAAACTAAGATAAACTTCGATATTTCATATCGATGTAGGTGAATTCCTCGGTGGATTCAATACGTCTAATATCGTGTCACGATTGACTTTTCTCGTTCATCGAGATACGTTCAACGATATAAGCACGTCTTTCGATATATGGATTTCATTTGTGAAATCTTTTCTTACTAATGAGGTATCATACTCAATTAGTATATCTTACGCGTACTGACGTATTTATAAACGTATAATCGTACGTTTGACTTGAAAAGTCAACGAAGTCAACACTGGTCAACAAAGTCAACGATTTTGACTTTTAAAAAGTAATTTCTTACAATTTTGTTTAATAAATCGAATTTGATCGATTTGAAAACGTAAAGTCCTATTTCTCGATTTAACTTGTAAATCAAGGACTTATAAATATTTTCGCATTTTTAATAACCCTTTTTATAATTAAAAAGCGTATTTTGGTATTTAAAACGTTATAAAATGAACGTTTGTCTCAAACATAGCAATCTATGTTTATAAAATTTTGTGAAATTTAAAAACTGTCCAGAATATTAATAGACATATATTTTATTAATAAACTGAATTAAAAAGGATTTTAAAACCCTTTTAAATTATCGAAATTTTCGATAATTAGATTAAAAATACTAAATGACCTTTGAAAAATTTTCTAAATTAATATAGTGCATTATTATACACTATGGTCCAGAATATGAATTTATCAAATTCATATGATATTATTTGCTATTTATTTATATATATACATATATATATATTTACGGTAATTCCAATAAATAGGGAATAATTATCCAAAAATTCCCAAAATCGATATATACTCAATATAATATCCCAACATCAGTATATAGCATTAATATAACCCATAGTTCATCATAACCATTTATTTCACAATATATAACAATATTCACGGTAATAACTTGATAATTACCAAATAATTAGCAAATAATTTCTAAAAATTCTAAATAAATTCCAACATCATTAAACATTATATTATAACATTGTAACATCATAATATCAACCAAACCAATTGAAATCATCACCATATGGAGCATACATGCTCTCGGCCTTTTTGATTTAATTTTGGTTTTTGGTTTTCAAAAATTCCAACAATTATATACTATGTTTATACACTATAGTATAGTAATATAACATCATTTAATCATCAAGAACCAATTAAATCATCACCATATAAGCTTGTAAGCTTTCGGTTTTTTTGATTTAAATAGGTAAATGATTTCCAAAATTTCTAATTAATTCACACAATGCATAAATAATATACTAAAGCATTAAAACACCATTACATGTTCAAAAATAAAATCATACACCAACATATACATATAGTATGCTCTCGGCCTTTTTATAATAAATAGCAATTGATTTTCAAAAATTCTAATTAAAACATATAACATATAAACAAGGTTCTAAAGCCATAATATGCTATTACATGCTTGAAATAAAAATTATACACCAAGGTATTTATTTAAATAGCTCACGGTTTATTTTGGAAAATAGGTTTAGGGTTTTCTAAAAATTCCAATTAATATACCATGGTCTTAAATCATAACATAGAGCAATAATACATCATAAAAATGATTAAAAAGCATTCGGCCATCACCTATGCATTTTTATCATTTTCAAAAATTATTTTAAACAAGGTCTATGGTTCGAAAATTTCATAAACATGCTAGATCCATTCAAAAATTAAATAAGCAACAACATATGATTATCCAAGCATATATCTTCATATATTTGAAAATAAATCATCAAGAACCATATATCTCATGCTCAAGAACATTTAAAACATATATATACATATATATAACATTCGAACATACATATATATATATAAGAGCATGTTCGATTTTTCTTGTACAAAAGAGGTAAAAATCGGTACTAAGGTCTTATTTACCTTAGGATGATATAGGATTCACAAGAGTATTGTAGGTATCAAGGTTTGGGAGGAGAAATGGAGAAGAATGGAAGAAGAAAATTTTTGAAATGGAGGGGAGAAGCTCTCGGTTTTCTTGCAGGTTTTTGAGAGGAAAATGGAGAAGAAATGTGTGTTGTAGTGGAGAGGGAAGAGTGTATAATGAGAAGTGGAGTGTTGAAGGGGAAGAGTCCCCCCTATTAACCCATCTCTCTCTCTCTCGGTCACACTCACACACACTTCACCAATGGGAATGGTTGCAGCATTTTAGGAGTGCTTAGTGATGATTAGGCTAGTGTTAAAAAGGTGTTCATGCATTGGGTAGAAAAAGGGTGCATCATTGCTTGTGTAAAGAGGGTGGCCGGCGGTTTTTAGGGTGTGTAGGGGTGGTTTAATTTTTGTTACACATTAATACTATGTATTAATCATAGTATAGGTCATAGATATATAATACATGTCATGGAAATAATTAAATCACACATAGTGAAATTTTCGAAATTACCGATAACAATTATTGAAAAATAGGATTAAAATACAAATCACACCTATTATTGATACTCATGCCATTTTCGATCCAAATATACATATATACATCATAATATATGATTTAGATATTGAATAATAGCATAGGATAAAATTATAGCATTAATTCATGCATATGAAACCCTAATTCCAAGAATTATGTTTCGAAAATTATAAATAGAAGCTATCGAGTTTTAATGTTCCAAAAACTGATTTCATAGCTTAATAATACCCATATATATCATATTATAAATTTTAGATACCATAGGATAATTTAATGGTATCATTTCATGTGAAAAACCAAAGTTTATAAACTTAGGGTTTTCGAAAATTCAACACCAAAAATATCGAATTTAATAACTGAAAATTCGATTTTAATAAATATTAATACTGAAATTATATAAAATAATAATAGGAAAATAATTATTATAATTTCACGAGCATTAAACTCATTTTACAAAACGTCTCAGACGCCGACGCTCAAAACGCCTCAAAGCGTTCAAAATCGACTCATCTCAAAATGGTCGCAGAAGTTCGTACTTACTAAATAAATATATTCCTTTAATAAAGGAATTAAGATGGAAATTAATTCTAAGCTTCACCGCCGTAAAATTTCATGAAAAGTCGACGTTCGATGCGCGTTTGACGTTAAAATATATTGACGAATCATTTCGTAATATTTCAATCCTTTAATTCACAATCCTTAGTGAATTATGAAAGGAATTCGTTATAACGATATCGTATCGAAATCACAAGGTTCGATGTCGTAAAAGATAATATACGCAAAACCCAATTACGGGTTTAGAAAATCGTAATCGTATATTCGTTTCTCGGAATATTACAATCTAAGACGCGATCACCTATGACCGCAAAGGAGATCGAGGAAATGAGACATGTTCCTTACGCTCGCCGTAGGAAGTCTCATGTACGCAATCTTATGCACGAGGCCCGATATCGCTATGCGGTGGCATAGTAGCTAGATATCGCCTAACCTCGGACAAGCTCATTGGATGCGATAAAGCATATACTCAAGTACACGAAAAGACTCGAGATTATAGGCTAGTTTACCATGCAGATAGTCTAATGCCTTTGGGTTATCTGACTCGGATTTCCAAGTCGACCGTGATGAGAAAAAGTCGACCTCGGCCATGTGTTTACCTTGGGAGGTGGAGCCGTATCTGGCGGAGTGCAAAGCGGCGATGCATTGCGGACTCTACCATGGAAGCCGAATATGTAGCCGCCTGAGGCTTCTAAGGAGGCTACATGGTTCAAGAACTACCTCATGGATCTAGGTGTGGTACACGGTTTGCCCAAGAGTATCATAGTTTCTCGTGATAACTCGGTGCGATGCAAACTCGAAGGAACCACGGACCCACAAGGCGACCAAACACATAGAGAGAAAGTACCATGTCATACGAGAAATCGTTAGGCGAGGTGACGTGCTGATTGAAAAGATTGATACGACGGAAAATCTAGCGGATCCATTCACGAAGAGCACGCCGCAAAAAGTCTACGATGGACACGTTAGAGGACTTGGATTAAGCTTGATGGCACCCACTTAGAAAGGAAACTTTTGTATAAGTGGGAGAAGCAAAGTGATGGTTGTTTGTAATAGCTAGTAGAGACACATTGTATACTAAAAGTTTGCTTTAGTATAAGTGGGAGATTGTTGGATTTGTATCTCAAAGCGGTTTGGTTGAGCTTGTATACAATGTTTCTGTTACCACTATTACAATCTCCTATCTGAATTGAATACTTGATTGCATATATCCGTGTCCCCTTATCTCATATATAAGTTAGATTATACGGTGTGTAGAAGATCACGAAGTCCGTATGATTGGTCAAGCTTAATGAGATGTAAAAGTTTCACACCGAGACAACTTGAGGACGAGTTGTCGGTATAGCTGCAGATAGATAAGAAGTGACTTGACTTAGTTGCTTGTCTATCTTTGATGCGTCTCGACGTATTGAAGGATCACGATGAGATGTGTTCTTCTATATCGACCGTCGTGAAGAACCAAGATCTCGGTGACTTACGATGATCTTAACCTCGATAAGGTATTAGGTGAGTATGAGTTCTTGACCATCACTTTGATTTGTTATGGGTGAGGTTATATGTTCTAACCCAAGATTCTCGCATCTTGGGTGGTGGCGGTCTTGTATGTCACGCTAGTTATCTGTATCGAGTCACCGTATCCGTTTAGGATGATGACGTCCCCTTAAGGAGCTCAAAAGGCTTATTGTACTAAACCCTGCAGGTTGAGTTAACTCAAGTACAATAATAAGGTTGAGTGGTACCGCTTAAGGAATTAAAGATATTAATTATTTTAAGCGAATGATTGCTATAAATTATTAATGGACGTTCGATATCTTAAATACGGGATTCGTAATGTCTAAGTGCAAGCCCGACTCAACTTGGTAATAAAGGGGTAAGTCAAGATTTATTCTCTAGTGGCATGAATAAATGTTTATAAATTAATTTATGTTCGGGTGAACATAAGATAATTAATTTATTTGAGGCCCATCTTTATTCCTTGCATTTGATCTCGGCTGGCCCATTCAGGCCCGTTAGCTGGAGGAAAATCGGCGCCCCATGATGCTCTCATTGGCAAGATTTTATTCTCTTTATCCTACAAGGATATTGTTATATTTATGGTATATGCATAGATCCTTTCCATATAAGATTATGGTAATAATCCTGGGAGTATGATAATAATCTTTGAGTATGGTAATTTCCATAAAGTATTATGGTAATTTCCATATGGGATTATGGTAATTTCCATATAGGATTATGGTAATTTCCATATGGGATTAAGGTAGTGCATTATAAATACAAGGTATGAGATAAAGTCTAGGTTAATGCTTCATTATTGAACACATTATTTTCGAGAATTCTAAGAGAGAATTGGGAGATATTTTCGAGAATTTTGAGGGAGCATTGGGTGATTTTCCGAAGCATTCTCCATAGATCGTCCTCACTCGACGTTGGAGATTGGGCAACCGGGATACAGTCCAGAAGGTCAAAGCACGAGTCCGTTCCGTTCGATCCGTTCGTCCTGTTCGACCGACCTCTACAGATCCAAAGGTAAACACGAGAAAACCCCTACGTGTTGCAATTAATTATATAGACGCATGCTAGGTATATAATCAATGTATGGTGAATTAAATATCCAAGATAGATCCTCGGGGCGAGGGCTTAACATATGTTTTCCCTTCAACACTTGTACCTATTGGGTCTTTCTTATAACAATTAGTATGTATAATTTATTATGTACATAATTCGTTATTTTATGTGCATTGCAGCAAAGTATCTTGTGTATTGATTAAAAGACCATTTTCATTTGGTAATACATTTAATATGTTGGTCGTTTTTGATATTGTGCATGACTATGACATAGTTTGTTCATGACTATAGAATTGTTTGTTCATGACTAATTGTACAAATGTAGCTGACATAATGCACAAATAAATTAATTTTTATGGATATTTATTTCTGCGAAACATCATTTAATTATGCACAACTTGTTAATATTTGTGCAAATGATTGTAATGGTAGTGCATAACCTGAAATTGAGTAATTATGGTGTTATGTGTTTTCTGAAATTGGCTGAACCTGGCTTTTCTTATGCATATTTCGCAAGTAGTTTTGCATAAAAATATAACGGTATTATAAGACAAGTGATTATGTATAACTATCGTTTAATTCTTAATCCTCTAATAATGAATTGATATTATATTTTGAGAGATATTTTGAATTGACATATTTTGAATTGACATATTATCCTTTATGCACATTTTGATGATAGTTGTGCATATAATTGTAATTTGTGTGTTATCTGGAATTGTCCATAAGTTTGTAATTTAATGTGTTGAATATAATTTCTTGTGCAGATGACGCTATCGTGAGTTGTGTGCAAACAGTGAAAATATTGTGGGAGAAGAATCAAAATTGAATCCAAGCAAACTGAAAATGTTTGTTACGTGTATTAGGAAAAGAAAATAAGATTGAATTTGATCATACTTTGATAATTCATAATGGGAACATGTTGTACTTTGAAATATGTAAGTCTCTCCCGTAACATGATACCATTCATGGATGTTGGCAATCTCAATTAATATAACCAAAATTTTGTATGGATTTATAATGTGGGTTTTGATATATATTTTCGTTTATTAACCTATTTTCTTCTCATAATTTGTATATAATTATTGTTGTGGTACAAGTTATTTCATGTGATTATGCAATTGTTTCTAACGATTATGCGGACGAAAAATGTGTGTGATGTTGTAACGAGTTTGTTTGACAAAAGCTATATGATATGCATAACAATATTTGTTTTGTTTGCACAAGAACTCATTATTTCATAATGATAATTAACTATGCCTAAGAATTTGTAATTCTTAGATTGATAAAATTGATACATATTATTTGTAATACTAGTAGTAATTCGTGGATTATTATTTTCATTTTTCTAAAATGAGACCAATATTTTTTTTTGCACATCTGATAAATTTGGTAACAATATGCATAATAATATTTTTGTTTGCATAAGAAATGTGTCTTGATCTGAGGAATTCATTTGAATATATTTTAAGATATGTATAACAATATATTTTGGATGCATAAGAATTCATTATTCGTGCATAAATGATAATTAATTTACGCATAACAATGTACTTCGTACCCACTACACAAACTAAAAAGAATAAGAAATAAAAAAATATGTATAATTTCTATAATAAGTTAAAATTAATTAAGAATGTAATTATAATTGTGATAAATAAAAAAATTACCTATGAAAATAAACTCAATTCTTTAACCATCGAAGAAAAGAATTAAACAAATGATACAAAAAGATTAGCTACTATAATTAAGCATGCATGATCCCTAAATTATAGGACCATCAGTTACATTAAAAATAAAAATGACTTTATTATCCTCAATGATGGGCTATGAAAATTACCTATTCAGTTTTATAGGACCATCAGTTACATTAAAAAAATTACCTATGAAAATAAACTCAATTCCGTAAACAATATGCTATCATTTGGAATGTAAATATGGACCACATGATGGGCTAAAATCAATGCATAGGATTAGTTCTCATTTCTCAAAATATTTAGAGTTCTCACTGATCCATCATATATATATATATATATATATATATATATAGGGTTGGATCAGTGAAAACTCATCTTTTTTGAGAACTTGAGAATTATGCACAGACGTATAAAGTTGATGAATAAA
Organism: Salvia rosmarinus; assembly: GCA_036937905.1. Taxonomy (NCBI): domain Eukaryota; kingdom Viridiplantae; phylum Streptophyta; class Magnoliopsida; order Lamiales; family Lamiaceae; genus Salvia; species Salvia rosmarinus. The sequence continues at coordinate 45,201,097 of CM072817.1, forward strand.
ATCTATAAAGTTGTGCACAACGAAAATATTCTAAAATTGTTGCACATCAAAATAATTTTAGAAAGCTTTCGTTATGTACAACTTTATACCATTTTGTGCATCATCTTCAACGTCTTATGCATGGTTCGCAAGTTCGCAAAAAAGATGTGGTTCTCATTTGATCAACTTCATATATATATATATATATATATGTGTGTGTGTGTGTGTGTGGACAACCTAGATAAGCGACACGTGGCGGGATGTTTATTTATTTTCTTATTTTAATTTTCTTTTAAGGGTAAGATAGCAATTATTTCTTCTTCTTCTTCTTCTTCTTCTTCTTCTTCTTCTTCTTCTTCTTCTTCTTCTTCTTCTTCTTCTTCTCTACTGCAAATTATTGTTGTTCATCGGAGAATAAAGAGAAGTAGGTGACGACGACGACGTGGTGGAGGCGGTCGCGACGACAGCAATGGCGCGGTGGAGATCGTCGCAGTTGTGGCGTTCATGACGGTAGTGGTTGGACAGTGACTGTAGCTGGAGCTGCCTGAAATTTAAGAAAAAAGAAGATGATTTTTAGAGAAGGTTGAAGGATCGAGATTGAGGATGACTATGGTGGTATTTAAGGCGAAGTTTGCCAAAAATCGAAGAAAGAGGCTGTGGTTTATGGTGGAGTTCGTCGGAAATCGGAGAATGAGATAAATTGAAGAAGGAGACGGCGAGATAAAGCTCCCAGCACAGAATATGCATACTAATGCATATAAACCTATATAACAATACACATAAACCTGCATATGTATAATACTACATAAACATGAATATTACAAAACACAAACATGTATACTATTAAACAACAACATGCATAATACGAAACACAAACATGCATGCTTTAAAATATAAACTCGTAAGTTTTTAATTCTCAATATCTCTCTTTCTCTCTTCTCCAATATGCACAAATAATTTTCTTGTTGATCATTTTTTTTCCTTTCGAATTATAAAGTTAGAAGTAATCGATCTAAATGGGAGAATAGATTTTGGATAAATCAATCTAATATGTATTCTTATGTTCAACATTATGCAATTATGCATTCATGCGTATGCAGTTTTTGGTTTTCAAACATGCATAGTTTATTTTTCTATATTACATAACAAAAAAAATTATGCAACTTTGTATTCAACTGCATGAAGTTTTATGCATAACAATATGCAGTTTTATGTTTAATTACATGAATGATTTGATTTTCTGTATTACATAACAAACCAAATTACTAATCTACCCTCATCGTAGTGAAATCGTGAAAAGAATTGAAAAATCTCCACCATAGGATCTATGAGATGAGTGGATGAGATTGAGTACTACATACCACCTCGGGTTCGGGTACTATTTGATCCATTTTTATATATATATATATATATATATATATATATATATATATATATATATATGGGGTTGGATCGGTGAGAACTCATCTTTTTGAGAACTTGAGAACCATGCATAAGACGTTGAAGATAATGCACAAAACAGTATAAAGTTGTGCATAACGAAAACTTTCTAAAATTGTTGTACAACAAAATAATTTTAGAAAGTTTTCGTTATGCACAACTTTATACCGCTTTGTGCATCATCTTCAACATCTTATCATGGTTCAGAGTTCATAAAGATGTGGTTCTCATTGATCCATTCTCTATATATATATATATATATATATATATATATATAGGTTGGATCCGATGAGAACTCATCTTGTTTGAGAACTTAAGAACTATGCACAAACGTATAAAATTGATGAATAAAACCTATAAAGTTGTGCATAACGAAAACATTCTAAAATTGTTATCCAACAAAATAATTTTAGAAAGTTTTCGTTATGCCCAACTTTATACCGTCTTGTGCATCATCTTCAACGTCTTATGCATGGTTCGCAGAGTTCGCAAAAAAGATGTGGTTCTCATTTGATCCATTTCATATATATATATATATATATAGGGGTTGAATCCAGTGAGAACTCATCTTTTTTGAGAACTTGAGAACCATGCATATGACGTTGAAGATAATGCACAAAGCAAGATAAAGTTGTGCGTAATCTAAAACTTTCTAAAATTGTTGCACAACAAAATAATTTTAGAAAGTTTTCGTTATGCACAACTTTATACCGCTTTGTGCATCATCTTCAATGTTTTATGCATGGTTCAGAGTTCGCAAAAGATGTGGTTTCATTTGATCTCCTATATATATATATATATATATATATATATATATGGGGTTGGATCCAAGAAGAACTCATCTTTTTGAGAACTTGAGAACTATGCACAGATGTATAAAATTGATGAATAAAATCTATAATGTTGTGCACAACGAAAACATTCTAAAATTGTTGCACAACAAAATAATTTTAGAAAATATTTGTTATGCTCAACTTTATACCATTTTATGTATAATCTTTAACGAACTCCATATATATATATATATATATATATATATATATATATATATATATATATTCTCACAACTTATTTGAAAAATAAGAATTCAAAGGAAAGAGAAAGGACAAAACCCCGCGCACATCGAAGCAAAACCCCCAATCCCCATTGCTCACAATCATTGTGCTCATTCAGCATGCAAATTGAACTACCGATTGCTGAGTGGTCTTTGGACTTAGAAATGTTGACACCTTCTTAATATAAGTATACAAGCCTATATAATTGGCATTATTAAATGGTAAATCTTTCAATATTCTTAGAATTGCTTCTTCTCGATTATTAATGGCTCGTTAGTGTTGGAGTTTCATGCTTAGATGAGTCTTTTGTGGCCTCAGAAGTTTTAAAATTTTGTCATATGTTAGTTAGTATCTCCCTTATTTAATTATCTTTCTTCTTTGTGGAATTTGGTGGTTCTTAATTTATGACGTATTATGTATCACATATTTCTAATTTACCAATATGTTTGTAAGTAATAATATATATTTTGTAGGAGTTATATTTATTCATTCAAAAGCATGGATGTAAATGAAAATGATAAATTAAAATCTATAATGACAAATGCAAATGATCTTGAGGTGACAAAAGTATTATTAGAAAATGCTCTTAAGGAGGCAAAAAATCTTTGGAAAAAGTTGAGTCCTTCGCTTTGCAAATTAGTAATGCGATAGCATCGTTGGGTTTGTCGATGTTCATCGGTCTTCTAAACATTCCATTCGGCATAGTGCAATTAACGTTAAAGAAAAAATTATCTTGAGTGATCAAGATGTGCAAGACGAGATCTTTAAGATTTTTTTACCTAAATTGTTTGAACAAAATAGATGATGAAGAACTCATTTCTTATTGTATTAATATTATAAAATTTATATTAGAATGTTACAAATATTTTAGTTTTATTATTAGATTATTTTGAATATTGCATTGATTTTTGTTAATGTTTTTTTGTTGAATATTGTATAAAATGTAGTCTATAACAAGACATAATTTTTTTTAAAAACTGAAATTCCGACGGATTACCAACGTAAAATTCCGTCGGTAATTCCACTGGCCATTTTAACGACGCGGATGATGTATACACCATCGGGAAGGCCGTCCGTGATTGCTGACGGACTAGAAATCTATCGGTAAATTTTACGATTTAATAACGAATCTTTTCGTTGATGTTTGGCTGAATTTTTGTAGTGTACATGCCAATTTGCAAAAATTTATAAAGCGTGATACTATTGAAAAAAGTCTAAACATTGTGACGTTTATGCATTTTTTTTGTTCTTTTGGTTAGATGATAGATTTGTTAAATACCAAAATTGTCAATTATTAGATTGTAATATTTTGTAAGTCAAATAGTTATTTTTTTAAAAAGCACGTTAAAATTTGAGATATGATATTTAAGTAATCATTTCTAAATACTACAGATATAAAGCAATATCTCATTTGGTCTTTGTGATACCTATGTGTACTATTGTTTTATTCATCTTGATTTTCCATACACACATTCGACATGTCACGTTACATTTTAGACCTTAAAAATGAGGTCATGATAGATTTTTAATTTTTTAAATGATAGTGTGAGTATTATTAGCTTAATTACTAAATGATAGAATTTAGGATCTTGAATTACTATTGAAGTAAAATGTGTAATGTTATCATGTTACTTGCAATTTTAATAATATTTACAAGCAATATGCAGCATAATTGAAAGAACATGGATGATACTTTTCCGGTAGGCTACAAATAAATTGCGAGAACCTTACTGTCAAACAACTATGTTGAATACTTCTAATGTTTACAAGACACACAAATCCATTATGATCTATCAACGAATTGCACCACCGCTCATGATAAATCTACCTAATCTATGAACTGTAAACTGAATGTTACAACACAAAAATATAGTCGACAACCTATTGAGATTAATAGAATAAAATAACTTGATACATATTATAAGACGCCTAGTATCTACAATCCTTGCCCATGCTCCCCTAACAATCCCATGGTAAAGCCTTACGGATATGTGGCCTAAAACTTCCTCAAGTTAAGTAGGACTGAAGATGTTGTTTCTTCAACTGCAATAGGAAAATAACAAAATGATCAAAACACCTGTATATTTATGTGAAAACTTACCCTCAAATCCATGCATGTGAATGAGGCATCTTATTGCTTTACAGTTAACATCTTGTGGTTAGTTTAATCCACTTTCCACACGAATAACATTCATACAACCAACGCAAACCTCTGTCGAAAATGGCAATGGGATCAACCTAGAGATGTTGGTAGAGATAATCCTTCCTGAAAATTAGGGATTGACTACCCACTCTTTAGCTCCATTATTTCACTATGAAGGAATGACCAGTTCTATGCTTCCCGATGATCTATCTTGAATGTTTAATTCATTATACATTGATTATATTCCTAACATGCTCTATATAATTAATTGCATCACAATACCTAAAAATTTTAACAGAGATGCTCAATTGCAGACTCCAAATTTGATCTCTTGGACTGTATCCGATTACCTGATCTTCAATATTGAATGGACAGTATGTTATGAAGAACACTAAAATTTATCTCCTCTATGTGTTATTTTTTAAAATCAATAGTAAAGAATATTACTAATTTTCTCCTCTTTGGAATTGATAATGCTTTCTTAATTAAGATCTAATTATGATCTGTGCATATCTAATAAATAAGTATCTCTTCGTATCGAATAATTATCTAGAGATTAGGAGATATATTAAATAAATAATACAATTAATAGAGTTTAGTCCAAGTGGAACACTCTATAGGGGGATGAAAATTTCATGGCTAAAAGGCTTTAATGGGCCAGCTCAGAGATCAAATACAAAGAATAAAGATAAGCCACAAATGAATTAATTTTTCATATTTAGCCCAACCCATAACATAAATTCATTCCACTAAAGAATAAATGCAGACTTACCCATTTGTTACTGAAGTTGAGTCGGACTTATATTTAAACTTATGGATACCTGTATTTAAGAATCAAGCATCCATTGATTATTTATAGTACTCTAGCTGCTTAATTAATTCTATAAGTAGTATCACTCAATCTCATTATCGTACTTGAGCTAACTCAACCTGCAGGATTCAGTACGATAAACCTTTTGAATTCTTATAGGGGATGTCGTCATCCTAAATGAATACGGTTACTCGATACAGATAACCAACATGACATCCAAGCACTGCCACAACCCAAAATGCAGAGCATATTGAGTTATCTAATGTAATCCTCACATTTAACAAGTCAAAGTGATGGTCAACACCTCATACTTATCTGAAATCTTATCAAGCTTTAGATCAACATTATATCACTAAGTCCTAGATTTTTCACGACAGTTAGATTGAAGAACATGTTTCATTGTGGTTCATCAATACGTTAAGATATACCAATGTAGACAAAGCTATTTCTTATTTATGTTGTAATTTACCAACAACTCCTCCTCAAATTGTCTCAACTGTGAAATAAATGGACAATATACACAATCATAAAAAATCAGATAAAAAATCAAATTAGTGGTAGCATGAAAGATTGTATATAAGATCAACCAAAAACTACTTTTGGTATACAAATCCAACACACTAATATCTCAATTATTAAACCATCGATCCAAATGTGGTAATCAGATTTTAGAGTGCAAAAAATATATAAAATCAAAAAGGAAAAAAAAAGATTATAATATAAACAATTACTTACGGAGAATCGAATTTCACTTCATGAAAAACTCCATAAATATTAGCTGTATACAACATGTTGACTCTAACAACAAATTACTGACATTCCTTGTTGAATATCTAAGATTTAAGTTAGAAATTAATATTCACCCGTCAAAAAACTACTACATCTAAAATTATTAAGAAGAAGAATAACAATGTAAATAGGGTGATTTGTCTAACGTATAGATAATATTTAGTGGGGTAGGACTAGTAGATAAGATTAGTAGGGTCTTGATGTTTTGGATAAAATTATTGGATTATCAGCAACCCCACTTTTACTTTTCTAAGTTTTCACCATTTTGGTCGCATTAATGATATTCAATGCCAATGTGAATCTGTTCGGCCCAAATTTGAAATTATTTAATCTTTTTCTTCTCCTTGTAAATTTAATCTATTCATTTTTTTTTACAAGTATAAATTATCAAGTGATGACACATCCCTAAATGGAAACGTGTCAATTGATGGATCACGTTGGGTACGATCTGGTATATGGGGGGGGGAGGGAATACACCAGTAAGAAAAATTTAAAGTTATTTCTTTCTTCAAGATTGACTGGCTATGGGTAGTAACTGTTGGTTAACTGCAGTCCAGTACTAATGGCAGTACTGCTGATCAGTTCAGATAAAGGGAGTCTTGTAATACCCCGAAACTTTTTCTTAAAGTAAAATGATATGTGTTTTGAAAAATAAATTATTTTCAAATGATTTATGAACTAATGAAAATTGAGTTTCAAAGTTTTTTACAGGTTGTTCGGCTGAGAGCGAGGATGCACCCTAGCAATTGTAAAGTTTAATAAATGAGTTTTAAAATTATAGTAAATTATGATTATGATTTTAGAATGAAATTTTAAATTTTTAGAATGCATGAAAATATTTATTTGATAAAATAAAATAAGTGTAATAATTAAGTAAAGAATTAATTATTATACATTAGTATTATTTATGGAAAAGTGTATAATTCTAGAACATGATTATTCATCATGCTTTAAAGAAAATAAAAATTTGAGGAAGCTAAAGAATTCTCTAGAATTAGGGAATTCTCTAGAATTATGATGAATAATCACCATATTAAAGAAAATGCAAAATAAAATAAAAAAATTTGTAGATTTATATATATGCTACTATTCATCATCTTTATGAAATTTTCTCCCAAATTTTCGAACACACACATACACCTAAAACACACACTTCACAAATTTTATCCTAAATCCAAAATTAAGGTAAGAAATCATTCATAATCAATTCTATATCTTGTTTTAGAGATATAATATCATTTATTTCATGTTTATATGCATACATATTTACAAGTTGATATCAAGAAATTTTAGTATGTTAAGTTCAAAATTATTGTTTTATTTTGATGATTATTCATGTGTTATAGGTTAATCTATGTTTAGAAGCTAATATTATGCATAAATGAGAGTTTAATTATGAAATATATGTGCTTTGAGAAGTAGGATCAAACCCTAGGTATGATTTTTAAATGATGTTGTATTATGCTTGAATTATGTTTATAATCATGTGTTTGAATGTATTTAAGCATGTATTAAGTAAGAAAAATAGATTAAAAATTTAATGTATATTTTTCATAATTTTCGAAAACTATGAAGTTGGAGGTTCTTATGATTTTGATTTTATTTGTTTCAAATAACATGATATATAACCTTTGGGATGTAAATTAAGCATAATATAATTTATTTGGAATTTTCTAAGTTTATATGTGAAAGTTGAAAAAGTTTAGTTTATGCTTTAATGAAAGTATTTATGTTTAGCTTTAAATTAACTAAAGTTAAATATAGAATGATGATTATGGATGATAATGGAGCTTTAATGAGCAAGTTATATATATTAGTTTGAATAAAGCAAGGAATTATTATTAATTTTCATAAATTTGGTTGAAGGGCACTTAATGAAAGTAAGCTTAAATGATTAATATAAGTGGGTTTATGTTGTATAATTATATATTTAAGCATATGAAATTTAAATGAAGGCTAAGAATTAAAGTTGAATGTGAGTTCTTACTTTTATATAAAGATTAACTATTAAGAGCTATGTAAAAGGATTATGATTGATTTAATGCTTAAGAATAAAACTTTATTCATTAAAAAGATTAAGTTATAAGTATTTTAAAGTGATAGACAGACAACCGATGCTAAAGAGTATTATTGGAAACGTCTACAGGAGGTGGGGTTTACTTCTACTGTAAGTTTATGGTTATAATCATTGTTGTGTTTTGTTGTATTCATGGTGAAAGCCTATGTGGCGTATTATTGCCTATTTGGCGTATACTTGCCTGTGTGGAGAATCATTGCCTATGTGGCGTATAATTGTCTGTGTGGCGTATAATTGCCTTTGTGGCATAGCCTGTGTGGCGTATACTTGTCTGTGTAGCGAATCATTGCCTGTGTGACGTATAATTGCCTGTGTGGCGTATACTCGCCTGTGTGGCGAATCATTGCTTGTGTGGCGTATAATTGCATGTATGACGAATTATTGCTTGTGTGGCGTAACCTGTGTGGCATATACTTGCATGTGTGGCGAATCATTGCTTGTGTGGCATATAATTGTCTGTGTGGCGAATCATAGCCTATGTGGCGTAGCCTGTGTCGCGGATAAAGGTTAATGGTTGACAGTTGATGCAGACGAAAATGAGTCTCACACTCCCATTCTCCCAGGGTCACGATAATGGACACGTGACTAAGTATAACTTAAGTGGTTTTGTTTTAACGTGCAGGCTGAATTGATGCTTAATGTTTTGATGGATATATATATAAGTTATGAATAAACAAGTTGAAGTTTTACTTGATGAATGATAGTTTGATAAGTATGAATTAGTTAAGGGCTGTGACTCTAACTTGCTATAACTTCTGTTGTTGTTGTTGTTGTTGTTTCAAGTTGGCATATACATATTTATAGGGTATATGCCGTTCGTTCGTCGAATTTTTATAACCTCCGCTGCTTATATATATATATATATAATTAATATCATTACTATTCTATAAAAGTTAAAGATAGAAAGATTTTAGTAATGTCCCTCTTACAAGAAATGGGGCGTTATGGAATGGTATAAGAGCATTACGTTCCTGTAGACTTGCTTAAAGAATGAACATATGTGCTTGAAAGATAATGAACTCTTAGTATGAAAATAACATAAGTGTTTAAAGATGTTTAAAACTCTTAATGGAAACGGGAGAATGTGTGGGACATGACCGCTGCTCAACGTCGACTCTCAGGTAATTTATGTTTATGAAAAGGTTTTATGGTTTCAAAAGTTAAAGATGTGAGCATGAAAAGGAAATTGTGTCGGGATGAGGTTTAAAAGATTTTCGTATCATGAGGCTTTATTAAAAGTGAAGAAGTTGTCCACAAGGGACAAAGTATATTGACTTGCCATGTTTTGATACGATTGAGGATTTATACAGTTTCCCGACACATGTTTTATAAAGTTCAATGATGAAAGTTTTATGAAGTTCAAATTTCGAGGACGAAATTATTTTAAGGGGGGTAGCTTGTAATACCCCGAAACTTTTTCTTAAAGTAAAATGATAAGTGTTTTGAAAAATAAATTATTTTCAAATGATTTATGAACTAATGAAGATTGAGTTTCGAAGTTTTTTACAGGTTGTTCGGCTGAGAGCGAGGATGCACCCTAACAAATGTAAAGTTTAATAAATGAGTTTTAAAATTCTAGTAAATTATGATTATGATTTTAGAGTGAAAGATTAAATTTTTAGAATGCATGAAAATATTTATTTGATAAAATAAAATAAGTGTAAGAATTAAGTAAAGAATTAATTATTATACATTAGTATTATTTATGGAAAAGTGTATAATTCTAGAATATGATTATTCATCATGCTTTAAAGAAAATAAAAATTTGAGAAAGCTAAAGAATTCTCTAGAATTATGGTGAATAATCACCATATTAAAGAAAATACAAAATAAAATAGAAAAATTTGTAGATTTATATATATATGCTACTATTCATCATCTTTATGAATTTTTCTCCCAAATTTTCGAACACACACATTCACCTAAAACACAAACTTCACAAATTTTATCCTAAATCCAAAATTAAGGTAAGAAATCATTCCTAATCAATTCTATATCTTGTTTTAGAGATATAATATCATTTATTTCATGTTTATATGCATACATGTTTACAAGTTGATATCAAGAAATTTTAGTATGTTAAGTTCAAAATTGTTGTTTTATTTTGATGATTATTCATGTGTTATAGGTTAATCTATGTTTAGAAGCTAATATTATGCATAAATGAGAGTTTAATTATGAAATATATGTGCTTTGAGAAGAAGGATCAAACCCTAGGTTTGAGTTTTAAATGATATTGTATTATGCTTGAATTATGTTTATAATCATGTGTTTGAATGTATTTAAGCATGTATTAAGTAAGAAAAATAGATACAAAATTTAATGTATATTTTTCATAATTTTTGAAAACTATGAAGTTGGAGGTTCTTATGATTTTGATTTTATTTGTTTCAAATAACATGATATATAACATTTGGGATGTAAATTAAGCATAATATAATTTATTTGGAATTTTCTAAGTTTATATGTGAAAGTTGAAAAAGTTTAGTTTATGCTTTAATGAAAGTATTTATGTTTAGCTTTAAATTAATTAAAGTTAAATATAGAATGATGATTATGGATGATAATGGAGCTTTAATGAGCAAGTTATATATATTAGTTTGAATAAAGTAAGGAATTATTATTAATTTTCATAAATTTGGTTGAAGGGCACTTAATGAAAGTAAGCTTAAATGATTAATATAAGTGTGTTTGTGTTGTATAATTATATATTTAAGCATATGAAATTTAAATGAAAGCTAAGAATTAAAGTTGAATGTGAGTTCTTACTTTTATATAAAGATTAACTATTAAGAGTTATGTAAAATGATTATGATTGATTTAATGCTTAAGAATAAAGCTTTAGTCATTAAAAAGACTAAGTTATAAGTATTTTAAAGTGATAGACGGACAACCGATGCTAAAGAGTATTATTGAAAACGTCTACAGGAGGTGGGGTTTACTTCTACTGTAAGTTTATGGTTATAATCATTGTTGTGTTTTGTTGTATTCATGGTGAAAGCCTGTGTGGCGTATTATTACCTATTTGGCGTATACTTGCATGTGTGGCGAATCATTGCCTGTGTGGCGTATAATTGCCTATGTGGCGTATAATTGCCTTTGTGGCATAGCCTGTGTGGTGTATACTTGTCTGTGTAGCGAATCATTGCCTGTGTGGCGTATAATTGCATGTGTGGCGAATCATTGCCTGTGTGGCGTATACTCGCCTGTGTGGCGAATCATTGCCTGTGTGGCTTATAATTGCATGTATGATGAATTATTGCTTGTGTGGCGTAGCCTATGTGGCATATACTTACCTGTGTGGCGAATCATTGCTTGTGTGGAATATAATTGTCTGTGTGGCGAATCATAGCCTATGTGGCGTAGCCTGTGTCGTGGATAAAGGTTAATGATTGACAGTTGATGCAGACGGAAATGAGTCTCACACTCCCATTCTCCCAGGGTCACGATAATGGACACGTGACTAAGTATAACTTAAGTGGTTTTGTTTTAACGTGCAGGCTGAATTGATGCTTAATGTTTTGATGGATATATATATAAGTTATGAATAAACAAGTTGAAGTTTTACTTGATGAATGATAGTTTGATAAGTATGAATTAGTTAAGGGCTGTGACTCTAACTTGCTATAACTTCTGTTGTTGTTGTTGTTGTTTCAAGTTGGCATATACATATTTATAGGGTATATGCCGTTCGATTCGTCAATTTTATAACCTCCATTGCTTATATATATATATATATATATATATATAATTAATATCATTACTATTCTATAAAAGTTAAAGATAGAAAGATTTTAGTAATGTCCCTCTTACAAGAAATGGGGCGTTATAGAATGGTATAAGAGCATTACGTTCCTGTGGACTTGCTTAAAGAATGAACATATGTGCTTGAAAGATAATGAACTCTTAGTATGAAAATAACATAAGTGTTTAAAGATGTTTAAAACTCTTAAAGGAAATGGGAGAATATGTGGGACATGACCGCTGCTGAACGTCGACTCTCAGGTAATTTATGTTTATGAAAACGTTTTATGGTTTCAAAAGTTAAAGATGTGAGCATGAAAAGGAAATTATGTCGGGATGAGGTTTAAAAGATTTTCGTATCATGAGGCTTTATTAAAAGTGAAGAAGTTGTCCACAAGGGACAAAGTATATTGACTTGCCATGTTTTGATACGATTGAGGATTTATACAGTTTCCCGACACATGTTTTATATAGTTCAATGATGAAAGTTTTATTAAGTTCAAATTTCGAGGACGAAATAATTTTAAGGGGGGTAGCTTGTAATACCCCGAAACTTTTTCTTAAAGTAAAATGATATGTGTTTTGAAAAATAAATTATTTTCAAATGATTTATGAACTAATGAAGATTGAGTTTCAAAGTTTTTTACAGGTTGTTCGGCTGATAGCGAGGATGCACCCTAGCAAATGTAAAGTTTAATAAATGAGTTTTAAAATTCTAGTAAATTATGATTATGATTTTAGAATGAAAGTTTAAATTTTTAGAATGCATGAAAATATTTATTTGATAAAATAAAATAAGTGTAAGAATTAAGTAAAGAATTAATTATTATACATTAGTATTATTTATGGAAAAGTGTATAATTCTAGAATATGATTATTCATCATGCTTTAAAGAAAATAAAAATTTGAGAAAGCTAAAGAATTCTCTAGAATTATGGTGAATAATCACCATATTAAAGAAAATACCAAATAAAATAGAAAAATTTGTAGATTTATATATATATATGCTACTATTCATCATCTTTATGAATTTTTCTCCCAAATTTTCGAACACACACATTCACCTAAAACACAAACTTCACAAATTTTATCCTAAATCAAAAATTTAGGTAAGAAATCATTCCTAATCAATTCTATATCTTGTTTTAGAGATATAATATCATTTATTTCATGTTTATATGCATACATATTTACAAGTTGATATCAAGAAATTTTAGTATGTTAAGTTCAAAATTATTGTTTTATTTTGATGATTATTCATGTGTTATAGGTTAATCTATGTTTAGAAACTAATATTATGCATAAATGAGAGTTTAATTATGAAATATATGTGCTTTGAGAAGTAGGATCAAACCCTAGGTTTGATTTTTAAATGATGTTGTATTATGCTTGAATTATGTTTATAATCATGTGTTTGAATGTATTTAAGCATGTATTAAGTAAGAAAAATAGATAAAAAATTTAATGTATATTTTTCATAATTTTGAAAACTATGAAGTTGGAGGTTCTTATGATTTTGATTTTATTTGTTTCAAATAACATGATATATAACATTTGAGATGTAAATTAAGCATAATATAATTTATTTGGAATTTTCTAAGTTTATTTGTGAAAGTTGAAAAAGTTTAGTTTATGCTTTAATGAAAGTATTTATGTTTAGCTTTAAATTAATTAAAGTTAAATATAGAATGATGATTATGGATGATAATGGAGCTTTAATGAGCAAGTTATATATATTAGTTTGAATAAAGTAATGAATTATTATTAATTTTCATAAATTTGGTTGAAGGGCACTTAATGAAAGTAAGCTTAAATGATTAATATAAGTGTGTTTGTGTTGTATAATTATATATTTAAGCATATGAAATTTAAATGAAAGCTAAGAATTAAAGTTGAATGTGAGTTCTTACTTTTATATAAAGATTAACTATTAAGAGCTATGTAAAAGGATTATGATTGATTTAATGCTTAAGAATAAAACTTTAGTCATTAAAAAGACTAAGTTATAAGTATTTTAAAGTGATAGACAGACAACCGATACTAAAGAGTATTATTGGAAACGTCTACAGGAGGTGGGGTTTACTTCTACTGTAAATTTATGGTTATAATTATTGTTGTGTTTTGTTGCATTCATGGTGAAAGCCTGTGTGGCGTATTATTGCCTGTGTGGCGTATACTTTCATGTGGCATATAATTGCCTGTGGCGAATCATTGGTTGTGTGGCGTAGCCTTGCCTGTGTGGCGAATCATTGCCTGTGTGACGTATAATTGCCTGTGTGGTGTATAATTGCATGTGTGGCGAATCATTGCCTCTTTGGCGTATACTTGCCTGTGTGGCGAATCATTGTATGTGTGGCGTATAATTACCTGTGTGGCGAATTATTGCCTGTGTGGCGTATACTTGCCTATGTGGCGTAGCCTGTGTCGCGGATAAAGGTTAATAGTTGACAGTTGATACAGACGGAAATGAGTCTCACACTCCATTCTCCCAGGGTCACGATAATGGACACGTGACTAAGTATAACTTAAGTGGTTTTGTTTTAACGTGCAGGCTGAATCAATGCTTAATGTTTTGATGGATATATATAAGTTATGAATAAATAGGTTGAAGTTTTACTTAATGAATGATAGTTTGATAAGTATGAATTAGTTAAGGGCTGTGATAGGATACGGCCCAACTACTAGGCCCAAGCATCGGGCCCAATATAAATGGGTCCAGACATTAAGCTCGGCCCACACGAGTTCGGCCCAAGAAGACTCCTAAACCAACTACAACTCAAATCACAAGTGGAGACGCAGAAGATTCGGATGTATATCTAAAAGAATCCTTATGAGAGAAGACTTGGTATTGATCGCTCCTTTTACATAAAGGGTGTAAATATTGGAGTGGCAAATATCGTATCCACGAGAGATTGTATCACGAAAACATAGAAGCTAGCTCAACGATTATTCATCATTATTCAAACACGGATAAAGGGTGAGAGGTTTTAGGGCTTGAATTTAATCCAAAGCAAAGGTAACCAAACAAGAATATAAATAAAGCGATAAAAACACGAAAGATAACTATGAAGGAAGACTAACCCTAGGATGCACCAATCCTATCACAACGATGTTTATCACGCTTATTACTAACCGTTTTAATCCGAGACAAGACGGAAGATCACATATATAACCAACAACTTCGATTCGACAATTGCGGCGGTTGATTACTAATTCTCCCTATTACGATTCGTCTAGAGGAAAATAAGCAACTCGAAAGGATCACTAAGAATATGCTTCCTCTGAGCGTCCTATCTCGATTCGACTCGAGGCTCATTCGTATCATGCATTCGATAACGATTGACAATTAATACGATTCGTTATTAATCGACAACTAGATATGCATCAAGATTGATTAGAAATCAACACATATAAATAAGCACAATCGAATCATGAATCAATGCGGAAGGTAAATAACGATAGCGAGGAATCACAACATATAGGATCGGATCATGCAAACCCTAGGATTAGAATAGAAAACTAGCGGACATAATAAGCGAAGCGAAATACGAATTAATCATAAAAGCGAAATTAAATATATAAAACCCGTAGGGAAGCGTCGGATGAACAATGGTTGGTCTTGAATCAATCCCAAGCGAGCGAGCGGAAAATAAAGGAAAGCGATCGGACAAAACGTTCCGATCGATAGCGAAACTATAAACTAAACTAGAATAACGTAAAAACAATACTAGAATTAAACTAAGCGAAGACTAAAGCTAAAGAATTGAAAAGCGAGGAAAGCGAAGTAAAACTAGGTGCAGGCGTGAATGGGGGCTCACAGGCGCGCGGTGTTGCCATATATATAGCACACCCAAACCCTAATTTCTCTCGCGCGCGTCTCGCGACCACCCTTAGCGGTCGCTAGGTGTGGTCGCGAGGTAATCCTCATGGCTGCCTTCTCGCCCATGTCGCCTCTTGCGCTCGCTTGGTACCTCGCGACGACTAGCGGTCGCTAGCCATACTCAAGTGGTCGCGAAATCGTCCGATGGCTTTCTCGCTGAAGGCTTCGCTTGGCGGCGTTCTTGCGGTCGCGGTCTTCGGGTTCTCGGCGTGTTTCCTAGCGGCCGACCTAGCGACCGCCAGGCTGGTCGCTAGAAACACGCCAGATTGTATGTTTTGGCTCGTGCGTCGTTCCTTGCTTCGATTTTCAACATATAGACCTACACAACACCAAAAGAACACCCAAGAGCGTTATCTTCTAAAAATAGATAAAACATTAGGAATCGATACGTGGCGCACATTAAGCGAGCTAAACTCATCTTCAAATATCAACTATAAGCGTGTAAAATCGCGTTTATCGGGTATTATAGTCGAACTCAATATAATGGTGTATAAATAGAGGCTAGATTAGACGAAAGAAGATCATCTCATCTACACTCTTTGTAATCGCTTCTTACACACTCAATACACATATACTTTCTTGCTCCGTGGACGTAGATCTAATTCAATAGATCGAACCACGTTACTTCCTCGTGTTCTTTACTGTATTCATTACCTTACGAAAACTGGATCGATCACTGGCGCCGTGTGTGGGAAACAAAATTTTACGTTTTCGATCAACTTTTTCTCGGGTAACAATCAGAACAACGATGATTACAAGAAGCATTACATCCAGGGCTGCTACCGGCAACAATAACGGCGGCAGGACGCGCCGAACTCAACTTGGGAAAAGCCCGATAAGAGATACGACCCCCGAAGGACACATTCAAAGTCTCGACAAGCGAAGCAACCCTATCATGCGTGAAGAAGAAGAGTACCGTAGCGAAGGAGGTGGCAATAGCAACCGAGATGAACCTTTTGCACCGCAGTTGAACCTTGACGAGGCGGTTAAAGGGTTCCTCGAAAAGAATAAGGAAAGCTTCCTCCAGTACCTCAGTCGAGAACAAGGTCGGCATTATCATGAAGAAAAGGACGCCGAAGCCTCATCAAAGCACGAGGCGGCACAACGAGGTGAATCCCCCAGCCTCCGGATGATAGGCGCTCGTGCTGCGGATAATACCTCTACACGGGTTGGTTTCCAAACCGACCGTGCAAGGGATGAGCAGCGTGGGGCAGGATGTCGTGATCACCGCATGGTCGATCCCCACAATTATAACGAGTCCGACCGACGACCTCAGCATCATTCTCCGGGAGACGGGTTTTATGGATACGGGAGGATCATTACCCCTTTCTCCAACGAGATACTCGACACTCCTATCCCAGACAAGTACCGGGTGCCAAGTATCGCCCCCTATGACGGACTGCGGGATCCACAAAACTTCCTTTCTCAATTCCAATACAACATGATCAACCAGCGTCTCAACACCATCCACATGTGCAAAATTTGTTCCGGAGTTTCTTGATCGACAACGCCCGCCCAGTGGTTCGACAGTTTACCTATCGGTAGTATTAGATCTTACCGAGATCTAATGGAAGCCTTTCATCGAAGGTTCTTCCAAAAAGCCGAGTCCAAGACTAGATCGGCTCATCTCCTCACCGTGAGACAAGGCCGAGGTGAGTCCATCAGCGACTTCATGACCAGGTTCAACAAGGAATTCCTAAAAGTCGAGGACGTAAACGACCTCCTCATTATATCGGCTTTCCAATACGGCATCTTGCCTGGGGCCCTATACAAGGAGATTGTCAAGTACGAGCCACGTACTCCGTCGGAGCTGTGGCGCATAGCAGATCGATTCGCCAAAGCGGACGAAGTGGACAGGAGAAAGCGAGAAGCTAACAAGGCAGAGCCCTCTGACAAAAGAGGAAAGAGTATGGTCGAGGGGACCGAAGCCAAAGTCAACGAAGTGCCTTCGAAAGGATACAACGTGCCCCTATAGAGTCTAGGCTCGGGCCACGTCATAACCCCGAACGACCTCAGTATACACCCCTGACGAAGACAAGAGCGGAGATTTACGAGCTCCATACGGACATGTTCGAGAAACCTCAGCCCATGCTAGGGGGATCGAAACACCGATCCAAAGATAAGTATTGCTCATTCCATGAAGATCATGGACACGACACGGAGGAATGCAGGGACCTCATGGCAGACATCGAGAAGTTGGTGCATGACGGGGTTCTTAAGAGGTACCAAGGTCATGGCGATTTAACAGGTCAAGATCTGAGGCTCCCACCGAGGTCGAAAAGCGGAAGCAAGAGAAGAACAGGAAAAACTGTGGCCCTCACAAGAAAGCAAGGAACGACACCGACGAAGAAGGTGATGACGAGCCTCAGTACGATGGAGTTATATCCACCATCACGGGGCTCCCCTGCGGTACTACGAAGTCCTCCCTAAAAGCCGAGGCCCGAAGTCCCCGAACCAGCGAACCTGTAAACAAAAGGTTCAAAAAGGACGAGGCCATAACCTTTTCTAAGGACGACCCTGTACCAGCCGTAGTACCCCACCAGGACGCGATGATAATCCAAGCGGTGGTTGCCAACAAGTTAGTTCGGCGTGTGTATGTCAATAGTGGTGCGTCGGTAAGCATCCTCTTCAAGGAGTGCTTTGACAAATTGGGAGTTGAGGAGGCACGCCTCACACCGGCACCACTTCCACTTCGAAGCTTCGTGCAAGAAGAGACACGACCTGAGGGGATCATCGAACTACCTGTCACAGTGGGAAAAACGCCGACGAGCTTCACCAAAGTGGTACAATTCTTCGTGGTAAACGCCTACTCACCATATAACATCATACTAGGGCGAGACTGGTTGAATGCAGTAAGGGCAGTGTGTTTAACGTATCACCTGAACATGAAGATCCCCACAAGAGGAGGGATAGCTATGATCCGAGGAGATCAGAAAAAAGCCAAAGAATGCATGCAGGTCGCCTTAAGAGGTGCCGGGACTTCGACCCAGCACCCACAGGCATAGAAATTACAGAAGCCCAATGAGTTGGAACAGGAAAGGACGTCGTCAATTCTCGACAGCTCGGTAGAGGACGTCACATTATATGAAGACGATCCCCTCAAGGTCGTCAAAATTAGTTCTACCGAAGTACCTCAACTAAGAAAGCAGATCATCCAACTCCTAAGGAAATTCAGAGACGTCGTCGCCTGGTCACCCCTCGACATGACCGAGGTCTCACCAATTATCATCACTCACCGCCTCAACATTGACCCAAGCGTCAAACCAGTTCGGCAAAAACAGCGGATATTTACGACGGAACGAAATCAGGTCGTACATGACGAAGTGCAACAACTCTTGAAAGCAGGCATATTGTTCGAAGTCAAGTATCCGACCTGGATAGCCAACCCGGTGATGGTCAAGAAAGGAGGAGGGGGATGGCGAATGTGTATCGATTACACCGATCTCAATAAACATTTCCTAAGGATCGCTACCCCTTCCCAACATTGACAAGAAAGTTGACACTTTGGTAGGATCGAAGTCTTGACTTCGGATCTATACAAGGGTATCACCAAGTCACGATGAGTGGCGAGGATGATCAAAACAACCTTCATCACGGACTTGGCGTCTTTGCATATAAGAAGATGCCATTTGGACTCAAGAATGTAGGGGCCACCTATCAAAGAATGGTGGACAAGATATTTCAGCACTACATCGGTCAAAATGTGGAGGTGTATGTAGATGATATCGTCGTCAAAATTAAAGAGAAAGTTGCATGTGTTGCCGACCTCCGGATCGTCCTCGGCTTACTTCGTGAAGTGAACCTAAAGCTAAACCCCCAAAAGTGTACATTCGCAGTATGGTCTGGGAAATTTCTGGGGTGCTGGGTTTCACAAGAAGGATTAAAAGCCAATCCATCCAAGGTTCAAACCGTTTTGGAGATGAAGGTGCCGAAGACAATCCACGACGTGCATAAGTTGACGAGCTGCATAGCTGCACTCAGCCGCTTTCTTTCAAAAGCCGAGGAGAAGCAACTCCCATTTTTCAAGATTCTCAAAAAGGCCCCGGAGTTCAGTTGGGATGATAAACACAAGTTGGCCTTTGAAGATCTCAAAAACTATCTCGCCAAACTCCCCACCTTATCTGTCCCGAAGGAAGGAGAAGTCCTCTCCCTATACCTCGCGACTTCGGATGAAACCATAAGTGCAGTTTTTGGTGCGAGAGGACGGACGTCGTCAACTCTCTGTGTATTTCATCAGCCGAGCACTTAAAGGGCCAGAAACGAGATATCAACCTTTGGAGAAGCTCGCTTTGGCATTAGTAAATGCTGCAAGGAGACTACGTCCCTACTTCCATGCACATCCCATACAAGTTCTCACTGATCATCCACTTCGGCAAGTATTGACAAAGCTAGAAGCTTCGGGGAGAATTGCGAAGTGGACGATTGAGTTGGGCGAACACGATATCTCTTTTTGCCCTCGTCAAGCCATCAAGGGTCAGCCTTAGCAGACTTCCTTGTAGAGGCTAACTTCACAGAGAAGCCGAAACCCACCGAGCCTACCTCAGACAATGCCGAAGCTGAACCTATCATGGAAGCATCCGAGAATTGGTGGCAAATCTATGTGGATGGAGCCTCGGGGAAAACGGGTAGCGGGGCAGACATCTTACTTTTGGGACCATATGGCTAAGAGATCACCTACGCACTTCGGTTTACATTCAAAAATACGAATAACGAAATGGAATACGAGGCCTTGATTGCAGGACTTCGCCTAGCTCAAAGTGTTCAGATACGAGCTGTGCAAGTTCACAGTGATTCTCAGGTCATAGTAAGCCACATGTTTTGAAAAGTACGAGGCAAAATGCAACAGGATGAAGAAATACCTTGAAAAAGCCAAAAGCCTACAACAGTCTTTCTCATACTTCCAGTTGGTTCGTATCCCAAGGGAGCAGAATAGCCGAGCTGACACCTTAAGTAAATTGGCTTCGTCATCAACGAGCCCGCCAGTAGAGGAAGTCCAAAACAGAAGCATAGACGATGCCGAGGTCGAAGTCAACATTATCTCTGACGAGGAACCTAATTGGATGACTCTCATTCAAGCATATTTGGAGAAGGGCGAATTACCTCATGACAGGCTCGAGGCTAGGAAAATCTTGAACAAATCTTTACGATATGTACTTGAGCAAGGGATTCTCTACAGAAAGTCGTATCTCCAGCCTCTCCTAAGGTGTTTGGGTCCGAACCTAGCTGAATACATGCTACGAGAAGTACATGAGGGATCATGTGGAAGCCACATCGGACCCCGCGCGTTATCAAAGAAAGTCATGCGATGGGGATACTATTGGCCAACAATGTTCCAAGACTCAACCGACCTCGTAAAGAAGTGTCCGAAGTGTCAAATTCATGGAAATGTGCCGAGGCTACCTCAAACCGACCTCGTCAGCATGCAAAGCCCTTGGCCATTCATGCAATGGGGGATCGATATAGTGGGCCCCTTCTGCAAGGCTCCAGGGCAGTTTCAATTCCTGATTGTCGCCATTGACTACTTCACAAAATGGGTGGAAGCCGAACCCTTGGTGAAAATCACAAGTAAAAACGCTCTCAACTTTGTCTGGAAGAATATTGTGTGTCGCTTTGGCATCCCTCATATCCTCGTTTCGGATAATGGGACGCAGTTCACAGATAAGGTCTTCAAAGAGTGGTGTCAAGATCTTCGGGTTCAACAAAAATTCACCTCGGTGGCTCATCCTCAAGCAAATGGTCAGACCGAAGTCACCAACAGGACAATTGTGAAGGGACTCAAAACTCGCCTAGATCGAGTAAAAGGTAACTGGGTGGAAAATTTGCCACAAGTCTTATGGTCATATCGTACAACACCTCGGACATCGAATGGAGAAACACCCTACAGTTTGGTGTATGGAACCGAGGCTGTCATCCCGGCAGAAATCGGTATGCCGAGCCCCCGTACCATCCATTTGTCAGCCGAAGTAAATGAGAAGAATTTACGAACTGACCTCGATCTGCTAGAAGAGAAGAGAGACCTTGCCTACATTAGAGAAATTCGGTACAAGCAACAAGTAGCTCGGTATTATAACCAGCGTGTCAAATCCCGACAATTCCAAGTAGGCGATCTCGTACTTCGAAATAACGAAGTCAACAAAGCCGAGAAGCTCGGCAAGCTAGAGGCCACATGGGAAGGACCATACCGAGTAGAAGAAGTCCTCGGAAAAGGGTCATATAAGCTCGCCCATTTATCCGGTGAGCAAATACCTCATACGTGGCACATCATTCATCTGAAGAGATATTTTGCATAAGTGTCAAGTTATTCATTTCATTTTGTCGCGTCTTTAGGCTGTAACGTCGTTTTTTCATTAATAAAGTCTTTTTCTTTATTTACTTCTTATGCTTGCATATTTCATTTGTCACTTATGCATACTACCTCTCCCCCACTATAAAAATACCCTCTAAGGAGGATGAACAATACCCTCTAAGGAGGACGACAAATACCCTCTAAGGAGGATGAACAATACCCTCTAAGGAGGACGACAAATACCCTCTAAGGAGGATGAACAATACCCTCTAAGGAGGACGAAAAATACCCTCTAAGGAGGATGATGAATACCCTCTAAGAGGATGATATCTAAACGCGCGTAAGGGGACCACCCCTATCGACACTTCTCGACAAATAAGGAACATATACCCTCATTTATTTCGAGGATGATCTACCTTCGTTTAATACGAGGACGAATTACCTTCGTTTATTTTGAGGATGGTCTACCTTCGTTTAATACGAGGACCAACTACCTTCATTTATTTTGAGGACGAACTACCTTCGTACGAGGACGAACTACCTTCGTTTATCTCAAGGATGATCTACATTCGTTCAATTAGAGGATGAAATATATGCTAGTGTTTGATAAACAGGAAAAATCAACACAAAGCAAAGAGAAGTAAGTTCTTATTTCCAAAATATACGATGCATACAAGACGTTACGAGGACGATGAAGGATCAGGTGGCTGAGAAAAGCTAAGCCAATCTCTAGAAAAGTCAGGGTTCAGCATTTCATCTATGCTAACTCTACCCCTACCTCTACCTCGACCTCGATCGACACCAGGAGCTCAGCCGGCTCGACCTCTATGTCTCGCCACATGACCCCGGCTACTCGATAACTGACGTCTCTCTTGGGCATAGAATTCCGGAGAAAACCTATCTACAATCACGGTATTTGAAGGAAGAAGCCTCGGCGATCGATCAAGCACCCGCCGAGTTGTGGTTGACGAGCCACATGATCTTGTCTGAGACCTCCTATTTTCTCGGTCGACAAGATGCTCCACGAAATTGCCGAAGTCCCGATCGTACTCATGTTTGTAGCTCGAACAACGGGCTGCGATCTCTAAAACTTTGGCTTCGGTCTCGGAGATAGTCATTCCACCACCTCGGTGAATAACTGCCTCGTATTCGGCATGCTCCTCGGCGACTGATTTGGCATCGTCCTTCGCAATCTCGAGCTTCTCCTCCAACTCCAAAAACCGAGCTTGAAGCTCGTCAAATTTCTCTTGAGAAGCCCGGAATTTAACATCGGCCTCCTCCTGCACATGCCCCAGCTTGCCTTCCAAGTGAAGGACCTCGACATCTTTTGCTTCGAGAGCTCGGTTCAAATTTTTTATTTGGTCCAGCCAAGGAGACATATCGAAAGGTTCAGGAACAGACTGAAGACAATACAACAAACAAGTATTCTTCCGTAAAATTGAGGAATTTTATTCAAGCCTTTAAGGCAAGATAATGTCAAGAATACATATACAAAAAAAAGGGGGATCAACTGACCCCTCCAGCAGCTTCTCCCTCAGGCTCAGCAGCTTCTCCCTCGGGCTCAGCAGCTTCGGCCTCCTTCCGAGCTTCAGCCTCGGCAGACGCCGCCTCAACCTGCTTTCCAGCCACTCCGGCCATGATGGCTTCGAACTGGACGTCCCGGTCCACCGAGCAGGCACGGACTGACTCGGCAGTCAGCAAGGTCGAAGACGAGGCCAGGCTCTCCACGACGGGCAAGCTCTTCATGTCGGCAGCAAGGACCTCGGCATACGCCTGCAGCAGGGCCTCATCCTCCATTACCTCATACCCGTACTTGGACTTATCCAAATCTGGGTAATCCTCGGCCACATCATCGAGAGTATCCGCTGCCACCCTCTTATTAAGGACCTCGGCCAGCTTGCCGGCCAGCCCGGAGAACCTCCTGGACAAAAATAACCTTTCCGCGAAAGCGCGAAGGAGCTCTCCTTGCAGGCCCGCCGCCTCGGCCTCCCGACATCTGGCCGCCTCCACCTCGGCATTCAACAGTTCGACCTCGGCTGCCTTCGCCACCTCGGTCGCCTTCTCCACCTCTACCGCCTTCGCCGTCGCCAGAGCTGCGGCCTCCCTCTTCACCGCATCCCGAGCTTTAGCTTCAGCCTCGGCCACCTCGTCGACAAGAAGGGTCTTCTCATCCTCCAACGACCTAGCAAAAAGAGCCGCTTGCTCGAACTTGGCGACGGCGTCATTGAGATGGTCCATCAGTTGGGAGTGCAGGGAAATCTGATTTTAACCCTCTCCCGAGGATCTATCTTAGATGTTTAATTCACCATACATTGATTATATCCCTAGCATGCACCTATATAATTAATTGCAACACGTAGGGGTTTTCTCGTGTTTACCTGCGAATCTGTCAGGGATGAATGGATCAAGACTCGTGCTTTGATCTTCTGGACTGTATCCCGTTTGCCTAAACTCCAATGCCGAGTGAGGACAATCTATGGAGAGTGCTATAGAAAATCACCCTCTTTCTTCTCTCTACAATTTTCGAAAATTCTCACCAATGAACTATGGTAATTCTCGAAAATATAGAATGATGATTAGCCTTGATTTTCTCTCTCACCTTATATTTATAATGCACTCCCAAATCCTATCTAGATAAGATTTATGCATATCTAATAAATATAATAATATCCTTTAGGATAGAGAGGATCAAGTCAGAGTCCCAGTAGGACTCTAGAGAGAGAGGGGCGAATTCCACCTTAGCTATAGGCCTGGATGGGCCAGCCCAAGGATCAAATGCAAGGAATAAAGATGGGCCTCAAATAAATTAATTATCTTATGTTCAGCCCAGAACATAAATTAATTTATAAACATTCATTCATGCCACTAGAGAATAAATGCTGAGTTACCCCTTTATTGCCGAAGTTGAGTCGGGCTTGCACTTAGACATTCTGAATCCCGTATTTAAGATATCAGACGTCCATTAATTATTTACTGATGCTCGATCGCTTAAAATAATTAATATCTTTAATTCCTTAAGTAGTATCACTCAACCTTATTATTGTACTTGAGATAACTCAACTGCGGGGTTTAGTACAATAAACCTTTGAGCTCCTTAAGGGGCGTCATCATCCTAAGCGGATACGGTGACTCGACACGGGTAACTAGCATGACATACAAGATCGCCACCACCCAAGATGCAGAGAATCTTGGGTTATCTCATGTAACCCTCACCCATAGCAAGTCAAAGTGATGGTCAGCAACTCAAACTCACCTAATACCTTATAGAGATTTAGATCAACGTAAGTCTCCGAGATCTAGGTTCTTCACGACGGTCAGATAGAAGAACTCATCTCACTGTGATCCATCAATACATCGAGACGCGTCAAGTATAGATAAGTAACCAAGCCAAGTCACTTCTTATCTACACCGCAGCCTATACCGACAACTCGTCCTCAAGTTGTCTCAGCTGTGATACTATTTATATCTCATTAAGCTTGACCAATCATACAGACTTTTGTGATCTACAACACACTGTATGATCTAACTTATATATGAGATAAAAGGACATACATATGCAATCAAGTAAACAATTCAGATAGGAGATTGTAATAGTGGTAACAGGAAACATTGTATACAAGCTCAACCAAAAACTGCTTCAAGTATACAAATCCAACATGGAGGACACCCTGCCAAGCTCGGCCTTCAAGTACTCGGTCCCCTGTACAGAAGTTAACAACGTCAAACAAATACATCAATGCATAGATAAGTGACGTGCAACAAAGTTACATTACCTCGGGGAAGGACCGACGTGCGACCTGCGAACCGACGACCTTGCAATCATCATCGTCAGCAGGAGGGGAACCCACACGTCTTTCCATAAATGGGCGTGGGATGAACTCGGGTGAAGGTGACCTCACTATTTCTTTGGCCCTTTCAGAAGAGGCCTCAGTCACAATCTTCGGAGCC
Organism: Salvia rosmarinus; assembly: GCA_036937905.1. Lineage (NCBI taxonomy): Eukaryota > Viridiplantae > Streptophyta > Magnoliopsida > Lamiales > Lamiaceae > Salvia > Salvia rosmarinus. The sequence continues at coordinate 45,227,249 of CM072817.1, forward strand.
AACTTAGATGGCTCGACATCAGACCTTGACCTCTTCCTCTTCCTCGAACCAATTAAGTCCACTGCGAGGTTGAAATAAATGTCAAGTTAGAACATAAAGCAAAAAATCAACCAAGAGCTAAAGTGAAGTAAGGGGGCTTCACCCTCCACCGGCTCCACCGCGGTAGCAGGATCATAAGGGCTCAGCCCCGCAGCAGCGAGCTCGGCCTCTGAAAAAACTTCATCGACTTGGCCATCCCTTTGCAATGCCTCCCGAGGTCACCGAAGCTGTCATCGATGACCTCATCCGCCAGCTTCTCGGTTTTCTAGACGAACTGGAGGGACTCCTCGAACCGATAAAAGAAGAACTTCTTTTACCAATTCGAGATTTTATTCTTCGTTTTCACTTTGAAGCCACGACGAGGTGATAAATAATACCACCCCGTGCTGGATTTAAATTGAAAAAACCTAAGGACCAGCCCTAGGGTGAAAGGAAAATTATGGCGATGGGCATAAACACCAAGGCCCGTCAACTGCCGAAAAGAGTTCGGCGTAATTTGAGAAAGAGGAATGCCGAACATTTGTTGCAGTTCGGCATATATAGAAGGAAAAGGAAGACGAAGACCGCACTTAAGGCAGTCTTCATAAACCGTAACAAAACCCTCCGGAGGACGCAGGCCCTATCCTCCGGTCGGGGAACGACCAACCCAACAGATTTTAGAATAAAAAATCTAGTAGCAAGCTCTATTACTGTTGGGGATTCTAGACACGAAGGAAATGTAGAAACCCTACCAAAATCCCTCCAAGGCGGAAAAACTACATTACACGCAAAAGGAAGAGGGGAATCAACAGTAAAAACTTCTAAAACCACCGAGTCCGGTGACGACACTATCAATTCACGGCCTTCATGGCCGTGAGACTCCTCAGAAGAAGAAGAAGATGAAAAGCCATTAATAACTTACTTGTTTTATGTGGAAAATCGAAGAAGATGGCACTGAAGCTCAGGCAAGAACGATAATGGCGGACAGACTGAACACTCTGTGTTTCTCAGAAAGACAAAGAACTTTTTTGAGTTTGAAAGGTGGGGCGGATAAAGTGAAATGGGAAAAGACGTATCATGGAAGTTATTCCCCTAACGTGCACTTTATCGGGACCACAACCGCCGTACGCATTAAATGAAGGTGACGTATTCCGTGTTCGACATCGGCATGACATCCCGCGTTCGACCTCGGCACAACGTTACACATTCAACCACGGCGTTATATATCCGACCTCGACAAGAGATTACGTAATCAATCTCGGCAGGGCGACGAGTATTCGACTTCGGCCAATTGGAGCCGAGCGACATACAACTTCGGCAGAACACCTCGATAAGGCGACGAGTATTCGACTTCGGCCAATTGAAGCCGAGCGACATACAAGCTCGACACAGACACGTCTCCACTCCGCTGCGGACCACGGACTTTGGCGAAAGCAGCGTCGAACCATTGTCCCCTCCATCACGACCTCACTTCTATGTCTTTTTGGGAGGGGGGGGATATGATAGGATACGGCCCAACTACTAGGCCCAAGCATCGGGCCCAATATAAATGGGCCCAGACATTAAGCTCGGCCCACACGAGTTCGGCCCAAGAAGACTCCTAAACCAACTACAACTCAAATCACAAGTGGAGACGCAGAAGATTCGGATGTATATCTAAAAGAATCCTTATGAGAGAAGACTTGGTATTATAGTCGAACTAAATATAATGGTGTATAAATAGAGGCTAGATTAGACGAAAGAAGATCATCTACACTCTTTGTAATCGCTTCTTACACACTCAATACACATATACTCTCTTGCTCCGTGGACGTAGATCTAATTCAATAGATCGAACCACGTTACTTCCTCGTGTTCTTTACTGCATTCATTACCTTACGAAAACTGGATCGATCAGGCTGTGACTCTAACTTGCTATAACTTCTGTTGTTGTTGTTGTTGTTGTTGTTTCAAGTTGGCATATACATATTTATAGTGTATATGCCGTTCGATTCGTCAATTTTATAACCTCATTGCTATATATATATATATATAATTAATATCATTACTATTCTATAAAAGTTAAAGATAGAAAGATTTTAGTAATGTCCCTCTTACAAGAAATGGGACGTTACAAGTCTTGAGTTGAGTGATATAAGTTAGCAAGCCTACTGACTGCTAAGATAACCTGTCTGTTGGACTGATAGCTAATGTGCTTGCGGAATATGGTGGTTATTGGTTTGCCTTAGAAAATTGTTTCATAAAACTTAAGTCAGATAGAGCTTAGTCAGTTTTCAGTTGATCTCTTTTAGTATCGAACTGATACTGATAAGAGTGATTCAAATAAGTGTTGTGCTGCTGTGTGCTTGTGATTACAGGTCAATAATATGTCATTTAAGAGCAGTATTGAAAGTAAAGAACATGCTGGTTTTTACGTGGTTCGGAGATATCAACTCCTACGTCCACGGACTGATTGCTCAGTCAATCCACTACTCGGGATTAGGTCTTATTTACTGGAACAAGAATAAACCTAGATACTGAGGTCACCTGCCAAACTAGGCGTTACCTCCTACGCTTACTGGTGCTAGGAAACCCTAACTACTCTCTGCGAGCAGTCAATCAACCTTCTAGCTTGCGGGTGCTAGAAAACCAAGCTTTTTTTTTTATCCAAACTCCTATTTAACTTTGAGGGTTTTGTAGAGGTTTTCCCAACTATATCTGAGTTGACACAGACGTCAAACTCAGTTAATCTAGGCTTGATATATTATAATGGAATATCCTAGATATAAGGAAGCGTATGCTGAAACCTTGAGTTGAAATATATATGTGAGCTCTGAAGGTTTGCTGATAACACTGTTAACTTCTTTCTTCGAATCGCTATTTGAATGAACTTCTGCTTTGAGCTTATCACTTGAGAATTCAATTGCACAACGTTTCGATAACCTTTAAAGGTTGGATATGTGCATATATATAGGTAGAGATTTGAATAGAAACATTGGAGGGACTGCAATTCAAATTCTTTCATTTATCATTTGAAAATATTCTCGTTGAATCCCTGAATGTCACTGTTAGAAGTCTGCATCATCGTATACTGTAGCTCTGCAACTCTGAAAAGTTAGAATGACGTGTTAGATTGCTTTGCAGATACACTACGGCATGTCTTGACTGAAACACTCAAGGCAAAAGAAACTCTGTATTTTTTCAGTCGATAAGACTACGTGTTTTATCAGCTTTGACTTCAGGTAGAACTAGTCTAGACTTCTCCGTCTTTTATTAGCAGTTTGGATTTTCTTCTTTTATCAGCTTTGAACTCATGAGTCAGCATGCAGCAACAACTTTGACGTAGATAGTCAGCTTTTGATCTTCGAGCAACCGGCTTTGACCACTGGTACCCAACTTTGACTTCTGGTACTCATTTTTGACTTACACTCAGTTAGTAAGCTTACCTTCGACTCCATCTTGTCAGCAGCGTTGAATCTTCAGTCTTCCGACATCAGTCTTCAGTCTTTGACCATACTCATGCATCAGCTGTCCATCAGTCTCGCTACCCTTCAGTCTTCAGACTTCTGTTGGCCTTCCATCAGTCTTCCGACTTCAGCCACATAATCCTTCAGTGAGCTTCTGTTCCAGTTTGTGCTGGTACTAATACTTATCAGTAAGGCTTGATCTTGTATTGCTTTGAACTCCATCAGTCATGGTCCTGTCCAAATTGGTAGCTCTGCTGAAACCTAAAACATAAACTTCCAACTCAATTACAAGTTAGCAGTATTTGTTACTTCAGCAAGGCATTCATCAGAGGTTTTGGGATCAAATCTGTAACACCATAAATTCATAATTTAAAAATGCTATATTTTCTTAAATAGCTCAAGAGGAAACATGTCAAAGTGATTTTTTTAAATATTTAATAAAATATTTAAATAACATATATAAAATCTCTCAAATAAAATTTTCAAATAATAAGTCAAACAAACTTAAGTCTAAACTTTGCACGACAGAATTGACGCCAACCAAAGACCCAAAACAACTACGCAAAACCTTATAGCATGAGATAAGTTGAAGTCCTAATAACTCAAATCCAACAATGATAATAAAGAAAAAGAAATTAGACAAAATAGCACAAGTCTTGGAAGGAACTAAAAGTGACATAATACCACTAGGCACACCCGTACCGCCACGCTGCTCCACGATCACTGACCTGAAAATATTTTAGATAAAAGAGGGTGAGCACAAAAACATACTCAGTGGTGGGAAACAAGGAATATCATTATTTTTGTCGAAACGTGTATACATCGCAGGAAAGTAATAGCCATTCATATTCAACCTCACCGGCATATCCGCATGCAATCAATATCATATCCAGCCTCATCGGCCTAGAAATCCCGTCTCATCGGCATAGGATATACACGTAGCCAATGACTCACTGTCAAGGCTCAGCCTCACCGGCTTAAAATCCTGTCTCACCGGCATAATATATACACATGACCAATGACTCACCGTCAAGGCTTTCCACTTGCATACTCACCGCATGCAATAAATATCGTATCACAATCCAAACTACGATATATACGTTGGACATACAAGAATAATTCTCAAACCAATTTCATTTTCACAATAAATATGTTTATTCCAAAGCACATATTTACAAGTTAAAGAAGATTTCACCCACCTTGTTTTGTCGAGCACCACAAAACAAAATCAATCAATTCTATGACAAGGGTCCTAGTTGCACTGCACCTAATCCAATAAATACAAATAATTGTTTATTTATAAGAACCTACGCAAAAACCTTATATAATGTTTTTAAAACATAGCTAAATATGTTTATGGAATTGTTAGGCTACTCTTTGAAGATGGTAGCAGTAGAATATTTTTCATAAAAAATTATTTAAATCCGACTCTTCTCGTAAGTTTTATCTCTAATTGTATAACTTGATAATTAACTACTCATAGTTTTCAATCCATTATCTATATACATGTACACATCCTGAAGTCCAAAAGCCATTAGCTTTCAAATTGTAATTAAAAAAACAAAGTAAGATCATTTACCCAACTTAAAATAATTTATAACATATCAAAAGACAAAAAATCAACACGCACCAACACCTACTACGTACATCCATCAGTTTTTTTTTTCCAATGATTTAAAGTAACTGGAATTATAAAATATTTTAGAAAATTTATTGGCCCAAAAGTTGAAGATCTAAAGTTTTGACTAACATGTACAACACATCCAGTAACTTAGTTTAGCACATCTTTCATTGCATCGTAGTACAAGAAGGGTTCTAGTGCTGCACATTAATCCGCGTAGCACACAAAATACAAAACTGTAGCACAACCAAAATTAAATCTCAACCATTGATCCAGCGAATCAAAGACCCATATTCATTCCTATTTCCTACCAAATTATCCTCACCTACCTGATCCATCTCATATATATATATATATATATATATATATATAGTGGGTAAACAAGTTTAATCCTAGTAAATATCCTAATCCTAATCAAACTCTATCCAGAAAATTTATTTCCATCTAAATCCTAATTCTTTTTTCTTACGAAAATATATAACATGGGCTTTCAAATACTTTTTCGACCCACTCATTTCTAAAGCACAAATTTGGTAATAAGAAAAAAAGACCCCAAAAGAAAAGAAATTTGATTATATCTTGAGAGTAAAATATTAAGGCCCTAAAAGTAAATTCTCAAGTTCGTTTTCTAGCTAAGGACGTAACTACGGACTTCCTCAAGTCTAAGTTAAAATCGAACATGATAAATATTCATAAATCCAACACATATTAACACAAGCAAATAGTGGGGCGTTACAACGCTACCCACTTAATAAAAAATTTCTTCCTCGAAATTTGTCTTACCAGGTGTTATTAGGGACGGGTACTTAGCTAGAATTTCATCCTCATGCTCCCAAGTCGTTTCCTCGGGACCATGACGACTCCACTATATTTTAATTAAAGTCACGCGCCAGTTCTTTAACTCATGGATTTTTCGATCTAAAATCGCGATGGATTATTCCTCGTAGGTTAAATCCTTATTAAGCGATATACCACCATAAGACACCACATGACTCGGGTCATGCATATACTTCTTCAACATCGAAACATGAAAAATATTATGTACGGATGACAACTCGGGCGATAACACCAAACAATAGGCAACATCCCCAATCTTTTCCAAAATTTCAAACGGTCCGATGAAGCGAGGCCTTAACTTTCCTTTCTTACCAAATCTCAAAACTCCCTTTATTAGCGCTACATTCAAAACACCTTATCACCGACTTCAAAATACTAATCCTTTCTTCTTTTATTAGCATACGACTTTTGTCTATCTCGATTTTCTTGACCACATGAACAGTTGTTTCCACCATCTCAGGTCCTAAGATTTTTCTTTCACCAACTTAATCCCAAAAGATAGGTGATCTACATTTTCTCCCATAGAATGCCTCATAAGGAGCCATACCAATATTAGAGTGGTAACTATTCTTATAAACAAACTCTATCAATGACATATGTGTCACCCAACTTCCTCCAATATCCAAGACACAAGTTCTTAACATATCTTCCAAAGTTTGAATCATTATTTATGACTGATCGTTTATCTGAGGATGATACGCTGTCAAAAACTTTAACTTTATACCCAAAGCAAGGTGTAGACTGCTCCAAAATCTTAACGCAAAACGTGGGTCTCGATCAGATATAATGGATGTCGGTACATCATGAAGTCGAACTATCTCCCTGTAATAACTCGAAAAATTTAAAACTTTTATTAGTGATGCTTAAACCAATTATTTGTGGTTCTTAGACCTTAATTATGTTTAAGGTAACCAATGAAACGAATTAGAATCGATTCGGAGATCGAAAACTAGAGAAATAAAAAACTAGTGACTAGTCCTACTGGATTAGGGTTTTCTGAATAGCCTGAACATAGAATGAAAGATCAAGAATGAATCTTAAAAAAGATTTCATTTCTATAATACTCTCACGAAAACATGTGAGAAGCCAAAGAATGAGAATTTTCGGGCATACTTGCCCGGTCAGTCTTAAAAGCACTATTCACGAGCCGGAACAATTTTCAGTCCATGCTAATCATGATAATTTGTGATAACAATCAAAATCATGAAGGAATATATTATTATGAATTTAGAAATTATAAGAAACAATTTCTGAAAGAATTGTCTGAAGAACTTAACCGAACGCAGGGAAAATATATAAAAAACCTAAATTGATCCGAACGACCCGAAACTCGAACCAAGGGTTTAAATCAATAACATATGATTTATAAGACTCAAATAAATTATGAAAGATCAAGAATTCAATAGAATTTCGAATTTGCATAATTTAATCGCCGAACGCTGTTTTTTCGCGATAACTCGGAATTGACTTATCGGACGTCGTCCGAACCTCATGAAATTATTATAAATATTTAAATAAGTCTTTTAAAGGCTATTTAATATAATAAAACCTTAAGCTTCCGAGAAATCAATCGAAAGCGCGTTAAAACTTAAAGAGTCGGTATTTGCATGCCAAAACAGGTAATTTGACCAATCCTCCTCCCAACTACCACCAAGACCATTCCAAATGGGCTAATTACAGCCCTTTAGGCTTCCAATATAGTAGGGAACCATCCATTACAGCCTCTCATTCTTGGAACCAAATTTTCTCTCTTTTTCAAAATTCTCTCTTTGTTCTTCACACTTTTTAGCCTTTAATCCTCCTTTCCAACCCCCAAATAATTATTCTAAGACCATACAAAGGTAGTAATCATCATTATCTCCATTTGTAATGGAGTAGAATTGTTTTTAGATTTTTCTTGAATTATTTCATGAAAAACCCTAGTTTTGCTCCTCATTTTTTTCGTGACTTTCGAGCCACCAAATGCTCTTAAGCTATGAATTAAAATGCTTAGAATTATGTTCTAAGGCTGTAGTTAAAATTTCAGAATTTTTTGGAGCATGTTTGATATTTTTCGATTTATGCTTTATTTCTTTTTATATGTGATAAAGCATGCTTTTGTGAATATTATTTGATATTATTACTTGTTGATGTATTAGGAGCATGTATAATAAATATGGTAATTTTCAAAATATTTTTGGAATTTTCTTGTATTTTGTTTGATTTTATTTGTTGAGAAATAGTTGAGATATAGTGTTTAATGTATGATATGAACATCATATATTAATCTTGAAATTTTTGAAACACTACTCCAATTTTTCAAAAATGGGAAGAATTTATTTAAGTATTGTTAAGCCATTATTTGATTTTATTTGTTGAGAAATAGTTGAGATATAGTGTTTAATATATGATATGAACATCATATATTAATCTTTAAATTGTTGAGACACTACTCCTATTTTTATGAAAAGGCCAAAAACTATATATATATATATATATATATATATATATATATATATATATATATATATATATATATATATATATATATATATATATCTAAGGATTTATTTGATTTCATTTGTTTAAAATGATAGGATATGTTATGTTTAGAAATAATATGAACCTAATATGCATTGTTAGAAATTATTGAACACATATTTAAAATATGTGTGAGGACAAAAAGAATTCCAAGCATTTGGTTCATATTATAAATATTGGTTGGTGTTTAATGCTAATATTACATGTTATTGCATAATATAAACATATTGTGAAGGAATGTAATTTATTGAATATATATACATATACTATATTATTACCGAAAATGCTTAAGTGGTGAAAAAGTATGGATTTAAATTTTAATACATGATATGAAATGATATTTCATGTTTAGTATATGGTATAAGCATGATATAATTTTTGTTGAATTTATTGAACACAAAGGCTCATTAATTTATGATTACCGAAAACTTTGAGGATTTTTAACCTATGGTTAAATTTTTATATGATGATATTGAGTTAGTAATTAAATTCTATAGTATGATAAAAGTATAACATGATTTTATTGGAATTTATTGAGTACATATGCTAATTATTGTTAATTATCGAAAACATAGCAAAATGGTTACGTATAAGTTTAATTCTAATGTTAAAAGATGCTATGTTAGTTAAGCTATAAGCTTGGAATGAATGGTTGTGATTGTGATGGATTAAAGGAACACTTATACACACATACACAATAGTTTTTCATTATGTTAGAAATTAGGGTTTTCTAATGCTCTAGTATAGTTTATGTTGTGTATGGTTTAGTTTAGTGTTGAATGTTTATGTTTATGTTGTACCGACAAACCAAATCCCCAAACGTAAACAACATAATACTATATGTACGAGAATCCAAAAGAAATCGACCAATTTCGATAACTTAAGAAAGAATCAGCGAGAATCGAAGTTAGACATAAATTAGGGTTTGCTACTATTAAAAGGATACTCAAGCGTGAGTTCCTAAGTTAGAAAACCAAAAGCCGAGCTACAACATTGATACTCAATAGCGACAACCTAATACGATATTAGATTGAGCGTTAAAACAACTCGATAACGAATAACGATTATCGACTTATATAATCTCCGACGAGTTAAGAGAAACAAAAAGCGTCGTAAAAGTGTAAACAAAGATTCGAACATTAGATGTCGATCCTTATGTCTCAAAAGTCGAGTTAATATTCCTAAGGAATTCATCTATTCCTAAGTACTTACTTACATGATAGCATGTGATCACTTGAGTCATAAGTCGAGACTCCCTTTATTAAATCGTGTTAATACGACAAGTCGTCAAGCATAACCTACTAGGACGTAACTATAATTGTTAAGTCTAGATAGTGGCTCGAGAATATCATAACATACAATCATAACTTGAGTACTAACAATCTATAACGTAATGACGTTTAGAAGAACACTAAGGCTAATAGTCGAGGATAGACTCGGAGTATGTGAGTTATAAGTTGAGGTTCATCTATGAATGATGAAGTAATATAGTTTGGAAATTGGGATGTAAGATAATAGAAATTATCTTAAAACCATCACATGAAATCATAAAGAAACCCTAATTGGGAACTTTAATTCGTAATCTATAAACGACCTTCGATCGATAGAAAGAATCTAAGAGCGGTTATTTTCTTATGAAGGGTTTGATCGTACGTAGTTGCCGAGGAAGGACACTCACACGTTGCCCTGCTTAGAACAATTAGCTTCGAACTAGCAGGTGGGCTTTCTTGAAACGAAAATATTATGCATACCTCAAGCATGATTTACAAAGCTTTATGAAATATTATCACATGAAATGTTATCGATCGCCAAATGTTTATGTTTTGTTGTTATCCTATCCGAGATTGGTATATCCCATGTGGTATGTGAATGTGTTGGTCCATAGCGTTAAAAAAGGTAACGATCGGATCCGACTTAGTTAAGGACTAACTTTCATTGTGTACACGTGTGTGTGTGTGTTAAGGTTAGCTACCTCGATCGGGTCACGGCGACTATGTGCGGTGGCCACCTCCATAGTCTTGTGAATGATTGAATGATCGATATGGAAACAACGTGAATAAAATAGTCGCCCGACGCTTTTGGAAAATGATAAAATGTTTGATAGGCATGAGTCTTTAACTAAAATCCTCATGTGCTATTGTGGGCAGTTCAATAACTTACAAAGAAAATGTTTTTGGTAATGAGTCGACTGAGTACTTTTGTACTTAGCCCTGCATCTCGTTTTTGATGTGCAGGTTAAGCAGGGATTGATGATGGGTGTGAGGTGGTGCAGAGTAGCAGTTGTTTTGTTGCTTATTAGAAAGGATTTCTAGAACCTTGGGCATGCATCGTCATATGCATGTCCACACGTTTATTTGTTGCCTAACTCTGATATTATTTTGATGTCTGGATTATAATTGCTTTCATACCGTATTGAACTTGAGGTCATACCTCGTTCCTTGAATTGTGCCCTGATTGGGCTATATGTTTGAACATCGAACCTTTTGTTAAGTCCTTCTGTGACTTGAGTTTGTATCGAATAGCCTATTCCTTTCAGTCTATGCTTATATTCGTAGTTGATTGGTTAATTGTATTGATTAAGTTATATATATATCCGCTGCATTATCATATCAGTGACGATCCATATGATCCGTACTTCTTTGAGGAGTCGGGCCGTCACAAAGTGGTATCAGAGCACTTGTTCGCTCTGAACCCTAGAAACCCTTTCCTTGAATCCAAAGTTGAAAGTCGAGTCTAGAAATTGTTTGTGTTTGGTTGCTACTGCACTGCACTCCATCGTTGTCCTGCTCAACGAGGAAGAAGGTAACCATCTCAACTAAAAGTTGTTTTGAAATGATGGAAGTATATGAAATGTGAATTGGAATTTCAATATTGCCTTGTTGGGAAGTTGAAAATATTTTGAAATGAGGAATATTTTTGAAATTGAAAAAGTTGTTTCAATTGATTGGTCATTAGTTTGAAGGGAAGTTGCGAACTTAGGGGCTTGGTAAATGAGTAAATGAGAATGCTTGATTATCGCACAATGTGTTGCGATTTGGGTTTACTGTTGTATGCAAAGCATGATAGAAGCATGATGTAAATGAGTATGTTTCCCCATGAGAACATAGACTCTTAAGACGCATGATCCCTTTGCATCGAACTTAGTACGAGAACATAAGTATCCCCAATTGAACGAAATACTAAGGAAGAACAAGAAAATAGAAATCTTAAGAATCACAATCCGAACGGATTCGATGATGAGAATGCGACGAGTCTACGATGATGAAGCGATTGCTTAACTGGAGGTTTGCACTGCTATGAGTCCCACCCTCTCTACGTGAAGGAATTTCGAACACCGCACGTGTTGCCTCTATCGTGGCATAAGTGAAAAGAATAAAAATATAACGTTATGGAGGTATAAAAAGAAATGATGAATCGTAAGTGCATAATGAGAACGGATATGATATGATTCTATAACGTGAGTAGAAGTAAGGAATCAGGACCCGATAAGATGGGTGATCACTTAGCCTTTACCGAATGCTAGGCATCGAGCGTTTGTTACGTCTAAGGAATCATGCGATCTCTTCCCAAAGACCAAACCATGAAAGTAGTTTCATAAGAACTTAGGAATATAAGATGGTTCGAGACGGTTTTACGACTAGGCTCCCTTTATCTTCTAGAGTCACACCGGGAGGTGGTACGCCCTACCGCCGTTCGACCGGATGTACCGGTAAAAGACATCGGCGAGTTCTTTGTTCATTTTGTGCGTCATTGGGCTCTGCACATGCCGTGGTACGTCACATTATGACGGTGTGCTTGATTGATCGCAAGGCGCCATCCATTGGCGAGGATATACCGTGAGATATCAGCAGATTACATCTATCGTCGCGAGAGAGCTTCGATCTTGAGGCGGACTTGCCGTTCATCGGTCCCCGAGCTACATATTCATGATATTTGAGCTACACCTGTGGACCATATCTCCCGAGCGGGTGTACACCTAACGTGATGAGATTCCCGAGTGGCTTCACGGAGGTGTCTCGTTGGCATCGATGGAGCTGCATTCTTGCTGGTTGTGGCAAGAACATGTTATTTGGACCTTTCCGTCCCGATATTTCACCTTTCGGTCCTACCACCAATAGGATTCGAGCCCCGTCATTGCCCGTCCAGACCATCGCCGCAAATCATTCCATGCCAACTTCCATCTCTACCTGTCGTCGCTTTTCTAGTTCAGCCGCCGCCACCCCCTCACGGACCCCTGTGCCACGATAATGTAGAGATTGACGATTCACGTGGCCTAAGCGCATGCGCCGCCGAGAGAAACATGTGCCGTCTTCGCTTCTCCATTTCCGCCCACCGCTTATGAGGAGATCATGGTGAGATCCGCCGAGACCTAGGCGGGAAGAAGCTAGAGTCATTAGAATCCAGAGACCGTGACTCCCACACTCGATCTTTGAGGTTGAGGAGGAGGATCCGGAAGAAAATTCGGAGGAGGACCCAGAGGAGGATCACGAGGAGGACTTGCTGCGGCGATGATATGGAGGAAGTTGATAGTACCCATACTTCGATTCGAATCAACATCTTGAGCCCTATTTTACACTCCAGGCGATTATGGATCTAGTTCTTAGGACTAGATAGTGTTTTGTCTATATACTTTTATATATGTTTTGATGCGTGAAGAAACGATAGGTCCTCCCGATATGAACCCTTATTTTGATGACCACGGTAGTGTTTAGATTTTATACGCACCGTGACTAGGTACTTTGAGTGATCTTGATATTAATTTTCGAGATATCATACTCCGCACTGGCCTTTGTGGATCGTAAAGTGATGATGAAAGTCCTCGTATAGATATTTGATTTGATATGATGATAGCTCCCCGAGAGCTTTGGTTTTTGAGGTTGCGATATGTGGTGTTCGATGACGTGCTAGATTTATGCTTATGATTATATATACATACTGTGCTGAGATATCTATGATCCTGACGGATGGTATAAGAAGATATATGATTACGTATATTTATGAAAGATAGAATGCCACCGAGAAGAAGAAACCATGAAGTAACACCCGAAAGAGATGACACCCTTCCACCACCAACACCGGCAAGAAGGATTGAGGAACTATTCCTCAGACAGAACCCGCCCACTTTCAATAGGACTGGGAATCCCGTGGATGCTGAACTTTGGATTCGTGCGCTGGAGCGAATCTTTAACTTCCTTCAATGCACTTCTCAAGAAAGCTTGTCATGCGTTGCTTTCCAAATGACTGGTGTCGTCGATTTCTGGTGGGAGGCGAAGAGGAAGACCATATCCGAAGATGAACTTGAAGATTACACCTGGGAGGAGATCAAGGAGGAAGTATACGATAAGTATATTCCTAAAAGCTACCGAAAAAGGAAAGAACATGAGTTCTATAACCTACGTCAGGGAAAGACAATGGTCACAGACTACGATCGTGCATTCTGTGAGATGTCGCGATATGCGCCCCAGCTGGTCGACACCGACGAGAAGAGGATAGAAAAGTTTCGGGCGGGACTCCGTCATGAAATCAGGGTTTCGCTAGCTGGCCACAGAAACCTGACTTACCGTGAGGCCCTCAGTCGGGCATTGGACATCGAGGCTGCCATGCCCGAAGATAGGACTGCTGCTGTGTTGGATTTGTATACTGAAAGCAATTTTGGTTGAGCTTGTATACAATATTTCCTGTTACCACTATTACAATCTCTTATTTGAATTGATTACTTGATTGCATATATCGTGTCCCTTATCTCATATATAAGTTAGATCATACGGTGTGTAGAAGATCACGAAGTCCGTATGATTGGTCGAAGCTTAATGAGATATAAAAGAATCACTGGTGAGACAACTTGAGGATGAGTTGTCGGTATTGGCTGCTTGATATAGATAAGAAGTGACTTGACTTGTTTGCTTGTCTATCTTTGGTGCGTCTCGGCGTATTGATGGATCACGAGAGAGATGAGTTCTTCTATCGACCGTCGTGAAGAACCTAGATCTCGGTGACTTACGATGATCTAAATCTCGATAAGGTATTAGGTGAGTATGAGTTCTTGACCATCACTTTGACTTGTTATGGGTGAGGTTATATGTTCTAACTTGATATTCTCCGGATCTTGGGTGGTGGCGGTCTTGTATGTCATGCTAGTTATACGTGTCAGTCACCGTATCCGTTTAGGATGATGGCGTCCCTTAAGGAGCTCAAAAGGTTTATTGTACTAAACCCTGCGCAGTTGAGTTAGCTCAAGTACAATAATGAGGTTGAGTGGTACTGCTTAAGGAATTAAAGATATTAATTATTTTAAGCAATCGAATGCTCTAAATAATTAATGGACGTGCGATATCTTAAATCTGAGGATTCGTAATGTCTAAGTGCAAGCCGACTCACCTTCGGTAATAAAGGGTAAGTCGGCATTTATTCTCTAGTGGCATGAATAAATGTTTATAAATTAATTTATGTTAAAAGGTGAACATAAGATAATTAATTTATTTGAGGCCCATCTTTATTCCTTGCATTTGATCCTGGGTGGCCCATCGGGCCCGTAGCTTGGAAGGAAAATCGCGCCCCTCTCTCTCACTATGGTAAGGATTTGATCCTCTTTATCCATAAGGATATTATTATATTTATGGGATATGCATGGATCATTTCCTAATGGGATTATGGTAATGCATTATAAATATAAGGTAAGAGATAAGATCAAGGCTAATCCTTAATTATCCATCCTCATTTTTCGAGAATCCCATAGGTCTTGGGAGTGAGTTTTCGAAAATTAATAGAGAGATTGGGTGATTTTTCCGAAGCATTCTCCATAGCTCGTCCTCACTCGACGTTGGAGATTGGGCAACCGGGATATAGTCCAGAAGATCAAAGCACGAGTCTCGATCCGTTCATCCCGATCCATCCCCGACAGATTCAAAGGTAAACACGAGAAAACTCCTACGTGTTGCAATTAATTATATAGACGCATGCTAGGAATATAATCAATGTATGATGAATTAAACATCCAAGATAGATCCTCGAGAGAGGCTAAACTCGATTTTCCTACAATTGGTATCAAAGCACAGGATCGATATCTTGGCTCTGTTGGATTAATTCACGTTTGATTATTACGTGCGCAATATATTAATTATTAGATCATCGTTCATCGTGGCTCGGTTTTATTTTTGTCGGATTTTGTTTTCACCACGAGAAAATCCGTGGTTAGATTAGATTTTTCCACGTAAATCTTATACGTAAAAGAAACGAAGAAAGCATAAAGAAGCGAGGCGGCGGGAAGACACGTCGGAGAAACCGGACGCCGCGGCGCGAAGCGCGCGCGGGCGGCGGCACGCGAGGCATGCTCGGCGCTCGCGGCCGCCCTCGGCTGCTGCGCGTGTTTCTCGGTGGATTGGGCGGCGGGCGCGCGGCTCGGCGAGCAAGGCGGTGCGGGCGCGTACTTTATGCGCGGATGCCTCGGCACCGCTTCGGCGGTGGCGTCCGCCTTCGCGCGCCGCGACGCTCATCGCGGTTCGCGGGCACCGCCAGCGTCCGTGAGGTGGTGCTGGCGCGTTTGTCGCGCGAGATCCCCATGCTTCATGCAGCTGGCGACGGGACGCAGCGTTTGTCGCGCGAGATCCCGGCGCTTGGCGGCGGGCTCATGATCGCTAGGTCGACCATGAGGCCTTAGCAGCGCGCGTAGCGAACGCGTGCATGGCCGCGCGTGCTCGATGGGTTTCGATGGGTCGCGATCGCGAGGCAGCCCGCGAGGAGCACGCGAGTGGGCGGCGGCGGTGTCTTTGGCGCGCATGGGCTGTGCCCTAGCGCGCGACCCAGCCCATTTTGGGCCAACCCGGCCCAGACCCATTTTTCCAGCCCGAACCCGATTTTTCGGCCCGAATCCAGTTTTGACGAATCCATTCCGTGCCCGTGCACGTGAGGCCCGTTTTTTGAAGTTTATGAAGATCTGTACTTTGCAATTCTATGTAATAGATTAGGCAGGAAAGTGCAGGTTCCACGAGTGGGCCACGATGAACGTTTTATTTTATTTTAATCGTTCATTGAATGTCGTGGATGTTTAAATTATGCAGAAGCATGCTATGTATGTTTAAATTAAGTAGACAAACATATTATATGTTTTCGTGATTGGATGCGCATAGTAAGCATGCTAGGTTTATCGAGGTTTTCAAGCATATTTTAGAATTACTGCGAGCATGTTTTACATGTTGAGTTCTATAGAAAAGCATGCTAGGATTACGTGATGCATGGACAAGCCTTTTGAACAAAAGACTAGCAACAACCCGACAAATTAATTTTTAAAATTAAAATGTCAAGACCTCCACTTTTGATCTCTAAACAAAGTGAGGCGACTTTGTGAGTAAATGTCCACAGCATTGGCTTGCTTGCACCTTTGTTTATAATAAGTTTGTTAGATGAGATTTCTAAATAAAACTTTTAAATCTATTGAGAAGTGGGAGTTTCATGTGTAGCGTCCACACGCGTGGCTTGCATGTGCGATTTTCATAAGTTCTCTAGAGATGGAAATAAAATGAGATAACAAAAGAATTTGGATTGAGCGGTATGGTCTAGTGAGTATGCCAATTCTAAGAATTCATTTTCTTTGTTAAAATTGTGGTCATTGCTTAGACATCACCTCGAGTACAACTTCCCATGAAATCCCTTCTTGCGATAGTGATGTGGTCTAGTAAGGTCAATCATTAATTTCATTTGTCATAAGGATAAGTTGACATGGATTGAAATTAAGCGACTAAAGGTATATTTTAGTGCGGTTGAGGGTTCATGTGTGGCGATCCACAGCGTGGCTTGCATGTGAAATTCCTTGGGCGATTGGAGGTTTCAATTAATATTGTTTTATCAAAAGGTTACAATATTATTATTACAATTATGTGCGATCGTATGCTTATGTGTTTACATTATCTTTTCATATATGTCTCTTACACGATTATCAATATGCTCGCACAAAATCCCTTATCCGGTCCGAATTTTATCGAGTGGAAGCGAAACATTGAGAATGTTCTTCTACGGAAGAAAATCTATTTGTACTCACTACACCCGTCCTAAGCCTCTAGGCGATTCATCTCTGCGATGAGGGCGCGAGGAGCACGAGAAATGGGACAAATCAAATAGAATGGCAAAGTGCTATCTTTTGGTCACCATGTGCGAGTCCTGCAACTCCAACATCAAGAGATGGAAGATGCGACCATGATATGGCTAAGTCTTATGAAATCGTATGAGAGTCGGATAGAATCGCTTGTCGTAATTTGACAAAATCAATAATGTCGAGTTCAATGAAGGAAGCGATTGGTGCATGACCATGTAGAGCAAATGATCAATCTCTTGGAGAGCTCGAGTTGGTTGGAGGATATATTGATGGCGTAGTCGAGCGATATGATCCTCAACACTTTGCCCAAGTCTTTTGATGACTTCCGTTATAAAGCAGTCCTTTATGATAAGAGTTATACTCTAGATTCATTGCAAGAGGATCTAAGTAACGGAAGAGCGAAAAATGGACAAGGTGCCTGATCTTTAATACGCGCACCAAAGAAAACCACCGCTTTATCGAAGATGAAAAGAAAAATGGAATTCAAGAGATGCTAAGGCTAAAGAAAAAGTGGGAGTAATACAAAGGGCTCTACCCGGTTTGAAAAAGCGAAGGAGAAGGCAAGTGCTTCAAGTGCGGTGAGGCTGGGCATTGGAAGGCTAAGTGCCCCAAGCTCGAGGCTCAGTGCGCCATTGCTTTAATGTGAAACATGTTTAGCGACTTGTTCTACCCATTCTTGGGTAGTAGACACGAGTCTGTTGATCATGTTTGTTACACCTTGTAGGGGTTCTGCGGACAATGGGCTGTTTGTTGGATTTGTATCTTGAAAGCAATATGGTTGAGCTTGTATACAATGTTTCTGTTACCACTATTACAATCTCCTATCTGAATTGATTACTTGATTGCATATATCGTGTCCCTTATCTCATATATAAGTTAGATCATACGATGTGTAGAAGATCACGAAGTGCGTATGATTGGTCGAAGCAATGAGATATAAAAGTTTCCTGGTGAGACAACTTGAGGGCGAGTTGTCGGTATAGGTTCTTGGTATAGATAAGAAGTGACTTGACTTGGTTACTTGTCTATCTTTGATGCGTCTCGGCGTATTGAAGGATCACGGTGAGATGAGTTCTTCTATCGACCGTAGTGAAGAAACAAGATCTCGGTGACTTACGATGATCTAAACCTCGATAAGGTATTAGGTGAGTATGAGTTCTTGACCATCACTTTGACTTGTTATGGGTGAGGTTATATGTTCTAACCCAATATTCTCCGCATCTTGGGTGGTGGCGGTGCTTGTATGTCATGCTAGTTATACGTATCAGTCACAGTATCCGTTTAGGATGATGGCGTCCCATAAGGAGCTCAAAGGTTTATTGTACTAAACCTGCGAGGTTGAGTTAGCTCAAGTACAATAATAAGTTTGAGTGGTACTACTTAAGGAATTAAAGATATTAATTATTTTAAGCGATCGAGAATGCTATAAATAATTAATGGACGTCGCGATATCTTAAATACGGGGATTCGTAATGTCTAAGAGCAAGCCCGACTCAACCCGGTAATAAAGGGGTAAGTCGGCATTTATTCTCTAGTGGCATGAATAAATGTTTATAAATTAGTTTATGTTCTGGGCTGAACATAAGATAATTAATTTATTTGAGGCCCATCTTTATTCCTTGCATTTGATCCACAGGTTGGCCCGTCAGGGCCGTGGCTAAAGTGAAAATCGGCGCCCCCTCCTATCTCTAAGGCAAGGATTTGATCCTCTTTATCCATAAGGATATTATTATATTTATGGGATATGCATGTATCCTTTCCTAATGGGATTATGGTAATGCATTATAAATATAAGGTAAGAGATAAGATCAAGGTTAATCCACACAATTAAACCTAGAATTTTCGTCCACCTCCTAGTGCAAGTGAGGTTCTCGAAAATTGTGCCATAGTGAGATTGGGTGATTTTCCGTAGCATTCTCCATAGATCGTCCACACTCGACGTTGGAGTTTGGGCAACCGGGATACAGTCCAGAAGATCAAAGCACGAGTCTCGATCCGTTCATCCGTTCATCCCAAGCAGATTCAAAGGTAAACACGAGAAAACCCATCGTGTTGCAATTAATTATATAGGCGCATCTAGGAATATAATCAATGTATGGTGAATTAAACATCGAAGATAGATCCTCGGGAGAGGTTAAATCGATTTCCTACAATTGATATCGAGCACAGGATCGAATCTTGGCTCTGTTGGATTATTCACGTTTGATTATAACGTGCATAATTAATTAATTGTTGAATCATGCCGTTCATCGTGGCTCGGTTTTATTTTTGTCGGATTTTGTTTTTCACCACGAGAAAATCCGTGGTTAGATTAGATTTTTCCTGTAAATCTTATGCGTAAAAAGAACGAGATGGCTTGGGAGAGCGAGGCGATGAAGACTCGTCGAGAACCGGACGCCTGGCGTGAGCTGTGTGCTCGGCGCCATCGCGCGTCTCGGCGACATCGGCGGCGGACGGTGAAGGCGTGGCGGCAAGCCTCGGCGGGCGTGGGCGGCGGCCGGCGGTGCGAGCACGCGTCTCGGCGGTTGGCGCCCGGCGCCAGGCAGGCGGCGGCGCGGGGTCGCGAGCTCGGCGGCCAGGCGTGCGGGCGCACGAACCTTGCCCAAGGCCTCGGCGCGGTGCGGCGAGTGCGAGAAACCTCGGAGCGGCGCTTCGCGGCGCTCATGCGACCGCGAGGTAGGCGCGCGGCGGCAGCTTGCGCATCGCGCATCGCGGGTTCTTCGGCGGTTCTCGGCGGTGCATGCGGAAACCTCAGCGAGGTCTCGGCGGTGCGCATGGGCGACAGCGAGGAAACCTCAGCGCACTCGGCAGCAGCGGCGGCGTGAGTGCTGAATCTCGCGAGGCCTCGGCGGCGCTCGGCGACCTCGGTAGCGAAATGCGGCGTGAAACCTCAATCCGCGCGATTTTCTCGGCGGGCTTAAGCGCGCGCAAGGTGGGCGGCGGCGGTCTTGGGCGCGCATGGGCTGTGCCCTAGCCGCGGCCCAACCGTTCATCGACCCGGCCCGTTTGTTGCAGGTCGACCCGACCGGGTTCGTACGACCCGTTTTCGACCAGATCCGATTTTTGACCGGTTCAGTTTTCCACCGGTTCGGCCCGTTCCTTTGTTCGACCGAATCCTATTTTGGCGAATCGATCCGTGCCGGTACGCGAGGCCCGTTTTCGGGATGAAGATCATGCTTTGCAATTATATGTAATAGATTAAGCGAAAGTGCGGGTTCCACGAGTGGGCCACGATGAGCGTTTTATTTTATTTTTATCGTTCATTGCATGTCATGGATGTTTAAATTATGCGGTAGCATGCTATGTATGTTTTAATTACGTGAACAAACATATTATATGTTTTCGTGATTGGATCGCATAGTAAGCATGCTAGGTTTATCAGCGTTTTCAAGCATATTTTAGAATTACTGCGAGCATGTTTTACATGTTGAGTTCTATAGAAAAGCATGCTAGGATTACGTGATGCTGCATGGACAAACCTTTTGAAACAAAAGACTAAGCAAGTAACCCGACATATTAATTTTCAAATTAAAATGTCAAGACCTCCACTTTTGATCTCTATATAAAGAAAGGCGATTTGTGAGTGGCGTCCACAGCGTGGCTTGCTTGCACTATTTATCATAAGTTTGTTAGATGAGATTTCTAAATAAAACCTTTTAAATCTAT
The DNA here is from genome assembly GCA_036937905.1 of Salvia rosmarinus. Taxonomy (NCBI): domain Eukaryota; kingdom Viridiplantae; phylum Streptophyta; class Magnoliopsida; order Lamiales; family Lamiaceae; genus Salvia; species Salvia rosmarinus. The sequence goes on from CM072817.1 coordinate 45,248,445, forward strand.
TGAGAAGTGGGAGTTTCATGTATAGCGTCCACAGCGTAGCTGCATGTGCGATTTTCATAAGTTTTCTAGAGATAGTTTTAAAAGGAGATAACAAAAGAATTTGAATTGGGCGGTATGGTCAGAGTGGTATGCGATTCTAAAATTCATTTCGATGTTAAAATTGTGGTCATTGCTTAGACATCACCTCAAGTACAACTTCCCACGAAGTCCCTTCTTGCGATAGTGATGTGGTCTAGTAAGGTCAATCATTAATTTCATTTGTCATAACGATAAGTTGACATGGATTGAAATTAAGCGACTAAAAGGTATATTTTAGTGCAGTCGGGGGTTCATGTGTAAATGTCCACACGCGTGGCTTGCATGTGGAATTCATTGGGCGATTGGAGGTTGCAATTAATATTGTTTTATCAAAGGTTACAATATTATTATTACGAATTATATGCGATCGTATGCTTATGTGTTTTACATTATCTCTTTCGGATATGTCAAAATTTATCGGTCCGATTATCATGGAATATGCTCTTATCGCTACAAAATCTCTTATCGGTCCAAATTTTATCGATGTGGATGTCGAAACATGGAATATGTTCTTATCTTGAGAACATATGTTTGTTCTCACTGAGAGAAATCTTGGCGTGTCCTAAAGTTCGGTCCATGAACATGTCTCCCATGACTCCATGGATAGTCTTGATCGGTTGGGAGGAGGTACGAGGTCGATCCTAATGAGTCTTTGAGAACTTTCGGCGTGAGAGTGAGCAAGGCGAGTATACACTTTCGGCATGAAGTCGCACAATGGTGGCTTGCTAGCATCTAGGGGCCCTATTTTCCATTGAAAAATGAAAAGAAAATGGGCACCAAGGTGGTAAAACGAGGAAATAGTGGGAGATGGAACAAGAACACGTGCCGGAGGCAAAGCGAAATATGGTCAAGTCTCATTGGAAGGCCAAGTGCCCTATGAGGTTTGCTTTGGGCATGTTTAGCAACTTGTTCTACCCATTCTTGGGATCGGCGAGATCATGTTTATTACGATCTCCTGAGTGATGGCGGATAACGATCTCCATGGGCAGCAGAAAGTCGAGGCCGTTGCGATCGGAGATGTTACTTTATGTTTTGAGAGAACAGTTTAGTTTTAAAAGATGTTTTATATGTCGGATTTTCGGTGGAACCTTGTTTACTGTTTGAAATTGTTTATGCATGGATATTCATTATTTTTGATAGTGGTGTTTCTATCATAAGAAATGACGAAGTTATACGTGTTGGCACTTTATATAATTAAGCTTTATACTATTTACGCAAAACATAATACCTATAACTATGTTGCATCTACGTCAAACCTTAAAAGAGAGTTTTCTTTGCAAGATGACACCACATTTCTCGGCATCTTAGATTAGGTCACATTAATCTAAATAGGATCAAAGACTAGCTAAGAATGAGCGTTGGGTAATCTCACGATTACTCGGTCCCGATCGCGAATCACGTAAAGAATGAAAGATGTCGACCCGGACCCTTCAAGGCGAAGGGTTATAGAGCCAAAGAAGTGTTGGAGCTAGTCCATTCGACTGTGTGGACCGATGTCCACACAAGCTCGTGGAGAATGCAGTATTTTGTCACTTTCATTGACGATTACTCAAGAGTGCGGATACATATACCGCTTGCTGCAAGTCCGAATGCTTTGAGAAATTCAAAGAGTTTAAGGCGGAAGTGGAGCGAAGCTTGGTAAAACTATCAAGTAAGCTGCGGTCCGATCGCGGTGGCGAATACCTCGATAACGAGTTTATGGACTACTTGAGTGCGGTGTGGGATTACCTCCCACTCACTACAGGGCACACCACAACAAAAGGTGTGTCGAGGCGAAGAAATAGGACTATTTTGGAAATGGTTAGATCAATGATGAGTTATGCAACATTGCCTATTTCGTTACGGGGTATGCCTTAGAAGCGGTGGCATACTTGCTAAATCTAGTACCATCCAAGTCGGTCGAAAAGACCCCTTTCGAGTTGTGGTTTGGTATGAAACTAGTTTAAGCCACATAAGGATATGGGGGCTGTCTAGCACATGTCTTTGAACAAGAAGGGCGATAAGTTGGAGGCTAGATCGGCGCAAGGCATTTATTGGCTATCCTAGAGGAGCGAAGGTGGTTTATTCTAGAGTCCTAAGGATCGGATGGTCATTATTAGCACTAATGCCGATTCTTAGAAGAGGATTATATGACAAACCATAAATCCAAAGTTGAAATCATTCTTGAGAATTAGAAGATGATCGTATTCCACCACCGATTAGGCGAAGGTGCGAGATGTAGGTGTCTCAGTGGGAGGATCGACACGGATACTTCAAGAAATTGAAGTGGGTCGAGTTCCTTTGGAGATACCGACCGTACAAGTGGTACCTACCAAGCAAGTTGTGCAAGATAGAGAACCACAAGTATCTGCACCCATTGTTTCCATTGTGCCGATAGTGTTGGATTTGTATCTTTGAAAGTTGTTTTGGTTGAGCTTGTATACAATGTTTCTGTTACCACTATTACAATCTCCTATCTGAATTGAATACTTGATTGCATATATCGTGTCCCTTATCTCATATATAAGTTAGATCATACGATTGTGTAGAAGATCACATAAGTCCGTATGATTGGTCAAGCTTAATGAGATATAAAAGTTTCTGGTGAGACAACTTGAGGACGAGTTGTCGGTATAGGCTGCGGTATAGATAAGAAGTGACTTGACTTGGTTGCTTGTCTATGCCGGTACGTCTCTGACGTATTGAAGGATCACAGTGAGATGAGTTCTTCTATCTGACCGTAGTGAAGAACCTAGATCTCGGTGACTTACGATGATCTAAATCTCGATAAGGTATTAGGTGAGTATGAGTTACTGACCATCACTTTGACTTGTTATGGGTGATGGTTATATGTTCTAACCCAATATTCTCCGCATCTTGGGTGGTGGCAGTGCTTGTATGTCATGCTAGTTATATGTATCGAGTCACCGTATCCGTTTAGGATGATGACGTCCCCTTAAGGAGCTCAAAAGGTTTATTGTACTAAACCCTGCAGGTTGAGTTAGCTCAAGTACAATAATAAGGTTGAGTGGTACTACTTAAGGAATTAAAGCTATTAATTATTTTAAGCAGTCAGAATGCTATAAATAATTAATGGACGTTCGATATCTTAAATACGGGGATTCGTAATGTCTAAGTGCAAGCCCGACTCACCTTCGGCAATAAAGGGGTAAGTCAGCATTTATTCTCTAGTGGCATGAATAAATGTTTATAAATTAATTTATGTTCTGGGCTGAACATAAGATAATTAATTTATTTGAGGCCCATCTTTATTCCTTGCATTTGATCCACAGGTGGCCCATCCAGACCCTTTAGCTAAGGAAAATCGGTGCCTCCTATGTGTATAAGGAAAGGATTTGATTCTCTTCATCCCACAAGGATATTATTATATTTATGGATATGCATGGATCATTTCCTAATGGGATTATGGTAATGCATTATAAATATAAGGTAAGAGATAGATTCAAGACTAATCCTTAATTATCCATCCTCATAATTTCGAAAATCACTAGAGCTTTAGTGAGGATTTTGAAAATTATCTTGAGAGCATTAGCGATTTTTTCCAAGCATTCTCCATAGATCGCCCTCACTCGGCGTTGGAGATTGGGTAGCAGGGATACGATCCGAAGCTCAAAGCACGAGTCTCGATCCGTTCATTCCGTTCGACCCGAGCGGATCCAAAGGTAAACACGAGAAAACCCTACGTGTTGCAATTAATTAAATAGATGCATGCTAGGAATATAATCAATGTATGGTGAATTAAATATCCGAGATAGATCACCGGGCGAGGCTAAACCTAGTTTTCCCTACCATTGGTATCGAGCACAGGATCGATATCTTGGCTCTGTTGGATTAATTCACGTTTGATTATTACGATGCGCTTAATTAATTGTTGGATCCATCGTTCATCGTGGCTCGTTTTGTTTTGTTGGGTTTTGTTTTCACCACGAGAAAATCCGTGGTTAGATTAGATTTATTTTTTCTAAATCTTATCCGTAAAAAAGAAAACGACGAAAGCACGAAGAAGCGAGGCGATGAAGACTTACTGGAAGAAATCGGACTCACGGCGGCACTCGGCACCGCGCGCGTTCTCGGCAAACATCGACAGACGAGGCGGGCGTGGCGCGCGACATGCGCGCACGCGGCGACGGGTGCGCGACTTTCACGCGAGCCTCGGCGGCGCTCGGCGATAGCGACGGAAACCTCAGCGCGTCTCGGCGGCAGCGCAGGCGGCGCAAGCAGCGCGTATAACGCGCGAGGCCTCGGCGGCGCCGGCCTCGGCGAGACGCAGCGCGGGAACCTCAAAGTGTGCGGCGGCATCGGGCGACGCGGGCGCGCGATTTTGCGCGGGCGCCCGGCGGCCTTCGGCGGCGTGGCTCGGCACCAGCCTTTGCTCATCAGCGCGCACGGGCGCCGGTAGCGATGTGCACACCCTCGGTGGCACTCGGCGGGGGCTCTCGGCAGCTCGGTGGCGTCTTCTCGGAAGGGCGCGGCGGCTGGGGCTGCCAGCGAATGAGGCGGGGTAGCAAAGGTGGGCGCGCATGGGCTGTGCCCCAGCGCCGCCCAAAGACTTGTTTCTAACATGGCCCATTTGTTCGGGTCGACCCGACCGGGTTTGGCCCCTCGACCGTTTTCCGTTCGATTTTCGACTGGTTCGCCCGTTCCATTATTCCGCCCGAATCCGGTTTTGCGAATCGGTCCGTGCCCGCACGCGAGGCCGTTTTCAAAGTTTAATTACATGCTTTGCTATTCTATGTAATAGATTAGGCAAGAAAGTGAAGGTTCCACGAGTGGGCCACGATGAGCGCTTTTATTTTTTATCGTTCATTGCATGTCGTGGATGTTTAAATTATGCGATAGCATGCTATGTATGTTTAAATTACGTTGACAAACCTTTAAGTGTTTTACGTATTTAAGTGCGCATAGTAAGCTTTGGTTTATATTTTAGATATTTTAGAATTCATGCGAGCATGTTTTACATGTTGAGTTCTATGAACAAGCATGCTAGGATTACGTGATCTCGCATGGACAAACCTTTTGAACAAAAGACTAAGCAAGCAACCCGACATATTAATTTTCAAAATTAAATTGTCAAGACCTCCACTTTTTAATCTCTAAACAAAGTGATACGACCGTGAGTGGCGCCCACACGCTGGCTTGCTTGCATTGCTTATCATAAGTTTGTTAGATGAGATTTCTAAATAAAACATTTTAAATCTATTGAGAAGTGGGAGTTTCATGTGTAGCGCCCACACGCGCGTGGCTTGCATGTGCGATTTTCATAAGTTCTCTAGAGATAGATATAAAATGAGATAACAAAAGAATTTGAATTGGAAGCGGTATGGTCCGAGTGAATATGCCAATTCTAAGAATTCATTTCTCTTTGTTAAAAATGTGGTCATTGCTTAGACATCACCTCGAGTACAACTTCCCGCCAAGTCCATTCTTGCGATAGTGATGTGGTCTAGTAAGGTCAATCGTTAATTTCATTTGTCATAAGGATAAGTTGACATGGATTGAAATTAAAGCGACTAAAAGGTATATTTTAGTGCAGTCGAGGGTTCGTGTAAGCGCCCACACGCGTGGCTTGTATGTGGGATTCCTTGGGCGATTGGAGGTTTCAATTAATATTGTTTTATCAAAAGGTTACAATATTATTATTACAATTATGTGCGATCGCACGCTTATGTGTTTTTCATTATCGTTTCAGATATGTCTCTTACACCGATTATCAATATATTCTCGCACAAAATCCCCTATCCGGTCCAAATTTTATCGAGTGGAAACGAAACTTGGAATATGTTCTTATCGCTAAAGAACACATGTTTGTTCTCACTACTCCTAAACCCGATGCCCTTCGACGCATCGTGATGATGAGCGGAGAGTCAGCGGACTTTGGAATAAGTCGAACAATATGGCTAAATGCTATATGATGACTACTATGTCCAAAGGCTTCATACTGACATCGTCGATGGTAGACGCGACGATATTTGGTCAAGTCTCGAGAGTAAGTTTGGGCGATCGGATCGGACTATCCGCTTCCACACAATGAGAGAAATCTTGGCGTGTAAGATGGAAGAAGGAAGTTCGGTCCATGAACATGTCTCACACGACTCATCTCACGGATAGTCTTGATCGGTTGGGAGGAGGTATTGACGGCGGCCAAGGTCGATATCATCCTCAATACCGCCCAAGTCTTTTGAGAACTTTCGCGTGAATGCGATCATGAGCAAGACCTAGTATACACATAGTCGGTTGCTTAATGATCTCGTAGGCTGCGGAAGGAGTTATGGGAAAAGGAGCACATGCTCTTGCTAGCACATCTAAGGGCCCAAATTTTCCGTTGCAAAATGGAAAAGAAAAGGGCACCAAAGTGGTAGAGGCAAGGGAAGAAGTGGGAGTAATGGGAGCAAGAACATGGCTGCCACCGGAGGTTTGAAGAAGCCAAAGGAGAAGGGCAAATGCTTCAAGTGCGGTAAGACTGGGCATTGGAAGGCTAAGTGCCCTATGCTCAAGGCTCAAGGTACGCCGTTTGCTTTAGTAACGGAAACATGTTTAGCTACTTGTTCTACCCATTCTTGGGTAGTAGATACGGGTGCGACTGATCATGTTTGTTACACCTTGCAGGGGTTCCTGCGGACAAGGGAGCTAGCTAATGGCGAGATAACGATCTCCATGGGCAACGCGGCGAAAGTCGAGGCTGTTGCAGTTGGAGATGTTTCTTTGTGTTTTGGAACAACAGTTTTAGTTTTGAAAGACGTTTTATATGTGCCGGATTTTCGGCTGAACCTTGTTTCTGTTTGAAATTATTTTCTCATGGATATTCTGTTATTTTTGATAGTGGTGTTTCTATCATAAGAAATGACGAAGTTATCTGTGTTGGCACTTTATATAATTCGCTTTATACTATTTCTGCAAAACATAATACCTATAACTATGTTGCATCTTCTACAAACCCTAAAAAGAGAAAGTTTTCAAGAAGATGACACCACTTTTCTCTCGGCATCTTAGATTAGGTCACATCAATCTAAATAGGATCCAAAGGCGGCTAAGAATGGGCGTTGGGAAATCTCACGGTTACTCTGCTCCCGGTCTGCGAATCTCGTATAGAAGGTAAGATGTCGACCGGACCTTCAAAGCGAAGGGTTATAGAGCCAAAGAAATATCGAGTTAGTCCATTCGACTGTGTGGACCGATGTCCACACAAGCTCGTGGAGGGTACAGTATTTTGTCACTTTCATTGACGATTACTCAAGGTACGGATACGTATACCGCTTCACGCAAGTCCGAATGCTTTGAGAAATTCAAAGAGTTTAAGGCGGAAGTGGAGACGAAGCTAGGCAAGAGTATCAAGTCGCATGGTGCGATCGCGGTGGCGAATACCTCGATAACGAGTTTATGGACTATCTAGTGAAGTGTGGGATTACATCCCAACAAGACTTCACCGGGCACCACCACACAAAATGGTGTGTCGAGCTAAGAAATAGGACTCTTTTGGAAATGGTTAGATCTATGATGAGTTATGCTACATTGCCTATTTCGTTACGGGGTATGCCTTAGAAAGCGCGCATACTTGCTGAATCTAGTACCATCCAAGTCGATCGAAAAGACCCCTTCGAGTTGTGGTTTGGTATGAAGCCAATTTAAGCCACATAAGGATATGGGCGATCCGGACTGCGTCTTTGAACAAGAAGGGCGACAAGTTGGAGGCTAGATCCCACGCAAGGCTGTTTATTGGCTATCTAGAGGCACGAAGGTGGTTTATTCTATAGTCTAAGGATCGAAGGTCATTATTAGCACTAATGCTCGATTCTTAGAAGAGGACTACATGAAAATCATAAATCAAAGTTGAAATCATTCTTCAAGAATTAGAAGATGATCGTATTCCACCACCGATTAGGCGAAGATACGTGATGTCGAGTCTAGTGGGAGGATCGACACGGATACTTCAAGAAATTGAAATGGGTCGAGTTCCACTTTGGAGATACCGACCGTCTGAGTGGTACCTACCCGGCATGTTGTGCAAGATGAGAACCATAAGTTTCTGCACCCGTTGCCATAGTGCTGTAGAACCTCGTCGTAGTGGGAGGGTTGTTCGTCGACCCGAGCGATTTATGTTCGTGGGTGAATCTTGATTTAGTCGTGAAGCGAGCAGCAATAATCGACCCATGGACATACAAGGAGGCGATCTGAGATATTGATGCAAGATCATGGCACACCGCTATGGACTTAGAAATGGAGTCCATAACGGCTATGGATGTATATGAAAGACACCTCTACCGGATGGCGAGGAAGCCGTAGGTAGTAAGTGGATATACAAAAGGAAGAGATTCCGATGGAGAGGTTTCGACTTTTAAAGCCGTGCTTGTGGCGAAAGGGTACACTCAGTTGAGGGCATCGATTTCGATGAGACTTTTTCTTTGTAGCAATGCTCAAGTCCATCGAATTCTTACGGCCATAGAGCCCACTTGAACCTAGAGGTTTGGCAAATGGATGTTAAAACCGCTTTTCTAAAAGGTTACCTTGAGGAAGGTAGAGACATCTATGTGCAAACAACCGAAGGTTATGTGGTAAAGGGTGAAGAGCATCTAGTATGGAAGCTTAAGAAGTCCATTTATGGACTTAGCGAACCTCCCGATCATAGAACTTACGCTTGACGAGGTGGTAAAGTCCTATGGATTTACCCGTTGCCTAGCGAGAGTTGTGTGTATCGGTTAGATATTAACGGTGATGTGGTATTTCTTGCACTTTATGTAGATGACATTCTTCTAGTTGGCAACAACGTGAAAGTCGTTATTAGGCGTAAAGAGTTGGTTATCGATCGTTTCAAATGAAAGACTTAGGAGATGCAGCGTACATTCTTGGGATCAAGGTTTATCGAGATCGCAAGAAGAAAATGTTGAGCTTATCTCAGGCGTCTTACATTGATACTGTGATTACTCGTTTTAGTATGCAGACCGCCAAGAAAGGATTGCTACCTTTCAGACATGGCGTTCCTTTATCTAAGACGCAGTCACCTATGACTGCAAATGAGATAGAGGAAATGAGACAAGTTCCTTACGCTTCCGCCATAGGAAGTCTCATATACGCAATGCTATGCACGAGACCCGATATACGCTATCACGGTAGGCATAGTAGCTAGATATCGATCTAACCTGGACAAGCTCATTGGATTGCGATAAAGCATATACTCAAGGCACGAAAAGGACTCGAGATTATAGGCTGGTTTACCATGCGAGATAGTCTAATGCCTTTGGGTTATCTGACTCGGATTTCCAAGCCGACCATGATGAGAAAAAGTCTACCTCGGGCTATGTGTTTACCTTGGGAGGTAGAGCCGTATCTGGCGAGTGCAAAGCGGCGATGCATTGCGGACTCTACCATGGAAGCGAATATGTAGCCAGCAGGAGGCTTCTAAAGAGGTGTATGGTTCAAGAACTACCTCATGGATCTAGATGTGGTACTGGTTTGCCCAAGAGTATCATAGTTTCTTGTGATAACTCGGTGCGATGGCAAACTCGAAGGAACCACGGACCCACAAGGCGACCAAACACATAGAGAGAAAGTACCATGTCATACGAGAAATCGTTAGGCGAGGTGACGTCTGATTGAGAAGATTGATCGACGGATAACCTAACGGATCCATTCACGAAGAGCTGCCGCAAAAAGTCTGACGGACACGTTAGAGGACTTGGATTGTGTTGATGGCACCCACTTAGAAAGGAAACTTTTGTATAAGTGGGAGAAGCAAAGTAATGGTTTTATTTGTAATAGCTAGTAGAGACACATTGTATACTAAAAGTTTGCTTTAGTATAAGTGGGAGATTGTTGGATTTGTATCTTGAAAAGTTGTTTTGGTTGAGCTTGTATACAATGTTTCTATTACCACTATTACAATCTCCTATCTGAATTGAATACTTGATTGCATATATCGTGTCCCCTTATCTCATATATAAGTTAGATCATACGATTGTGTAGAAGATCACAGAAGTCTGTATGATTGGTCAAGCTTAATGAGATATAAAAAGTTTCACAGCTGAGACAACTTGAGGACGAGTTGTCGGTATAGGCTGCGGTATAGATAAGAAGTGACTTGACTTGGTTGCTTGTCTATGCCGGTACGTCTCTGACGTATTGAAGGATCACAGTGAGATGAGTTCTTCTATCTGATCGTAGTGAAGAACCTAGATCTCGGTGACTTACGATGATCTAAATCTCGATAAGGTATTAGGTGAGTATGAGTTACTGACCATCACTTTGACTTGTTATGGGTGAGGGTTATATGTTCTAACCCAATATTCTCCGCATCTTGGGTGGTGGCAGTGCTTGTATGTCATGCTAGTTATCTGTATCGAGTCACCGTATCCGTTTAGGATGATGACGTCCCCTTAAGGAGCTCAAAAGGTTTATTGTACTAAACCCTGCAGGTTGAGTTAGCTCAAGTACAATAATAAGGTTGAGTGGTACTACTTAAGGAATTAAAGCTATTAATTATTTTAAGCAGTCAGAATGCTATAAATAATTAATGGACGTTCGATATCTTAAATACGGGGATTCGTAATGTCTAAGTGCAAGCCCGACTCACCTTCGGCAATAAAGGGGTAAGTCAGCATTTATTCTCTAGTGGCATGAATAAATGTTTATAAATTAATTTATGTTCTGGGCTGAACATAAGATAATTAATTTATTTGAGGCCCATCTTTATTCCTTGCATTTGATCCCTGGGCTGGCCCATCCAGGCCCTTTAGCTAAGGAAAATCGACGCCTCCTATGTGTATAAGGAAAGGATTTGATTCTCTTCATCCCACAAGGATATTATTATATTTATGGATATGCATGGATCCTTTCCTAATGGGATTATGGTAATTAATTATAAATATAAGGTAAGAGATAGATTCAAGACTAATCCTTAATTATCCATCCTCATAATTCTCGAAAATCACTAGAGCTTTAGTGAGGATTTTAGAAAATTATCTTGAGAGCATTGGCGATTTTTTTCGAAGCATTCTCCATAGATCGTCCTCACTCGGCGTTGGAGATTGGGTAATCGGGATACAGTCCAGAAGGTCAAAGCACGAGTCTCGATCCGTTCATTCCGTTCGACCCCGACAGATCCAAAGGTAAAAACGAGAAAACCCATACGTGTAGTAATTAATTAAATAGACGCATGCTAGGAATATAATAAATGTATGATGAATTAAATATCCGAGATAGATCCTCGGGGCGAGGGCTAAACCTAGTTTTCCCTACAAGTAGCGCCTCGTCGTAGTGGGAGGGTTGTTCGTCAACCCGAGCGATTTATGTTCATGGGTGAATCTTGGTTTAGTCCCGGAAGCGGCGAGGCAATAATCGTCCCATGGACATACAATGACGATACAAGACATTGATGCAAGATCATGGCACACCGCTATGGACTTAGAAATTGAGTCCATAATGACTATGGATGTATATGAAAAAACACCTCTACCGGATGGCAAGGAAACCATGGGTAGTAAGTGGGTATACAAGAGGAAGAGAGATTCAGATGGAGAGGTTTCGGCTTTTAAAGCCAGGCTTGTGGCGAAAGGGTACACTCAGATTGAGGGCATCGATTTCGATGAGACCTTTTCGCCTGTAGCAATGCTCAAGTCCATCAGAATTCTTCTGGCCATAGCAGCCCACTTGAACCTAGAGGTTTGGCAAATGGATGTGAAAACCGCTTTTCTAGCGGTTACCTTGAGGAAGGTAGAGACATCTATATGCAAACAACCCGAAGGTTATGTGGTGAAGGGTGAAGAGCATCTAGTATGGAAGCTTGAGAAGTCCATTTATGGGCTTAAGCAAGCCTCACGATCTGGAACTTACGCTTTGACGAGGTGGTAAAGTCCTATGGATTTACCCAGTTGCCTAGCGAGAGTTGTGTGTATCGTTGATGTCAGCGGTGATGTGGTATTTCTTGCACTTTATGTAGATGACATTCTTCTAGTTGGCAACAATGTGGAGTTGTTATCGGGGCGTAAAGAGTTGGTTATCCGATCGGTTTCAAATGAAAGACTTAGGAGATGCGGCGTATATTCTTGGGATCAAGGTTTACCGAGATCGCAAGAGAAAAATGTTGAGCTTATCTCATGCGTCTTACATTGATACTGTGATTACTCGTTTTAGTATGCAGACCGCTAAGAAAGGATTGCTACCTTTCAGACATGGCGTTCCTTTATCTAAGGAGCAGTCACCTATGACTGCAAAGGAGATAGAGGAAATGAGACAAGTTCCTTACGCTTCCGCCGTAGGAAGTCTCATGTACACAATGCTATGTACGAGACCCGATATCTGCTATGCCGTAGGCATAGTAGCTAGATATCAGTCTAACCCTAGACAAGCTCATTGGACTACGGTAAAGCATATACTCAAGTACCTGAAAAGGACTCGAGATTATAGGCTGGTTTACCATGCAGATAGTCTAATGCCTTTGGGATATCTGAGACTGGATTTTCAAGTCGACCGTGATGAGAAAAAGTCTACCTCAGGCTATGTGTTTACCTTGGGAGGTGGAGCCGTATCCTGGCGGAGTGCAAAGCAGCGATGCATTGCGGACTCTACCATGGAAGCCGAATATGTAGCCTCTTCGGAGGCTGCTAAGGAGGCTTTATGGTTCAAGATCTACCTCATGGATCTAGGTGTGGTACCTGGTTTGCCCAAGAGTATCATAGTTTACTGTGATAACTCAGGTGCGATGGCAAACTCGAAGGAACCACGGACCCACAAGGCGACCAAACACATAGAGAAAGTACCATGTCATACGAAATCGTGAGGCGAGGGGCGTCTTGATTGAAAAGATTGATCTGACGGATAACCTAGCGAGATCCATTCACAAAGAGCCTGCCGCAAAAAGTCTACTAAGTGCACGTTCGAGGACTTGGATTGCGCTTGATGGCATCCACTTAGAAAGGAAACTTTTGTATAAGTGGGAGAAGCAAAGTGATGGTTTTTATTGTAATAGCTAGTAGAGAGACACATTGTATACTAAAAGTTTGCTTTAGTATAAGTTGGAGATTGTTGGATTTATATACTGAAAGCAGTATGGTTGAGCTTGTATATAATGTTTCTGTTACCACTATTACAATCTCTATCTGAATTGATTACTTGATTGCATATATCGTGTCCACTTATCTCATATATAAGTTAGATCATACGATGTGTAGAAGATCACGAAGTCATGTATGATTGGTCAAGCTTAATGAGATATAAAGGTTTCTGGTGAGACAACTTGAGGACTAATTGTCGGTATAGGCTGCGGTATAGATAAGAAGTGACTTGACTTGGTTACTTGTCTATCTTTGGTACGTCTACGGCGTATTGAAGGATCACGGTGAGATGAGTTCTTCTACCTGACCGTAGTGAAGAACCAAGATCTCGGTGACTTACGATGATCTAAACCTCGATAAGGCATTAGGTGAGTATGAGTTGCTGACCATCACTTTGACTTGTTATGGGTGAGGGTTATATGTTCTAACCCAATATTCTCCGCATCTTGGGTGGTGGCGGTGCTTGTATGTCATGCTAGTTATACGTATCAGTCACCGTATCCGTTTAGGATGATGGCGTCCCTTAAGGAGCTCAAAGGTTTATTGTACTAAACCCTGCGGTTGAGTTAGCTCAAGTACAATAATAAGGTTGAGTGGTATTACTTAAGGAATTAAAGATATTAATTATTTTAAGCGATCGAGAATCTATAAATAATTAATGGACGTCGATATCTTAAATACGGGATTCGTAATATCTAAGTGCAAGCCGACTCACCTTCGGTAATAAAGGGGTAAGTCGGCATTTATTCTCTAGTGGCATGAATAAATGTTTATAAATTAATTTATGTTCGGGTGAACATAAGATAATTAATTTATTTGAGGCCCATCTTTATTCCTTGCATTTGATCCAAATTTGGCCCGTCAGGGCCCGTGGCTTAAGTGAAAATCGGCGCCTCCTATCTCTAAGGCAAGGATTTGATCCTCTTTATCCATAAGGATATTATTATATTTATGGGATATGCATGGATCCTTTCCTAATGGGATTATGGTAATGCATTATAAATATAAGGTAAGAGATAAGATCAAGGTTAATCCACACAGTTAAACCTAGAATTTTCGTCCACCTCCTAGTGCAAGTGAGGTTCTCAAAAATTGTGCCATAGTGAGATTGGGTGATTTTCCGTAGCATTCTCCATAGATCGTCCTCACTCGACGTTGGAGTTTGGCAACCGGGATACAGTCCAGAAGATCAAAGCACGAGTCTCGATCCGTTCAACCCGTTCATCCCCGACAGATTCAAAGTAAACACGAGAAAACCCCTATGTGTTGCAATTAATTATATAGACGCATGCTAGGAATATAATCAATGTAAGGTGAATTAAACATCCAAGATAGATCCTCGGGAGAGGGTTAAATCAGATTTCCCTACAGCTGCATGATGGCGAGATAACGATCTCCATGGGCAACGCGGCGAAAGTCGAGGCCTTTGCAGTCGGAGATGTTACTTTATGTTTTGAGACAACAGTTTTAGTTCTAAAAGACGTTTTATATGTGCCGGATTTTCGACGGAACCTTGTTTCTGTTTCAAAATTATTTATTCATGGATATTACATTATTTTTGATAGTGGTGTTTCTATCATAAGAAATGCGAAGTTATACGTGTTGGCACATTATATAATTAAGCTTTATACTATTTATGCAAAACATAATACCTATAACTATGTTGCATCTACATCAAACCTTAAAAAGAAAGTTTTCTTTGAAGATGACACCACATTTCTCCGGCATCTTAGATTAGGTCACATCAATCTAAATAGGATCTAAAGGCGGCTAAGAATGGGCGTTGGGTAATCTAACGATTATCTGTTCCCGATCTGCGAATCTGTATAGAAGGTAAGATGTCGACCGGACCGCTTCAAAGCGAAGGGTTATAGAGCCAAAGAAGTGTTGGAGCTAGTCCATTCTGACCTAGCTCGTCCTCACTCGACGTTGGAGATTGGGCAACCGGGATACAGTCCAGAAGATCAAAGCACGAGTCTCGATCCGTTCATCCCGATCCATCCCAGAAGCAGATTCAAAGGTAAACACGAGAAAACCCTACGTGTTGCAATTAATTATATAGACGCATGCTAGGAATATAATCAATGTATGGTGAATTAAACATCCAAGATAGATCCTCGGGAGAGGGCTAAACTCAGTTTTCCCTACACGCTGTACATCCCCCGAATCACCAAGGGGAACTTGGAAATAGGAAGTGGAAAGGACACCACCAAGGTCAAGGATCCAACACTGGCCAGGCCGACAGGAGGCCATGGCAAGGGAACAACGTGCCATCTGGGCACGGACAATGAAATGGACGCCCCATGGTACCAGTACCTTGCGGGGGAAACCAGAAATTTGTGAGGCTCCCCGTGTGCCCCAGGTGCCATAGGAGTCACAAGGGGGCATGCGCATTTACGAATGACGGATGCTTCAAGTGTGGCCAGAAGGGTCACTACTCCAGGGACTGCCCTGGGATGCGCGAAGTGGGAAATGGCCGTCCCAATGTGCCCAACCGAGTCCAACCGGTCCGAGCTATCCAAGCTCAACCATTCCAAAGAATAGCCCCGGTCCAAGCTTCCGGCCGAATCGGCGATCCGTATCAACCACACGGCGGCAACGACAACAACAATGGCGGCAAATTTCCCGCAGTTAGATACCAGCCCCAACAACAACAACAGCAGCAGCAACCGCAACAACAACAACAACAACAACAACAATATCAACAACAACAACATCATCAACAACAGCAACCACCACCGCAAACCAGGGCCTATGCCCTCCACCAAGAAAGGGAATTCCCGCAGGAGCCGCCAAGGAACCAAGAAAATTTGGCAGGTATGAGAATACTCCTTCAATTGCCTGTTATCCTACTATTTGATACTGGCGCCTCGCATTCTTTTATTGCTGACGCATGCGTAGAGAACTTAGGATTAGATCCTAAACGCGCTGAACAAATCATGAGAATATCTTCTCCAGTAGGAGGCATAAGAACGGTAACCCACATATGCTCGAACCTAGAACTTGGACTAGGCTCACTTAAGGTCATGACAGATAACCATCACGTCATACCTATGATGGATGTGGACATAATCCTATGAATGGATTGGTTAACCGAATATAATGCGACCATCCTGTATAATGAAAGAAAAATTTCTTTCCAACATCCCGGAGAGAAACCTACAGACTTTCACGGGATCAGCTTGGGGAGAAGAGTCCCAATCATATCCGTACTACAGGCAAGGACGTTGCTAAACAAGACAGAGAACCACGCCTACTTTGTCTATCTCCAAGATGAAGAGTAGAATGAGAGAATGATAGAAGACGTTCTGATCGTGAAGGAGTACCCCGATGTATTTCCAGATGAACTATCGGGATTACCGTCAAACCGACAGATTGAGTTCACGATCGACCTCGAACCAGGTTCTTCCCCTGTGTCAAAAGCCCCATAACGGATGGCACCAAAAGAACTGGAGAAATTGAAGATCCAGCTGCAAGAACTCTTGGAGTTGGGATTCATTAGACCCAGTGTGTCTCCATGGGGAGCACCTATCCTCTTCGTAAAGAAGAAGGATGGTACACTGTGAATGTGCATAGACTATCAAGAGTTAAACAAGATAACTCTTAAGAATAAGTATCCTTTGCCTCGAATTGACGATCTGTTTGATCAGCTTAAGGGAGCAGGAGTATTTTCAAAGATAGATCTAAAGTCGGGATACCATCAACTAAGGATTAGACCAGAGGATGTACCTAAAACGGCTTTCCGTACAAGGTATGGTCATTTCGAATTCATCGTTATGCCCTTTGGACTTACAAATGCCCCAACAGTATTTTTGGATATCATGAATAGGGTATTTCACCCATACTTAGACAAATTTATCTTAGTATTCATAGACGATATCCTAATATACTCCAAGAATAACCAAGAACACAAAGAGCACTTGAGAACTGTGCTGCAAAACATTAAGGCAAGAGCAACTCTTCGCCAAGTTTAGCAAGTGTGAGTTTTGGTTAGGCGAAGTAACATTCTTAGGTCACATCGTGTCCGCCGAGGGAATCAAAGTGATCCCTCGAAGATTGATACAGTTCGAGAATGGGAATCGCCGAAGAACCCGAATGAAATTCGGAGTTTCTTAGGACTTGCCGGCAATTATCGAAGATTTATCGAGGGATTCTCAAAGATAGCCCGACCCATGACCCAACTGTTGAGAAAGGGGATCAAGTACACATGGACCGCCGAGTGTGAGGCTAGTTTCCAGAGACTGAAGGAGTTCGACGACAAGACTGTACTAGCGATGCAGAAGCGGATAAAGAATACACAATCTACGGATGCTTCAAAGAATGGACTAGGATGTGTCTTGATGCAAGAAGGTAAGGTTATTGCTTATGCTTGGCGATTACGCCTACATGAGTTGAACTATCCTACATACGACACGGAATTAGCAAATGGTCGTACATGCCTTAAAGATTTGGAGGCATCACCTTTATGGAGTTAGATGTGAGATCTATCTTGACCATAGAAGCCTGAAGTATTTCTTTGAGCAGAAAGATCTTAACATGAGGTAACATAGATGGTTAGAACTCATGAAAGATTACGGCTGCGGTATGAATTACCACCCAGGCAAGGCTAATGTTGTAGCCGATGCCTTGAGTAGCAAATCCCACACTAGTTTGGGATGTCTCCTTAGTCATGAGGAGATACTTATAAAGGAATTTCAGAGTATGAACATCGAAGTCATAGACCCGTCACTGACAATAGAGGGTTGTATTGCAACGTTGATTGCAATCCCGGACTTAAGAGCCCGAATCTTAGAAGCTCAGAGGAAGAGCAAGAAGCTAGAGGAAATACGAGCCAAGATCAAGGACAACAACCACAAGAATTTCAAGGAAGCAACAGATAACGTTTTGTTGTATGACGGACGAGTGTGTGTTCCAGAAGATGAAGGGCTTAGGAGCGAGATCTTAAAAGAAGCCCATGAGACTTCTTACACCGCACACCCCGGAAGCACCAAAATGTACCAAGATCTCAAGGAGAAATTTTGGTGGGATGGGATGAAGCGAGACGTAGCTTCATTCGTAGAACGTTGTTTAACGTGCCAAAAAGTGAAAGCACTCCACCAAACAACCGTATGGAACCTTACGACGTTTGGACATACCGGAATGGAAATGGGATGACATAGCCATGGATTTTGTTACCGGGCTACCCAAATCACATAGGGGAAATACCGCTATCTGGGTCATCATCGATCGTTTGACCAAGAGCGCGCATTTTCTACCCATTCCGATCACACATGGATCAGACAGACTAGCACAGTTGTACGTTCAAGAAATCATACGTTTACATGGAGTTCCGAAGACTATCACGTCTGATAGAGATTCAAAATTTACATCCAGATTCTAGACGAGTTTACAAAAGGAATTGGGGACTCGACTACATTTTAGTACCGCGTTCCACCCACAGACGGATGGACAGTCCGAGAGGACCATTCAAACGCTGGAGGACATGTTGAGAACCGTTGTCCTCGATAGAGGAGAAAGTTGGGAACAAGTGTTACCACTTGTGGAATTCGCCTACAATAATGACTACCAAGCAACTATTGGAATGGCCCGTCTGAAGCTCTTTATGGAAAGAAATGTTGATCATCACTCTACTGGGATGAAGTGGGAGAAAGGAAAGTATTAGGACCTGACTCTGTGGGTGAAATGATCGAGATTGTGAGACAAATCCGCCAACGGATCAAGGAGGCCCAAGATCGACATAAGTAAATGCCGACAAACGCGTCGCCTGTAGTGCATTTTGAAGTGGGAGACAAAGTCTACCTGAAGATTTCTCGTCAAAAGGAATCGTGAGATTTGGAATAAAAGGAAAGCTACGACCACGTTTCATAGGACCCTTTGAAATTTTGGAAAGGATAGGACCAGCGGTTTACCCAAGTTTTGGAAACGTGCACAATGTGTTCCACGTTTCACAACTAAGGAAGTACATACATGACCCTAGCCATGTGATACCGCCGACAGATATCGTCCTCGATGACAATATGAGTTACGTAGAACTGCCTACGGAAATCTTAGACCGACGTATCCAAAAATCAAAGGAACAAAGAGATACTGTTGGTGAAAGTTCTATGGAGACACCATGGACAAGAAGAAGCAACTTGGGAACTAGAATCAGCTATGAAAGAGAAATACCCAGATCTTTTCCAAGGTTAGCAAATTTCGGGGCGAAATTTATTTTAAGGGGGATGGTATGTAATAACTCGAAAAATTTAAAACTTTTATTAGTGATGCTTAAACCAATTATTTGTGGTGCTTAGACCTTAATTATGTTTAAGGTAACCAATGAAACGAATTAGAATCGATTCGGAGGTCGAAAACTAGAGAAATAAAAAACTAGTGACTAGTCCTACCGGATTAGGGTTTTCTGAATAGCCTGAACATAGACTGAAATATCGTGAATGAATCTTAACAAAAGGATTTCATTTCTATAATCCTCTCACGAAAACATGTGAGAAGCCAAAGAATGAGAATTTTCGGGCATAGTTGCCCGGTCAGTCTTAAAAGCACTATTCACGAGCCGGAACAATTTCCAGTCCGTGCTAGTCATGATAATTTGTGATAAAAATCAAAATCATGAAGGAATATATTATTATGAATGTAGAAATCATAAGAATCAATTTCTGAAAGAATTTCCTGAAGAACTTAACCGAACGCCGGGAAAATATATAAAAAAAACCATAAATTGATCTGAACGACCCGAAACTCGAACCAAGGATTAAAATCAATAACATATGATTTATAAGACTCAAATAAATTATGAAAGATCAAGAATTCAATAGAATTTCAAATTTGCATAATTTAATTACCGAACGTTGTTTTCGCGATAACTCGGAATTGACTTATCGGACGTCGTCCGAACTTCATGAAATTATTATAAATATTGAAATAAGTCTTTTAAAGACTATTTAAGATAATAAAACCTTAATCTTCCGAGAAATCAATCGAAAGCGCGTTAAAACTTAAAGAGTCGGTATTTACATGTCAAAACGGGTAATTTGACCAATCCTCCTCCCAATTACCACCAAGACCATTCCAAATGGGCTAATGACAGCCCTTTAGGCTTCCAATACAGTAGGGAACCATCCATTACAGCCTCTCATTCTTGGAACCAAATTTCTCTCTCTTTTTCAAAATTCTCTCTTTGTTCTTCACACTTTTTAGCCTTTAATCCTCCTTTCCAACCCTCAAATAATTATTCTAAGACCATACAAAGGTAGTACTCATCATTATCTCCATTTTTAATGGAGTAGAATTTTTTTTAGATTTTTCTTGAATTATTTCATGAAAAACCTTAGTTTTGCTCCTCATTTTTTTTCGTGACTTTCGTGCCACCAAATGCTCCCAAGCCATGAATGAAAAATGCTTAAAATGATGTTCTAAGGCTGTAGTTAAGATTTCAGAATTTTTGGAGCATGTTTGATATTTTTCGATTTATGCTTTATTTCTTTTTATATGTGATAAAGCATGCTTTTGTGAATATTATTTGATATTGTTGCTTGTTGATGTATTAGGAGCATGTATAATAAATATGGTAATTTTCAGAATATTTTTGGAATTTTCTTGTATTTTGTTTGATTTTATTTGTTGAGAAATAGTTGAGATATAGTGTTTAATATATGATATAAACATCATATATTAATCTTGAAATTTTTGACACTACTCCTATTTATATGAAAAGGCCAAAAACTATATATATATATCTAAGGATTTATTTGATTTCATTTGTTTAAAATGATAGGATATGTTATGTTTGATATGTTATGTTTAGAAATAATATGAACCTAATATGCATTGTTGGGAATTATTGAACACATATGTAAAATATGTGTGAGGACAAAAAGAATTCCAAGCATTTGGTTCATATTATAAATATTGGTTGGTGTTTAATACTAATATTACATGTTATTGCATAATATAAACATATTGTGAATGAATGGAATTTATTGAATATATATACATATACTATATTATTACCGAAAATGCTTAAATGGTGAAAAGTATGGATTTAAATTTTAATGCATGATATGAAATGATATTTCATGTTTAGTATATGGTATAAGCATGATATAATTTTTGTGGAATTTATTGAACACAAAGGCTCATTAATTTATGATTACCAAAAACTTTGAGGATTTTTAACCTATGGTTAAATTTTTATATGATGATATTGAGTTAGTAATTAAATTCTATAGTATGATAAGAGTATAACATGATTTTATTGGAATTTATTGAGTACATATGCTAATTATTGTTAATTATAAAAAACATAGCAAAATGGTTACGTATAAGTTTAATTCTAATGTTAAAAGATGCTATGATAGTTAAGCTATAAGCTTGGAATGAATGGTTGTGATTGTGATGGATGAATGGAACACTTATACACACATACACAATAATTTTTCATTATGTTAGAAATTAGGGTTTTCTAATGCTTTAGTGTAGTTTATGTTGTGTATGGTTTTGTTTAGTGTTGAATGTTTATGTTTATGTTGTACCGACAAACCAAATCCCCAAACGTAAACAACATAATACTATATGTACGAGAATCCAAAAGAAATCGACCAATTTCGATAACTTAAGAAGGAATCAACGAGAATCGAAGTTAGACATAAATTAGGGTTTGCTACTATTAAAAGGATACTCAAACGTGAGTTCCTAAGTTAGAAAAACCAAAAGCCGAGCTACAACATTGATACTCAATAACGACAACCTAATACGATATTAGATTGAGCGTTAAAAATAACTCGATAACGAATAACGATTATACGACTTATATAATCTCCGACGAGTTAAGAGAAACAAAAAACGTCGTAAAGTGTAAATAAAGATTCGAACATAAGATGTCGATCCTTATGTCTCAAAAGTCGAGTTAATATTCCCTAAGGAACTCATCTATTCCTAAGTACTTACTTACATGATAGCATGTGATCACTTGAGTCATAAGTCAAGACTCCACTTTATTCGTCGTGTTAATACGACAAGTCGTCAAGCATAACCTACTAGGACATAACTATAATTGTTAAGTCTAGATAGTGGCTTGAGAATATCATAACATACAATAATAACTTGAGTACTAACAATCTATAACGTAATGACGTTTAGAAGAACACTAAGGCTAAGAGTCGAGGATAGACTCGGAGTATGTGAGTTATAAGTTGAGGTTCATCTATGAATGATGAAGTAATATAGTTTGGAAATTGGGAATGTAAGATAATAGAAATTATCTTAAAACCATCACATGAAATCATAAAGAAACCCTAATTGGAAACTTTAAGTCGTAATCTATAAACGACCTTCGATCGATAGAAAGAATCTAAGAGCAGTTATTTTCTTATGAAGGGTTTGATCGTACGTAGTTGCCGAGGAAGGACACTCACACATTGCCCTGCTTAGAACAATTAGCTTGGAACTAGCAGGTGGGCTTTCTTGAAACGAAAATATTATGCATACCTCAAAGCATGATTTACAAAGCTTTATGAAATATTATCACATGAAATGTTATTGACTGCCAAATATTTATGTTTTGTTGTTATCCTATCTGAGATTGGTATATCCCATGTGGTATGTGAATGTGTTGGTCCACCAACGTTAAAAAAGGGTAACGATCGGATCCGACTTAGTTAAGGACTAACTCAGATTGTGTACACATGTGACTGTGTGTTAAGGTTAGCTACCTCGACCGGTCACAACGACTATGTGTAGGTGGCCACCTCCATAGTGCGCGAATGAATGAATGAATGATCAGATATGGAAACAACGTGAATAAAATAGTCAGGCCTGACGCTTTTGGAAAATGATAAAATGTTTGATAGGCATGAGTCTTTTAACTAAAATCCTCATGTGCTATTGTGGGCAGTTCAATAACTTACAAAGAAAATGTTTTCGGCAATGAGTCCACTGAGTACTTTTGTACTTAGCCTTGCATCTCGTTTTTGATGTGCAGGTTGAGCAGGGATTGATGATGGGTGTGAGGTGGTGCAGAGTAGCAATTGTTTTGTTGCTTATTAGAAAGGATTTCTAGAACCTTGGGCATGCATCGTCATATGCATGTCCACACGTTTATTTGTTGCCCAACTCTGATATTATTTTGATGTCTGGATTATAATTGCTTTCATACCGTATTGAACTTGAGGTCGTACCTCGTTCCTTGAATTGTGCCCTGATTGGGCTATATGTTTGAACATCGAACCTTTTGTCAAGTCCTTCTGTGACTTGAGTTTATATCGAATAGCCTATTCCTTTCAATCTATGCTTATATTCGTAGTTGATTGGTTAATTGTATTGATTAAGTTATATATATATCCACTACATTATCATATCAGTGACAATCCATATGATCCGTACTTCTTTGAGGAGTTGGGTCGTCACACTCCCGAACTTATAAACGTGCAAACTTGTCCATCAAAAACGTCATGTGCAGTGGCATGAAATGCGCTGACTTAGTCAAACGGTCAACAATCACCCAAATTGAATCATTACCTCTCAAAGTTCTAGGAAGTCGAACTACGAAATCTATAGTGATGTGTTCCCACTTCCACTCTGGTATCTCTAAGGCCTTTAACAATCCTGGTGGTCTTTGATGTTCAGCCTTCATTTGTTGGCAAGCCATACATCGCTCCACATAGTTTGCAATTGACATTTTCATGCCATACCACCAAAAACTCTTCTTTAAATCTTGGTACATCTTGGTGCTATCAGGGTGTGTAGTGTACTCAGTTTGATGTGCCTAATCCATGATCTCTTTTCTCAACTTCTCATCTAATGGCATACAAATTCTCTTATTACAGGTAAGTGTCTCATCATGTAAAATTGTAAATCCTCTTGGGTCATCAGACACTTCTTTAGCTTGCAACTTTGTAGGAACTCATCATCTTTTTGAGCCTCTTTAATTCTATCTTGCAACGTTGGACTGATTTTATTCTTTTCCGATGATCTATCTTGGATGTTTAATTCACCATACATTGATTATATACCTAGCATGCACCTATACAATTAATTTCAACACGTTGGTGTTTACTCGTGTTTACCTGCGAATTTCTCAAATAAAGAACAGTGAAGACTCGTGCTTTGATCTTATGGATTGTATCCCGTGTGCCAAAACTTTAATGCTGAATGAGAGCAATCTATGGAGAATACTGTAAAAATTAGCCTCATTTTCTTTTCTATGCAATTTCGAAAATTACAACAAGAAGAGGATTAATTTCTGATCTTCTCTCACCTTGTATTTATAATGTATCCCCAGAATCCTATCAGGATAGGATCTCTGCATATCTAATAAATACAATCATATCTTTTCAGATAAAACCATATCTAGAATGATATCCTTTGATATCTAAAGATATCAGATAAAATCTATATAGATATAGGAGAATCAGAACAGAGTCCCAGTGGGACTGTACTTTGTAATGGGTGAAAATCCTAGCAGCACCAAGCCTTGATGGACCAGGCCAAGGATCAAATGTAATGAATAAAGATGGGCCTCAAATGAATTAATTATCTTATCACTACAAGAATTTGGTTATAGACCACGGGGAATCCCCGTGGTCTATTACAGAAAACCCCGTGGTCTATCAAGGTATGGTCTATTAGGGCCGGATATAGACCACGGGGAAATCCCCGTGGTCTATCACAATATAGACAACGGGTAAATCCCCGTGGTCTATCATGTTATAGGCGACGGGGCCTCATAATATACAATGGATATTCCCGTTGTCTATAGCATCATAGACAACATGGGTTTACCCGTTGTCTATGTTGTTATGACAACGGTGTTCTAGCTTTATACAATGGTTAAACCTCGTTGTCTATTGTGTATTAGACCACGCGGACATCCCGTTGTCTATATATTAATGACAACGGGAGAAGCTCGTTGTCTATTGACCGATCAACGAAAAAATTTATTTATTTATTTATTTATTATATAATTCAAAATACATGTTTCGCCATTAAAAAACAATAATAAAAAATAGATATAAAATATATATTATCTCATAAATAGATAAATCAAGGTACAATACATAAACGTTATATATCGAGAAAATTCTAATCAACAATTGTAGCACAACAAATATTGTCTACCTAGCTAATTAAATTGGCCCACAAAACATCAATTTCACCATCTTGAACCTTTCATTTCACCATCTCTGCTCCAACATCAATCATCTAATTCGTCTCTCCATCTACATGATCAAAATAAGATGCAATATGTGAGCAATAAAATTTATACCTAAAAAATATTCAATGCAATAAACACTACAAATATACTACAAATATACTATGTTTTTCTAAAAACGTAGTCTATAGTATGACTACGCTTTTTTATCAAAACCGTAGTCTATATGCGAATATTTTTGAAGTATAGACTACTCTTAACAAAAACGTAGCGTATGTGCGTAGTCTATAGTGGGTATAGACTACGCTTAGAAAGCGTAGTGTATGTGCTTGTTTTTAATAAAAAAGCGTAGTCTATGTCATAAATTAAAAAAAAAAGAAAAATAATAAAAAATAAAACAAAACAATCTCTCTCTTCCTCTTCGGTTTGTCCTCTCAATCCCCCATTTTTCCATTTTTCTTCTTCACCCTCCACCAAATCAGAACTCCCATAAGATCCAAAACAAAAACCTCCCCCTTCCCCCAATTTTTTTTTCTCTCTCCACCGTGAACGGGCAACGGCCACGCCACCCGCCGCCGCTGCCGTCCGTTACAGCCTTCCCTCCCATTTTCTCTTCGATTCTCCTTCCTTCTTCTCCACCGAACACCCGAAAATAGCCTTGTGAAATTGAAAAAGCCGGAAGCCCTCGGCACCAACCACCGAGGTGAGACACAGAAAAAATGAAAGGAGGGAAAAAGTGAAATACCAACTCAATCTTCACTTCCGACCTCCTAACCACCTCCTAACCATCTCCGTCGACGACGGCGGCGGCGAGGACAAAGCAAAAATTCAGATGATGTTAGGAAGCGTGAAGATGCGGATGAGGTCGTTGAAGAGGACGCGAGACGAGGAGGATTCCAAGTCGAGAGGCGACGTCTGGTGACTAAAACGCTCAAATTGAGAAGACGGAGGAGGCGGAGGCGGCGGTCAAGCTTGCGGATGGATACTACGAGATTGAGGCCGTACGCAGAAAACACGTTCGCAAGGTGATTTTTTTGCTGTTGTTTATTGTGAATTTGGAATGCATTTTGAAGTGGATTTGAGTGTTTGAGTGATTAACTGGAACTTAATTTGTGGCTTTTGGGGATTAATTGGAATGCAGCGAAATTGCAGGGCCAAGTGCACTATCTAATTAAGTGCATTTTGGTACAATTTAGCGTGTCCATTTCTTCATGAACTATACAATAATGTGTTTCTGGGAAAAAAAGACCTGCAAAGTTGTACATCTTGATCATGACAAATTTGAGTCAGATCGAAAACAAATGTTTATGCTTTAGCAAAATATTGTATTTTCTTCATGATTGATAATTTTGAATTTTAAAATTGAATCTATAGAATTTACTGATTGAAATGATCCCGCACAATTTGGTCTAAATACAACTTTATAAGTTCACTAATACATTTTCTTCGCCTAATAATTTTTAACTTTTTCCAAACCATTCCAAGAATATAGAAGACATAGCTCGTGATGGTGGTAGTATTGATCTTGTGGATAAATCTTTGCTCTGTAAGTTCTCTCGCCAAAACATTTTAAAAATCATTACCGTTATATTATCTTACATTGCTTTGTGTTTTGAAGATCTGCAGATGTAATTGGGACAATGAACCTCGGTGATAACATGACTTACCAACCCTTGTTTGAGATGACTCAGTCTCGATATTTATAAGCTACTTGCAAGCCGCCTTCATTCGTTTCCCAAACTCTTCTTCTCGGTGTATTATAATTCTTTTATTTAATATATGCGGGACATATTGAGTTGATGGACCGGAGAAAAATGCCACAGTCAGCGTTATTTTCAGTGGCATTTCCATTGGTTAGTATTCGTTACCACCGTGATGGATGCTATTTTTTATTTTGTTAGTAAAATCACTGGTGATCGCCCATACAATATCATAAATGCAAAGTCAGGAACATTTTGGCATATAAAAATTGAGAACTTGATAATTTTTCTTATGTCCTAGATTTAAAAGAAACATGTCGTGGTATTTCATATAATGATTTTAGTTTGATTATAACAAGTTATACTTTTGTTTGTTCATATTTTGTGATTTATAGAGCGTATGGTTGGTTACTTATAGGGTGACGAGTGAAAAATTGTTCCAGGTCATTTTGTTCCTAGTTGTTTATGTAATATGATGTTCTAAATAGAGCTAGCAGATTACTTTTGCCTTACCGCCTCAAGTGTCATCCTCTCCTAGTCACTTTTTAGAGCCTTGTTTCGCCTAGAATCAATTATAATGGGAATTAGACTTGGCTAATGAGGGAAGAGGAACCTATATGATGGTTATGGAATTTGTTGTTTATGTATTAATATCGCCAATTTTATATAATGTGAGTGATATTGTCAAAATGCACTTATATGTTTCTTTAAATCCAAAATTTGTCTTGAACATATATATTCATAATAACATTGCAGCCAAAATGGATTCTTCCATTGCTGATTCAAAGCACTTAAAAAAATTACATAAACTTAAATAAAGTTAGTTCTATAATGTTTGAGCTTTGGAAACTCACTATATATAGAATTCCATTTCAAAGTCATTTTCTTTTTCTCCTTCAGATATTAACGTTTTCAAGAAAAATGGCAGGCTTCTTCTCATTCTTTTGTTTTTCTTATGTGTGTTTTAACTTTTAACCAACTCAGTTGGAATGGAGATAAAGCTTTAAAAGAGCTACGTGAAGCTAATATATCCTGCGTAATTTTCCAATCTTGCAACGGTGTGCCAAAAGGTACTTATAATCATCAATGTTCGGTTTGATGAATCTTCTAATCTTGGTCGACATCATTTCATTCATTATGCTTGGCCATTTTTTGTGACTAACCCTCGCCTCATTTGTGATGGTCGATTGCTTTGAAGGCCATCGAGCTTCTTCGTAAATTTATCTCCAATTTCATGTTTTCATATGTCTACAACAAATGATTTTTTTTGTTGATCGCCTTCTTGTGATCATACGTAATTATTCTCTTCACTCGCCACTTCTTCTCTCGGGAATGGCGCCCATGCCCATGACTTTGAACCCGCACTACAAAGAGTTGTGAAGAAAGATGAAGGCAAGTGGTAACGTGGTTACTTTCTTCTAATGCTTAAGCTCTCCTATGTCGATCTTGAAGGATAGTGAAGTTCGTTGTCTAAGCATTCTCCGACTAGATGCCAAATTATGTGAATTGTGGAAATAAGAGAAGTATGGTCATGCTAAATTTGTTATATAACTCAAAACACTTTGAAAGACCGCATAAGGTGCGCTATTGCACTCTAATGCTTAGCAAAAGTTTCTAAGGTTTCTCATTCTTAATAGATGCCTAGATGGCATATTCTGCTTAAGTAACCTATGTTTGGATCAAATACCGTTGTGCTTATGGCTTCTCAGGTATTTTACCTTTTTAGCTTTGTATTTTGTAAAAGTAATAAGCTTTTATTTCAGATGGATTGTGTAAATGTTCACCACAAAAGTCCATTTACTCTCTGGCTTTGTGTCTTCATTCATGTTGCACATGCTTCTACAATTTTAGTGGTCTCTATCGATATAATTTGTATTGTAATTATATTTAAGTTAGTTTCTAACTTGAAGTTAAATCATTAGTTCTAAACCGAAATTGCAAATGATACTCACCTGATAAAGGGATAATTTCTCTTACTTGATATGGTGATGGACAAGTTTGGGAGAAGCGGGCGGATCTTGACAAGTTGAGAAACAATTTTGTCAAAAGAGCATCCGAATTCTCGAGCAACTATTTTACTAGTTTGGTAGATTTCATGATTAGTGATAAGAGTTACTTCTCTCGTGTATTCCATGCAAAGATATTGTTGATTAATAATTACCGGTCCGCAATGGTGATTGTAATTTTGCTATTATTTGGTCTTTAACGGTGTGGACAATGAAGAAGCTGATGTGCATCGATTTAAATTATAACCGATCTCATTCATTATGCATCGATTTAAATTGTAAATCTTTTTCGAGTTCATGATCTTTTGAATTATTTTGTACTGTGATATGGGGGATACGGTCTTATTGTTTTGTTATGTGATGTGCATAGTATTTTTGTATAGTGATTTTGTAGTGATTTTGTAGTGTAATGAAAGCATTGTATATTTTTGAATAGTGATTTTGAACGTAGTCGCAAGTATATTTTAATCTCATTTGCTTGTGCGTTATTAATTATACAGGTTTAAATAAAGAAATTAACTACGGTTGAAATTGAAAAACCGTAGTTGTTATTAAATTGACTACGGTTGTAATAGAAAAAGCGTAGTAAATTTGGCATTAAAGCCGTAGTAAATAAACTCAAAACCGTAGTTAATACATATAGACTACGCCGAAAAGCGAGGTGTATGTGCGAAATTTTGTGTAGTTCTGTGGGTATAGACTACGGCGTAAAAGCGTAGTCTATGTGCGAAAAGCGTAGTTTATAGTGGGTATAGACTACGCATAAAAGCGAGTGTATGTGCGAAATTTTGTGTAGTTCATGGGGTATAGACTACGAGTAAAAAGCGTAGTCTATGTGAGAGGCGTGAGTCTATGGTGGGTATAGACTACGACAAAAAGCGTAGTGTATGTGCGGAATTTTGTGTGAGTCTGTGGGTATAGACTACGCGAAAAGCGTAGTCTATGTGCTAAAAGCGAGTCTATGGTGGGTATAGACTACGCACAAAAAAGCGTAGTGTATGCTTGCGGCTATTTTTCTCTACACCACTTTTCTCTACACTACGAAACGCACATACACTACACATAAAATGCATAGTCTATACTGATTTTTGTAGTAGTGAAAGGTATCAAACTTACAATCATCAACAACCATATAATCAGCGACTAACTCGGCCCACTCTATACGGACTTCATCGATTTCTTTTTTGGAGTAAAAGCCTTCGGAAAACTATTAAATAAACAAAATAGACATATTTCATTACTAAAAAAAATTAAAGAATAAGTATTTAGAAAATTTTGTATTAAATTGTCACGTTATAATTACCAAAAAAGGAAGTGCAATGGTGTTATCCGAACCATAATTATCAATAAGTGTTAGGGTCCATAGTTTATGAAATGAATGTTAAGTAAGATAATTTGACAATACTTACTCGATATATGGACTCACAACATCATCATTGGTAAGCACATACTGATGTGCTTGTTCCCATTCTTTCTGACCAATTGACAACATTCGAGGAGTTGATAGAGGCTTAGTTAGATTCACTTGGCGATGCTTGGAGGGTAGTCCTATGGTGTACACATTAGAAAGTATTTTGAGCAGAACTCCAAAGCTTCTTCAAAGAATGTAGCATTCGACGATACATCCTTCGTGACAATTGCGATTTCTAACATAACCTTTCAACACCCGCATGAATCTTTCAAATGGATACATCCACCTATACCACACTGGTCCACATAATTTGACCTCACGTACCAGATGGACAGTTAAATGGACCATTACATCAAAAAATGATGGAGGAAAATGCTTCTCAAGTAAGCACAATGTAACTGTGATGTCTTTTTGGATGTCATCTAACTTTGAAACATCAATCACTTTGTTACATAAGACATTGAAGAAGAAGCATAATCTAGTAATATCATACCTAACTTGTTTTGGCAACACACCGCGTATTGCCACCGCGTATTGGGGGAAAGTACCATAGAACTTTGTCGGGACACCTTCATTAATCTTTTCATTCCGAGTAACCTTCCACCTGAATTTCCACATGTAACTCACCACTTTGATTCGATACTCATTTCGATACAAAATGCAATCATTTTGGCAAGCATGAATCTTTTATACTTCATCCCCAATGTAGATAAGCTTTTTTGCCTCGCATAAAGGCGGTGGTAATACATTATCTTACGGAAGCATCTCTCTTATCATCACAAGTAGGTCGGTAAAAGAAGTATCACTCGAACCGTATTTTGCCTTTAAATTATACAACTTAACATTCTGAGATAACTTAGTGAATTTGGCACATCCAAGATATAATGGCATTTCGACTTCCTCGAGCGAAAGGTTATGATAATGAGTTGGGTTCTCAACATGTGCATCATGAACCATATCTATCGCTCATCCGAGCGAAAATCAAAATTTCCATTGCTCCCCTCAACTTTATCATTTTTTTCAATACCACATCTCTCCCCATGCAATATCCAACTACGGTATGTTAAATCTATTCCATTGTATGTTAGATGTGCTCTAATGGTTTTGACATCCATATCATGTAGATTGCCACACTTTATACAAGGACAAGACATAGCATTGGGATCTTTCCCATTTCCAATGGCAAAATTCAAGAAAGAATCAACTTCATTTTCATATTCCTTTGATAATCTATTCTTGAACATCCACTCTTTATTCATTCTTGTTACAATCTATTAACATGGATGTAGGTTAGAACATGTTAGAAAATGGAAGCTACTTTATTCTCATCCCATGCATAATTTCTTTTATATAAATTATAAACAAAAGGTTGAATAACTAGGACGCCTATTCTTTCCTACTGATAAACTCATAGCTGTGTTACCAATTTATGCCAACCATAAATGTACGGCACAATATATTTATTTATTTATGGGAAAGAGGACAGAAACTGATCAAATGGGTACAAAGGTCACAAACAGGACAAACTTGACTGACACACTCACACACACACATGTTGGTGTATATTAATAAGTATAAAGGAAAGCAGAAATGGTTTTGCTGAATTATCTTTTATCTGCAAACAGTCTTTATCATACTTAGATGATTTTAGGCGTCGGTACGAAGATAGAAAATAATCACGATAGCCTATTTTTGTGTCAAAACTTTTCCAGAAAATAGAATTTCCAAAGAAACACAGCATATACATCAAACTCATAGAGACTATAAAATTGATGTTGAGATTCAAAATAAAATTGTTTCTGACTATATGCAGATAATAGTAAATAGATAAATATGAGTCCTTAAATATATTTTACATCGACAAAGATGCAGAAAGTAGCATGAAAAAAACCTGATGAGTTTGATAATGATCTGGTTGGTTGACTAAGAAAAAATGCTCCACTGATTCACTCACTGATTCATCTGGGTCTGGTGGCACATTTCTGACAAGAACCTGAGAAGATTTAAATCATCATCATTCCAGGGAATTTTCGTACAAAAAAAACATAGGTAAAAAGGAGAGTTTACCGTGGCATCAATTTTAGGATATCCATAAACAGAAGTATCTGAAAGAGTCAACTAGATAACTACTTAAAGCTGTGAATGGGGATGGGAGATATAAGCAAGGATTCCTAATGACATAGGACAAGGATTCCTAACGAAATAGGACTGAGCTTATCTATGTAGAAAATAAGATATTTGGGAAGTCACATCTGCACATATTTCTGACTAGTTATATTGTATAATTGACAGTACGCATTCAAAGAGCAAAAGAAGAAAAGGTACCCACAGTCATATACACTCTTATTTGTCATTATTTGTAGACTTATCCTTATATTCGTGTATATCACGTATAAATAGCAACAATAAGACTCAGAAAATACAAGCCAAACTTTCCCTGATAGTAATTATATGTCCCTTTTTCCTAAAACACACTAATTCCAAACTAGTTTCAGAACAAATAGAATGATAGAAAAGTGGGGTTGGTTGACTAGGCTAGTTCCATAATATAGAATATTTTCTCAAGGTATTGACATAATATGGACTCGATTAGCAAAGCAATGTCTTTAAGATTCAGCAAAAAACCATGGGTTGAGTTAATTTGATCTGGTAATGCAATATTCTTTCCCACTCTTCACAAATCCCTAAACATATTTTTCATATCTTCACTTGTAGAAGTGGAGAAAGTTTAGCTTTTTCTTTGAAGAGAAAAAGCAAGAGAATATAGTCTACGCCTAAAATCCTAATTATATTCGGCCAACATTGAATAATATAGTTTGGGAATTCGGAGGGAAAAAGAATCCTCAGCAGCTGGGAAGAATGGCATACGGAAGAAGAGAAGACACTCAACCATCTAATTACTCACAATGATCAACAAGGCGCACGGGAGTCGAGCTACAGCGTGGACGAAGGACCGACGATGGCGCAAGGGTGGTGACTGTGGTGGTGGCGATGGTCCGCACCAGAGAGAACGGCGAGGATGGTGTGAGGCTGTTGGAGGCAGAGTTGCGCCAACGCTGAGAAAGAGGCGAAAAAGAAGAGTGCTTTTTCCCGAACGCAACGTGAGAAAAGGTGGGAGATAATGACGAGGGTTTAGAATAGTTTTAGGAAATTAATAATAATAATAATAATAATAATAATAATAATAATAATAATAATAATATTAGTAATAACATAATAATAATAATAATTAGTACTCCACTACTCAATAAAGAAATCGTAAAATCTTTATTAAACAAGATGCTCCCGATCACGTATGTTGACACGACCGATGGAATCGTGGACGACGCCAGTTAGGGTTATTAGTTTTTTTAAGTAATATATTTAAACCACGCGGATAGACCACGCGGACTGGATGAGTGTTGGTGGAGTGGACGGCGATAGACCACGCGGTTAATAACCCATGGTATTTAATCAACACGAGAGGAAGACAACGTGGGCTAAAGCCTGTTGTCTATGAAATTTTTGCGCTAATAGACCACGCGGAATGAACCCCGTGGTCTATAATATTAAAACCACACTAATATACCACGGATTTTGGCAGCCCGTCGTCTATAACCGATTGAAAAAATGGTTATAGACCAAGCGTTTCACCCTGCACGTGGTCTATCACAACATAGACAACTTTAATATTAATGTACGTGGTCTATTACATGTTGTCTATAAGCTAAATTCTTGTAGTGTATGTTCAAACCAGAACATAAATTAATTCATGAACATTTATTCATGCCACTTAAGAATAAATGCTGACTTACCCCTTTATTACCGAAGTTAAGTCGGGCTTGCACTTAGACTTTACGAATCCCCGTATTTAAGATATCGCACGTTTATTAATTATATATAGCTTTCTAACTGCTTAAAATAATTAATCTCTTTAATTCCTTAAGTAGTACCACTAAACCTTATTATTGTACTTAAGTTAAACTCAACCTACAGGGTTTAGTACAATAAACATTTTGAGCTCTTAAGGGAAAGTCATCATCCTAAACGGATACGGTGACTCGATACAGGTAACTAGCATGACTTAGAAGTACTACCACCACCCAAGATGTTGATAATCTTGGGTTATCTCATGTAACCCTCGCCCATAACAAGTCAAAGTGATGGTTAGCAACTCATACTCACCTAAAACCTTATCGAGGTTTATATCAACATAAAGTCACCGAGATCTAAGTTCTTCATGACGGTCAGATAGAAGAACTCATCTCACTGTGATCGATCAATACGGCAGAGACATACCAGCATAGATAAGCAACCAAGTCAAGTTACTTCTTATTTATACTACAGCCTATACTGACAACTCGTCCTCAAGTTGTATCAGTTGTGATCCTTTTTATATCTCAATAAGCTTGACCAATCACACAGACTTTTGTGATCTCCTACCCACTGTATGATCTAACTTTTGTATGAGATAAAGGGACATATATATGCAATTAAGTAAACAATTCAGATAGGAGGTTGTAATAGTGGTATGAAACATTGTATACAAGCTCAACCATTCTGCTTTCAGTATACAAATCCAACAATCTCCCATTTATACTAAAGTAAACTTTTAGTATACAATGTGTCTCTCTACTAGCTATTACAAACAACACCATCACTTTGCTTCTCCCACTTATACAAAAGTTTCCTTTCTAAGTAGGGGCCATCTTGCACAATCCAAGTCCTGGAACATACTCATCGTAGACTTTTTGCGGTAGACTCTACGTGAAGGGGTCAGCTAGGTTATCCGTAGTACCAATCTTCTCAATCAGCATGTCACCTCGTCTAATGATTTCTCGTATGACATGGTAATTTCTCTCTATGTGTTTTATCGCCTTGTGGGTCCGTGGTTCCTTCAAGTTTGCTACTGCACCTGAGTTATCACAGTACACTATGATATTCTTGGGCAAACGAGGTACCACATCTAGATCTATGAGGTAGTTCTTGAGTCATACCGCCTCCTTAGTAGCCTCGGATGCGGCTACATATTCGGCTTCCATGGTGGAGTCTGCAATGCACCACTGCTTTGCACTCCGCCAGGATACGGCTCCACCTACCAAGGTAAACACATAGCCCTTTTCAGGTCAGCTTGGAAATCCGAGTCTGAATAACCCAAAGACATTAGACTATCTGCTTGGTAAACTGGCCTATAATCTCGAGTCCTTTTCAGGTACTTGAGTATATGTTTTACCGCAGTCCAATGAGCTTATCCAGGGTTAGACTGATATCTAGCTACTATGCCTACCACATAGCAGATATCGGGCCTCGTACACAACATCACATACATGAGACTTTCTACGACGGAAGCGTAAAGAACTTGTCTCATTTCCTCTATCTCATTTGCAGTCATAGGTGACTGCTCCTTAGATAAAAGAACACCATGTCTGAAGGGCGATCCCTTCTTGGCGGTTTGCATGCTAAAATGAGTAATAATAATATCAATCTAAGACGTCTGAGATAAGCTCAATATTTTCCTTTTGCGATCTCAGTAAACCTTGATCCTAAGAATATACGCTGCATCTCCTAAGTCTTTCATCTGAAACTGATCGGATAACCAACTCTTTACGTCTGATAACGGCTTCACGTTGTTGCCAAGTAGAAGGATGTCATCTACGTAAAGTGCAAGAAATACCACGTCACCATTGATATCCAAACGATACACGCATGTAATAACCCGAAAAATTTAAAACTTTTATTAGCGATGCTTAAACCAATTACTTAGAGTTCTAAGACCTTAATTATGTTTAAGGTGACCAACAAAATGAATTAGAATCGATTCGGGGATCGAAAACTAGAGAAATAAAAAAACTAGTGACTAGTCCTACCGGATTAGGGTTTTCTGAGTAGCCTGAACATGGAATGAAAGATCGAGAATGAATCTCCACAAAAGGATTTCATTTCTAGAATGGTCTTTCGGCCAAAGAATTGGAATTTTCGGGCATACTCGCCCGGTCAGTCTCAAAAGTACTATTCATGAGCCGGATCCACTTCTAGTCCGTGCTATTCATGAAAATTTATGATAACAATCAAAATAATGAAGGAATATATTATTATGAATTTAGAATTCATAAGAATCAATTTCTGAACGAAATTTCTGAAGAACATAACCGAACGCCGGGAATATATACCGGAAAAACCCTAAACTGATCCGAACGAACCGAAACTCGAACCAAGGGTCTAAATCAATAAAAATGATTTATAAGACTCAAATTAATTATCAAAGCTCAAGAATTCAATAGAATTTCGAATGACAATAATTTAATCGTCGGACGCTGTTTTTTCACGATAACTCGGAATTGACTTACCGGATGCCATCCGAACTTCATGAAATTATTATAAACTATGAAATAGGTATTTTTAAGGCTATTTAATAAAATAAAACCTTAAGTCTCGAGAAATCAATCGAAAACACGATAAAACTTAAAGAGTCGGTATTAACATGCCAAATCGGGTAATTTGACAATTCGTTCTCCCAACCACCACCAAGAGACCCCAAATGAGCTTATAACAGAAATTTTGCTGCACCAATGCAGACCATTTCGTCCATATGCTCCCTCTCACTTTGGAACCCGTTTTTCCTCTCTAAATTCAAATCCTCTCTTTTGTTCTTCCATGTTCTAAGCTTTAATCCCCCATTTCAAACCATTCCAACTCTCAAAATCAGTTAATAAGACCATACAAAGATAGTATGCATCATCCTCTTCCATCCTAATGGAGTGAAATGTTTTTTAGAATTTTTTTTCATTTTGAAACCCTAGTTTGACCTCCCCAAATTTTGTGGCTTTTGAGCCATAAAATGCTCTCAAGCCATGAATAAAATATGCTTAGAAATATGTTCTAAGGCTGTAATTAAAATTTGAGAATTTTTGGAGCATGTTTGTTAGTTTTCGATTTTGTTATAATTTCTTTTTATAGGAGATAGAGCATGCTCTTGTGAATATTATTTGACATTGTTGCTTGTTGATGTGTTAGGAGCATGTAGAATAAATATTGGAATTTTTGGAATTTTCTTGTATTTATTTTGATTTTATTTGTTCGAAAATAGTTGAGGTATAGTGTTTAATATATGATATGAACATCATATATTAATCTTGAAATTATTAAAACACTACTCCTATTTTTCAAAAATTGGCAGAATTTATTTAAGTATTTTTAAGCCATTGTTTGATTTTATTTGTTGAGAAATAGTTGAGATATAGTGTTTAATATATGATATGAACATCATATATTAATCTTTAAATTTTTTAGACACTGCTCCTATTTTCATGAAAAGGCTGAAACTATGTATAAATATTATAAGATTTATTTGATTTTTATTTGTTGAAAATAATATGATATGTGATGTTTAGAAATAATATGAACCTAATATGTATTGTTGAGAATTTATTGAACACATATACAATATATGTGTGAGGAAAAAAAGAATTCCAAGCATTTAGTTCATATTATAAATATTTAGTTGAGGTTTAAAGTTAATATTACATGTTTATTGCATATTGTAAACATATGGTGAAGTGAATGAAATTTATTGAATATATATGTATATAATATTATAATTATCGAAAATATACATCTAGTAAAAAGCATGTGTTTTAATTTTAATGTATGATATGAGATGATATTTCATGTTGAATGTATGAAATGAGCATGATATGATTTTTGTGGAATTTATTGAACACCAAAGTTCAATAAATTGAAATTACCGAAAATATAATGCTTATTTACTCATGGTTTAAAATTTTATTTGATGATATGGAGTTGGTAATTAAATTCTATAGTATGATAGGAGTATAACATGATTTTATTGAAATTTATTGGATACTTATGTTAATTATTGCTAATTATAAAAAACATAGCAAAATGGTTAAGTATGAGTTGATTTTAATTGTGAATGATGCCATAGTAGTTAATCTATAAGTTTAGAATAAATGGTTGTGATTATGATGAATGAATGGAACACTCATGCACACATACACAATGATTGTGTATTATGTTAGAAATTAGGGTTTTCTAATGCTTTAGTATAATATATGTTGTGTATGGTGTTGAATGGTTATATTTATGTTGTACCGACAAACAAAACCCCAAACGTAAACAACATAGTACTTTATGTACGAGAATCCAAAAGAAATCGACAAATTCGATAACTTAAGAAGAAATTAATGAGAATCGATGATAGACATAAATTTAGGGTTTTCTATTAATAATAGGATACTCAAACGTGAGTTCCTAAGTTAAAGGAACCGAAAGCCGACTTACAACGTTAATGCTCAACAACGATAACCTAACACGATATTAGATTGAGCGTTAAGACTACTCGATACAAATAGCGATTTTATAACTTACACAATCTCCGACGAGTTAAGAGAAACAAACAATGTCGAAAAGTGTAAGCTAAGATTCAAGCATAAGATGTCAATCCCTATGTCTTAAAGGTCGAGTTAGTATTCACAAAGAACTCCATTAATTCCTAAGTATTTACTTACACGATGGTATGAGATATCTCGAATCATAAGTCAAGATTCCCTTTCATTCGTCGTGTTAATACGATAAGTCGTCAAGCATAAACTACTAGGACGTAACTATAATTGTTAAGTCTAGTTAGTGGCTTGAGAATATCCTAATATACCAATCATAACTTGAATACTAACAATCTATAACGTAATAACGCTTAGAAGAACACTAAAAGGCTAGAGTCGAGGATAGACTCGGAACATACGACTATAAGTTGAGGTTCATCTATGAATGATGAAGTAATATAGTTTGGAAATTGAGAATGTAAGAAAATAGGAATTATCTTAAGACCATCACATGAAATCATAAAGAAACCCTAATTGGAAACTTTAAGTCGTAATTTATAAACGACCTTCGATCAATAGAAAGAATCTAAGAAAGACTATTTTCTTATGAAGGGCTTGATCATACGTAGTTGCCAAGGAAGGACACTCACACCCTGCCCCGCTTAGAACTATTAACTTCGAACTAGCAGGTGGGCTCTCTTGAATCAAAAATGACATGCATGTCTATCTCAAAGGAGGATTTACAAAAACTTTACGAAATATTATTACATAAACTGTTATTGACTGTCAAATGTTTATGTTTTGTTGTGATTCTATCTGAGATTGTTATATCCAATGTGGTATGTGAATGTGTTGGTCCACCAACGTTAAAAAAGGATAACGATCGGATCCGACTTAGTTAAGGACTAACTCGGATTGTGTACACG
This sequence comes from Salvia rosmarinus, assembly GCA_036937905.1. Classification (NCBI taxonomy): domain Eukaryota; kingdom Viridiplantae; phylum Streptophyta; class Magnoliopsida; order Lamiales; family Lamiaceae; genus Salvia; species Salvia rosmarinus. The sequence continues at coordinate 45,288,078 of CM072817.1, forward strand.
TGTGACTGTGTGTTAAGGTTAGCTACCTCGACCGGTCACGACGACTATGTGTAGGTGGCCACCTCCATAGTGTGCGAATGAATGAATGAATGATCAGATATGGAACAACGTGGATGAAATAGTCTGGCCGGACAATTTTGGAAAATGATAAAATGTTTGATAGGCATCAGTGTTTTAACTAAAATCCTCATGCGCTATTGTGGGCAGTTCAATAACTTACAAAGAAAATATTTTCGGCAATGAATCCACTGAGTACTTTTGTACTTAGCCCTGCATCTCGTTTTTGATGTGCAGGTTGAGCAGGGATTGATGATGGGTGCGAGGTGGTGCAGAGTGGCAGTTGTTTTGTTACTTTAATAGGAAGGATTTCTAGAACCTTGGGCATGTATCTTCATATGCATGTCCACACGCTTATATTCTGCTAACTCGATATTGTTTGATGTCTTTGATTATAACGACTTTTCATATCGTATTGAACATGAGGTCGCACTGCTCGAATTGCATACCGATTGGGCTATATTTCAACGTTGAACTTTTGGGCAAGTCCTTACGTGACTTGAGTTTGTATCGAAACTTGACTTATTCCTTTCAGTCTATGCATTTATTCATAGTTGATTGGTTAATCATGTTGGTTTAGTTATGTGTATATCCGCTGCATTGTCATACTAGTGGTGATCCGTTTAATCCGTACTTCCTTGAGAAGTTAGGTCGTCACAAAGTGGTATCAGAGCACTTGTTCGCTCTGAACCCTAGAAACTCTTTCCTTGAATCCTAAGTTGAAAGTTGAGTCTAGAAATTGTTGGTGTTTGACTGCCACTGCACTGCACTCCATCGTCGTCCTGCTCAACGAGGAAAAAGGTAACTATCTCAACTAAAAGTCATTTTGAAATGATGGAAATATATGAAATGTGACATGGACTTACAATATTGCCTTGTTTGAAGGTTGAAATATATTGTGGAAAAATGAATGTTTTGAAATTGAAAAGTTGTTTCAAATGATTGGTCAGTAGTTTGAAAGAAAGTTGCAAACTTTATGGGCTTGGTAAGGGAGTAATATGAGGATACTTGATTATCGCACAATGTGTCTTGATTTGTGTTTACTGTTATATGCAAAGCATGCTAGAAGCAGGATGTAAATGAGTATGTTTCCCCATGAGGACATAGACTCTTAAGACGCATGATCCCTTTTGCGCCGAACTTAGTCTGAGAACATAAGGTATCCCCAATTTAACGAAATACTAAGGAAGAACGAGAACATAGAAATTTTAAGAATCACAATCCGAATGGATTTGCGGAGGAGAACACGACAAATCTATGATGACGAAACGATTGCTTAACTGGAGGTTCGTATAGTTATGAGCCCCAATCTCTCCACGCGAAGGAATTCCGAACACCATGCGTGTTGCCTCTATCGTGGCAATAACGAAAAGAATCAGAGTATAACGTTAAGGAAGTATAAAAAGAAAGATCAAATTGTATGTACATTATAGGAACGATTATGATCGAATGTTATGATGCGAATAGAAATAAAGAATCCAGAACCCAATAAGATAGGGTGACCACTTAGCCTTTACCCGAAGGTTAGACATCGAACGTTTAATATTAAGGAACCCTGCAGTCTCTTCCCAGGGACCAAACCATGAAAATAGTTTCATAAGAACTTAGGAATATAAGATGGTTCAGACGATTTTTACGCTAGGCTCCCTTTATCTTCTAGAATCATACCCGAGGACGTGGTACGCTCTTACCGTTCCTACCAGATGTACCGAGTAGACGACATCGGCGAGCTCCTTGCTCATTTTGTACGTAATTGGGCTGCTGCATATGCCCGTGGTACGTCATTTTATGGCGGTGTGCTTCGACTGATCGTGAGATTACCATCCGACTGGCAGGGATATGCCCGTGAGATATCGGTAGATTATATCTATCGACGCCGAGAGAGCTTCGATCTTGAGGCAGACTTGCCTCGTTTTGCCAGTCACCTTAGCTACGTATTCATGGTATATGGAGCTCCAACATGTGGACCGTATCTTCCCGAGCGGGAATACACCTGGCATGATGAGATTCACGAGTGGCTCCACCCGGAGATACCCCGTTTGGCATCTGATGGGCCCGTATTCTTGCCTGGTAGTTCCAGGAACATGTTCGAGGCTGGACCTTCCCGTCCCCGACAACTCACAATTTCGGTCCTACCACCAGTAGGATGTAAGCCTCGTCATTAACAACCCAGACCATCACCATCGATCATTCTATGTCAGCATCCACCTCTATCTATCGGAGCTCTCCTAGCTCAGCCGCCGCCACTCCCACATGGACCCTTGTACCATGATACTTTGGAGGTTGATGATCCACGTGGCCTAGCTACAAGCACCGTGAGAGGAGCTTGTGCCCGTCTTGCCGCCGCCCGCTTCGTTCCACCCGCTTTCAAGGATCACAACTGAGATCCGCTGAGACCTGGCTGCTATGGAAGAAGCTAGGGTCATTAGAGTCCGAGAGCCCGTGGCTCCCACACTCGATGCTGATATCGAAGACCCAGAGGAGGACCCTGAGAAGGGCCTGCCAGCTGTAGATGAGATGGATGGAGTAGATAGTAACCATACTTTCGGTTATGACTCCGACACGATGAGCCATGTCTACACCCAGAGCGATTATGGATCTAGTTATTAGGATAAGATAGTGTTTGTATATATACCCTTGTATATCTTTTGATGCAGGCGGAAACGATGAGTCGTCCGACATGAACCCTTATTCTGATGACCACGGTAGCGTTTAGATTTTTGTACGTACTGTGACTAGGTACACTGAGTGATGCTGATATTAATTTTCGGAGTATCATACTCCGTACCTGTCCTTTTGTGGATCGTAAAAGTGATGATGAAAGTCCTCGTATAGACATTTGATTTGATATGATGATAGCTCCCCGAGAGCTTTTGTTTTTGAGGTTGCGATATGTGGTGTTCGATGACGTGCTAGATTTATGTTTATGATTATATATACATACCGTGCTAAGATATTTATGATCCTGACGGATGGTATAAGAAGATATATGATTACGTATATTTATAAAAGATAGAATGCCACTGAGAAGAAGAAACCGTGAGGTAACACCCGAAAAAGATGACACACCTCCACCACCACCACCACCGGCAAGACGGATTGATGAACTATTCCTCAGAAAGAACCCGCCCACTTTCAACGGGACTGGAAATCCCATGGATGTTGAACTTTGGATTCGCGCGCTGGAGCGAATCTTTAACTTCCTTCACTGCACCTCTCAAGAACGATTGTCATGCGTTGCTTTCCAGATGTCTGGTGCCACCGACTTCGGTGGGAGGCGAAGAGGAAGACCCTATCCAAGAAGAACTTAAAGATTACACAGGAGGAGTTCAGGAGGAAGTATAAGAAGTATATTCCCAAGAGCTATCGAAAAGGAAAGAACATGAGTTCTATAACCTACGCCGTGAAAGACAACGGTCACAGACTACTTCCGTGCATTCTGTGAGATGTAGTGATATGTACCCCATCTGGTCGACACAGACGAGAAGAGGACAGAAAAGTTTCGGGGAGGACTCCGTCATGAAATCAGGGTTTCTCTAGCTGGCCATGGAAACCTGACTTACCGTGAGGCCCTCAGTCGGGCATTGGACATCGATGCTGCCATGCCTGAAGATAGGACTGTCGCTTGATCGAGCTAAAAACACACTCAAATTACTCGCAATCGTACGAGATAATCGTAGCGTGATAAGTTAACACGAGTTGTCTCTCAAGGAAAACTTAACAGGGCCATTGTTCGTGTTGCGCACAGAAAGCGATTAAATCCTAAACACACTAATACCAACATGGGTTTTTGATCATACTGGAATTGAAATACGAGAAATAAACAGCGATCCTAAGCCAGGGGTTGTCAATCCCGAGCTAAACTAATAAAGCAATAAATCTAAACTAGGGGTTGTCAATCCCTAGTTGAAATATGAAAACGATAAATCAAAGCGGTAAATAAAAGCATATGCAATCATATTATTCATAGAGTTTGTCAATCCCTAATCTAAATCTAATTGCAAATAAAACATAATCATCAATCCATCTCCAAGAACAGGAATTAAACGAAAGCAGGAAATCATTACGTAAAGTAAATCAACGGAAAATGAAAGTCCAATCCACTGTCACTATGAATTGAATCCAACAAAACCATCAAACGATAAAACTATAAAATTAATCCGAAAGAATGTAAATCCCAAAACATAAATTGGTTAACTAAATCGCTCGATGAAAATAAGAAACAGAATTAAATCTAAAGATTATACGCTTGTGTCGATCTGTTGAAGAACTCGAAGAATCGATGAAAACAGCAACGCGTCGCCGAAAGAACCAAAACTCAAGAATCTGGATTGCGGACCGCGTTTTGACCTAAAACACACATATATATATTGAATGAAGTTTAACCGGCGTTTAAGGCGAGCGAAGGCTGAGAATACATTCTGACTTGAATATGAACGCTGGTTCAAAGTGAACTCCTACCGAGGAAATACATCTCACAAATGCGCCGCTCATTATGAGCGCGAGGGAATTGGGAACGCAGACCGAGACGAGCGCCAGTTGACGAACGCGACGCATGGGCAGTGGTGAATCTGGCCGAGGCTGGCCGGGCGAGGTGGCGAAGCCTGGAGTGGGCGCTGTGCCCATGCAAGCGCTGGAACGCGAGGATGCGGGAGCGCGGGCACCTGGGAGGGCAGCGCTGGCGGCGGGCGCGCAGGAGAAGGTGGGCGAACTCCGGCGTGGAGTGAGCGCGCGAGGTAAAATGAGATGAACGCTTCAACTCGCCACTGGCCGAAAGGCCGAGCTGGCGCCGGAACAGGAGGGCGCCAAGATGAGGTGAACCGCGTTCACCAATTGTGAACGCGCAAGTTGGAAGTTGAAACCAGGTGAACCGGCGTTCACAATGAACCGGCGTTCGCTGGGCGTGCATTTGCGCGGGCGCGCGCGCGCGCGCGACACTGCTTTGCGCAGTGTTTTTGTTTTGGCCCGTTCTCCTTCGTTTGAACTCTGATTTGCACACGGTTTTCTCCTACGGACTCCTATCACAACGTAATTTACTTCTTATGAAGGATAAAATCCTTGATTCCTTCTCCAAAATTCATAAGAATCATTGAAAGTGTTCAGCGCCGGCGCGCGACTTGGGCGAGCGGAGTGCACGTGCGCGACTTTGAAGATTTGGCCCGTTCTCCCTCGTCTGAACTCCGATTTGCGATCCGCTTTCGCCTATGAACTCCTGTCGAGATGCTCTTCAATTATATTTGATCCTTGATAGATCCAATTCATCCTATTTTCCACCATTTTCCTACAAAACATCGAGACGAACGAAGTAAGTCCGAATCGATAAATAATAATCGAACCAACGGCATAAATAGGATAAACTAATGAAAATGACAAATATAACAATACCAAAAATCATCACAAAATCATACCAAACAACTCCCCCACATTTATCCATTTGCTTGTCCTCAAGCAAAGTCTATACTAATAAGAGTCGAAAGATAACTCATGCAACTTTACCCTTATTCTAATCAATCAAACCTCATTGCATTTCCCCCACACTTGGTGTTTACGAATTCAAAGATAATGTGAAATAAATCAAGAATGACAATTGACTTCCAAAAAAATAAAAAGGTAATCTCTGCTCAGACCCAACTCTCCGTTAGGGGTGAACTAACTAATGTGGTCACCTTTAGCAACAAGTTTCTTTTATAAAGCACAAAGAATGTTTTAACAGATTTTGGAATAATATTCGAAAGGTGCACTCTCGATGAACTCGAGTCTCCTAACGTGGTTTCCCATGTCCATTTCTCAAATTACGAGAAAGAGGGACATAATCCCATCCTCCATTTCAACAATCTCAACAAGATACTGGAGCTTTCATTCTCCTCATTTTCTTCTTCTTTTTCACATTTTTTTTTTATATATAAAATGAAACAAGTATATAGGCAACCACAATGTTAACACTCCCCCTAACATTAGCCGGAAAAATCACATCAATTTCCCCCTATTCAATTTCTATCAATCACATTCTCGTCAATTCACATTATACTCAAATCATATATCACCAAAAGTTTCGGAAATTCAAAATCAATTTGATCAATACCACAGAGTTCAGTTGCACAAATCAAGATCCTAACTTACTCGTGATAGACACAAACTTAAGTCCAAACAATCAAAATAAGCACAAGGGCACGCTATTAAGCATACGAAACTATATATGAAACGCACACAAAACTTAGTAAACATCCCCACATTTAATTCGAGCATCGTCCCCTGCTCAAAACATAAAAGCTCAAATGGCCATAGAGGATGATACTTCACGATAATCGACGAATGTCTTGCTGTAGAGTTGGACATCACGGCTTCATCTCATCACGACGACTTTCCAGATCCGAGCAAAACAAACTCAACAACAACGAGATAGATCAACAAGAACAACAAAACAAGACAAAAGAAAGAAAGAAAGAAAAGAATAAAAATCGTGGGTCAACTCCCACGTAGTATTTCGCTTAACGTCGTGAGCACGACGTGTTCCGGCCAACAATGGACTATCCATAGTCCTTCACCTGCAGAAATACCATCTCGACCAGAGCATCAATAGTAACCGTATAAGCGCAGAGAACAGTAAAGAAAACAAACAACTAATCATTTAAGCAAAAGTCGAACATCCTATTCTCCAAAGAAAATAGATGACATCAATTCCCAAAGCACAATACTTTGGTGAATCAGGATGCTGACATACTATAGAAGTTACCTCGACTTTTGTTATCACTGTGTCCTCCTCTGGGAACACGTACTTCACATGTTGAGGCAGCTCTTTCACTTCCGAGTGGGTTTGGCATGTCATCAACTTCGAGTGCCCACTCTTGCTTCATCCCTCTTCATCCTCCTCCATGTGTTTAGATAATTCTTTCACCTCCGTAGTGGGTGTTGGAATGCTATCGATCGATTTTTCCACTCTTCCTTGTTATCCGCTCGTAAAAACGCCATCGGGCTCGATTATGCTTCTCATCCACACGTGCCCACTGCTCACTTTCCACCATTTCCACTTCCTCCGGCTGCGGTGGCTCTTCGTGTGGCTCTCCCACCACATCTTGATGGTGGGTCACTTTCAAGAGTAGTGACCGCCGAGCTTGATCGGGTTGGTGTGGGAAAGTCGGCTCATCCGATGTCTCTTCCACCCACTCAATACTGGGTCACTTCCTAGAATAGTGACCACTGGACTTGATTGGATTGATCCGAAGTTCCTCGCTGCACGTTGTTGTTGATACTCAACCCACTTCGCAGCAATCGGCCCCACTTGTTCCTCTAAACGCCAAGAGTTGCGTCTCTATCATCCAATGGCGAACTCGATGGTCGTGGTCGCCGAGCCTCATAGGGTGAGCTTGAGGCCCCTATTGCATCTTGTTGCAGCAACTCGTCCAACTTCTCGATCATCATTTCTAATTTTGCTTGCAAGCGCCGATTTTGGTGTCATCACCATCCAACTTTTGACTAACTTATCATCCCAAGTCGGCATTTGAGGTGGAGGTGGGCTCTTTGTGGGTGGTACCATTCTGTTGTGGAGGTCGTGGCTGATGTGGATCACACCATCCATAATCATGTTGTGGGTTCCAATATTCCGGTCGGGGTTGGAGGCGGTCATTTGCTGTCGCGGATCCCAACATCCCAAATCGGGTTGGTTATTCCACCCCAACCATATTGTTGCTCATAAACCGCCGGATATCCTCAACATGATCGAACCGGGCTCCTTCTTCGCATCTGCGGTGGAGGTGGTTGATCCCAATAGGGTTGGAGGCTTGATCCTCATAGAGTGGTGGAGGTGGTTGATCGGCGCAGGATCATAGGCTTGTTGCTCATAGCCCAACGGATATTCTCGAATAGTCGAATTGGGCTCCTTCTTCGCAAGAAGAATTTGCCCAACACGACGAACTCTCCTCCCCCACCGGTTGACGATATTCGCATCGCTGATAACCCCGCATTAATGACACCAACAAAAAAACAAGATCACACGCACTGTGGGAGAAAATAGCAAATGTAAAGAAAAAAACACAGAACAAACAACACAAACAATACGCCTAAAGTTTTCCCAAGAACGGCGCCAAAATTGATCGAGCTAAAAACACACTCAAATTACTCGCAATCGTACGAGATAATCGTAGCGTGATAAGTTAACACGAGTCGTCTCTCAAGGAAAACTTAACAGGGCCATTGTTCGTGTTGCGCACAGAAAGCGATTAAATCCTAAACACACTAATACCAACATGGGTTTTTGATCATACTGGAATTGAAATACGAGAAATAAACAGCGATCCTAAGCCAGGGGTTGTCAATCCCGAGCTAAACTAATAAAGCAATAAATCTAAACTAGGGGTTGTCAATCCCTAGTTGAACTATGAAAACGATAAATCAAAGCGGTAAATAAAAGCATATGCAATCATATTATTCATAGAGTTTGTCAATCCCTAATCTAAATCTAATTGCAAATAAAAACATAATCATCAATCCATCTCCAAGAACAGGAATTAAACGAAAGCAGGAAATCATTACGTAAAGTAAATCAACGGAAAATGAAAGTCCAATCCATCGTCACTATGAATCAATCCAACAAAACCATCAAACGATAAAACTATAAAATTAATCCGAAAGAATGTAAATCCCAAAACATAAATTGGTTAACTAAATCGATCGATGAAAATAAGAAATGTGAATTAAATCTAAAGATTATACGCTTGTGTCGATCCGCTGAAGAACTCGAAGAATCATGAAGAAAGCAGCCGCTGGTGGCCGAAAGAACCAAAATCAAGAATCATGATCAAGGACCGCGTTTTGACCTAAAACGCACATATATATATATTAAATGAAGTTGAACCGGCGCTATAAAGCAGCGAAGGTCGAGAATACATTCTGACTTGAATATGAACGCTGGTTCAAAGTGAACTCCGGCTGAGGAAATATTCTGTCTCACAAATGAGTGCTCGCTCATTATGAGCGCGCGAGGGAATTGGGAACACGCGCTGGAGACGAGCGCCAGTTGACGAGCGCGACGCATGGGCAGCGGGTGAACTGGCGCTGAGGCACAGCGCCGGGTGAGGTGGCGAGCTGGAGTGGGCGCTGTGTTCATGCAAGCGCTGAACGCGAGACGCGGAGCGCGCAGCGCGCTGGGAGGGCAGCGCCGCGGCGGGCGCGCAGGAGAAGGTGGGCGAACTCCGCGTGGATTGAGCGCGAGGTAAATGAGATGAACGCTGTCAACTCGCCACCGGTTGGGAAAGGCCGAGCTGGCGCCGAACAGTGGAGGGCGCCAAGATGAGGTGAACCGCGTTCACCACCAGAACGCGCTACCGTTGGAAGTTGAAACCAGGTGAACCGGCGTTCACAATGAACCGCGTTCGCTGGGCGTGCATTTTTGAAGGCTGGCGCGCGCGCGCGACACCGATTTGCGCAGTGTTTTTGTTTTGGCCCGCTCTCCTTCGCTTGAACTCGATTTGCACACGGTTTTCTCCTACGGACTCCTATCACAACTTAATTAATTTACTTATGAAGGATAAAACTTTGATTCCTTCTCCAAAATTCATAAGAATCATTGAAAGTGTTCAGCGTCGGCGCGCGACTTGGGCGAGCGGAGTGCACGGCGCCGACTTTGAAGATTCGCCCGCTCTCCTCGTCGAACTCCGATTTGCGATCCGCCACCTATGAACTCCTGTCGAGATACTCTTCAATTATATTTGATCCTTGATAGATCCAATTCATCCTATTTTCCACCATTTTCCTACAAAACATCGAGACGAACGAAGTAAGTCCGAATCGATAAATAATAATCGAACCAACGGCATAAATAGGATAAACTAATGAAAATGACAAATATAACAATACCAAAAATCATCACAAAATCATACCAAACATCGCTGTACATCCCCCGAATCACAAGGGGATCGTGGAAGGAGGAAGTAGGAAGGACCCCACCAAGGTCAAGGATCCAACATTGGCAAGGACGACAGGAGACCATGGCAAGGGAGCAACGTGCCATCTAGGCACGGGCAAGGAAATGGACGCCCCATGATACCCACACCTAGCGGGGGAAACCAGAAATTTATGAGGCTCCCCATGTGCCCCAGGTGCCATAGGAGTCACAAGGGGGCATGCGCATTTACGAATGATGGATGCTTCAAGTGTGGCTGGCGGTCACTACCTGTGGATCGCCCCGATGCACTAAGGAAAATGGCCATCCCAATGTGCCCAATCGAGTCCAACCGTCCGGTTATCCAAGCTCAACTGCTTAAAGAATCGCTCCTGCTCAAGACATCCACCGATCCAACGACCGTATCAACCACGGCGACAACGAAAACAACAGTGGCGAAAGCCACAACAACAGTACCGACAGTCCTAACAACAACAGCAACAACAACCGCAGCAAAAAAAACATCATCAACAACAGCAAGCAACCGCCACCGCAAGCCAGGGCTTATGCCCTCAACCAAGAAAGGGAATTCCCACAGGAGCCGCCAAGAAACCAAGGAAACTTGGCGTGTGTGGGAATACCTCCAATCGCCTGCTATCCTACTATTTGACATCGCGCCACATTCTTTTATTGTCAAGCATGCGAGAGAACTTAGGATTAGATCCTAAACGCACCGAACAAATCATGAGAATTTCTCCTCCAAGAGAGGCATAAGAACGGTAACCCACATATGCTCGAACCCAGAACTCGACTAGGCTCACTTAAGGTCATGATAGATAACCTTCACGTCATACCTATGATGATGTGGACATAATCCTAGGAATGGATTGGTTAACCAACATAATGCGACCATCCCTGTAATGAAAGGAAAATTTCTTTCCAACATCCCGAGAGAAACCTACTGCACTTTCATGGGATCATCATGGAGGAGAGTCCCAATCATATCCGCACTACAAGCAAGGACGTTATCGAACAAGACAGAGAACCACACCTACCTCGCCTATCTCCGTGAGAAAGAGCGAGAACGAGAGGAGGATAGAAGACGCTCCGATAGTGAAGGAAAGACTCGATGTATTTCCGTATTTAACTACCGGATTACCGCCAAACCGACAGATTGAGTTCACGATCGACTTCAACCAGTGTTCGCCTTGTGTCGAAAGCCCCATATCGGATGGCACCAAAGAAACTAGAGGAATTGAAGATCCAATTGCAAGAACTCTTCGAGTTAGGTTTCATTAGACCCAAGCAGTGTTCCATGAAAGACCTATCCTTTTGTGAAGTAGAATGATGGTACACCGAGAATGTGCATAGACTATCGAGAGTTAAACAAGATAACTCTTAAGAATAAGTATCATTTGCCCGAATCGACGATCCGCTTGATCCGATTATGAGCAGTGAGTCTTTTAAAGATAGATCTAAAGTCGATACCATCAACTAAGGATTAGACTAGAGGATGTACCTAAAATGGCTTTCCGTACAATGTATGGTAATTTCGAATTCATCGTTATGTCATTTGGACTTACAAATGCCCCAACAATATTAATGGATATCATGAATAGGGTATTTCACCCATACTTAGACAAATTTGTCATAGTATTCATAGACGATATCCTAATATACTCCAAGAATAACCAAGAACACAAAGAGCACTTGAGAACTGTGCTGGAAACATTGAGGCAAGAGCAACTCTTTGCCAAGTTTAGCAAGTGTGAATTCTGGTTAGGCGAGGTGACATTCTTAGGTCACATTGTGTCCGCCGAGGGAATCAAAGTAGACCCTCAAGATCGATATGCTTGAGAACGAGAATCACCAAAGAACCCGAATGAAATTGAGTTTCTTAGGACTTGCCGCTATTATCGGAGATTCATCAAGGATTTTCAGCGATAGCCCCACCCATGACCCAACCTGTTGAGAAAATGAATCAAGTACACTGGACCGCCGAGTGTGAGGCTAGTTTGCAGAGATCAAGGAGTTGCTAACAACAGACCTGTATCGCAGCACCAAGCAGATATGAGTACACAATCTACACTGACCCTTCAAGAATGGATTAGGATGTGTTCTGATGCAAGAAGGCAAGGTTATTGCTTATACTTCAAGGCAATTACGCCTACATGAGTTGAACTATCCTACACACGACCTGGAATTAGAAGCGGTTGTTGATAAACGCACGTTTTACACGTTTATTGATGATATATCAAGATGAAATAGATCTATTAAATGCGCTTATATAGTCGATCTTTATGCTTTTATCTATTTTTGGAAGATATCGCCTTGGGGTTTTCTTTGGTGTTTTGTAGGCTTTTCGATGATAATCGATGCATAAGCGCAAAGATGTAACCAAAGATGATGAAATGGATATAAAAATATGTATGCAAAAGTTTACAATGTTAAAGAACATCTCGATAGGAGTTCATAGACGCAAACGGATCGCACCGAGTTCGGACGAGAGAACGGAGCAAAACAAAGGAAGTCGCGCAGAGCTAGCGATCGACCTCGCGCCGCGAGGACGCTCGCAAGAAATCGTCCGTAATGTTTCGGGGCGCGATTTAGGTTTTCTCACCTATATATATCCCCAAGCTTGCTCCCACGCCCCAACCTATCTAAGCACGAATTTGTTCAGTTTTTCTCCAGTTTTCATATTTTTGCACTTTAGTTTCGATTTAATTCGCTTCTAGCTTTAGTTTATCGTTGTTCTAGTTTAGTTTATCGCTTTGTTATCGATCGGAACGCTTTGTCCGATCGCTTTCCGTTGTTTTCCGCTTTTCACTGGGATTGATTCAAGACCGCATTGTTCATCCAACGCTTTTATCCGGTTTTATGCATTTAATTTCGCTTTTATGATTTATTCGTATTTTATTCCGCTTATTATGTCTAGGTAATTTTCTGCTCTAATCCTGGGTTTGCATAATTCTATCCTATAGGTTGTGAGTCCCGCTATTGTTATTTACCTTCCGTGCATCGATTCATGATTCTTGGTGCTTATTTATATGTGTTAATTTCGATCAATCTTGATGCATATCTAGTTGCCGCTAATTACGAATCAGTATTAATTATCAATCGATCTTGAATGCATGATACGGATAAACCTCGAGTCGTGAAGCTGAGATAGAAACATCCGTAGGAAGCTTATTCTTTGTGATCTGTTTGAGTTGCTTGTTTTCACCTGAGACGAATAAAGAATAGGGAAAACTAGTAATCTACAACCGCAATTGTCGAACTTAAATTGTTGGTTATATCTCGTGATCTTCCATCTTGTCTCGGATTAAAATCGCTAATAGGAAACAGGATAAACATACGCTGTGGATAGGATTAATGTATCCCTAGGTTAGTCTTTCTTATCTGCTTTATCATCCGTAATTTTATCGCTTTATTTTATATTTCGCATGGTTACCTTTGCTTGATTAAATTTCAAGCCCTTAAACCTCTCACCCAATTTCGTGTTTGAATAATGATGAATTATCGCTGAGCTAGCTTTTATGTTTTCGTGATACAATCCTGTGGATACGATACTCGACTTACCTATATACTTACACTTTTAGGTTATAAAAGTGAGCGATAAAATTTTACGCCGCTGTCGGGATTGTTAAGATTGCATAGAATAATTTGACGATTTGGATTTATTAATTCAAGTTATATTATTATTATTTATTTATTTTTGCAAGAGTGAATTCTCTTTCTCGTGTAGTATATGTTTACAAGATCTCGTGGACCTCATGAAATATTTTAGATCCCGAGATCGAAAGCTCTCAAAGGAGAATAGACGGAGAAGCGGTCGCAGTTATGGCAGCTGTTTCAAACTACGGGAGTGCCCCAAGCAAGTCAAGCAGCTCCCGCCAAGTATACCGAGATGAACGCCAAATGACTAACATGGGACCCTTGTCCCTGCTCAAGAGGCCAGCCATTAAATCACATGATCCACCTCCCACGAATCAGCTCCAAGGAGGATGGAATCCGGTGTACAACCCGCATAACAGAGATCATCATAATCCGTCAGATGCCAACCCCATTACTTTTCAAAGAATATCCGTGAGGTTTCGCTGCTCGTAATGTAATGATTCAAGAGGCGAAGAAACCGAGTGGAAGAGCTGATACAACAAATGGCGATACAAAGATAATTCATTTATAAGCAAGATAGCCGTAAAATTACACGCTTGAGTTCATCGTGACGGCTATGAGCGAACACATGAAAGTAATGGAGAATCGATTGGTCACTAGTCGCACGCATCCGTAATCATCCCGAGTTAGACGAGGGCGAAAGTGGCTGCAAAGGAACTTGTGACCGAGCTCGCGATAGCGAGCTCGCCACGAGCAATCGGCGGCAACACCGCCGATACTTCAAGCGGCGGTCGCGCCCGCTAGCCCAACCGCGACGACGAAGGCCACATCACCGACACGCCTAGCGACCGACCCCGGTCGCGAGGTCGACCGCCAAGAACCTCCAATAGCCGTTATTCGCTGCATATTCCTCCCAGAGATCGCTATTTGATCACGACTATCGCCGCTACACACGCCGATACTTAGAGGCAATCGACCGCCGATAAGAACGCGAGAAAGAAGAAGTGGACTCGCATGGAACCCGAGTGAATCATCCAAGTTTGGGGGCGCTTCCTCGCCGGTGGTGGTCAACGGTGAACGCGAAATACTGGAATTCGCATTTTGGAAGGAAGTCCGTTGCTACCGTAACGCCGGATCGAACAAGGTATGTGATGGTCAGCTAAAGACGTTAAATTAAGCACTTGTTGGGAGGTAACCCAACGCTTTTGTTTTGTTTTCGTGTTTTATCTTGTTTTTCGCTTGTGTTGCTTTTATCGTGTTTTTGTTTTTCTTTCGTTGTTGTGTCGGCCGATCAACGAGTGAAGTGAAGTGTTTTAATCCATGTGGCCAATGACGATAGAAATGTTTTGTGAAATTTAATGATAGTGCACATGATATGTTAGAAAATGACGATAAACGACTTCGAGATTGCTTAGCTTGTTGTTTTCACCATTTGCTTAACCTCGTGAGACTTAAGCTTCACCGTATAAATATCTCGATACGCTTTTAATTGTGTGATATCGCATGTGATTATCTTCTAGAACTTGCCGTTTTTCTGTGTCGAGACGGCAATATGTGTTTCAAATTTGGAAAGGATAAAAGGCCATCTTTGTTAACCACATATTCACCCAAACAATAGCCCAAGAATATCTATCATTTGTCGCCTTCTTTGAGCCGTTATTAGACTTTATTCTTTCGATTAACCGGATGATAGGAGGTGAGGATGGATATGGGAATCAAAAGGGGTTCAAATTTAGATGTAGTTATGGCAAGGAAAAATTATTATTAGAGAAGTACATCTATGGTGAAGAATAGTACCTTTGTTGTGAATGATAAACCCTATAAGCTCTAGAAAAGAAAAGAAAAAAGCAATGATAAGTTCATTATGTGTGTTGAGCATAAAGGGTCTTTAATCAAAGTATAGGTACCTTTTGTGGCATAAAACGTCGATTTAGCACGTTGGAAAGGAAGAGGAAAATGGACAAAGTCCATATGTGTCGAAAAGTATAAATGGGGATGCTTGGAATATTTTTGAGTCACTTAGCCATATATTATCCTACCTTAACCAATGTGCCTACAATATAACCTATGAAAAGACCTTTTTGATCCTAATTTGAACACATTTGACGCGATGGAGATATTAGAGAAATGGCAAGCCTATGGTAAGATGTTGCATTGCATTGATCTGTGAGTGTATACACGTCCTTAATTTCCTTATGAGTTGAGTGTATCCTATATTTTACACACATGCCTTTGTGAGGGTTGAACTAAATGAGTTTTTGCTTTCAATCGTTGTTCGTGTTGAATTGACTAATGTCGCCATGTGTGCTAATATTTTCGAGCGCTGAAAGATATTTCCGAGGCTTGATTGTGTTTATCACCTTGCTATTCTCGCTGATCTTTGTTGTGTACTTTTTTTCTTTTTTTCGCTGTTTTTTTTAGGACAAACAATGCTTCAAGTTTGGGGGTGTGATAAACGCACGTTTTACACGTCTATTGATGATATATCAAGATGAAATAGATCTATTAAATGCGCTTATATAGTCGATCTTTATGCTTTTATCTATTTTTGGAAGATACTGCTCTTGGGGTTTCTCTTTGGTGTTTTGTAGGCTTTTCAGGTGATAATCGATGCATAAGGCAAAGATGTAACCAAAGATGATGAAATGGATATGAAAAATATGGATGTGAAAAGTTTACAATGTTAAAGAGCATCTCGATAGGAGTCCATAGGCGCAAACGGATCGTAATTCGGAGTTCGGACAAGAGAGAACGGAGCAAAACAGTGAAGTCGCACAGGAGCTAGCGACCGACCTCGCGGCCGCGAGGACGCCCGCAAGAAATCGTCCAGAATGTTTCGGGCGCGATTTAGGTTTTCCTCACCTATATATATCCCCAAGCTTGCTCCCACGCCCCAACCTATCTAAGCACGAATTTGTTCAGCTTTTTCTCCGCTTTTTCATATTTTGCACTTTAGTTTCGATTTAATTCCGCTTCTAGCTTTAGTTTATCGTTGTTCTAGTTTAGTTTATCGCTTGTTATCGATCGGAACGTTTTGTCCGATCGCTTTCCGTTGTTTTCCGCTTTTCGCCGATTGATTCAAGACCAAGCATTGTTCATCCAACGCTTTTATCCGGGTTTTATGCATTTAATTTCCGTTTTTATGATTTATTCGTATTTTATTCCGTTTATTATGTCTAGGTAATTTTCTGTTCTAATCCTAGGGTTTGCATGATTCTATCCTATAGGTTGTGAGTCCTGCTATTGTTATTTACCTTCCAGGCATTGATTCATGATTCTTGGTGCTTATTTATATGTGTTAATTTCTGATCAATCTTGATGCATATCTAGTTGCCAGTTAATTACGTAACTGTATTAATTGTCAATCGATCTTGAATGCATGATACGGATAAACCTCGAGTCGTAGTGAGATAGGAACATCCGTAGGAAGCTTATTCTTTGTGATCTGTTTGGAGTTGCTTGTTTTCACCTAGAGACGAATAAAGAATAGGGAAAACTAGTAATCTACACCGCAATTGTCGAATCGAAATTGTTGGTTATATCTATGATATTCCATCTTGTCTCGATTAAAATCGCTAATAGGAAACAGATAAACATACGTTGTGGATAGGATTAATGTATCCCTGTGGTTAGTCTTTCTTATCTGCTTTATCATCCGTAATTTTATCGCTTTATTTTATATTTCGCATGGTTACATTTGCTTGATTAAATTCAAGCCCTTAAACCTCTCACCCAATTTCTGTGCTTGAATAATGATGAATTATCGTTGAGCTAGCTTCTATGTTTTCGTGATACAATCCCTGTGGATACGATACTCGACTTACCTATATACTTACACTTTTTAGTGTTATAAAAGTGAGCGATCAGTTGTACATGCCTTAAAGATTTGGAGAAACCATCTCTATGGAGTTAGATGTGAGATCTACACTAACCATAAAAGCCTGAAGTACTTCTTTGAACAGAAAGATCTTAACATAAGGCAACGTAGATGGTTAGAACTGGTGAAAAATTACGACTGTGGTATCAATTACCACCCAGGCAAGGCTAATGTTGTAGCCGATGCTTTGACTCGCAAATCCCACCCTAGTTTGGGATGTCTCCTCAATCATGAGGAGATACTTATAAAGGAATTTCAGAAGATGAATATTGAAGTCATGGACCCGTCTCAGACGATAGAAGGGTGTATTACAATGTTGATTGCAATCCCGGACTTAAGAGCCCGAATCTTAGAATTTCAGAGGAAGAGCAAGAAGCTAGAGGAAGTACGAGCCAAGATCAAGGACAACAACCATAAAAATTTCAAAGAAGCAACAGATGATGTTTTGTTGTATGACGGGAGAGTGTGTATCCCAGAAGACGAAGGGTTTGAGAGAGAAATCTTGAAAGAAGCCCATGAGACTTCTTACACCGCACATCCCTTGAAGCAACAAAATGTACCAAGATCTCAAGGAGAAATTTTGGTGGGATGGAATGAAGCGAGACATAGCTTCATTCGTAGAACGTTGTTTGACGTGTCAACAAGTGAAGGCACTCCACCAGCGACCGTATGGAACCTTACAACCGTTGGACATACCGGAATGAAAATGAGATGATATAGCCATGGATTTTGTTACTAGGCTACCCACATCACGAAGAGGAAATACCGCTATCTGGGTCATCATCGATCGTTTGACCAAGAGCGTGCATTTTCTACCCATTCCGATAACACATGGATCAGACAGATTAGCACAATTGTATGTTCGAGAAGTCGTACGTTTGCATGGAGTTTCAAAAACTATCACGTCTGATAGAGATTCGAAATTTACCTCCAGATTTTGGACGAGCTTGCAAAAGGAATTGGGAACTCGACTACATTTCAGTACCGCATTCCACCTACAAACGGACTGAAAATCCGAGAGAACCAATCAGACGCTCGAAGACATGTTGAGGACCGTTGTCCTGGATAGATGAGTAAGTTGGGAACACGTGTTACCACTTGTGGAATTCGCCTATAACAACAGCTACCAAGCAACATTGGAATGGCCTCGTACGAAGCGCTTTATGGAAAGAAATGTCGATCACCACTTTACTGGGATGAGGTGGGAAAAAAGGAGAGTATTAGGACCTGACATGGTGGGAGAAATGATCGAGATTGTGAGACAGATCCGCCAACGGATCAAGGAGGCCCAAGACCGACAGAAGTCGTACGCCGATAAACGTCGCACAGAGCTGCATTTTGAAGTGGGAGACAAAGCCTTCTTGAAGATTTCTCCACCAAAAGGAATCGTGAGATTCAGAATCAAAGGGAAGCTGCGACCACGTTCATAGGACCCTATGAAATTTTGGAAAGGATAGGGCCAGCAGCTTACAAACCGGCATTACTACCAAGCTTTGGGAACGTGCACAATGTGTTCCACGTTTCACAACTCAGGAAGTACATACATGACCCCAGCCATGTAATATCGCCGACTGACATTGTCCTCGATGACAATATGAGCTATGTGGAACTGCCTACGGAAATCTTGGACCGACGTATCTAAAAGCTAAGGAACAAAGCGATACCATTAGTAAAAGTCCAATGATGACACCATGGACAAGAAGAAGCAACCTGAGAATTAGAATCAGCTATGAAAGAGAAATACCCAGATCTTTTCCAAGGTTAGCAAATTTCGAGACGAAATTTATTTTAAGGGGGATGGTATGTAATAACCCGAAAAATTTAAAACTTTTATTAGCGATGCTTAAACCAATTACTTAGAGTTCTAAGACCTTAATTATGTTTAAAGTGACCAACAAAACGAATTAGAATCGATTCGGAGATCGAAAACTAGAGAAATAAAAAAACTAGTGACTAGTCCTACCAGATTAGGGTTTTCTGAGTAGCCTGAACATGAAATGAAAGATCGAGAATGAATCTCAACAAAAGGATTTTATTTCTAGAATCGTCTCGCAAAAACATGTGAGAAGCCAAATAATTGGAATTTTCGGGCATACTCGCCCGGTCAGTCTCAAAAGTACTATTCACGAGCCGGATCCACTTCCAGTCCGTGCTATTCATGAAAATTTATGATAACAATCAAAATCATGTAGTAATATATTATTATGAATTTAGAATTCATAAGAATCAATTTCTGAACGAAATTTCTAAAGAACTTAACCGAACGCCGGGAATATATACCGGAAAAACCCTAAACTGATCCGAACGAACCGAAACTCGAACCAAGGGTTGAAATCAATAAAAATTGATTTATAAGACTCAAATCAATTATGAAAGCTCAAGAATTCAATAGAATTTCGAATGAGCATAATTTAATCGTCGGACGCTGTTTTTTCACGATAACTCGAAATTGACTTACCGGATGCCATCTGAAATTCATGAAATTATTATAAACTATGAAATAAATCTTTTAAGGCTATTTAAAAAAATAAAACCTTAAGTTTCCGAGAAATAAATCGAAAGCGCGATAAAACTTAAAGAGTCGGTATTAACATGCCAAATCGAGTAATTTGACAATTCCTTCTCCCAACCACCACCAAGAAACCCCAAATGAGCTTATAATAGCCCTTTTGCGGCACCAATTCAGACCATTTCGTCAATATGCTCCCTCTCAGTTTGGAACCATTTTCTCTCTCTAAATTCAAATCCTCTCTTTTGTTCTTCCATGTTCTAAGCTTTAATCCCCCATTTCAAACCATTCCAACTCTCAAAATCAGTTTATAAGACCATACAAAGGTAGTATTCATCATCCTCTTCCATCGTAATGGAGTGAAATTTTTTTTAGAATTTTGAAACCCTAGTTCGACCTCCCAAAATTTCGTGGCTTTTGAGCCATAAAATGCTCTCAAGACATGAATGAAATCTGCTTAGAAATATGTTCTAACGTTGTAATTAAAATTTGGGAATTTTTGGAGCATGTTTGTTATTTTTTGATTTTGTTATAATTTCTTTTTATAGGAGATAAAGCATGCTTTTATGAATATTATATTATATTATTGCTTGTTGATGTGTTAGGAGCATGTAGAATAAATAATTAAATTTTGGAATTTTTTGAATTTTTTTGTATTTATTTTGATTTTATTTGTTGGAAAATAGTTGAGGTATAGTGTTTAATATATGATATGAACATCATATATTAATCTTGAAATTATTAAAACACTACTAATATTTTTCACAAATGGGAAGAATTTATTTAAGTATTTTTAAGCCATTGTTTGATTTTATTTGTTGAGAAATAGTTGAGATATAGTATTTAATATAAGATATGAACATCATATATTAATCTTGAAATTTTTGAGACACTACTCCTATTTTTATGAAAAGGCCGAAACTATGTATAAATATTCTAAGATTTATTTGATTTTTATTTGTTGAAAATAATATGATATGTGATGTTTAGAAATAATATGAACCTAATATGCATTGTTGAGAATTTATTGAACACATATACAATATATATGTGAGGACAAAAAGAATTACAAGCATTTAGTTCATATTATAAATATTTAGTTGAGGTTTAAAGTTAATATTACATGTTTATTGCATATTATAAACATATGGTGAAGTGAATGAAATTTATTGAATATATATGTATATAATATTATAATTACCAAAAATATACATGTAGTAAAAAGCATGTGTTTTAATTTTAATGTATGATATGAGATGATATTTCATGTTTAATGTATGAAATGAGGATGATATGATTTTTGTGGAATTTATTGAACACCAAAGTTCAATAAATTGAAATTGCCGAAAATATAATGCTTATTTACTCATGGTTTAAAATTTTATTTGATGATATGGAGTTAGTAATTAAATTCTATAGTATGATAGAGTATAACATGATTTTATTGAAATTTATCGATACTTATGCTAATTATTGCTAATTATAAAAACATAGCAAAATGGTTAAGTATGAGTTGATTTTAATTGTGAATGATGCCATAGTAGTTAATCTATAAGTTTAGAATAAATGGTTGTGATTATGTTGAATGAATGGAACACTCATGCACACATACACAATGATTGTGTATTATGTTAGAAATTAGGGTTTTCTAATGCTTTAGTATAATATATGTTGTGTATGGTGTTGAATGGTTATATATATGTTTTGCCGACAAACAAAACCCCAAACGTAAACAACATAGTACTTTATGTACGAGAATCTAAAAGAAATAGACAAATTTTGATAACTTAAGAAGAAATTAATGAGAATCGAAGATAGACATAAATTTAGGGTTTTCCATTAATAATAGGATACTCAAACGTGAGTTCCCTAGTTAAAGGAACTGAAAGCCGACTTACAACGTTAATGCTCAACAACGATAACATAATATGATATTAGATTGAGTGTTAAGACAACTCGATACGAATAGCGATTTTATAACGTACACAATCTCCGACGAGTTAAGAGAAACAAACAATGTCGAAAAATGTAAGCTAAGATTCAAGCATAAGATGTCAATCCATATGTCTCAAGGGTCGAGTTAGTATTCATAAAGAACTCCATTAATTCCTAAGTATTTACTTACACGATGGTATGAGATATCTCGAATCATAAGTCAAGATTCCATTTGATTCGTCGTGTTAATACTACAAGTCGTCAAGCATAACCTACTAGGACGTAACTATAATTGTTAAGTCTAGTTAGTGGCATGAGAATATCCTAATATACCAATCATAACTCAATACTAACAATCTATAACGTAATAACGCTTAGAAGAACACAAAGGCTAGAGTCGAGGATAGACTCGAACATACGACTCATAAGTTGAGGTTCATCTATGAATGATGAAGTAATATAGTTTGAATTGAGAATGTAAGATAATAGGAATTATCTTAAGACCATCACATGAAATCATAAAGAAACCCTAATTGGGAACTTTAAGTCGAATTTATAAACGACCTTCGATCAATAGAAAGAATCTAAGAAAGCTATTTTATTTTGAAGGGCTTGATCGCACGTAGTTGCCGAGGAAGGACACTCATACCCCGCCCGCTTAGAACTATTAACTTCTGACCAGCGGTGGGCTCTCTTGAAACAAAACGACATGCATGTCTATCTCAAAGGTGATTTACAAAAGCTTTATTTAAATATTATTACATAAACTGTTATCGACCGCCAAATGTTTATGTTTTGTTGTGATTCTATCTGAGATTGGTATATCTAATGTGGTATGTGAAGGTGTTGGTCCACCAACGTTAAAAAAGGGTAACGATCGGATCCGACTTAGTTAAAGACTAACTCGGATTGTGTACACGTGTGACTGTGTGTTAAGGTTAGCTACCTCGACCGGTCACGGTGACTATGTGTAGGTGGCCACCTCCACAGTGCGCGAATGAATGAATGAATGAATCATCAGATATGGAACTACGTGGATGAAATAGTCCGGCCGGACACTTATTGAAAATGATAAAATGTTTGATAGGCGTCAGTCTTTTAACTAAAATCCTCATGTGTTATTGTGGGCTGTTCAATATTTTACAAAGAAAATGTTTTCGGCAATGAATCCACTGAGTACTTTTGTACTTAGCCCTGCATCTCGTTTTTAATGTGCAGGTTGGGCAGGGATTGATGATGGGTGAGAGGCGGTGCAGAGTGGCAGTTGTTTTGTTGCTTTAATAGAAATGATTTCTAGAACATTGGGCATGTATCGTCATATGCATGTCCACACGTTTATTGCTGTTAACTCTGATATTGGTTGATGTCTTTTGATTATAACTGCTTTTCATATCGTATTAAACTTGAGGTCGCACTGTTCCTCGAATTGCGCACTGATTGGGCTATATTTGAAAGTTGAACCTTTTGGGCAAGTCCTTCTGTGACTTGAGTTTGTATCGAAACAGCTTATTCCTTTCAGTCTATGCATTTATTCGTAGTTGATTGATTAATCGTATTGGTTTAGTTATGTGTATATCCGCTGCATTGTCATACCAGTGGCAATCCGTTTAATCCGTACTTCCTTGAGAAGTCGGGTCGTCACAACGCAACTCTCATTAAGCAACTGGGTAAATCCATAGGATTTTACCACCCCGTCAAAGCGTAAGTTCTAGGATCGGGAAGCTTGCTTGAGTCCATAAATGGACTTCTTAAGCTTCCATACTAGATGCTCTTCACCCGTCACCACATAACCTTCGGGTTGCTGTATATAGATGTCTCTACCTTCCTCAAAGTAACCGTTTAGAAAAGCGGTTTTCACATCCATTTGCCAAACCTCTAGGTTCAGGTGAGCTGCTATGGCCAGATGAATTCTGATGGACTTGAGCATTGGTACAGGCGAAAAGGTCTTATCGAAATCGATGCCCTCAATCTGAGTGTACCCTTTTGTCACAAGCCTAGGTTTGAAAGCCGAAACCTCTCCATCTGAACTCTCTTCCTCTTGTATACCCACTTACTACCTATGGCTTCCTTGCCATCTCGTAGAGGTGTTTTCTCGTATACCTCCATAGCTGTTATTGACTCAATTTCTAAGTACATAGCGGTGTGCCATGATGTTGCATCTATGTTTTGTATCTCCTTGTTGTATGTCCATGGGTCAATTACAGTCTTCTCGTTTCCTAGGACTAAATCTGAATATTCACCAACAAACTTAAATCGCTCGGGTTGACGAACAACCCTCCCACTATGATGAGGCGCTACTCGCACAATGGCAACGGTGAGTGCAGTAACATGTGGTTCTCTATCTTACACAACTTGTTGGGTAGGTGCCACTTGTACAATCTGTTTCCCTAGTGGAACTCGACCCACTTCAATTTCATGAAGTATCTGGTGTCGATCCCTCCCACTAGACACGACATCTCGTACCTTTGGTCAAATCGATGATGGAATACGATCATCTTCTAATTGTTGAAGAATGATTTCAACTTTGGATTTGTAGTTTTTCATGTAGTCCTCCCACATGAATTGGGCGTTGGTGCTAATAACGACCTTCTGATCCTTAGGACTATAGAAATTGTAGGGAAAATTGATTTTAACCCTCTCCCGAGGATCTATCTTGGATGTTTAATTCATCATACATTGATTATATACCTAGCATGCACCTATATAATTTATTGCAACACGTTGGAGTTTTCTCGTGTTTACCTGCGAATTTGTCAGGCAAGAATTGGGTCAAGACTCGTGCTTTGATCTTCTGGACTATATCCCCATTACCTAAACTCCAATGTCGAGTGAGGACAATCTATGGAGAGTACTGCAGAAATTCTCCTTCTTCCTTCTTGAAATATTTTAAAAATCTCAACAATGAACGTGGTGGTTTTCGAAAATTTCACTTAGGATTAGGGTTTGATTTTATCTCACCTTATATTTATAATGCAACCCTAAATCCTAACTGGATATGATTTCTGCATATCTAATAAATATAATAATATATCTTCAGATAGAGAGGATCAAAACAGAGTCCCGGATGGACTCTCTAAGGAGGGGACAAAAATCTCTTAGTTCCAGGCCTGGATGGGCCAGCCCAGGAATCAAATGCAATGAATAAAGATGAACCTCAAATAAATTAATTATCTTAAGTTCAGCCCAGAACATAAATTAATTCATAAACATTTATTCATGTCACTAGAGAATAAATGCTGACTTACCTCTTTATTTTCGAAGTTGAGTCGGCTCGCACTTTGACTTAACGAATCCCCGTATTTAAGATATCGTACGTCCATTAATTATTTACAGCGTTCTGACTGCTTAAAATAATTAATCTCTTTAATTCCTTAAGTAGTATCACTCAACCTTATTATTGTACTTGAGATAACTCCACCTGCAGGGTTTAGTACAATAAACCTTTTGAGCTCCTTAAGGGGATGTCATCATCCTAAACGGATACGGTGACTCGATACAAGCAACTAGCATGACATACAAGCACTGCCACCACCCAAGATGCGGAGAATATTGGGTTATCTCATATAACCCTCACTCATAACAAGTCAAAGTGATGGTCAGCAACTCATACTCACCTAATACCTTATTGAGGTTTAGATCAACGTAAAGTCACCGAGATCTAGGTTCTTCACGACGGTCAGATAGAAGAACTCATCTCACTGTGATCCATCAATACGTCAGAGACGTACCAGCATAGACAAGCAACTAAGTCAAGTAACTTCTTATCTATACCGCAGCCTATACCGACAACTCGTCCTCAAGTTGTCTCAGTTGTGATTCTTTTTATATCTCATTAAGCTTGACTAATCATACAGATTTCTGTGATCTACTACACACTATATGATCTAACTTATATATGAGATAAATGGACAAACATATGCAATCAAGTAAACAATTCAGATATGAGATTTTAATAGTGGTAACAGGAATCATTGTATACAAGCTCAACCAAAACTGCTTCCAGTATACAAATCCAACAATCTCCCACTTATAATAAAGCAAACTTTTAGTATACAATGTGTTTCTCTACTAGCTATTACAAACAACACATCACTTTGCTTCCCCCACTTCTACAAAAGTTTCATTTCTAAGTGGGTGCCATCTTGAGCAATCCAAGTCCTCGAATATGTTCTTCATAGACTTTTTGCGGCAGGTTCTTCGTGAATGGGTCAGCTAGTATCCGCAGTACCAATCTTTTCAATCAGCACGTCTCCTCGTCTAACGATTTCTCGTATAACATGGTACTTTCTCTCTATGTGTTTGGTTGCCTTGTGGGTCCGCGGTTTGTTCGAGTTTACCACTGCACCTGAGTTATCACAGCATACTATGATACTCTTGGGCAAACCAGGTACCACATCTAGATCCATGAGATAGTTCTTGAACCATACCGCCTCCTTAGTAGCCTCCGAAGTGGCTAGATATTCGGCTTCCATGGTAGAGTCCGCAATGCATCGCTGCTTTACACTCCGCCAGGATATGGCTCCTCTTCCAAAGGTAAACACACCGCAGTCCAATGAGTTTGTCCAGGGTTAGACTGATATTTAGCTACTATGCCTACCGCATAGCAGATATCTGGTCTCGAACATAGCATTGCATACATGAGACTTTCTACGGCGGAAGCATAAGAAACTTGTCTCATTTCCTCTATCTCATTTGCAGTCATAGGTGACTGCTCCTTAGATAAAGGAACACCATGTCTGAAAGGTAGCAATCCTTTCTTGGTGGTTTGCATGCTAAAACGAGTAATCACAGTATCAATGTAAGACGCCTGAGATAAGCTCAACATTTTTCTCTTGCGATCTCGGTAAACCTTTATCCCAAGAATGTACGCTGCATCTCCTAAGTCTTTCATTTGAAACTGATCGGATAACCAACTCTTTATTTCTGATAACAACTTCACATTGTTGCCAATTAGAAGGATGACATCTACGTAGAGTGCAAGAAATACCACGTCACTGTTGACATCTAAACGATACACACAACTTTCGCTTGGCAACTGGGTAAATCCATAGGACTTTACCACCTTGTCAAAGCGTAAGTTCCATGATCGGGAAGCTTGCTTAAGTCCATAAATGGATTTCTTAAGCTTCCATACTAGATGCTCTTCACCCTTCACCACATAACCTTTGGGTTGCTGCATATAGATGTCACTACCTTCTTCAAGGTAACCGTTTAGAAAAGCGGTTTTCACATCCATTTGCCAAACCTCAAGGTTTAAGTGGGCTGCTATGGTGACGACCGCCTAAAACCCATTGTCAAAGGTCCTAGGCACGTCAAGATACTATTTGTAATCTCCTTCAACTTGAACATAGTTCCGTATATTGTAAGTTAAGGGGTCGAACCCAAGAGAGTTGTTTGTGTTGTTACTCGAGTTGTCACAGATTGAGTAGGAGGTTGCCAAGAGGGCAAGGTGTCAGTCAGGCTGACGGTCTCAGTAGAAATGTACTGAGAGATAGATCTTGAGCGTAAAAAAGCGAAAACTAAATGAAGGTAAAAGTCAAATAACAAGCAGTTGGGCTAAGGGTTTCGCACGTTGAGATACTGGTCAAGATGTCGGTCATAGGTTCAAAGGTTTTCACCACGAGTGTATGTCGTTGGTTAAAGGTACCTAGGGGTAGGCGCCCCTTTTTGGTCGTCACGCACACCAGCCCTCGGCCCAGCTTGCCCTTAGGTTTTGAGGGCAATCGAGACCCCTGCTATGCCCCCTTGTCAAGACGCTCTCCCTAGGAAGACACTTCACTAGGGTATCCCGCCCCAACAGCTTGACTCACTAG
Source organism: Salvia rosmarinus (assembly GCA_036937905.1). Taxonomy (NCBI): domain Eukaryota; kingdom Viridiplantae; phylum Streptophyta; class Magnoliopsida; order Lamiales; family Lamiaceae; genus Salvia; species Salvia rosmarinus. Next base: position 45,315,761 of record CM072817.1, read on the forward strand.
ACAGCCCAACTAGCCACAACCGGTCCAAGGGAGTGGCTCGCAGCCCTTTGCCCAAGGCCGACGGCTATAATCACCCACTCCAGCCGCACTTCCCGGGACAAGGAGACACTCAACGTCTTAATCCGGCTATTGCTTGTAGCTACCCCTCCCCTCAACGCTACCGGCCGAGTTAACGCTCAAGGAAAGGAATAACATGGGTATCAAGGCCTAGAGCTTCGGGAACACCCACTCAAGGTTCTAAGGATGTTTAGACCTCACCACTCTCATGACCTCGACTCAACGTGCTTCACCATGAGCCCAACCAAACCGACTACTCACGTATAATCGACATAAACACAAAAGCAACAAACAAGAACATAACGAAACCATACTTGAATATAAAATCAAATGGAAACGAAAAGCAGTCTCTGACAAGCAGTTGCTCGAGCAGAGATAACAAAATACATGAACATAAAGGTTTACCCATAGGAATTGTTTATCTTCCTCACGAATCACTCATGAAAACCAAAGGAATATGAAAGAGAAAAAGTGCAGAGAAAACTAAGGACTCGATGCTTCCACCCTCCAATCGATATGTGTGAAGTTGTTGTTGGGAGCCTAGGTATTCTCCTCCTTAACTTGGTCTACGTGCGTATCTCGAGACGATAGGTGGTGAGGTCAGCAGCTAGCTCGGGCTTTGAACCACCGATGGAGACTCCTCTGGCTTCAGCTGGACGGATTTGTCTCATCCCAACTACCATAGCTTGACCTTTCCCTTTTCGACAAAAATCAAATAGGCGGCAGAGAAGGACCTTGCCTAGAATCTTCCCATTTGCGTGCAAGTCTGCTAGAGTTCTTGTCTGTGCCTCCTAGCTGCATTCTGAGTTTACCCTCTGTCCCCTACTTCAGTCCTCGTCCTTTTTCCTGCTCTTCCTTGTCTCGATCATCCTCTTGGCTTCATGTCAGCTCGTTGGTCAGGCTCAGCTCCCGCGCGGTACCGTGTCTTGGCAAGATGTCATAATACCTTGCCAAGGTAATCTTCAGGATTTTACCTCTCTCAAAGGAGGTGGCCTGACCTTGCCCAAGGTCCGTCTCAACTCAAGAAGACCCCAGCGTGTCCTCCCGGACACGAGACACACACACAAGAACACACAAAAATGCACTCTTTCTAGGGCAAGGAGTACCCCAAAAAGAGCACGAAAAGCGGGCTCTTCACACTCGCACACTTAAACCACGGTTGTCCTCAAGCGTGCAAGCATTCCTTGCCCAAAAAAAACAAAACACACAAACAACACACGCAAAAACCAGCAAGGATAAGATGAAACATAACAAAGATAATCCGGAATAGGCGATTAATACAGCTATGTATCAAGGTCAATCAAGATCGGGGCAAAGCAAGTTTGTGGAAGTTCCTCTCAAGCACTCAAACACTCTGTGTTTAGGGTTGATAAACGCGTTTTTTACACGTTTATTGTTGATAATTTAAGATGATTTTAGATCTATTAAGTGTGTTTATGTATTGGATCTTAATGCTTTTATCTATTTTTGGAAGATACTGCTCTTGGGTTCCTCTTTGGTGTTTTGTAGGCTTATAAGATGATAATCGAAGCATGGAACGAAGCACGGGCAAAAGAAGGGCAAGAACAGGGGCTAGCGGCCGCCTTCGCGATCGCTAGCCCAGTCGCGAGCCAAAGATGGGCCTTTGGACGATGTCTCGCGACCGACCTAGTGACCGCTAGGCTGGCCGCGAGGAAAAACCACACGACGCGACCACGCCAAGCGACCGCGAGACATGGGTGCGAGATGCCTCCGAAAAAGAGCTACTGCCCGATTTCTCGCGACTAAGGCTAGCGACCGCGAGCCCGGTCGCGAAGCACACCTAATATTGCAAGTCGGCCCAAGAAGTCAAGAAGAGCGGCGCTAGATTCCTCACGACCGAGCTCGCCACCACGAGCTCGGCAGCGAAGCAAGGCGGCAGGGCCAAAAATTAGGGTTTCACCCTTTGCTTATAAATAAGGCATTCGCCCCCCTCGCGCCCCAGACCTGATATACACGTTTTTACTCAGTTTTTCATAGTTTTTCCTATTTTTGTACTCTAGCTTTGATTTGGATCCATATAGCATTAGTTTTTACATTGTTTTACATTAGTTCTACGATTTGTTAACGCTTTGGAACGCTTTTGTCGAACAAATTCCGTATTTTCCCGTTTTCTGCTGAGGTTGGGATACGAACCCAACCATTGTTCTTCAGACGCTGCATTACGGGTTTTATCTATTAATTCTTATTTTCATGGTTAATTCTTATTTTATTTCAATTATTATGTCTAGCTAATTTCCATTCTAATCCTAGGGTTTGCATGATTCTATCCTAAGTGTTGTGATTCCTGCTATTGCTATTTACCTTTCAGGCATTGATTTATGATTCTTGGTGCTTAATTATATGTGTTAATTTCTGATCAATCTTGATGCATATCTAGTTGCCAGTTAATTACTTAACCGTTTTAATTGTCAATCGATCTTGAATGCATAATACGAATAAGCCTTGAGTCGTAGTTGAGATATGAACATTCGTAGGAAGCATATTCTTTGTGATCCTTTTGGAGTTACTTATTTTTACCTAGAGACGTAACAGTAATAGGGAAAATTAGTAATCAACTGCCACAATTATCGTAGCTGAAATTGTTGGTTATATATGTGATCTTCCATCGTGTCTGGATTAAAATGGTTGATAGGAAGCAGGATAAACATACGTTGTGGGTAGGATTAATGCATCCCTAGGGTTAGTCTTTCTATCTTATTATCTCTTTGAGTGTTTATTGCTTTCATTTATTTTTAAGTTGTCACCTTTTATTTTGAATTTAATATTCGAAGCCCTAAACCCTTTTTAAACCAAATCTGTTCTTGGATAATGATGAATTGTTGTTGAGTTAGCTTCTGTGTTTTCGTGTTACAATCCCTATGGATACGATACTCGTCTTACCTATATACTCGCACGTTTTCATGTTAGAAAAGTGAGCGATCAAATTTTGGCACCGTTGCCGGGGATTGTTAAGATTATATAGGAATAACTTGACGATTTGGAATCATTAATTCAAGTTGTATTTTATTTTATTTATTTGTTCTTGCCAGAGTTAAGTTCTCCTTTTTCTCCAGGTAGTAAATGATCACAAGATCTCGGGGACAACCTGAACAACCTTTAGACCCCGAGCTCGAGAATACCCGAAGGAGAATGAGACGAGAAAGAAGAAGGCAAGAGATGGTAGCAAATCCGAACAACGGGGGTGTACCTCCTGAGATAGCTACTCGTCTTCTGGCTGATTTTACAGAGATGCAACGCCAAATGGTGAACATAGGACTCCTTGTCCCTGCTCCAGAGGAGAGACCGTTGAACTACATGTATCGATCTCCTACGGAACAATTTCAAGGAGGCGGATGGGGCCCGGAAGTGAACGCAAAAAATTTTGAGTTGAAGCCGGCCCTGATTAACATGGTTCAAGGAAAACAGTTCGGAGGAGGAGTGACAGAGGATCCGAATGCCCATCTCGAGACATACCTTGACATTTGTGACACCATCAAGCAGAATGGGGTGCCACAAGATACAATCCGGATGCGCATGTTTGGATTTTGTCTGCAGTCAGGCGAATGATTGGTTCAAGAGCATGGACCGTACTGGGATGGACAGTTGGGGGAAACTTTGCGAGAAGTTTCTTTCGAAATATTTTCCACCGACGAAAGCGCAAAAGAAAATAGCCGAGATCTCCCATTTCTGCCAACAAGGAGACGAATCATTATTTGAGGCATGGGAGAGATTCAGGGGCATATTGAGAAAATGCCCTCAACATGGATTCTCCAAAGAGCAGCAGATCACGCAATTCTACAGTGTACTGACACTTCACATGAGAAGCATTGTAGATGCGTCGGTAGGAGGATGCCTGTTGAACCGCCGAGTAGAGGAGGCCAGCCGAATCATAGAAGAGATGATGGCCAATAGTTATCAATGGCCGATGGAGAGAACGCCAGTGGTTAAAGCAGTTGTCGTAGAGGTTTACTCGAGATACGACGATCTCATGGAAAAGTTTACTCTTTTGAAGAGTCAGTTCGAGACGAAGGAAGTGAATTTTATAAATCAGAGGAACCATCCTGGGGAAAATCCGGCATACCATCCTATCAACACGAATCATCCTAATTTGTCGTATGCCAACCCCAATAACTTCCAACAACCTCTAACAGGCTTCGCAGTGCAAAATGGGATGATTCAGGAGCCGAAAAAGCAAAGCTTGGAGGACATGATGCAGCAGTTGGTTGTGAGCAACCAACAACTGGCGACTTCAGCGAATTCGTTCATCGATTACTCGGCGGAGGATAACACGGTTGGAATCCTTCAGAGCAAAGACAATGGGCAAGAATTTGAAAATAATGGAGAACCAGATCTGCCAAATAGCTGCTTAACAAAACGCGCAACATAAGTCGGGTCAATTTCCGAGTAATACGGAAGTGAACCCAAAGAATCAGTGCTTTGCTATCTAGTTTAGAAGTGGACGAGCTTACCAGAATCACCCGGGGCGAAAAGACGAAGACGGAGCACAAGAGGAGCACCTCGCGACCGAGCTCGCGACCGCGAGCCCGGCCGTAAGAAATCAAACAGTAGGCATTCCAGAGGGGCTCGCGAGTGACCTAGCGGCTGCTAGGAAAAATGAAACGACCGCGAGAAATCGGGCAGAGAGTTTGGAAAAAGAGTTAGCGATCGAGCCCGCGACCACGAGCCCAGCCGCGAAGAAGACCGATGATGCAGCCCAGTTGCCTAGAGACCGCACTCGTGCCCGCGAAGATGGCCACGAGGCACTTCCAGTGAAGAAGTATCCGACCTACACTCCTCCAATCCCGTTTCTGAGTCGGCTAACCAAGCCAAAGCATGACGATAGGCTGACCCGATTCCTGGAAATGTTCGAGAAGGTGAATATCAATATCCCCTTACTAGATGCGCTCAAAGATATGCCGGGGTACATAAAATTCCTAAAGGATGCTGTCACCAACAAGAAGAAGCTGGAAAAGTTCGAGACTATTAATTTGTCTCAAGAGTGCAGTGCTATGCTGCAAAAGAAGTTGCCATTGAAGCAGAAAGATCCAGGCAGCTTCACTATACCCTATGTCATTGGAGGACATACTTTCTCCAGAGTTCTGTGCGACCTAGGGGAAAGCATCAACTTGATGCCGTTGTCCATATTTAACAGATTGGAGATTAGAGAATTGAAGCCCATTGATCGAGCTAAAAACACACTCAAATTTACTCGCAATCGTACGAGGTAATTGTAGCGTGATAAGTTAACCCAAGTCGTCTCTCAAGGAAAACTTAACAGGGCTATTGTTCGTGTCGCACATAGAAAGCAATTAAATCCTAAACATTCTAATACCAACGAGGGTTTTGGAACATACGGGAATTGAAATTCGAGAAAATAAACAGCATCCTAAGCTAGGGGTTGTCAATCCCGAGCTAAACTAATAAAGTAATAAATCTAAACCAGAGGTTGTCAATCCCTAGTTGAACTATGAAAGCAGGATAAATCAAAGCAATAAACAAAAGCAATAGCAATCCTATTCATAGGGTTTGTCAAGCCCTAATCTGAATCTAATTGCAAATAAACCATAATTATCAATCATCCAACAAGAACATGAATTAATCGAAAGCAGGAAATCATTAAGCAATGTAAATCGAAGGAACATGAAAATTCAATAATAGCAATCGATGAAACGAACAGATTAATCCAACAGTGTAAAACGATAAACTAAATTATTTAATCTAAGAAATAAAAGACATGAATTAAAACTAAGACTGTATCTGTGTTGTTGCCTGAAGAAATCCCGGAAGAAAACTGAAGAGCAGCGCCGCGGTTGCGTGAGATCAAAACTGAGAACTCCCCGCCAGAATAATGACCTAACACGCAAATATATATTAAATGAAGGTGAGCGTCGGTTTGGAGTGAGCGCTGGTTGAGAAAACATTCTGTAATGAACATGAACGCCGGTTGGGGGTGAGCGCCGGTTGGGAAAGGTGTTCTATCTCACAAATGAGCGTCGGTGGAGAAATGAGCGTGCGAGGGAGATGTGTGAGTGCGCGCTCGGACATCAGCGCCGGAAGGAGAGGCCGCGGGCACTGGAAGGAACGCCAGCTGAGGCGAGCTGGCCGAGCTGAACGTCGGCTGGACGACAGCGCCGGATGCAGCGCGCGAGGATGGTCAGCGCCAGGTGGTGGATGCTAAAGCGAGTCTGGAGGGTCATGGTGAGTGCGGTTTGGGCGAGCCTTGCTACTGAAGTGGTGAGCTGCTTGGGGCGTAACACGCTTGGCGACGACGCTGGGCGCGCGAGGCGAAGGGCTTGGCGCGGCGGCGCCTGGCCACGAGCACTCGCGGGATGGCTGAGTCTTGTGCTGTGCTGGGCGCTGGCGCGGGGCGCTTTGTCTGAGTCTTGGGCATTGGGCGCGGGCGCTCGTGCGCGACTTTGACGTTTCGCTCCGTTCTCTCGCGTCCGAACTCTGAATTACAATCCGTTTGCGCCTATGAACTCCTATCGCGATGCTCTTCAATAAACATGATCCTTTGCAGATCCAATTCATCATATTTTAATGCCATTTTACTACAAAACCTCAAAACAAACCAAGTAAGTCCGAATCGATAAATACTAATCAAACCAACGACATAAATAGGACAAACTATTGCAAATGATATGTAAAACAATACCAAGAATAAGCACAAATTCATACCAAACACCTACTACAATTGCTCTCCAAATGGCAGACACATCAGTCACCCGTCCAAATGGGATAGTGGAAGATGTGCTTATCAAAGTCAAAGATTTTATCTTCCCTGCGGATTTTGTATTCCTTGATATGCCGGAGGATGGGAACACGCCTCTCATTCTAGGGAGACCATTCTTAGCTACAGGCAGAGCTCTGATCGATGTGCAGGATGGTGATCTCACCTTCCGTGTGAATAAGGAGGAGTTAACCATTTCAATCTATGATACCATCAAGCGAAATGATAACTCAAAGCGTGAAGATTGTTGTTCGGTCACCACTGCCACAGCCAGCCCATTTTTGAGCTTGAATTCCAATCGACCATCGAATGAGCATGCTACTAAGAAGAGGTGGACTCGGCATAAAACTCAGAGTGAGTCATTCAAGTTCGAGGGAGGCTACTCATACGCTAAATGGTGGTTTGTTGTTAATGATAAGTATAAGGGCAAACAAAAGTTTGGAAAGATGTCAGTTATCAAATCGCCCGATTGATGAGAGGTAACGTCGAGCTAGCGACGATAAATCTAGCACTGGTTGGGAGGTAACCCAACGTATTTACATGCTTTATGTTTTTATGTTTTGTTTTTCTTGTTTTTCTTTATTTTGTCATGTCGTGTCTTGTTTGTTCGTTTTTTTTAAGTCCCAAGGTATATTTGCTTTTATTAAAACATAAAAAAAAAGAGCAAGCCTAGCGACCACCCTCGCGACCGCGAGGAGTGGCCGTGAAAAAACGGGCAGTAGCTATTTACCCAGCACGAACATGTCTAGCGACTACCCTCGCGACCGCGAGGTGTGGCCGCGAAAAAACAGGCAGTAGGCTTCTGGGTATGGCTCGCGGCCTAGCTCATAACCGCGAGCCCGGCTGCGAGGCATGACCCGACCCATGCCCGGACGTTGACCCGCATCATTTTCACCAGTTTTAAACAATTTCCTCCATTTTTGACACACACACACACAATTGCAGCAACACAAAACACTCTCAAGCACCCCATACTTTTATTCTTCAATTTTCTTGTGCTTTTGACGTCAAATCCACTCAAGGTATGCTACATTTCCTTAATTCTTCTTGTATCTACGCTTTTTAGCATGATTTAGAAGGGTTTTACCAATTATGTCTTATTGTTGTGGATTATTGAAGATTTGAGGAACTAGGGCTTATATTGCTAAATTCACTTGGTGTTTGAGCATGTTTCTTCCAATGTTAGGCCTATTGAAGTTCATAGATGCATATTGTTGGTTTAATTCGCCTACATTGTTGATTTGGGTTGGAAAAATTTCGAAAAATACATAAGAACCTTTGCTGTCACGCGCTCCTCGCAGCCAGGCTCACGGCCGCTTGCCTGGCCGCGAGTGTCTGCGCAAAAGTCTTCACGAGCTTCTGCGCGCTCGAAAGTTAGTTCTTAGCGACCACCCTCGCGACCGCGAGGATGGCCGCGAGGCGCCCCCAGAATACATTTTTAATGCATTTTGAGTTGTGTGTGCGTTTACTCTTCCTTGTTTCACCTTGTTAGATCATATGATAGTAATGGGGGAAGAATTTTACTATGTTAAAGTTTGGGGGAGCTCTTAATATGGGTTGGCATTTGCTTTGATTTTTTGTTAATAAGTACGTGAGCTAACTTTCAAATATTTTTAGGTACATTATGTCGCGTTCATCCGGCCACAAGCGCAAGGGCAAGGAGGTTGTTTCATCGTCTCAGAACAAACCACATGATTAGTTCCACCCCGTAACTTTTGGGGTGCGACTGCCGGATCCCTCGTCAAGGGAACGTTGGAGGATATTGGTGCAGCTAAAGCACAGACACTCGAGATTCATGTGCATCAATACTTGCCAAGATATGGGGATAGCCAACTACATATCGTGGCTAGCTGAGAGGGCCGGGCTATACTCGATTATCACAGCCAACCATCTGTCATACCGGACCCTAACTCTGGATTTCCTTTCGACCGTCCATGTCCACAAGACACAAGGTTCTCCAGACTACATCACATTCCAGATGGACAACGAGCACCGACAGCTCTCGGTGGATGAATTGAACTCTATCATCGAAGGCCACCCCGAGGGCAAATACATAGGGGATTTAGAGAACTCGCCTCAGCAGCTGTGGCCGTTGTTCACGGACGCCACACTAGAGCAGACCCCGCACTATGACGCCTCAAGGGCGAAGGCAAGTTCGATACGGAATCCAGCGGTCCGCTACTTCCACCGCCTCATCACCTTCACCATTCATAGCCGCTCGAATACCGACACTGTCCTTTCTGAAGACATGAGTCTAATGATTGGTGCGGCGACAAACCAGAAGATGCACGCCGACATGTTCCTAGCCCAGCACTTCCAAATACAAGCAGAGGTTTCGGGGAATGCACGGATATGCATAGGGGGATTCGTTACCCCTATTGCCGACTTTTTCGGGGTGACGATTCGCGAGAGTCCTATCTCTCAAGATATTTTCCTGGACAAACCTTATCTATCGCCCGAGCGTTCTTGAAGAGACACCCCAGCCGTCACCTCTGGCTGCTATATGACAAGAATGGTCGATCTATATTTCACCGCCCAACCCGCATTTCACGGTTTAAGCGATTTGGTGCGCGGAATCGGTGGAACTTGAGCTCGGTCTTCACTACGGATGGGTCGGCGCTTAAATCGCAAGGTGAGATTGAGGGAGAGCAGCCACAAGAGGAGGAAGAGCAACAGCAGGCGCCCGAGACAGGTGGCATGTTGCACCCACAACCCGTTCAAGGCGATCCCGGGATTTATGAGCGATTGGATCGCATAGACGGTCGTCTCGACCGCATTGACGGGAGTATGACCTCTATGATGGCCCAGCAGCAGGCCCTCCTCGCCCAACACTAGAAGCATCAAGAGCACCAATGTCAGATGATGGAGATGATGCAGTCGCTGGGATCAATGGCGAGGATTCTATCCGCCGCCGGAGTAGCGCGGCATATGAGGTAAGGTCTCTACCAATCACTCTCTTCTGCAAACCTTATTGCCTCCATTTCACACTGTTTACAATAAGTTTGGGGGGAGTGGACGAGTTTGGTTGGTTGAGAGTCCTGTTTATGTTTTTATTTTATCTTGTCAAGTTTTTATACTTTGGGGCTTTTGTCGTGTCTTTTGTTTTCGTTGTTGTGTCGGTCGATCAACGAGTTTAAGTGAAATGTGTTAATCCATGTGGCCAATGATGATAGAAATTTTCTGAAAAATATGTTGATAGTGCACATGATATGTTAGAAAACGAAGCATGAATGACTTGAGATTTCTTAGCTTGTTGTTTTTCACCTTTTGCTTAAACCATGAGACTTAAGCTTCACTGTATAAACATCTTATTACAGTTTCTTTTAATTGTGTGATATCGTGCATGTAATCATCTTCTAGAACTTGCCGTATTTTCTGTGTCGAGGCTGCAATATGTGTTTCCAAGGATAAAAGGCCATCTTTGTTAACCACATTTTACCCATACACTAACCTAATGATATATACCGTTTGTCGCCTTCTTTGAGCCTTTATTAGACTTTATTCTTATGTTAACCGGATGATAGGAGGTGAGGATGGATATGGGAATCAAATGGGGGTAAATTTGTTTTGATATTCTAAGTTGGGATAAAAGATGGAGAATAAAAGAATGGTAGCCGTGTAAAAAAGAATATACCCTATAAGCTCTATTACAAAGCCAAGAAAAATTTTATAACAAATGTGAGCATAAAGGGATTTAGTTATAAGGTACCTTATGTTGAATAAACGTTGAATTAGAATGTTGGAAAGAAAAGGGGAAATGGATGAAGTCCATATGAGTTGATTGTATGAATGAAGGTGCTTGGAGGTAGATTTGAGTCACTTAGCCATATATTATCCTACCTTAACCAATGCGCCTACATTACAACCTATGAAAAGACCTTTTTGATCCTAATTTGAACGCATTTGATGTGGTGGAGATATTAGAGAAATGGCAAGCCTATGGTAAGATTTTGCATTGCATTGATTTTTGAGTATATACACGTCCTTATTTTCTTTATGAGTTTGAGTGTGCTCTGTAAATGATTAATGGATGTGCGATATCTTAAATACGGCGTTCGTGAAGTCTAAGTGTAAGCCCGACTCAACTTCGGAAATAAAGGGGTAAGTCGGCATTTATTCTATATTGACATGAATAAATGTTTATGAATTAATTTATGTTATGGGCTGAACATAAGATAATTAATTTATTTGAGGCCCATCTTTATTCTTGCATTTGATCCATGGGCTGGCCCATCAAGGCCTGGACTGCTAAGAATTTCATCCATCTCATAAGAGTCTCTCTAGGACTCTGTTTTTATCCTCTCTATCTAATAAGATATTATTATATTTATTAGATATGCAGAGATCATATCGTAATAGGATCTAGGGTTGCATTATAAATATAAGGTGAGAGAAAATCAGGTAATTCTAATGCTAGTGTGATTTTCGAAAATTACAAGAGAGATTATTGTGATTCTCAAAAATTCCAAGTGTGAGGAAGAAGGAGAATTTCTGCAGTACTCTTCATAGATTGCTCTCACTCGTCATTGGAGTTTTGGCAAACGGGACACAGTCCAGAAGATCAAAGCACGAGTCTTGATCCAATTCCTTATCAAACAAATTCGCAGGTGGACACAAGAAAACACATATGTGTTGCAATTAATTACATAGATGCATGCTAGGTAATAATCAATGTATAGTGAATTAAACATCCAAGATAGATCATTGGGAGAGGGTTAAAATTAGAATTCCCAACACACACTGCACCAGATAGTCGATAAACTCGTTACTGAGGTATTCACCTCCGCGATCAGACAGCAATGACTTAATACTCTTACCTAGCTTCGTCTGTACTTCCGCATTAAATGCTTTGAATTTCTCAAAGCATTCGGACTTGCTGTGAAGCAGGTATATGTATCCATACCTTGAGTAATCGTCAATGAAAGTGACAAAATACTCGTACCCTCCACGAGCTTGTGTAGATGTCGGTCCACACAGATCAGAATGGACTAGCTCCAACTCTTCTTTGGCTCTTGTAACAGCCCACTATTCTAAAGGACGGATTAGCAGAGACTATTACTCGGAACGGGAATTAAGAAACGTAACAAGGACATGGAACATCAAATTGTGAGACATATATCAGGACTACTTTTAGAACTTCAAAGCATTTGAGATTTGACAAACATAATATACATATGACTTAATATTCTTGCAGCGGAAAACATGTGAATTACACATATGACGATGTGCACTCAAGGTACTAACTTTCAGCGACACAAGATTCCTACTGCTCAACACTGCTCCATCGCATCACCAGCTCAACCTGCACATTTAAAAACAAACATGCAGGGCTGAGTACAAGAATGCACTCAGTGGACTTATGCCCAAAACATTTTTCATTGAATTACACTGCCCCATCAGTAACACACGAGGTTTTATTTGAAATACTCGTGCTTACTAAACATTTTCTTTCATTTTCATAAAGTTTGTCTGGCCAGACATATTTTCTGTCTGTATGATCCATATCCCTCCTCATATAACATCATCCTTCTCATATAACATCATCCTCCTCATATAACATCATCCTCCTCATATAACATCATCATATAACATCATCCTCCTCATATAACATCATCCTCCTCATATAACATCATCATAACATCATCTTGCACCGTAGAAGGAGGCCTCCTTCCACGGACGTTGTGACCGACCGAGAATTGTCCTTTCAGCACATAGTCACCCTTAAGTGTACACGTTAATCCTAGCTGGGAATTGTCCTCCGACTAGGATCGGTCGATTTCATTCATACGTTGGTAGCGAACCAACAACTTTATCATCATTCATAGTTGGCAAACCAACAACTTGATAGGATCATACATAAAACATAAACATTTTGGGTAGGTAATTAAATAAGAACATTTCATCATCATTTCTCAACAGAAAGCATCATAAATAAAGGCTTTTCATTTTGAAGAAAGCATCATAAATAAAGCATTTGTCATTTTGAAGAAAAAGCCCACTTGGTACGTTTGCTCCTCAAAATGATTTCCTTTCTACTTCAACAACCAATTCGCGTCCCACCTTTATGTAAGAAACTAATTTAGAACGTCGGTCGTATTTTCATTGAAAATTCTAACTTATAAACTTTCGTTTCTAACTGAGACGAAACTTTGCTTACGACCTCGTACGAATAAATTAGGTCAAACGATAGACTCATACTAACATCTTTCGATAAAATGATTTCAATTATGAAATCATCTTCTAATAAAGAGATATTCTTATATCTCTAATACGTCTTACACGTCTTAGTGTATCTATTCAACGTAACCCATATCTATACTAGACGTACAACATAACCTTGTTCACGTATTAACACATTTCATACTTTCATACTTTAGTCACGTCATTTGACTTTCAACAACATATATTTCGCAGCATTCATATATATAACTATTAATTTACATATATATTCGATTTTTAATTGATTTCTAATCATATTCTCATAAATCTCTATTTTTCACTTTTACAACCAATCATGCTCGAAAATACACATAAGTATGATTTAATTTAGACATAACACTTTGTTTTCCAACCTTACGTCACTTAACACAACATTTTGACGTAACAATCTTATACCTCATTTTTAAAAATCACATAAATTCATAGTAAGTCTAAAACATATTTTTGAGACTAATTATGTGATTACACTTGATAAAATAAATTTAAAACTCTTAACTTCACACTTCAATATTTTCGGTCCTATTGATATTATTTCCAAAACTTTTCCATAAATTTCTATAAATTCACATAACATACTATATTATCATAGGATCCATAATATGTAATAACATTAGACATTGAAAAATTTGACATCAACATTCTTCATAACATAGTTCTCGAAAATTTTGATAATCTAACTAAACAATTTTCAAAAATTCTAATTAATTCATATAACACATTATTATCATACTAAATCAAAAATATGCTATAATATCATTCATACATGAATCATACATCAACATATCATATCTTTGTGATTCTCAAAATTTTCATGAAATATATCCTAATATTTTCCAAAAATTCTACATAAATTCATATAAGCTTAAACAATACTTACTATCATCAATCCATGCTCAAAACAACAATTAAAATTCATTTTCATCAACATATAATTATCACATATTTTCGGTCACCACATAACATTTTATAACATGCTCAACTTTGTACTAAATTCATAATATATGCTTATAAACATCATATAAACATATTTACTAAACATCTTAACATATGAACAACATTTCTTAAATTTTTATCATAAATAACATACGCATATAACATAAGATTTTATGGATGAAAATCGAAAATTCTAGCATGTATAAGAAGTTCGTACGATTTCTAACCTTTTAATCGGAGTCGATTTTCGGCCGCAACGTTTTTTTATCTTAAAATTTGGAAAGAAATTGATGAACTCTCTCTCAATTTTTTTTTCCTAAGTTTTCGGCACTAATGGAGCAAATGAGAGAAATTTTTGATCTTGTTACATAATATAAAGACTTGTCCACTTGCACACAAAATATCTAATAAAATCACATTATTACACTACACATTTATTTCAAAAATTTCGGCCACCTCCATATGGAATAAGACAAAAAATTTATCCTATCTTATTACACTTTAGTAAGTCATCTTATCACATAATTAATACACATCACTTTCATTATTATCACAAAATCAAGAAAATCCATTTATTTCTATCCTAGTGTGATCGACCACCTTGATTCATAAGGGGATGATTTTTATTTTCTTATGATATCATATACATTAATATTACTTTAGGAAAATATCTTATTTGAAAAGTAAAAAAATTTACACTTTGAGTTGTATTCATTTTCACACTTGTTCACACTTGTTCACATTTGTTCACATTCTTTAATATTTTCGGCCAACACATAGGGGTGAGACAAAATTTTATTTTCTTACACTAAGATACAAGAATTAATATGTCATTATCAAAGACATAACCTATCACTATCATAAGCTTAGAATTTTTCTTTTCTTTCTTTAAAAAGTCTAACTTTTCGGCAACCTCAAGCCATAAGCCTCCCACTTGTTCAACTTGATAATATACCTTATCTTATACATTAATAATGTATCACTATCATAATTATTACACAACAATATCAAAAGAATGGAAATCTTCTTCATTTCACACTTAAGATGAAATTTTTGGCACTTATATAGAATAAATGCTACACATTTTATTTTCTTGCAATTAATAGCTATATGACATAATATAAGTCTTAGATGATAAATTAAATCATAGGAAAAATAATTAAAATAATCTTATGTCACAATTTAGAATTTTCGAACCCTAATTCGAAAATATAAACAAATTATCCAAACATTATTCCTTAATTTCTCTAGCATTATTTTAATGAAGGATTATATAAAAATAATGCTCTTATTACATAAAAATAATCATAGGACTTAAATATTGTAATTCCCTAATCGTTATACTAAGTTTTCGAATCGCCTCAAAACGTTGACGTTCGAATCGTCTCAAAACATTAATAATCGAATCATCTCTAAAACGTCCATAATAAAGTCGTAGTCACTTTATTCATCCTTCGTTAATAAGGAATTTAATCCTAAGCTTCGTCACTTAGAAAATAACGTAAGACTAACTATCGAAATTTAATCGACGTTAGAATATACTTTCGAATGAATAATATAAACTATATTCCTTAATTCACTAATCATTAGTGAATATGATATAAAAATCCTAGTATCATGGATAGTCAAAATCGAGCTTCCACAAATTACTATTTCAAAAATCGAGACTAAACCCTAATTTACGATTTATATTATCGTAACTTAGCTTTAAAACTTTGGGATATTACATTCTACCCCCCTTAAAAGAAATTTCGTCCCGAAATTTACATTCCTTAGAAAATCATGGGATATTTTTCCCGTCATAACATTCTCAAGTTCTCACATGGCTTTCTCTTGTCCATGGTGTCTCCATAGGACTTTCACTAAGGGAGTGTTTACTTTGCATGATTAGCATTTTGAAGGATTGATTATTTGATGGATTAAATGTGTGATAAGATAATTTTTATCTATCAATCCTTTGTTTACTACAAAGGATTAGTGAATGATTAAAAGTGGGATAAATAATTTTCTCTTTATTTGGATGATTATTCCAATCCTACCTATATTGGTTGGATTAAAATTAATGAAGAACAATTCAAATGATTAAAATAATCCCGGGCTTTGGGATATCCTCAAATATTAATCCTTAAAAGTAAACACTTGATTAAGTTGGATTAATTTTATCTATCCAACCTAATCATGCAAAGTAAACACCACCTAAAGGTATAGACTTGTTTCTTAACTATTGAACTTTACGATCTAAAATAGTCGTAGGTGCTTCCTAATAATTCATATTTGGGTTAAGAATAACGTCATCATGATGAATCACGTGCTTTGAATAACACACGTACTTTCTTGACTGCGACACGTGGAAAACATTATGTATATTCCCAGATTTGGCGGAAGTGCCAATCTATAGGCTACTAAGCATATTCTTTCTAGGATCTCATAAGGTCCTATAACACGTGGTCTCAACTTGCCTTTTACTCCAAACCTTATAATTCCTCACGATTGGAGAGATCTCAAGAAAAACTTTATCTACGCGTATCTGCGTAAGACTTTTGTTTCTCTTGAGCTTCGTTTATCATTTTTCTGTTTTGACAGACAATCTCAATTATTTCCTCAAGGTTTTAGGCCCTAAAACTTTTCTTTCACCTACTTCATCCCAATGAAGCGATGATCGACACTTCTTTTCATACAATGCCTCATATGGGCCATATCGATCGTTGTTTGATGGCTTTTATTGTAGGCGAACTCAATTAGTGGCAAAATATGTTCCCAACTTGTACCTTAATCCAATACTACCATCCTTAACATATCCTCAAGTGTTTGTATTGTCCTTTCTGACTGTCCATCTGTTTGTGGGTGGAAAATTGTGCTAAAGTTCAACCTCGTGCCTAACTCTTTTTGTAGGCTAGTCCAAAATCTAGAAATAAATTTAGAATCTTTATCCGATGTGATGGATTTTTGGTACCCTACGTAGACGTACGATTTAGCTTATGTACAACTTAGCTAACTTATCAGATCCATGAGTAATCTAAATTGGCAGAAAATATGTACATTTCGTAAGTCGATCCACTACTACCCATATAGCAGTGTTACCTCTTTTTGACTTTAGCAGTCTTGTTACCAAATCCATTTCTATGTCATCTTATTTCCACTTGGGTATCTCTAGAGGCTGTAACTTTCCATAGGGTCGTTGATGTAATGTTTTCTCTTGCTGGTAAATGAGACAACGCTCGACAATGAGGCTATGTCTCAGTTCATTTCTTCCCACCAAAACTTTCCTCACAAATCTTGGCACATCTTAGTGCTGCCTGAGTGAGCGGTATAAGGAGTATCATGAGTTTCACTCATGATTTCATTCCTAAGTTCATTATTGGTTGGGATACATAACCCTTCGTCAAACAATAACGCATTATCAGGTATCTCCTTAAAATCCTTCAATCGTTATGTCCTTATCTTTACCCGTATCATTTCAAATTTTGCGTCTTTTCTCTGTTCTCCTATTATTCTTTTCCTCAAGTCAGATATCACTATGAGTGTGGTTACACGACTCATGATCGTCTCTGGTTGCTCGACTATTTCTATCTTCATTTTCTTAAACTCTTCAATGAGTTTTTTTCTCTTGTAAAGAAGCATCCTAATTTGGATTGTCTTTTACGACTTAGGGCATTAGCTACTACATTTGCCTTTTCTGGGTGATAATTTATACCACAGTCGTAATCCTTTACCAATTCGAGCCATCTTTTCTGACTCATATTCAAATCTCTTTGTTCGAAGAAGTATTTTAAACTTTTGTGATCCGTGAAGATCTCACACCTTACTTCATAGAGGTGGTGTCTCCAATTCTTTAGTGTATGTACTAATGTTGCTAGTTCCAAGCGCGAGTTGGGTAATTAAATTCATGTGGTCTATGTAAATTTAATTCCTTTTCGGAGTAGCTATGTCATCAGTCTTGCTATCTTAGAGAATCCCTAAATAAATCTGATAGTAGCCAGCTAATTCTAAGAAACTCCTGATTTCATTTAGGGTTGTTGGCGACTTCCATCCTTACATTGTTTCAACCTTTGCCGAATCCACTTTGATTTCTTCTAAAGACACAATGTGCCCAAGGAAAATCACTTCTTTTAGACAAAAATTCAAATTTGCTAAACTTAGCAAAGAGTTGTTCGACTCTCAATGTCTACAAGACATTACTTACTCTTTATGCTCTTCTTCGTTCTTCGAATAGATGAGAATATCTGTAATATTCCTAAGAATCGAACATACGATTACGGTATACCAAACCCGTAAATTAGGGTTTCTGCCGTATTCTTTTTCAGTACGTCATCGAGTATTAATTCGATTCAGTATCGTTATAACGAATTCCTTTTTATAATTCACTAAGGATTGTGAATTACGGAATTGAAATTTATGAAATAATACGACAGTATTATTTTAACGTCAAACATGTACCGAACGTCAGTATTTTATGAAATTTTCTGAGCAGTGAAGCTTGGAATTAATTTCCATATTAATTCCTATAATAATGGAATTTTATTTATTTAGTAAGTATGAACTTACTACGACCATTTTGAGATGAGTCGATTTTGAACGTTTTGAGACGTTTTGAACGTCAACGTCTAGAGACGTTTTGAAAAATGAGTTTAAGGCTCAGGAAATTATTATAATTAATTTCCTATTATTATTTTATACAATTACAGTATTAATAATTATTAAAATCGAATTTTGAGCTTTTTAAATTCGAAAACCCTAATTATACAAATTATGGTTTTATCACATGAAATGATACCATTAAATTATCATATGGTACCTAAACTATATGTTATGGCATATATGAATATTATTAAGCATTAAAAACATTTTTGATCAAGGAAAACTCGATATTAGATATATGGGTTTCGAAACCCTAATTTTGAAATTAGGGTTTCGTATGCATGAAATGACACTATTATTTTATCCTATGCTATTATTTGTTATCTAAATCATATATTATGATATATGTGAGTATATTTTGATCAAAATTGACATGAGTATCAATAATAGGTGTGATTTATAATTTTCATCCTATTTTCCCTATTATTCTCGAAAATTTCGATTAATTGCCTAAGTGATGATTTAATTATTTTTATGACTTGTATTTTATATCTATGATCATGTATGATATATATAATGTATTAATGCACAAAAATAAAATAAATCAGCCCCTAAACACACACACATGCGCCGGCTAGGCTCCCTTCCCCATTACACAAATGATTTCACCTTTTTAAATTGCCCAATACATGGAAAGCTCATTAACACTCCTTAATCATCACATCCCACTCCCAAATGCAGCCTTGTTTTCATTGGGTGAGAGAGAGAGAGAGAGAGAGAGAGCGAGAGAGAGGGAGAGCATAGTGGGGAGGGAGGACCCTTCCCCTTCATCCTATATTCCTTATACACTCTTCCTCACTCATTTTCAAACACCCTCAAACACATTCCTCTCCCATTTTGCTGCAGAAAAACCGAAAGCATCCCTCCCCATTTTGAATTTTTCCTCTCTTCTCCTTCACTCTTTCACTCACACCTTGATACCATATAGTGTGCTTGTCATTCTATTCCATTTTCGAAGGTAAACCAAGGACCAATAGCTTCGATTTTCATCTCCTTTGTTATAAAAATTTTCGAACATGAATATATGTATGAGTATGTGTTTCGAATTTTATATATATGTATATATGTGTTTGAATGTTCTTATGGTTGAGATATTATGTACATATGTGTTCTTGAGGATTTTATTTCGAAAATATATGTGAATATATGTTAGATGAGCATAGGTGTTGTATATTAAATTGTTGAAATGTATCTAGCATATAGTCATGATTTTCGAACCACAAGCATGTTTAGAAATAATTTTTGAAAATATTATAAAATGATATGGTGATGACCGAATGCTTAATAATTATTTTAATGATGGATTATTGATCTATGATATGATTTAAGACTATGGTATTTATTTAACAATTTTTGGAAAACCCTAGCTATTTATTTCAATAAAGCCGTGAGCTTCTATAAAACATACCTTGGTGTATAATTTTATTTCAAGCATGCAATGACATATTAATGCTTTAAAACCTTAGTTATATGTTCTATGAGTTATCTAGAATTTTGAAAAATCAAATGCTTGATTTCTAATTATTACCTTGAGCATTAAGAAGGTATATGTTGGTGTATGATTTTTATTTTGATCATGCAATAGTGTATTAATGCTTTAGTATATTAAAAATGTGATGTATGATTTTATTGGAATTTTTGGAAATCATTTACCTAATTAAATCAAATAAACCGAGAGCAATGAGCTCATATGGTGATGATTTAATTGGTTTTGATTAATGTTAGGGTGTTATATTAGTATACTATAGTATATAAGCATAGTATACAATTGTTGGAATTTTTGAAAATCAAAAACCAAAAATAATCAAAAAAAGCCGAGAGCTATATGCTCATATGGTGATGATTTCAATTGGTTTGGTTGATGTTATGATGCTACAATGTGATACAATAATGGTTAATCATGTTATGATTTAATTAGAATTTTTGGGAATAGTTTAATAATTATTGGGTAATTAATTATTAATTACCGAATGCATTGTGAGCTTATATATTGACGAATGAATGGTTATGATGGACTATAGATTATAATTGTGACATATAATGATGTTGGGACATTATACTATGTGTATATCAATTTTGGGAATTTTTGGATAATTATTCCCTAATTTTTCGAAATTACCGTATATATATATATATATATATATATATTAATAAATGGCAAACAATATCATATGAATGATATTAATTCATATTCTGGACCATAGTGTATAATAATACACTATAGTAATTTAGAGAAATTTTCGAAAGCCATTTGGTAATTTTAATTAATTACCGAAATATTTCGATTATTTCTAAGGATTTTTAAATCCTTTTTAATTCAGTTTATTAATAAATTATATGTCTAATTAATATTCTGGACATATTTGAAATTTATAAAATTTTATAAACATAGATTGCTATGTTTGAGACAAACGTTTATTTTGTAACGTTTTTAAATCGAAAATATACGTTTTAAATATTAAAAGGATTAATAATTACGAAAAATTTTATAAGTCCTTTGATTTACGTGATAAATCGAGAAATGGGACTTTACGATTTTAATCGATCGAATTTCGATTTATAAAATAAAATAGAAAGAAATTGCTATTTGAAAGTCAAAATTGTTGACTTTATTAACCAATGTTGACTTCGTTGACTTTTAAAGTCCAACGTACGATTATACGATTGATAAATACGCCAGTACGCGTAAGATATACTAATTGAGTATGATACCTCATTAGTAAGAAAAGATTTCATAAATGAAATCCATATATCGAGAAACGTACTTATAATATGTTGAACGTCTAAACCGGAAGGGTTAAGACGATATAATTGAACGTATCTCGAAGGACGAGAACAATTCAAATTATATACGTATTTGAAAGCGTATTGAATTCATTAAGGAATTCAGTTCACCTCGATATAAGATATCGAAGTTTATCTTAGATTTTGAAAGTCTCGAGAGACTTGAGCGACGTACTAAAACCTCGCTTTTTCGTAAAGGTGTGGACGCAAACGCGGCGACCGGACACTGACGTGCAAACAAACCTAGGACTCAGTTTACAGCAAACCATAGTCCAGGTGGGCCCCTTTTCTTACCTCACTAATGTGGGCTTACTTTTCAAACAAGATGTGACTTTACTGTTATTCCAAAATGAGTTTATCTACAATGCTTATTCTACAACTGTTGACAAATGTTTACTGCATTACCTGCCAAAAATATTTTGTTTTGTGTATGCATCCTATCTGTTATGCCCGGGTAGGGCTGTGGCGATGGTTGGAACTATATTATGACAGGTTATGTCATTTGTTGGGTCGCACCCAACCTTTTATTAATGTCGGGTCCTGTGCCGGATGATAAATGCCTGGCTAGGATTGGCGTGAAGGTTGGAACTATATGCTATGTTAACATAGGCTTGTGAGAGTGACTGTGTGCTGTACGGGATTACGGCCGGTCACGGCATCGTAGAAGGGAGGCCTCCCTCTCGACGTTTGATCTTTGATATTGTTATGAATTGTGACTATGGGATACGGATCATACACACCAAGAAAATGCTCGGCCGAGCGATGTTTACGAACTGAAAATGTTTTAGTAAGCACAAGGCATTCTCATCTAAAACCCTTGTGACTTACCCTGATATTGGCAGCGTAATTCAAATGTTATCAAATGTTTTCGGCATGAGTCCACTGAGTGCAATTTCTTGTACTTAGCCCTGCATGTTTGTTTTTAAATGTGCAGGTTGAGCTTCGATGATGGTGATGGGGAAAGTGTTGAGGAGTCCGGTGTCCTTGACCAGTTTATCTAGAATTTGTGGTTTTCACCTTGAGTGCATATCATCATATATGTATTCACACACTTTCCGCTGCTAAACTCTGAATTCATTTACTTTATGTCTTGGTATGAATTGTTAAGGTCTCTCAGGTCATTTATATCTTTGGATTGTGGGAGGATAATGCAACATGAATTATTGAGGTCCATCGGACTACTGTTAAGTCTTTGGGTCCGATGGCCTAACCCTTTTGAATCGTTATGACATCATCTTATGTTATGATCAAGCATGCTAGATTATTCTTATTATATCATTATATCATGTTCGAGCATGCTAGTTTATTGTTATTATGCATCTTTATCTTAGCCGTGTAACCCCTAAAATACTACTCCTAGTATTAGTCGCCCTCCAGTCCGGGTCGTCCGGAGTGGGGTCGTGACAATATCATCTATATAAACTAAGACAAATTTTTCTAAGTATAGGTGGAACACTCGATTTATGAGGTCCATGAACACGGCCGGTGCATTTGTTAGCCCGTATGGCATAACTATAAACTCATAGTAGCCATATCTTGTTCGAAAATTCGTTTTAGGTACATCTTCAGGTCGTATCTTGAGTTGATGATAGCTTGATTTAAGATCGATCTTCGAAAACATACTTGCTCCTTTCAATTGATCGTATAACTCATCTATCCTTGGCAGTAAATATTTGTTCTTAAGTGTCAGTTCATTCAGTCCTCGATAATCTATGCACATTCTTAATGAAACATTTTTCTTTTTGATAACAAGACAGGTGCTACACTAGGTCTGATAAAACCTAAATCCAACAACTCTTAAATTTAAATTTTTAGTTCTTCCAATTCCTTTGGAGTCATTCCATACGGCGCTTTTGACACTGGGGCTGATTTTTGGTTCTAAGTCGATAGTGAATTCTAGTTTTCTATCAAGGGGTAATCCTAGTAAGTTATTAGGAAAACGTCTTGAAATTCCTGAACAATTTTCACATCCTCTACCTTTATTTCAACTTTCTCTTCTTCGTTTAGGTAGACAAGGAATACCCAACATCCTTTCTTGTTCATCATTCTCCTTGCATGTAATGCGATATAGTGGTACCTTATTCCCCATATTCATCCCGTGAAAACTCGTAGCTTCTTTTCCGGGAAATTGGAAATGAAATTTTCCTCTCCTTGCACAGGATTGTGAAATAGTTTTCGGCTAACCAATCCATTCCTAGAATTTATACCTACACCCCATATGGATCTTATGTTCAAGCTGTTTGCTAGAACCTTAAGTGACATTAAGTTCAATTCTAAGTTCGAGTAATCATGTGTGACGGCCCTATTTCCTCATATAGGTGAAAAGATTTCCATTGCCTGCTTTGCTTTTTCGATTTGAGTTCTAGCGTGTCTAAACATGCCTTTGCGATGAACAAATGTGAAGCACATGTATCGAACAAAAGTATTATAGGTATGTTGAGAAATTTTCTCATACCTGCCAGGCTTTCCTGGTTTTGTCCGTTCTGCTTTTGGTGCAGAGCATAGACTCTAGCCTACGGTGTCTATGTCTGTCCATGTAAACATCTATCTCATTTACCCTTGTCCTTGCCCTTGTGGCAACATGCTTCCTTGCCAGGGCCTCATGTCACCTTGTTCGCCATATCCTTCTCGGTTGTCATTACTGTTATTCCTTTATCAATTGCATCTTGCGGCTGAGTCTACATCGGTTTATCCCTTGGCATTGTTACCTTGACAATCTTCTTGACATTCTATGTTTGCTTCATTTCAATGTCAGAGGTACCCAAACTTTCACTCTATTTGCAATCCTTTAAGTATGATAAACATACTTCCTAGTTAGCTTCATCTTAAGGTCTTTCTATGTGAATCTCTTCATCTGTTCCCTTGAATGTATTTTCCTCACAACTTCTCTAGAAGTTGTTTTACTTGTTAAATTCCAAGATACACAAGACAAGCGTTTTGTGTATCTTTAACTTAGAGTACCAAGGTTTCATCTCAAATAATGAATTATTTCTTAATCTACTTCTTTGCTTCCAAGGAATTACCTTAATTATCGAAGTCAGACTGTTTCTGAAGCTTATATCATATCCTGGGTTATCTCATAACTGAATAGCTCATAGTTTCTTTAGCTATTCTTAACCTTTGTCCCTTTTTCTTAAATATAATATCTAAAAATCATATTGTTTTCATTATACTTCGGTTCTCATTTTTTAGTGTTTAAACTGTCATTATTGTCATATAGCTTGGTAGGGTAGTACGTTTGTGCATCATAACTTAAATTCCAAGCACAAGTGCCTCATTACCATATCTTGGCTTTGGGGATACATTCTCCATACTTGGATTAAACACTAGGGCTAGTCTAGCGGTTCACACTTCTCAATATTTATGATCCATCAATCTCATTATCATGGGTTTTAGTAAGGTCTTCAATATTCGAAGTCAATTATGCTCATGCATAATTCTAAGGGTTAAGGTATAAAGCGAGAGACTTGTTACAGAGATGTTATCATTCCTTACATATCCATTGAAAAGAGTCTCGTGCACCTCCAACTTTAAACATGTCCAACCTACTAACGAGGTCTTAAGGACGATCAACTATCTTAATGATAAGTTGTAATCTCTCTTGTTATAACATAATAATATGAGATTATTTTCCAAGGATATCATATACTTTGCTTTGCTTTTACTCTAGCACTTCATGCTAAAGAGTATCTCGTTTATAACCTAATTATCATAATACTCATAACGTGATATGACTTTACTATCATCAGTATCTGGAAAGCCCATCAAGGGTCATCGTATCTATTGTATCATAGGGGAAAATATATCTCGTCTCATCGAGAACTTCTTTACATTATAACTTGATGTCTATCACTTACAAATTCTAAAAACTTAGGAGATAAGATAAGTCAACCTACATCATACTTATCAGTTTCGAGGATTGAAGAAAACTCATCATGACAACTCACCAGAGTTAGGGTTCACAATTCAAGATGACAACTTTTAAAGTTTGAACCAATATGTTCTTTGAACTGAATAATTGGGAGATAGGGTCCGAAGACCAGAACGACGACTACTGAGATGTCTTTGGTCATATGGGCTGGCCAGACCCATCACAAATACTTCTCAGTCACATGAAGGCTTGGTTTCAAAAGGACGCTTTATGAAATTTTCTGGTTGTAAACTTCTTTTAGAAAAAGTGAGAAAATCAAGTGATATCTCAATTGAAACTAAATCATATAGTTAAACTCAATGACAGAACTTGGGTAATGAATAAAATTTGAAACCTCATATGACTCGGAATAGGTCATCATAAATTGTAAGGGTTATCAACATACCACTATACATCTCAAACTCTACTCATACTACTGAAAAATCCAAATTCTCAATTTGCCTTCAAAATTTCTATCACACTGTGGTCTCTTTTTCTATGTAAATCACAATACTAACTCAACTGATTCTTTAATCCCATTTCTATTTCGTTTCTAACGAAAAAGTCATAGTCAATTTGGAGTTTCGTCGCGTGTGAACATCCAAAGGGAAAGACTATACTCATGTCACTGTCGTATAGTGACATTCATCATCTCAAAATCATCATTCATATCTTACCATCATCATTTCCATCTTTGCTCTTTGATTTTCTTCTCTTTGTTTTCGTTGTTCTCGTCTTCTCATGATGGAATAATATTCCCATAGTTCATCTTTCTATGTTCTTTCGCAAAAGGGATCATGCGTCTTAAACAGCCTACGTTCTTTTGGGATAACATATACATTGTCATAAACAACTTGAAATTGCAAAACTTTAAACATTAATAACATAACTCATTCATAACAATAATTCTCATTGAATTCCACGAATTCAAACATTTCACTTTTGTCATATCATTGTCAACACTTTCTCATTTCAATGTCATTTCTTTCTCATATCACTGTCAACATTTCCTCATATCTCTTTCCTTTTCACAACATAAAACATCATTTGCAACATTTTCCATAACTTTCACTTCCTTTAAAACATCATTTCAATCATTTTCCACTTTCAAACTTTTCATTTCAAAACTTTGAGAAAATCATTTACCTCATTCTGGTTGAGCTTGATGTGATGGAGTGTTGAGCATAGTCGACTGACCTCTAACAAGTCTAGTGACTCAATCTAGACTTAACTTTGAAGGAAGTTTTGGATTCAAGGAACGAACTGCTCTGATACCACTTCGTAATAGCCCACTATTCCAAAGAACGGATTAGCAGAGACTATTACTCGGAACGAGAATTAAGAAACGTAACAAGGACATGGAACATCGAATTGTGAGACATATATGTCACAGCCCGCCAATCCAAAGTACGGATTAGCAGAGGCTGTTACTCGGTAATGATGATTAAAAGACTTAATGATAATTGAATACGGAATTGAAAAGTAAATGACAACCAAACTCATAAGACTTCAAGCCATTAGAGATAAGTACGCAACGTATTTCATACAAACTAGACCAACAGATCCTTGACAAAAGAGTTCGACTGATCTGAAGGTAATATGCATCAATATTCAAAACATAACTGGGTGTTTCAAGCATCGGAAAACATGTGAATTCACATATGACGATATGAATTCAAGGCTATACTATCTCAGCGACAAAAACTCCGACTGCTCAACACTTCACCATCCCATCAGCGGCTCAACCTGCACATTTAAAAACAAACATGCAGGGCTAAGTACAAGATTGCACTCAGTGGGCTCATGCCAAAACACTGTCTTTAAATTACACTGCCCCTCAGTAAAACACGAGGATTTTAGTTGAAATATCTCGTGAATACCAAAACACTTTATCATTTCTCAAAAAATCGCCTGGCCAGGCATTTTCTGGTATGTATGATCCATATCACTTCTGTAATAATTTCTCATGATTCTGATTACGCCGTAGAAGTAGGCCTCCTTCTACAGACGCTGTGACCGGCCGAAGATGTTGCTATCGGCACACAGTCACTTCTATGGTGTACACGTTAATCCAGGCTAGGAATTCTGCATCTAGCATAGGATCCGATATCGATTTTCTATAAAGTTGGGAGCGACCCAACAACTGTATCTCTTTCACAGTGGTCTTACCCCAACTGCTTGATAGGATGCATACATAAAACATAAACACTTTGGGCAGGTAATTGAATAACATTTCATAATCATTTCTCAACTGAAAGCTTTATAAATAAATAATTTTCGAAGAAAGCATAATAAATAAATCAGTTCGAGTAAAGCCCACCTCGTAACTATATAAGTGCTTTTCAACGATTCTCTTTTACGTCAAACGCTCAAGTCCACGTCCCACCTTGACGTAAGAAACTACTTTAGTACGTTGTTCACGTTTTTCAAGAACGTCAGAGTCTAACGAAATTCTATAATCATTCTAACCAACTCAGTACGTTTTATACGTCTTAGCGTATCTAATCAACGTAAATCGCATTCCTACTAAACGTATCTCATCACGTTGATCACGTATTCTCGTATTTCGTACAATTTTGACTTTTTAGTCAAAATTTGACTTTAGTCAACATTCTTAGTCAACATTTTGACTTTAGTCAACATTTTGACTTTTAATTAGTATATATATATATATATATATATATAATCCTCAAATTAAGTTGATTTTCTATCCTAATATCATAAGAAGCTATAATAAACCTCTATTGAATCTAAGGCTCTTCTAGGATCGATGGAGACATCTTTGCCGGCTATCTCTGCTATCTCGATTTTTCACTTTTCCCAACAATCATGCTCAATAGTACGCATAAACATAATTAAATTCACATATAGCACTTTATTTTCGACCTTACGTCACTTAATCACATATTTGACGTACACATAGTATTTCATGTTCTAAAAATCACATAAAATCATAGTATGTCTAAAACATCATTTTAGAACATATTATGTGATTATACCTTATAAAATAAATTTATAACATTAATACCTATATTATATAGTTTTCGGTTTTTATGATTAATTATGCAAAACTTGTGCATAAATTCTCATAAATTCACATAACACTCTATTTTAACATAGGATCAATAATATGTAATTATATTGATCATATAAAATTTGTAAATCACTTAATTTTACAAAATTGTTTTTGGTATTTTCGAAAATCATGACAAACATTTTTCAAAAATTCTAATTAAATCACATAACACATAATCACTATCATATATCATCACTATAACATAATTTTTATCAATTATGAACTATTCATTAAAATTCACTAGGGTCATGTTTCGAAAATTATGACTTAGGTCAAATAATTTTCTAGAATTCCAATAAATTCATACAACACTATATTATGAATCTACACCCTTAATATGCTATAATAACACTTAAACATGAATTATATCTCATCATTTTATTTTTCTAAAAACTTTCGGTATTTATATATTTATATGCTATAGTTTTCCAAAAATTTCACATAAATTCATATAAGCATGTTTAATACCATAGATCATGATTTCATGCTCAAATCAACACTTAAAAATCATAATCATCAACATATGGTACTCATGAGTTTTCGGTCAACATGTATAATTTAATAACATGCTTGATTTTGTATTAAAATCATAATATAAGCTTAAGGATATCATATAAACATGATTTCTAAACACTTAGCACATGAATCCTAATTTTCGAAAATTTCAACATAATTAAACTAAGCTCATAACATAATATTTCATGGATGAAAATACACCTCATATTATCTCTAATAATATCATATTAATATAATA
Organism: Salvia rosmarinus; assembly: GCA_036937905.1. Classification (NCBI taxonomy): domain Eukaryota; kingdom Viridiplantae; phylum Streptophyta; class Magnoliopsida; order Lamiales; family Lamiaceae; genus Salvia; species Salvia rosmarinus. The sequence continues at coordinate 45,344,862 of CM072817.1, forward strand.
ATAATCATACATCATCAATTGGATAAGAATTAAAATTAATTCACACCTAAGAAACCCTAGTTTTCCAAAATCATAGGGATAATTCCAAATATTTTATTTTCTTGTATTAAATAGCTAATACATAGTTATGTGACATATTATATGTCCTAGATGATTAATTAAATCATAGAAAAATATTTAAAACAATTTTAGACCACAAAACCCTAATTTCGAAAATTAGGGTTTTCGAAATTGGCTAAATGATTCAATTTTTATTCCTTAATTCTCTAGCATTATTTTGATGATAAATAATGCTCTTATATCATAAAATAATCATAGGAATTTAAATATCATAATTCCATGATCATTAGACTAAGTTATCGATTCGTCTCTAAACGTAGACGTTTGAAACGTCTCAAAACGTTAATAGTTGATTCACCTCTAAAATGTTCAAAAATAAGTTGGAATCACTTTATTCATTCCTATAATGATAAGGATTTCAAATTCTAAGCTTCGATGCTTAGAAATATCGTAAGACTTAACTGTCGAATTTAATCGACGTTAGAAACATACGTTCGAAAGAATATTAGAAACTATGTTCCTTAATTCACTAAGCGTCAGTGAATATCATATAGAAATTATCAAATTATGATTAGTCAAAATCGAACCTTGACTAATTAAGATTTTAATTATCGAGGCTAAAACCCTAATTACGATTTATATTATCGTAATTAAGCGTTAAAACTGCGGGATATTACATTCTACCCCCCTTAAAATAAATTTCGTCCCAAAATTTGCATACCTTAGAAAAGTTCGGGGTATCGTTCTTTCATGGCGTCCTCGAGTTCCCATGTGGCCTCTTCTTGTCTATGGTGTCGCCATAGGACTTTCACTAATGATATTGATTTGTTTCTCAACTGTTGAACCTTACGATCTAAGATAGCCGTAGGTTCCTCCACATAACTCATGTCGGGGTTCAGAATCACATCATCATGATGGATTACGTGCTTTGGATCATACACGTACTTTCTCAATTGTGACACGTGGAATACATTATGGACATTGCCTAAACTTGGCGGAAGTGCCAATCTATAGGCTACAGGACCTATTCGTTCAAGGATCTCGTAAGGTCCTATGAAACGTGGTCTTAACTTGCCTTTCACTCCAAATCGTATAATCCCTTTTGACGGTGAGACTTTGAGGAACACTTTATCGCCACATTCAAAAAGTAGCTCAGATCTACGTGTATCGGCATAAGATTTTTGCCTATCCTGAGCTTCTTTTATTCTTTGTCTGATTTGGCGAACAATTTCAATCACCTCTTCTACTGTGTCAGGCCTTAAAATTTTCCTTTCACCCACTTCATCCCAATAAAGCGGTGATCGGCATTTCTTTCCATATAGTGCCTCATATGGGGCCATATCAATTGTTGCCTGATAGCTATTATTGTAGGCGAACTCAATGAGTGGTAAAACATATTCCCAAGTTTCGCCTCTATCCAACACTACTGTCTGCAGCATATCTTCAAGTGTTTGGATTGTCCTTTCAGACTGCCCATCAGTCTGTGGATGAAAAGCTATGCTAAAATTCAGTTTCGTGCCCAATTGCTTTTGTAAGCTAGTCCAAAATCTCGAAGTAAACTTGGAGTCTCTATCAGACGTGATAGATTTCGGTACTCCATGTAGGCATACGATTTCCTTTACATATAATTGGGCTAGCTTATCCGATCCATAAGTAGTTTTAATAGGCAGAAAATGAGCACATTTGGTAAGGCGATCCACTACTACCCATATAGCAATGTTTCCCCTTTTTGACCTTGGTAAACCCGTTACAAAATCCATTGCTATATCATCCCACTTCCATTCGGGTATTTCCAAAGGTTGCAACTTCCCATAAGGCCGTTGGTGTAGTGCCTTTACTTGTTGACAAGAGAGACAACGTTCGACAAAAGAAGCTATATCCCGTTTCATGCCTTCCCACCAGAACTTTGTTCGTAAATCTTGATACATCTTAGTGCTGCCTGGGTGGGCGGTATAAGGGGTATCATGAGCTTCACTCATGATTTCATTTCTCAGCTCGTTATTGTTTGGAATGCATAACCTTTCCTCAAACAATATAGCATTATCGGGTGCCTCTTTAAAATCCTTTACTCCTTCAGCCCTCACCTTGACTCTTATCTTTTCCAATTTCTCATCCTTTCTTTGTTCATCTATGATCCTTTTTCTTAAGTCAGACATCATTGTGAGTGTAGCAACATCACTCATGATTGTCTCCGGTGGTTCAACTATTTCAATCGCCATCCTCTTAAACTCTTCATTGAGTTTTTCTTCCTTTGTCAAGAGACATCCTAATTTGGATTGACCTTTACGACTTAGGGCATCAGCTACTACATTAGCTTTCCCTGGGTTATAGTTTATTCCACAGTCGTAATCTTTTACTAGTTCGAGCCATCTCCTTTGCCTCATGTTCAAATCTCTTTGCTCGAAGAAGTATTTCAAACTCTTATGATCGGTGAAGATCTCACACCTCACTCCATAGAGGTGATGTCTCCAAATCTTTAGTGCGTGTACTACAGCTGCCAGTTCCAAATCATGAGTTGGGTAATTTAACTCATGTGGTCTAAGTTGTCGTGATGCGTAAGCTATCACTTTTCCCTCTTGCATCAATACGCAACCAAGTCTATTTTTGGAAGCGTTAGTATAAACAACATATTCTTTGTTCGCATCTGGAACAGCTAGTATCGGCGCACTAGTTAACTTTTCTTTAAGTTTCTGAAAACTCGCCTCACATTCGTCCGTCCATGTAAACTTAATTCCTTTTCGGAGTAGCTGGGTCATTGGCCTTACTATTTTGGAGAATCCCTCAATGAATCTCCGATAATAGCCAGCTAATCCTAGGAAACTTCTGATTTCGTTTTGTGTTGTCGGCGATTTCCAACCTTGCACGGCTTCAACCTTTGCGGGATCTACTTTGATTCCTTCAGCAGACACAATGTGTCCAAGGAAAATCACTTCTTTAAGCCAAAATTCACACTTGCTGAATTTGGCGTAAAGTCGTTCGGATCTTAAGGTTTGTAAAACCGTTCTTAGGTGTTCCCTATGCTCTTCCTCACTCTTCGAATAGATGAGAATATCATCTATGAAGACCAAGACAAACTTGTCTAGGTATGGATGGAACACCCTATTCATGAGGTCCATAAATACGGCTGGTGCATTGGTTAGACCGAACGGCATAACTACAAACTCGTAGTGGCCATATCTTGTTCGGAATGCTATTTTGGATATATCTTTCGGCCGTACCTTGAGTTGATGGTATCCTGACTTAAGATCGATTTTTCGAGAATACGCTTGCACCTCTTAATTGATCGAACAAATCATCAATCCTTGGTAGTGGATATTTGTTCTTAAGTGTCAGTTTGTTCAATTCTCGATAATCGATGCACATTCGTAGTGAACCATCTTTCTTCTTGACAAACAGGACAGGTGCTCCCCAAGGTGAGACACTAGGTCTGATAAAACCTAAGTCCAATAACTCTTGAATTTGGATTTTCAATTCTTCGAGTTCCCTTGGAGCCAATCTATAAGGCGCTTTTGACACTGGAGTTGATCCTGGTTCCAGGTCAATTGTGAACTCTAGCTGCCTGTCCGGGGGTAGTCCTGGTAATGTGTCAGGAAAGACGTTTGGAAATTCTCGGAAAATTTCCACATCTTCGACCTTTATTTCAGCTTTTTCTTCTCCATTTAGATAAACAAGAAATGCTTGATATCCCTCCTTGTTCATCATCTTTCTTGCTTGTAGCGCGGATATCATTGAAATTTTCTTTCCCATACTGATTCCATAGAAGTTCGTAGCTTCTTTTCCCGGAGGTTGGATCAAAATCCTTCTTTCCTTGCATAGGATCATGGAATGGTTTTCGGCCAACCAATCCATTCCTAAGATTATATCTACATCCCCCATAGGTATTATGTTCAAGTTATTTGCTAGAACCTTAAGTGATCCTAGGTTCAACTCTAAGTTTGAGCAAACATGAGTAACAGTCATAATGCCTCCTATGGGTGAAGAGATTCTCATTTCCTGATTTGCTTGTTCAGGTTTGAGTTTTAACATATCAACGCATGCTTTGGCAATAAAGGAATGTGAAGCACCCGTATCGAACAAAAGTATAATAGGTACGTTGAGAAGTAATCCCATACCTGTCAGGTTGCCCTGGTTTTGTTCGTTCTGTCGCCTATGTAGCGCATAGGCTCTAGCTGAAATTGGCTGTGGTCGTGGGTGCTTGCCCTTCTTCTTGGTTCTGTTCTTGCCTTGGTGGGTTGGTATGCTTCTTGTTGTTGTTGTGGCTGATACTGGGGCTGGTGTTGCATAGCCCTCAGTGGTTAGGTGTGGCCCGGTTGATTCGGCCTTCCCATGTTTACCGGGCGGAATCCGGGGCATGCATTAGCATAGTGGCCTTTCACACCACACTTATAGCAACCTACATTTCCAGCCAAACACACACCCGTGTGCCTTTTGTTACACTTTGGACAAGGAGCAATCCTTAATTGCTCTGGTGGACCTCCCATTGGGGGGGTATATATCGGCCCCTTCCATCCTTGTCCTTGCGGTGCCATGTTTCCTTGCCATGGCCTTTTGTTATTGTTGTTGTTGAAACCTCCTCTGTTGAAGTTGTTATTGTAACCTCCTTCCCATTTCCGTTTCCCTTTGTCACCGGTAACTTGGGACTGAGTCGGTGCAGGCTTGTCTTCGGGCATAGCGGCCTCAATGTCTAGAGCTCGACTAAGAGCTTCCGTATATGTTAGGTCTCCATGACTGGCAAGAGACATCTTTATCTCATGCCTTAGTCCCGATCTGAACTTCTCTGACATTTTTATGTCAGTACTTACCTGGTCCGGAGCATATCTTGCCATGTCGTAGAAGATGCGATCATATTCGGTTACAGATTTACGTTCCTGCTTTAAGTTGAAGAATTCATTTCTTTCTTCTTTCTGTAGCTCTTGAATGTATTTCTCATACATTTCCGTCTTAAAATCATCCCAAGTAAAATATTCCATTTGCTTGGGTGTCGTTGTCTTCTCCTTGTTTCCCGTAAATCGGTGGTCAGGTGAGTTGGAACGTGACACAAGATAGTCTTTCTTGTGTGGTACAGTGGAGGAAATCGAAAATTCTTTCTATGGACCTAACCCACTGTTCGGCATCCTCAGGGCTTCCTTTCCCATTGAAAGAGGGTGGGTTTTGTCTAAGAAATAGCTCCTCAACCCTACGATCAGGTGGAGGTGGGGGTGGTTGTGGTATCACCTCTTCCTCTTCTGGTTGGGGAACTCCGCCCCTTCTTCTCCCCCTTCTCCTATTTTCGGGTTCTGGTGCGCGTCTGGGCGGCATACTGATAATGCAAAGATATTATTAGCATTTGCATAATGTTTATCGCAATTTACGCATACATAACATCTTCATGCAATCTTTATATATAACAGCTTTAGAAAAACATTCATTCCTTCATACTAAATTTTGCCGCAAAAGCCCATCTAGGGTCATCCTATATATATATATATATATATATATATAGGGAAAATGCCTCAAAGAGGACTTTTCTGTACAAGTCTTCAGACTCAAAAAAGATCTTAAGTACATAACGTGTTACAAAATACTATGCTTCTATATCTATGGCTATAGCAATACTAGTCACACTATACACATGCTACTCATATACTACTATGTTTTATCGTTCCATCACTCTCGTATTCTAAAGCCTTCTACCATTCGTTGAACCTTCCGTCGTCGCTATCTTCCATGCTCACATCTATGTTTCTTCTATTCACTGGATTCTCATTTTGGTTTCCTTCCTCATCTTCTTCCTCCGGATCTTCTTCAGGATCCTCTTCTTCCTCAGAATCCTCGTCCGAACTCTCTTCACGTGCTCGTCTACGAGAAGGGCCTGCCCCGTCATCTCCTATGGCATACACGTCTCGCATAGGAACATAACCTTCTTGATGGTCATATGCCTCCATGTGTGCCTTCTGGTGATAGGATGTTGTTGGGGACGGTGGTGCTGTCATTGGTGGTAGAACTGGTGGTGACGGTCGCGTTGGATGTCAAAATGTCATTGGTGGAAGAACTGGAACTCCCAATGACCTGGGATGCGACGCTCTAGTCACATGTTCGGGTCGATCTCCTGCTTCCAAATATCTTGGTACTGCAGGGTTGACCACTCGAGGAACCTCCGTGTATAACCATTCTGGCGTGTCGTCGCGCCAAGTATACTCCCTTGGAGGAAGATAAGGCCCTCTCGGTGCAGCTCTGTATATGCTGTAGACATAGATCAGGTGACTGACGAATCTCGGCAAATCACCAATCAAGTCATAATCAATGCCCACACGGTAGATATAATCGCCTGATATCTCCCTAGCATAGTCTTCCCAATCGACGGGCAAGCGAGTCAAGAGCTGCTTGATGCCATCATAATCAGTCACACCATACTCATGGGCATCCATCCAAAGTCGGAGATAGCTCATAAAAAACTCTCCCAAACTGTCACCCCAACTCATCGCGTAAGTGCGATATGCTTCAAGGACTTCTCCTGGTGTAACTCTCGGTCTTACTCTTCTTCGTGGAGAGTAATAAGGTCTTGCCATCTAACACAGACAATACTAGCGTAAGTCAATCTATATATATCTAATAAGCAGATAAGGTGAACAAGAAATATATCTGTTAAGCAGATAAGATAACCAATATATCTGATAAGTAGATAAATGTTATCACAAAAGGTTCTTATGTAGCATGTGTCATAACTTCTACTTGTGTTACGAAAGAATCTTACTTGCTAATAGCTTCCTAAGATTCTTATCATGCTGTAGAGTTCTCATTCTTTTATACGTTATGAGACTATCTTCCTCTCACTTCTTAGTCTATCATAAGACTTTTCTTTCACTGATTCTCAAGAATTATGGAGAAGGAATCAAGGATTATTCCCTTCTTAATAAATTAAATTCGTTGTGATAGGAGTACGTAGGCGAAAATCGTTCGTAAAACGGAGTTCAAACGAAGGAGAACGAGTCAAAACAAAAACACTGCGCAATGCAGTTTTTGTCCGCGCGCCCGCGCCCGTGGACGATTCATGGCAGCCGAGCATGGACTCATGCTCCGCCTCGTACGTGTTTCATTTTAAAGTATGTTTAGCTTTCTTTGTTCCATCTCGCATCCATACATCTTACTCCTTTGGTTTCCTCTTTTGCTTTCGTCATCCTTCTGTCGAAAACTTGAATTGTTTTCAGTTGACTTTCACGTTCGTTCTTATGTCACTTTTTGCTATCGTTCTCGTAATGGGATCAAGTTCATCTAACTCGTACTTCTATGTTCTCTCGTAAGAAGTGAACATGCTTCTTATAGCATCTATGTTCTTTGGGATAACATATCGATTTTCATAAAACTTTGAGATTCGAAATAAAAATTTCAAATAATCATAACATAACTCATGCTTTCTGAATTTCTGTGATTCCACAATCACCTTTGACATTGCTATGTCAACTGTTTCTCATTCCCTGTAAACTATGTCTCATATCACTGATAACTTGTTCTCATATAACCATTGACATATAATTGTCAACTTTTCTCATAAAACTGTAAAATTCTTTTTGGAATGCTTTCCAAAACTTTCATTTTCAACTTTCATAACTTTCATTGCTTAAAATATAAGTTCAATCTCGTTCTCAAAACTTTCAAGTTCAACTTTCTTCCACTTTCAACTTCTAATTTCAAAACTGAGAATATAATTTACCTCATTCCGGTTGAGCTTGATACGATGGAGTGTTGAGCATAGTCAGCTGATCTCTAGAAGTCTAGTGACTCAATCTAGACTTAACTTTTGAAAAAGGATTTTAGGGTTCAAAGAACGAACTGCTCTGATACCACTCTGTCACAGCCCGCCAATCCAAAGTACGGATTAGCAGAGGCTGTTACTCGGTAATGACGATTAAAAGACTTAATGATAATTGAATACGGAATTGAAAAGGAAATGACAACCAAACTCATAAGACTTGAGCCATTAGAGATAAATGCATAGCGTATTTCATACAAACTAGACCAACGGATCCTTGACAAAAGAGTTCGGTGATCCGAAGGTAATATGCATCAATATTCAAAACATAGCGGGTGTTTCATGCAATGAAAACATGTGAATTCACATATGACGATATGAATTCAAGGCTATACTATCTCAGCGACAAAAACTCCGACTGCTCAACACTTCACCATCCCATAAGCGGCTCAACTCGCACATTTAAAACAAACATGAAGGCTAAGTACAAGATTGCACTCGGTGGGCTCATGCGAAACACTTTCTTTAAATTACATCGCCGCCGATAAAACACGAGGATTTTAGTTGAAATATCTCGTGAATACCAAAACACTTTATCATTTCTCAAAGATCGCTGGCGGGCATTTTACGTATGTATGATCCATATCACTTCTGTAATAATTTCTCATGATTCTGATTACGCCGTAGAAGTAGGCCTCCTTCTACAGACGCTGTGACCGGCCGAAGATGTTGCTATCGGCACACAGTCACTTCTATGGTGTACACGTTAATCCAGGCTAGGAATTCTGCATCTAGCACACGACCCGATATCGATTTTCTATAAAGTTGGGTGCGACCCAACAACTGTATCTCTTTCACAGTGGGCTTGCCCCAACTGCTTGATAGGATCCATACATAAAATATAAACACTTTGGGCAGGTAATTGAATAACATTTCATAATCATTTCTCAACTGAAAGCTTTATAAATAAATACTTTTCGAAGAAAGCATAATAAATAAATCGATTCGAGTAAAGTCCACCTCGTAACTATATAAGTGCTTTTCAACGATTCTCTTTTCGTCAAACGCTCGAGTCCGTCCCACCGCGGCGAAGAAACTACTTTAATACGTTGGTCGCGTTTTCGAGCGTCGTAGTCTAGCAAAATTTATAATCACTCTAACCAACTCGAGACGTTTTATACGTCTTGGCGTATCTAATCAGCGTAAATCGCATTCCTACTAAGCGTATCTCATCACGTTGATCACGTATTCTCGTATTTCGTACAATTTTGACTTTTTAGTCAACATTTTGACTTTTAGTCAATATTTTGACTTTTAGTCAAATTTGACTTTAATCGACATTCTTAGTCAATATTTTAACTTTAGTCAACATTTTGACTTTTAATTAGTATATATATATATATATATATATATATATATATATATATTTTAAATTATACATATATAATCCTCAAATTAAGTTGATTTTCAATCCTAATATCATAAGTCTCGATTTTTCACGTTTTCCAACAATCAAGCTCAATAGTACCCATAAACATAATTAAATTCACATATAGCACTTTATTTTCGACCTTACGTCACTTAATCACATATTTGGCGTACACATAGTATTTCATGTTCTAAAATCACATAAAATCATAGTATGTCTAAAACATCATTTTAGAACATATTATGTGATTATACTTATAAAATAAATTTATAACATTAATACCTATATTATATAGTTTTGGTTTTATGATTAATTATGCAAAACTTGTGCATAAATTCTCATAAATTCACATAACACTCTATTTTAACATAGGATCAATAATATGTAATTATATTGATCATATAAAATTTGTACATCACTTAATTTTACAAAATTGTTTTGGTATTTTCAAAATCATAACAAACATTTTCAAAATTCTAATTAAATCACATAACACATAAATCACTATCATATATCATCACTATAACATAATTTTATCAATTATGAACTATTCATTAAAATTCTTTGGGGTCATGTTTGAAAATTATGACTTAGGTCGAATAATTTTCTAAAATTCCAATAAATTCATACAACACTATATTATGAATCTACGCCCTTAATATGCTATAATAACACTTAAATATGAATTATATCTCATCATTTTATTTTTCTAAAAACTTTCGGTATTTATATATTTATATGCCATAGTTTTCCAATAATTTCACATAAATTCATATAAGCATGTTTAATACAATAGATCATGATTTCATGCTCAAATCAACAATTAAAAATCATAATCATCAACATATGGTACTCATGAGTTTTCGGTCAACATGTATAATTTAATAACATGCTTGATTTTGTATTAAAATCATAATATAAGCTTAAGGATATCATATAAACATGATTTCTAAACACTTAGCACATGAATCCTAATTTTCGAAAATTTCAACATAATTAAACTAAGCTCATAACATAATATTTCATGGATGAAAATCAAAAATTCTAGCATGCATGTATGTAAAGCTCGTAAGATTTCTAACCTTTTAATCGGTGTCGATTTTAAACGGCGAAGGTTTTTGAACTAAGGTTTGGATTGAAATTGAAGAACTCTCCCTCTATTTTTCTCACTAATTTTCGGTAGTTTAGGGTTCCAAATGGGAGGGGTGTTGGATCCTATCCCATATTTATAGAATTAATCCACTTGTGTGTAATTATTACATAAAATGACAACTAATATCCTACTTTAATTTTGTCAAAAAAATCGGCTACCACTTGGAACATAGGAACAAAATTTTTCTTATCATTTAATACTTTATTATGTCATCTTATCCCTTAATTAATACATTGAATCATACTTATCATATAATTTGGAATTTATCACATTGTGTGACATAAGTGTCATTTTCGGTCCTATCCTATTGCTTAGGATTAATTTTTTTTTTTCATATCATATAATATATTATTATTATATAATAAATTCATGTTTGAAAAGTCAAAAATTTCAACTATACAAGTGTCCCTATTATAAGGTTTGAAAAATTATTTTCCAACCTTCACAAGCCAAAATTTTCGGTCATTACAAGGAGACAACCTTAGGTTACTTGTTCAAATTGAATACCACCTCTACTTTACACCTAATAACATGATAAGATTATATCTTATCCTCACATTATTCAAAACATGACATAAAACAATTTTATCACATAAAATATCTCAAATTTTCGGCACTTTTGGCACAACTGTACTCCTACTTGTGCAAGTTGATAATAAACCTCATATTATCTCTAATAATATCATATTAATATAATAATAATCATACATCATCAATTGGATAAGAATTAAAATTAATTCACACCTAAGAAACCCTAGTTTTCGAAAATCATAGGGATAATACCAAATATTTTATTTTCTTGTATTAAATAGCTAATACATAGTTATGTGACATATTATAAGTCCTAGATGATGAATTAAATCATAGAAAAATATTTAAAACAATTTTAGACCACAAAACCCTAATTTCGAAAATTAGGGTTTTCGAAATTGGCTAAATAATTCAATTTTTATTCCTTAATTCTCTAGCATTATTTTGATTATAAATAATGCTCTTATATCATAAAATAATCATAGGGATTTAAATATCATAATTCCATGATCATTAGACTAAGTTATCGATTCGTCTCTAAACGTAGACGTTTGAAACGTCTCAAAACGTTAATAGTTGATTCACCTCTAAAATGTTCAAAAATAAGTTGGAATCACTTTATTCATTCCTATAATGATAAGGATTTCAAATTCTAAGCTTCGATGCTTAGAAATATCGTAAGACTTAACTGTCGAATTTAATCGACGTTAGAAACATACGTTCGAAAGAATATTAGAAACTATGTTCCTTAATTCACTAAGCGTCAGTGAATATCATATAGAAATTATCAAATTATGCTTAGTCAAAATCGAACATTCACTAATTAAGATTTTAATTATCGAGGCTAAAACCCTAATTACGATTTATATTATCGTAATTAAGCGTTAAAACTGCGGGATATTACAATATATCAGGACTACTTTTAGAACGTCAAAGCATTAGAGATTTGATAAAAATAATATACATATGACTTAGTATTCTTGCAGCGGAAAACATGTGAATTACACATATGACGATGTGCACTTAAGGTACTAACTTTCAGCGACACAAGATTCCTCTTGCTCAACAACGCTCCATCGCATCACCGGTGAACTGCACATTTAAAACAAACATGCGGTGAGTACAAGAATCTCAGTAATGACCCGCCAACCCTAAGTACGGATTAGCCGGGACTGTTACTGTTGATACGGGGATTAAAGGACTTAATGATAAATGGATATGAAACAGTAAAGGAAATGACGACCAATCTCATAAGACTTCAAAAGATAAGAGGTAACCACACAACGTATTACATACAAACTAGACCAACAGATCTTTGACATAAGAGTTCGACTGATCTGAAGGTAATATGCATCAATAATCAAAATATAACTAAGTGTTTCAAACAGCGGAAAACATGTGAATTCATATATGACGATATGAATTCAAGGTTAAACTATATCAGCGACAAAAACTCCGACTGCTCAACACTTTGCCATCCATCGTCAGCTCAACCTGCACATTTAAAAACAAACATGCAGGGCTAAGTACAAGAATGCACTTAGTGGACTCATGCCAAAATAATTTCTTTAAATTACACTGCCCCATAGTATAACACGAGGATTTAGTTGAAATAACTCGTGAATACCAAAATACTTTATCATTTCTCAAAAGATCGTCTGGCCAGGCATTTTCTCGTATGTATGATCCATATCATTTCACATAAGCGTTCATAAGCGATCTCACGCCGTAGAAGTAGGCCTCCTTCTACAGACGCCGTGACCGCCGAAGATGTTGCTAACGGCTCACGGTCACATAGCGAGAATTTCGTGATCGACTAGGATCCGTGGCCGGCGAAGATGTTACTAACGGCTCACGATCACCCTTTGGTGTACACGTTAACCCAGCGAGAATTGCGCATCCGACTAGGATCCGATATCGATTTTCTGATAAAGTTGGGAGCTACCCAACAACTGATTCACTTTCATAGTTGGCTCGCCCAACCACATGATAGGTACATACGTAAAACATAAATACTTTGGGCATGTAATTGAATAACAGTTCATAATCATTTCTCAACTGAAAGCTTTGTAAATAAATACTTTTCGAAGAAAGCATCGTAAATAAAATGGTTTTCGAGTAAAGCCCACCTGGTATATTTAGGTCTTTCTATGTCACTTCCTACGTCTCGGCTCAAGTCACGTCCCACCTTAACGTAAGAATTATTTTAGTACATTGGTCACGTTTCGATAGAGACGAACATCGTCTATAACATCCTATACATCAAATAAGGCTAACGTCGGTCTTATTTTGACGTTTCCTAATCAAAATGATGTCGATTATGAAATCGTTTCTCATATAAGAGATATTCCATCTCTTTAGCACATAATGTACGTTTTAATGTACTTACGTAACGTAAGTTACATTGTTATTAAACGTACTACATCACATAGATCACGTATTATCGAATTTCGTGCGATTTGACCTTGGTCAACGTTTTTGGTCAACGATTTTGACTTGGTCAACATTTAGTCAACATTTTGACTTCGGTCAACAATTTTGACTTCAAAGTCAACAATTTTGACTTTTTCAATTATATATATATATTTCGAATTTATATAGTATTTTGGCTCTAAAAATTCACATAAAATCATACTATACTTAAAACATTATTTTAGGACATATTATGCAATTATACATGATAAAATAAATTTATAACATTAATACACATATATTATAGTTTTCGGCCACTTGGATTAATTAACCTAGACTTGTGCAAAAATTCTTATAAATTCACATGTCACACTATTTTATTAGAGGATCAATAATATGTAATTACTTTGGTCAAAGAAAAATTATACACCTTAGTATTATACTATATAGTTTTCGAAAATCTTAATTTAACTAAGCAAATATTTTTCAAAAATTCCAATAAATTCACATAACACATAATCACCTATGAGCATCCTTACTATAACATAATTTTTATTTATTATGAACTATTTAATAAAATTTTCCTAAGTCATCTTTCGAAAATTTCGACTTAGGTCAAAATAATTTTTAACAAATCCAATAAATTCATATAACACTATATTATGAATCAACACTATCAATATGTTATGATAACACTTAAACATGGATTATATCACAACATAATATCATGTTCTACAATTTTCGAAAATTATAAACTTATGTACTAAAGTTTTCCAAAAATTCTACATAAAATCATACAAGCATAATTAATACCCTAGATCATGATTTCATGCTCAAATCAACAATTAAAAATTATAATCATCAACATATCATGGTCACATGTTTTCGGTCCACATATTAAATTTAATAGCATGCTTAATTTTGTGATATAATCATAATACATGCTTAATAACATCATATAAACACAATATCTAAACATTTTAACACATGTTATATAATTTTCGAAAATCACACATACAAACTAAGCTTATAACATAAATTCTAATGGATGAAAATCGAAAATTCTAGCATGTATACGAAGCTCGTAAGATTTCTAACCTTTTAATCGGTATTGAATTTGATCGGCAACGTTTAATTTCTATAGGATTGGGATCAAACTTTGATGGACACTCTTAAAATTTTTCTCTCTCAATTTCGGTTGTCAAGGTTTCAAAATGAGAAATTGTGGAGCTTAAGTTATATTTATAGACTTGTGCAAGTTGTAGCATATTTATTACACAAAAATATCATTAACACACTTGCATTAGTTTTCAAAAAATTCGGCCACCTCCATATAGATGAGACAAAATTTTAATCTTATCCTACAATTCATCATGTCATCTTATCTTTAATTTACAACTTGGATCATAGTTGTCACATGAGATAATTAAATTATCACATAGTGTGATAATGTGTGTGTGTGTCGCCTATTTTAGTACATTAGGATTAAATTTTAATTTTTTTCTTATCTTATATTATATTATTATTATGTTATAAAGTTACTTTTGAAAAGTCAAAAATTTCAACTACACATGGCACTATTATAAAGTTTGCAACATTATTCTTCCAACTTCAATTTTTTTTCAAAAATTCCGCCTACTATAGTCCAAACGATTAGGTTACTTGTTCAACTTCTTAATTACTTCTACTTTACACCTAATATATGATAAGATCTTATCTTATCTTCACACAATTCAAAACATAGCATAAAACAAATTTTAATCACATAAAATGATGGAATTTTCGGCCCCCACTAGCTTCCAACCTTAGGTTACTTGATCAAATTGACAACTACTACTACTTTACACCTAATAATTTGATAAGATCCAACTCATTCCATTCATTAATTAAAGGATGATAATATCACATAAATCACACCTAAATCCTCCAAATTTTGCTACTTTTCATGTTGGTGTCATCCAACTTGTGAAACTTGTAATACAACTCATAATATCCTTAATAATATCATTTTAATATAATAATTATCATATGACCTCAATTGGATAACAATTAAAATTAATTAACACTACAGTTGCACATTTTCGAAAATTAGGGTTTCATATACTAAACATTTTATTTTCTTGTAATAAATAGCTAACACATAGTTATGAGACACATTATAATCATAGATGATGAAATTAGTCATAGAAAAATATTTAAAACACTTTTAGACCTCAAAACCCTAATTTTAAAAATTAGGGTTTTCGAAACCCATTACATTTGGTACATTTTATTCCTTAATTCTATAGCATTATTTTGATGATAAATAATGCTCTTATATCATAACATAATCATAGGAATTTGAATTTTATAATTCCATGATCATTTGGCCAAGTTATCGAATTATCTCTAAACGTAGACGTTTGAAACGTCTCTAAATTCTCATAGTTGAATCATCTCTAAAATGTTCAAAATAAAGTTGTAACAACTTTATTTATTCCTATAATAATAAGGAGTTTGAATTTTTTAGGCTTAAATGCTTAAAAATACTGTAAGACTTAACTGTCGAATTTAACCGACGTTAGAACAATACGTTCGAAGGAATACCAGAAACTATATTCCTTAATTCACTAAGCGTCAGTGAATGTCACACAGAAATTATTAAATTATGCGTAGTCAAAATCAAATGTTGACTATTTAAGATTTTAATTATCGAGGCTAAACTCTAAATTAAGATTTTAATTATCGTAATTAAGCATTAAAACTACGGGATATTACAAATGCACTCAATGGACTTATGCCAAAAACATTTTTCATTGAATTACACTGCCCCATCAGTAACACAGGAGGTTTTATTTGAAATACTCGTGCTTACGAAACATTTTCTTTCATTTTCATAAAGTTTGTTTGGCCAGACATATTTTCTGTCTGTATGATCCATATCCCTCCTCATATAACATCATCCTCCTCATATAACTTCATCTTCATCTTGCCGTAGAAGGAGGCCTCCTTCCACGGACGCTGTAACCGGCCGAAAATTATCCTTTCAGCACACAGTCACCCTTAAGTGTACACGTTAATCCTAGTTGGGAATTGTCCCTCCAGCTTAGGATCCGAATTCGATTTCATTCATACGTTGGTAGCGAACCAACAACTTTATCATCATTCATAGTTGGCGAACCAACAACTTGATAGGATCATACATAAAACATTTTGGGTAGGTAATTAAATAAGAACATTTCATCATCATTTCTCAACAGAAAGCATCATAAATAAAGGCTTTTCATTTCGAAGAAAGCATCATAAATAAAGCATTTGTCATTTTGAAGAAAAAGCCCACCTGGTACGTTTGCTCCTCAAAATGATTTCCTTTCTACTTCAACGACCAATTTGCGTCCCACCTTTATGTAAGAAACTAATTTAGAATGCCGATCGTATTTTCATTGAAAGTTCTAACTTATAAACTTTCGTTTCTAACTAAGACGAAACTTTGCTTACGACCTCGTACGAATAAATTAGGTCAAACGATAGACTCATACTAACATCTTTCGATAAAATGATTTCAATTATGAAATCATCTTCTAATAAAGAGATATTCTTATATCTCTAATACGTCTTACACGTCTTAGTGTATCTATTTAACGTAATCCATATCTATACTAGACGTACAACATAACCTTGTTCACGTATTAACACATTTCATACTTCCATACTTTAGTCACGTTATTTGACTTTCAACAACATATATTTCATAGCATTCATATATATAACTATTAATTTACATATATATTCGATTTTAAATTGATTTCTAATCTTATTCTCATAAGTCTCAATTTTTCACTTTTACAACCAATCATGCTCGAAAATACACATAAGTATGATTTAATTTAGACATAACACTTTGTTTTCCAACCTTACGTCACTTAACACAACATTTTGACGTAACAATCTTATACCTCGTTTTTAAAAATCACATAAATTCATTGTATGTCTAAAACATATTTTTGAGACTAATTATGTGATTACACTTGATAAAATAAATTTAAAACTCTTAACTTCACACTTCAATATTTTCGGTCCTATTGAGATTATTTTCAAAACTTTTCGATAAATTCCTATAAATTCACATAACATACTATATTATTAACATTAGACATTGAAAAATTTGACATCAACATTCTTCATAACATAGTTCTCGAAAATTTTGATAATATAACTAAACAATTTTCAAAAATTCTAATTAATTCATATAACACATTATTATCATACTACATCAATAATATGCTATAATATCATTCATACGTGAATCATACATCAACATATCATATCTTTGTGATTCTCGAAATTTTCATGAAATATATCCTAATATTTTCCAAAAATTCTACATAAATTCATATAAGCTTAAACAATACTAACTATCATCAATCCATGCTCAAAAACAACAATTAAAATTCATTTTCATCAATATATAATTATCACATATTTTCGGTCACCACATAACATTTTATAACATGCTCAACTTTGTACTAAATTCATAATATATGCTTATAAACATCATATAAACATATTTACTAAACATCTTAACATATGAACAACATTTCTTAATTTTTATCATAAATAACATAAGCATATAACATAAGATTTTATGGATGAAAATCGAAAATCCTAGCATGTATAAGAAGCTCGTACGATTTCTAACCTTTTAATCAGAGTCGATTTTCGGCGGCAACGTTTTTCTATCTTAAAATTTGGAAAGAAATTGATGAACTCTCTCTCAAATTTTTTTTCCTAAGTTTTCGGCACTAATGGAGCAAATGAGAGAAATGTTTGATCTTGTTACATAATATAAAGACTTGTCCACTTGCACACAAAATATCTAATAAAATCACATTATTACACTTTACATTTATTTCAAAAATTTCGGCCACCTCCATATGTAATAAGAAAAAAAATTATCCTATCTTATTACACTTTAATAAGTCATCTTATCACATAATTAATACACATCACTTTCATTATTATCACAAAATCAAGAAAATCCATTTATTTCTATCCTAGTGTGATCGGCCACCTTAATTCATAAGGGGATGATTTTTATTTTCTTATGATATCATATGCATTAATATTACTTTAGGAAAATATCTTATTTGAAAAGTCAAAAATTTACACTTTGAATTTTATTCATTTTCACACTTGTTCACATTTGTTCACATTCTTTAATATTTTCGGCCAACACATAGGGGTGAGACAAAATTTTATTTTCTTACACTAAGATACAAGAATTAATATGTCATTATCAAAGACATAACCTATCACTATCATAAGCTTAGAATTTTTCTTTTCTTTCTTCAAAAAGTCTAACTTTTCGGCACCCTCAAGCCATAAGCCTCCCACTTGTTCAACTTGATAATATACCTTATCTTATGCATTAATAATTTACCACTATCATAATTATTACACAACAATATCAAAAGAATGGAAATCTTCTTCTTTTCACACTTAAGATGAAATTTTCGGCACTTATATAGAATAAATGCTACACATTTTATTTTCTTGCAATTAATAGCTATATGACATAATATAAGTCTTAAATGATAAATTAAATCATAGGAAAAATAATTAAAATAATCCTATGTCACAATTTAGAATTTTCGAACCCTAATTCGAAAATATACACAAATTATCCAAACATTATTCCTTAATTTCTCTAGCATTATTATAATGAAGGATTATATAAAAATAATGCTCTTATTACATAAAAATAATCATAGGACTTAAATATTGTAATTTCCTAATCGTTATACTAAGTTTTCGAATCGCCTCAAAACGTTGACGTTCGAATCGTCTCAAAACATTAATAATCGAATCGTCTCTAAAACATCCATAATAAAGTCGTAGTCACTTTATTCATCCTTCGTTAATAAGGAATTTAATTCTAAGCTTCGTCACTTAGAAAATAACGTAAGACTAACTATCGAAATTCAATCGACGTTAGAATATACTTTCGAAGGAATAATATAAACTATATTCCTTAATTCACTAATCATTAGTAAATATGATATAAAAATCCTCGTATCATGGATAGTCAAAATCGAGCTTCCATAAATTACTATTTTAAAAATCGAGACTAAACCCTAATTTACGATTTATATTATCGTAACTTAGCTTTAAAACTTCGGGATATTACAGCTCTATACCCCTTCGCTTTGAAGGGTCTGGTCGACATATTTCCCTCTTTATAGGATTTGTAGACTAGGAATTGAGTAAATGTAATATCACCCAACACTTCATTCTTAGCCAGTCTTTGGATCCTATTTAGATTGATGTGACCTAATCTAAGATGTCAGAGATATGTGGTGTCATCTAGCAAGCAACATAATTGTAGGTATTATGCTTGGTAGAAATAGTATAAAGGGAATTATATAAAGTGCCACCACAGATAAATTTATCATTTCTCGTGATAGAAACACCACTATTAGAAACAACTGAATATCCATGCGTCAATAGTTTGGAAACCGAAACAAGGTTTCGCCGAAACTCTGACACATATAAAACATTCTTTAAATCTAAAACTGTAACGCCCACATTCTTGTAATATAGACATTACTAAAATCTTTATATCTTTAACAATTATAGAATAATAATGATACTAATAATTATATTTAAGTAGTGGAGGTTTAAAAATTAAACAAACGGATGGCATATACCCTATAAATACATATATGCCGACCTGAAACAACAACAACAATAGTAAAGCAACCGTAACTAGGGACACAATCCTCATCAAATATACACATACTCATTAAACATCATCATAAGTCAAAATAGTTTTTAACCAAAAACCAGTTAAGTTGGTTCTTAAACACACTTAAGTACTAGCATAATTTGTACATATTCACACAAAACGTGATCCTGAGAGATTGTGTATGTGGGGCTCATTCCCGTCAGCATCAACCGCCAACCCTCTTCAGCCTGTAAAACATACATCAAATAGGGGATGTGAGTATGCGGACATACTCAGTGGGGAATACACTGCAAGCAGTTATTACAAATTTTTTAATGCATATAACATATTGAACTACTTATAATTTAACTTGTGAACAGTTACCCTTGTGAGTACTCATTATTTAACTCATTGGGTAGCGAGACTTGTCTCGCCTCCTCAAGGGTGCTTCATTAAACCCCTTGTGGGCGTAAAACATTCGATCCCTTGTGGGTCACATAGTCAGCTCACATGCATGCACAAAACACAACAATAATTATGACCATACAACGTGCTTACAGATAGAGTAAACCCCACCTCGTGTAGACGTTTCAAAGAATACTCTTTAGCTCTTACTCGGTTGTCCGTCCTCGAACTCCGGATGTCACGCCACTAGCACTTTAAAATACTTTTAACTTAGTCTTTTTAACAACTAAAGATAAATTCTTAAGCATTAAATCAAACATAATGTTTACATAATCTTTTACATAACTTCTTAATAGTTAATTTTATGTAAAATAAGAATTCACAACCAACTTTAATTCTTAGCTGTCATTTCAATTTCATATGCATAAACATACAATTATACATCATAAATATACTCATATTAATCACCTAAGCTTAATTTCATTAAGTGCCCTTCAATCTAATTAATGAAAATTGTAAATAATTCCTTACTTAATTCAAACTAATATATAACTTGATCATTAAAGCTCCATTATTATCCATAATCATCATTCTATATTTAACTTTAATTAGTCTAAAGCTAAACATAAATATTTCAATTAAAACATAAACAAATCTTTTTCAAATTTCACATATATACTTAGAAAATTTCAAATAAATTATATTATGCTTAATTTACATCCCAAAGCTTATATATCATGTCATTTGAAACAAATAAAATCAAAATCATAATAACCTAAAACTTCATAATTTTTGAAAATTTGGAAAAATAAAAACTTAATTTTTAATCTATTTTTCTTACTTTATACATGCTTAAATACATTCAAATACACAATTATAAACATAACACAAACATTATACAACATCATTTAAAATTCAAACCTAGGGTTTAATCATATTTCTCAAAATCACATATATTTCATAATTAAACCCTCATTTATGCATAATATTAGCTTCTAAATATAGATTAACCTATAAACACATGAATAATCATTAAAATAAAACAATAACTTTGAACTTCACATGCTAAAATTTCTTGATAATAACTTGTAAATATTTATGCACATAAACATGAAATAAGTGGTATTATACCTCTAAAACAAGATATAAATTGATTAAGAATGATTTAATACCTTAATCTTTGTGTTTGAGATGAAAAATTGTGAAGTGTGTGTTTTCGAAAATGGGGGGAGGGAAGAAGAAGATGATAAATTTAATTAATGTGAATAGTAAGGAGGTTTAGTAATTTATATTGATTTTTGTTATATATATATATATAAATATATATACTTAGGTGTATTTTTCTACACTTTTCCATATATTTCTACACTCTTCCACACATTTCTACACCCTTCCACACATTTCCTACACTTATATACATATATGTATATTTATTTCATATATTATCTCTACACAATTTATTATACTAATGTATAATAATTAATTATTTACTTAATTTCTGCACTTATATTATTTTATCTCTTAATAAATATTGAAAAATTTCTAAAAATTTAAACTTTCATGCTAAATTCATAATTATGATTTTCAAGAATTTAAAACTCATTTATTAAACTTTACATTTGCTAGGGCGCATCATCGCTCTAAGCCGAGCAAACTGTAAAACATTAAAATTCAATTTTATAAGATCATAATCACAAGAAAATAATTCATATTCAAAAATATATATCATGTTAATTTAAGAAATTTTTCGAGGTATTACAAAAACTGTCCTATCAAAGCAGAAAGTAACATCTCTGACTGCAACGGTCTCGACTTTCGCCGCGTTACCTATGGAGATCGTTATCTCGCCATCAAACAACTCTCTTGTCCACATGAACCCCTGCAAGGTGTAACAAACATGATCAGTTGCACACGTATCTACTACCCAAGAATGAGTAGAACAAGTTGTTAAACATGTTTCTGTTACTAAAGTCAATGGCGTACCTTGAGCCTTGAGCATGGGGCACTTAGCCTTCCAATGCCCAGTCTTGTCGCACTTGAAGCACCTGCCCATATCCTTCGGCTTTTTCAAACCTCCGGTAGTAATCACGTTCTTTCTCCCACTGTCTTATTTGCCTCTACCATATTTGGCACCCATTTTTCTTCTTCCACTTTTCAATGGAAAATTAGGGCCCTTAGATGTGCTAGCAAAGGCATGTGCCCCTTTTTCAATGACACCTTCCGCGGTCACAAGATCGTTGAGCAACTGACTAAGTGTATACTCGGTCTTGCTCATGATCGCGTTTACATGAAAGTTCTCAAAAGACTTGGCAGCGTGTTGAGGATGATATCAACCTTGGCTTCGCCGTCGATACATTCTCCCAACTGATAAAGACTATCCATGAGATGAGTCATGTGGGAGACATGTTCATAGACCAAACATCATTCTTCCATCCTACTCGCAAAGATTTCTCTCATTGTGTGGAAGCGGACTATTCGATCCGACAACCCAAACTTACTCTCGAGACTTGACCATATTTCAGTCTCGTCTACCATCGAATGATGTTGCAGCTACAAGCCTTTGGACATTGTAGTGATCATATAGCACTTGGCCATATTGTTTGACTTATGCCAAAGTCTGCTTGACTCTCGCTGCTCATTCATCGATGCTTCAGTAAGGGCATCGGGTTTGGAAGTAGTGAGAACAAACAAGTGTTGTTCTGCGATATGAACATACTCCATGTTTCATTTCCACTCGATAAAATTTTGACCGGATAGAGGATTTTGTGTGAGCATATTGATAATCGGTGTAAGAGATATATCTGAAAAGTAATGTGAAAACACATAAGCATACGATCGCACATAATTCGTAACAATAATATTGTAAGCTTTTGATAAAACAATATTAATTGAAACCTCCAATCTCCCAAGGAATCACACATGCAAGCCACGCGTGTGGATGTTTACACATGAACCCCTCGACAAGACTAAAATAAACTTTTTAGTCGTTTAATTTCAATCCATGTCACTATAATTGGACCTTACTAGACACTATCGCAAGAATGGAATTCGTAAGAAGTTGTAGTTGAGGTGATGCCTAAGTAATGACCATAATTTTTGATAGCGGAAAATGAATTCTTAGGATTAGCATACTCACTCAGACCATACCTGTAGTGACCCAAAAAATCTTTAGTATTAATTAGAGGTTAATTAAGTATAATTAGGGGCCTAAAAGCTATTAATTTCATAAGAAGGAATAAAGAGGTATAAAAGGGATTATTAATCGATAGAAGTTCGATTATTTCTTAAATTGAAGAATAGGAGATTTGAAAAATTAGAAAATACTTAGAAATGATATTTAATATGATAAAATATGAATTTTGTGTTTATTAATGTATGTTTGCATGAAAAGTGCTATTAATTTGAAATGTTGTTATAGAATACATTAATTATTTTTATGTGGAATTTCTTTTGTAAAATGAAATGAATTATTGTTTAAGCTATTAATGTGCTTAAATAAATTTTTTTTATTAATATTTAGTGATAAAAAATTATTTGATGTAAATTCGAAAATTAAAACATTAAAATAATTAGTTGAATTTTAATATATGAAAGGATTTAAATTATGCTATATAAATTTAATTTCAATTATGGATATAAATTGTATTAGATTTTATTTATTATTAGAAATATAGTCCTACTAATAACTTATACTAATGTGTAATCTTAGCAAAAGTTGAGGTGTATTTATAAATTGTGGAAATTTGTGTATAATTTTAAGGAAATTAGTGCTAAATACACATGAAATTAAACATATATAACTCTAGAACTACAACACATAAAATATATCATCTCCAACCTCCAAAACTCCCTCCATTTTCGGCACACACACACTTAAGCACACACAAATTTTATCTTTCACTTTTAAATCCCAAATTAAGTGTGGAATTAATAGTAAATCACTCCAAGCAAGGTAATTACTTCATTTAACCTAAGTTTTTGTAATTTAATTTGATGAATATGTTGTTCCATGAAGCTAGGGTTTTCGAAAATTTGGAGGTTGTGATTATGATTGATTTGTTTAAATTTTGTCATGTTTATTGAATTAATTATGTTTATGAAGCTTGATTAACATATGCTATGGTTTTAAATTCTTTAAATTCATGAATTTGAAAAATTTAAGAATCATGCATAAACCCTAAATTTTGGAAATGATTCATATGTTATGATTTGGTTGAATTAAGCTTGAATATGTGTTTAGGGATGATTATAAACATTATATGAATGAAGAAATTAAAAATTAAACCATGCTTGTACATTATGTGAAATTTTTGAAAAGTTTAAGGTGTATGAACTTAAGGATTTTAATTTTAATTGATGTATTTGACATGATAATTATGCTTAGGGATATAAATAATGCATAAAATGAATTTATAGTAATTTAATCTAAACATATACAATTAATCCCAAAATTTCGAAAATGAAGGGGAACTTTAGAACTTTGATTTCTTGATTTTATTTGGTACATTTGATATGATATTTGAGATCTATGATAAAAATAATGCTTAAGTTGAATTTATAAGGATTTATAGATATAAAATGCAAAAGTTGCAAAATTAAAGTTTAGTATAAGTTATGATTTTATGTGATGAAATTAGGTTAAGATTTGAATGGATTATGGATTAATGCTCATTTATACTAAATGAGTAAAATTATGAGATATTTGATGATAAATGGAATTTAGATAGTAAAACTATTGGAAATTTCTATATATGTGAATGAAGGACATTAGGCGATTAACTTGTAAATAAATGAGTTTAAGCTTGTTTTAAATTCCTAAATGCATATTTAAGTATATGGTGATGATATTGAGGAGTTTGGGATGAAATTTGATGAGTTTGGATTATTTGGGCTATTCCTAGTATAAACGTTACTCTGCCGAAATTTCGGTAGAATTTGTTGTTAATAAGACGTTTTGAATTGCTAATCGATAAACTATTGTTAAATAATTAAATGAATCAGGAAAGGTTACTAAATTCAATACTAGTCTTGTTTTTACAAGGAACAAGTAAAGGCAGTCGAGACGTGAAGAACGAAGAACCTGACATCTTGGAGTAAACGTTTGAGGTGGGTAATGTTATGCAAAATTATTTTGAATGAAGTGATGTTATGCTTTGAAATTATTGATATTCTTAAAGTATTTTCAATCACCACATTATGAATACGTGGAAAATGAATGTTTTACCATATTGTGGGTATGACGGCGATTTACCTATCTACGGTAGGAAAATATATTGTCTTGTGCAGAGTTATGGTGTGAGCTTGCAAATGTAAAGCCGCCATGGTATTAGGAGGAGGCCTACTTCCCATTCTGGGACGGCGTAGATAGGGTATGACCGTAGTTGAGATCCTTGGGACCAACTCGGGTATGTGATGCCGGTATGTTTCAAAATGAATTTGTGGTGATGTGATAATAAAGTTTCCTACAAAATCATTACTTAAGTTACTTTATTCAACGTTTACTTAAATTAAAGTTATAAGTTTAAAAATTTGTTGATAATTACCCACTGAGTACTCTTTGGTACTCATACCCGAAAATGTTTTATTTGGTGCAGGTTGAGCAGGGAAGAGGTGTGGGCTTGGAACTGAGTTAATAGAGTCCTTTTGTTTAGAATTTGTTAAGCTTGAATGTTGTGTCTTCATACACAACATTCTCTACTCTTCCGCTGTTGACTTTGAAATTTGAAACTATACTTTTGAAGAACCTTGTAAATGTTTTGAAAACATCTATGTATATATATATATATATATATATATATCTTGGAGGCTGTGTCCTCACTTGTTGATATTTCCATTGTTGGTTATCTTCTGCGTGCAGGTTGGCTTATCCATATTCTAGGGGTTATATAGCCCGTTTGTTGAAAATTTTGATTTCATTTAAACCTGTTCATTTGTCCAAAGTTTTATTGTCTTAACCCGTCACTACATGATTAGTTAGTTAATCTTATAATTAATTAGTCAGGTCGTGACAGAGTGGTATCAGAGCAGTTGTTCGCTCTGGTCCTGTGAATTTTCTTTCTTGAGTCAACCTTGAATTATTGATAAAAACTTAGTGTTCCAGTCCATCTCTTCAGCTCAACCAGGTAAAGTAAATTGTGAATTGTGTGCATATGTGAATAGCTATATTGAAGAGAGTTGTGAATTATATTGAATCTTGTGATATAGTGTAAATAGTTGTGATTATGGTGAATTGTATGCTATTATATGTATGAATATAAGTGATATATGATTGTTTTAATCAGCATGTAAGTTATATTTGATTATAGGATGGCAAGGAAGAAAGTTACCGCTCGAAAGAAGGTTGATAATAGTCCGCCTGGTTTAGGCAGCATCGATAGTTTTTACTCCTTTAGAATGAGAGAAAAGCAACATCTGCCGTTCGTTCTCAACCAGTACATGATGCTGTGGAGGTCAGTTTTAAAGTGTGCAGTGACTGAATTAGATGGACTGCTCACATTAGTTAACGCTCTACCTCCTTCCTGGCGGGGATGGGCATCCGAAATGGCTCTGGATTATGTACATCCTGATATGGAGTGCAGAATTACCGGTAACCTCGAACGATTTGTAAATCTTATTAAGAATCAGTATAGAAAGATAGGAGATCCTCCAGAATTACCATATCGACCTTTTGATCAGTTTATTCCAGCAGTTCATCAAATCTTATCTGATATCCTAGACTCAAAAGTAGAGAAATTAAACCTGAATCCCACGAGATTGTTGTTTTAGTCCTACTTATGAATTCTGTCATGATGATGATAACTTATTTTTTCTTGGGCATCAGTGGACTTTGGGTGATTTAGATTTATTTGATCAACTATTTGCCTTGAAAACCCCTTCACCCCCTTTATCTCCCCTTCCCGAAATTCCATTAACATTGTCCCCCACTGAGGTAGCTCATGAGTTTGAACAACCGCCATCTGTTGGCACTTCTTATTTGAGACCTATAGCTGTTAGTGAAATGCCCTTCCTATCCGATCCATCCCTTTTACTGATGGGAGAGTCCGTTGGTTCAGTCACTGATCATTCTCAAATCCTCAAGGAAGAAGACGAAGAAGATCCAGAAGAAGAGGATCCGGAAGAGGATCCGAAGGAAAGCAGGGAAGATTAGGCAAGATAAGTGAAAGTTATGGAATAGTTAGGAAGTAAAGCAAAGCGGAACTACCAGCCAGTAACAATGAAACTAACCTATTTTGTAAAAGTCCTCAATGAGGCAATTTTCTTGTAAATTATGAAATGTTGTTTATTTGGTTATGACTAAATAATTTTGTCTTTAAACTCTTGTGATGATTGAATTCTGTTATAATTTGAAATCTTATTCCTTTGCCTTAATATCTTATCAACTGTTGTGGAAATAATATTTTTCTTTTGTATCAGTATGCCTCCCAGAAGAAGGAACCCAAGTTTAGAAGAAAGAGACAGTGAAGCCACACCTCAAAATTTTCCAAATCGTGAACCTTCTCCACCAAATCGGAAAATTGCCGAACTCTTTCTTCGACAAAATCCACCCAACTTTACCGGGGCTGGTAGTGTAACAGCCCCTAAATCCTAAGTAAGATTTAGCAGGGATTATTACTCTAAACAGGGATGAATAAACAATAAGACCATTTATCATGAAACTGTAATACATATATCATGCATGTTTTTGGACTTTACTACATAACTTATGTTCTTGCAGCGGAAAACATGTGATATGTACATATGACGATGTACTATCAAGGTATAACTTTCAGTGACAACCTTCCTATTGCTCAACACCGCTCCATCGCATCACGACTCAATCGCACATTTAAAACAAATATGCGGTGAGTACAAATAATGCACTCAGTGGACTTATGCCAAAACATTTTACCTTCTTTAAATTACACTGCCCCATCATGGTAAGACACAAGGGTTTTATTTGAAAGGCCTTGTGCTTACTAAACATGTTCATCATTTTCATAAACGTTCGTCTGGCCAGACATTTTCCTTGTATGTATAATCCATATCCTTTCATCTCATCATAACATTATCATTTAACGCCGTAGAATGAGGCCTCCCTCTACGTCGCTGTGACCGGCCGTGAATTATCCTTACAGCACACAGTCACCATTAGGTGTACACGTTAATCCTAGCCAGGTATAAGCCTTCCGGCATAGGATCCGAATTCGATTTCATTCATATGTTGGGAGCGACCCAACAACATTCATCATTCATTCATTCATTCATGGATAGGATACATAGATAAAACATAAACATTTTAGGCAGGTAATTTCATCATCATTTCATAATCATTTCTCAAAAGAGAGCATCATAAATATTTACTTTTCATTTCGAAGAAAGCATCATAAATAGAGCATTTTATCCTTGAGGATAAGAAAAGAAGCCCACCTGGACTCTTGATCGTCTTAAACTCGATTTATCTTCCACGTCAAGTCGTCGCGTCCGCGTCCACACCTTTACGTATAAAACGATTTTCAGTACGTCGGTCACGTTTTTCGAGATTTTCAAAGTTAGAATAAACTTTGATATCTTATACTAATATATTTTGAATTCCTTAACGAATTCAATACGCCGTTCAATCGCGTATCTTAACTAAACATTTCTCGTACTTCGAGATATGTTCAATTATTTTATTTTAACCTTTTAGGTTAAACGTTCAACTTGTTTTCACGTTTTTCGATACAAAGATTTTAATTATGAAATCTTTTCTCACCAACGAGATTTCCTTATATAATTGTCGTTTTACACGTATTAGTGTATTTATCGAACGTATTTCATACGTTAATTTCAAAAGTCAACAATTTTGACTTTTCTTAATAAATTCTTTAATAAATCATATTTTTAATATCTAATCGATTTCTTTTCATAAAACCCTAATTCTCGATTTTTCACGCAAATCGATAAACTTTATTAATATTTTTCTTAAATATTAATTAACTTATTCATTAAACATTATTTTTTATTTCTAACGTTATTTAATATAACGTTTCGCCGTAAACATAGTATACTATGTTTATAAAATTCCATAATTTCTTAATATGTCTAAAATAATTTCTAGACATATAATGTATTA
The DNA here is from genome assembly GCA_036937905.1 of Salvia rosmarinus. Lineage (NCBI taxonomy): Eukaryota > Viridiplantae > Streptophyta > Magnoliopsida > Lamiales > Lamiaceae > Salvia > Salvia rosmarinus. The sequence continues at coordinate 45,374,375 of CM072817.1, forward strand.
TTTTTCTTGATATTAAAGAATTAAAATCCTTAATACATTTATTCAAAGCTCACGGCCTTAAGCTTAAAAATTCTAATCATCTTCCAAAAATTCTTCTAAATTCATATAGTGCAATATTTTATCATAGGATCATTATTATGTATTAACATTAACTATAGAAAATTTGGGCATCACCTATTTAATCCTTATAGGTCACGGTATTTCTCAAAATTTATCCAAATAATCTTCTAAAATTTTAATAAAATTACACAAGGCCCCAACATTAATTTATAACATATTTATAACCTATAGTCCAACATATTCCATTTCTTCATCAAGGATTCATTGTTCAAGGTCACGGTTTTGTCCAAAATAAATACTAAACATTTTTATAAAATTCCAACAAAATTACTCAATGCTTATCTACTATAATGTAGCAACATTACATCAAAACATTTACCAAAAACATCTTAATTCTTCATGTAACAAGCTTTGAAACTCAGGGTCAACATGAGAAATTTGGAGCAATTAATTTCTAAAATTCTTAATAAAATCATGTAGTACATAAATACGGTCCTAGATCAACATTATGCTATAACACAAATTTAATAAAAATTGTACATTAACTTAGCATTTTTCACATATTTTCGGTAGTTTTGAAAATATAGCATAGGAATTCTTTTAAATTCTCAAAAAATCACTACAAGCTCCTACAACATCATAGATCATTACTCTATTCCTAAATCCTTCAAGAAATTTTCGGTACTCATAGTATAAATTTCATAGCATGTTTAATTTAATTTTAAACATGATATATGCTCCTCTAACATCTTAATACATATTATTAATTAACAACTATCATGCTTAGCATAATTTCTTAATCAAGAACCATGCTTGAAACATAAGATCAAACCATTAGAAATTTAAAATCTTAAAGTACAATCGAAGCTCGTTCGATTTTTAACCTTTCTAACGGTATTGATTTTATGTGCACAAACTTTGGATCAAGCTTTGGCTAATTTAAAGAGATGAACACACAAGGGTTTTTCAAAGTGAAGCTTACGGTATTTTATTTGCTTTGAGAGAAAGAGTGATGTGTTTGTTTTTATGAATCACAAATACTTAAGTAAATGTGTTGGAACACTATAATTCCTATCACTCTCTCTCACTCTCGGCCACTACACTCACAACACAAGCAAGACAATTTAAATCATGCTTTATGACTCATCAAATATTACATCACCATAGTAACTATGCACATAAAGTTTTTTGATTAAAACAAAATTATTTCTTTGCTTGGAACCATATGAGCCGTCGGCTCTCTTACACACACAAGACTTTGTGTAGTTTATGTGATGACTCAAAATTCTTATGTCATGGAAGTAAGTATGTCTTACACAAATTTCTTGAACAATTCAATTTGAATCCTTTTTGTTGGACAAGTGCCATCAGCACTCTTGTGTTCAAGAGGAGTAAATTAATTGTTTTATGTTGATTCATGCATGTATATATATATCCTACACTCTATCCCAAATATATATAATCAAGTGTAGAGAAAAATCAAGCTTCTTTGCTTAATCAAGGTCAACAAAATCGGCCCCTCTCACAAAAACTTGATCCCACTTGTTTGATCTATACATTTTACTTGGTAAGAGTGTAAATATATCACCCTTGTATTACTTGATCACAAATCATTGCAAAGTGTAACCAAAATTCACGTAAACTACTTATTGCACCTAATATAGCTCACGGCTATTTCACTTATACATTGGTATATATTTTATTTTCATGTTAATTATAGATATATATCATAATATATGTTTTAGATGATAAATTATATCATAGGAAAAATTATTGGTATCATTTCATGTGAGAAAACCCTAATTTTCGAATTAGGGTTTTCGAAAATTCTAAATTTGTTCAATAATTAATCCTTAATGCTCTAGCATTATTTTAATGCTAATTAATACTCTAATTACATAAAATAATCATAGGAATTTAAATATTATAATTTCTTGATCATTAAACTCATTTTTCTATTCATCTCTAAACGTTAACGTTTGAAACGTCTCAAAACGTTAATTATCGACCTATCTCAAAAAGGTCGTAATAAAGTCGTAATTACTTTATCAAATCATTCCATTAATAATGGAATTTAATTCTAAGCTTCGTCACTTAGAAAATTTTACGAAATTTTAACTATCGATATTCAATCGACGTTAAAATACTACTGCCGAAACACTTTATAAAATTATATTTCTTAATTCACAATCCTTAGTGAATATAAAATAGGAATTCATTATCTCATAATTTATCGAAATCATTATTCAATAAATTACTAATTCATTTATTTCGTCGAAATCCTAATTTACGAATTTTAAATATCGTAATTAGGCATTTAATTCTCCGGGATATTACATTCTACCCCCCTTAAAAGAAATTTCTTCCCGAAATTTGCATTCCTCATAAAGTATGGGATATCTTTTCATCATAATATCTTAAATTTTTCCACGTGATTTTCTTTTGTCCATGGTTCCTCCATTGGACTTTCATTAAAGACCCAAATTTGATTTTTTAATCGTTGAATCATACGATCAAAATAGTCGTAGATTTTCATCACAACTCATCTGAGTTAAAGATCACGTCATCATGGCGGATCACATAATTTGGGTCATTTTCGTATTTCCTTAACTGTGACACGTGGATAACATTTCTTACATTCCCCAATTTTGTGGAAGTACCAATCTATAGGCTACTAGGACTATCATTATTAGGAGCTCGTAAGGTCCTATAAAACGTGATCTAAACATTCCTTGTAGCTGAATCTTATAATTTCCCTAGATGGAGAAATCTTAAGAAACTTTAATTCTGCATTTAAAATGCGATTGATTTCTGGCGTATCGGTAAGACTTTTGTCTGTCCTGAGCTTTTCTTATTCTTTACCTTATTTGGCAGATATCTTAATCATTTCATTTACGTTGTCGGGGCCTTATACTTTCTCTCACCTACTTTATTACAATAAAGTGGTGGTCGATACTTCTTTCCACATAATGCCTCATAAGGCTATATTGATCGTTAATGACTATGGTCGTACGTGAACTTACCAAGTGGTACAATACGTTCCCACTTGCACCTTGATCTATCATTAATGTTCTATCGTATGTTTAAACGTCCATATTTTCCTTCTTAACGGTCCATCTATCTGTGAGTGGACATTTATGTTAAGGTTTAATCTCGTGTCTAACTCCTTTTTGTGAGTTAGTTCAAAATCTAGGAGTAGACTTGGAGTCTCTATCTGAAGCGATAGGTTTTGGTATCCCCTGTAAATATACGATTTCCTTTATGTAAGACCGAGCTATCTTATCGGATCTACGAGTCATCTAAATAGGCAGAGACAACCATATTTGGTGAGTCAATCCACTACTACCCATATAGTAGTGCGACTTCTTTATGACTTTGGCAAAACCCGTCATAAAATCCATTTCTAGGTCATTCCATTTTCATTCATGTATCTCTAGAGATTATAACCTCTTATAAGACCATCGACACAATGCCTTCATTTATTGATAACCGAGACACTGCTCGACAATATGGTTATATCTCATTTCATTCCTTACTATCTAACTTTTCTCGTAAATCATAATATATCTTAAAGTTGCCTAGGTGGGCGGTATGAGAAGGGTCATGAACTTCATTCATGATTTCATTTCTAAGCTTATTTTTGCTTGAAATATATATATATCCCTTCCTTAGACAATATGACATTGTCCAGCGCTCCTTAAAATATCCTTCAGCTCTTCATTCCTTATCTTAATTCGTATTCTATTCTCATTTTCATTTGTTCTCTTTAGTCATATGCCACCTTGGGTGTGAGAATACAACTTACGTTCGTCCCTGATTGCCCGACTATTTCTGTTCTCATTTTCTTAAACTCTCCAATGAGTTTTCCTTTTTTATAAGGACATACCATAATTTAGACTGAATTTTATAACTTAGGGCATTAAATTCTACGTTAACCGTCCGTAGGTGATAATTTATACCACAATTGTAATCTTTTACTGATTCGAGCCTTCTTTTCTATCCCGTATCCAAGTCTCTTTGCTCGAAGAATTAATTTAAATTTTTGCAATCTGTGAAGAATTCTTAATTTATCGTCATAGGAGTGATGTTTCCAAGACTTTGATACTTATACCATTGTTACTATTTCAAGTCATGAGTTGGGAATTTCTATTCGTGTGGCCTAAGTCATCATGATGCGTAAGCTATTATCTTTCTCATATTAATACATAACCTTACTTTTATTAATCTATGTAAATTTGAGTCTTTTTCTGGGGTAGCCATGTTATCGGCCTTGCTACCTTAGAGAGTTCTCCATGGATCTCTGATAGTAGGCAATAATCTAAGAGATTCCTGATCTCATTTTAGGTCATTGACGACTTTCATTCTTACATTGCTTTATTCTTTGACAGATCTACTTTAATTCCTTCTAAAGACACTATGTGCCTGAGGAATATTTCTTTAAGCCGAAATTCACAATACTGTACTTGGCAAAATTTGCCCAGCTCTTAAAATTCGTAATACATTCCTTCGACGTTCTTTATGTTCTTTCTCATTCTTCGTATGAATAGGAACGTTATTCATAAAGGTTAAGACAAAATTGTCTAAGTATGTGTGGAACACTCGATTTTTGAGGTTCATGATCAGGGCTGGTGCATTTGTTAGTCCGAATGGCTTAACTATTTTCTCATATTAACCATATCTTATTCGGAATAATTCATTTTCGTAACTCAGATACCATTCTACAAAGACCATTTAATATATTACATCAAAGTGCCTCAGCGAGGACTCTTCATACATTAATTACGAAGGTCGGTCTATCAATCCGACTGATTACATGGCATCTAGTCCTTTTTACATTCAAAATTTGGACACCATTTCAACATAAACCATTATCTACATATAAGTCTCATGTTATCATAGGATTTTATGTCTCTGAGTGACCTTCGTCGGAATCATACTCCTCATTTGGAAATTTGCCTTTTTCCGGGTACGTTGTTTCCTCATCTCTCCGACGGTCCATCTCTTTCACAGAGTCAGGGGTCACATTGCTCCCTGTTTCTTCTTCCGTACCAGAGGTTTGTATTACTTTTATCAAAAAGTAAGGTTGAGTTGGTAGCGGTAATTCTCCTAATCCGCGAGGGCGGTAAAATCCCGTCCTTTGGCCATTCTCATCCCTTTCAGGTATAATTTCCGGCACAGGACGTGGGGCGGCGTTTGGAACATCAGGGTACAACCATTCCTTTGTACCATAATGGGTAACTTGCCGGGGACCAGGACAAGTGCTCGTAGGTGCAGTCCCATACGCATAATATGTGTGCTTGAGCCAGTTGACAAATCCTGATAAGTCTGCCCAAGTCTTGGAATTTTCTACATGTAGAAGATATTCTCTTGACACTTCTTTTGCAAATTTTTGCCAGTCTGTTGGCAAACGACGAATAAGCCTTTGGATACCATCCTCATCCGTAACTTCATAGTTACGAGCATCCTTCCAAAGGTACAGAAATTCCTCCAAAAACTGTCCTAAATCCATACCCAGTTTATAATAAAAGAGCTTATACGCCTGTGTGAGTTCTAAGCTTGTAAGCCTTGTGGTTATCTTCTTACCCGTAATACCCCCTTTTGCTGCCATCTGTAAACAGATATTTCTAGATAAGTCAGACTTAAATCGAAGCAATAGGGAAAATTTTAAACAAGAAAGATCTCTTAAAGAATTAAACACTTTAAAACATATATAACTTGTAGACAACTTACATCACGACTCATGACACTTATCTTATCACTCATCTTAAGTTTTACACCTTCAGTCGTTTATCGCTCTAAATTTATTCGCATAAGCAATTAGTGGGTACTAATATCCTGTCGCGTAAAATCTCTAACGACGAGACTAGGCCCAGGTCACTAATCACGTGAATGACAGCCATTTCCAAAACTTCTTGTTTCTAGAATTATATCTACGTTCCACATAGATATAATGATCCAAATCCTTGGATAGAACGTTAGGCGACCCTAGGTTTAATTCTAAGCCTTTACAACACCTACAACGGCCATGATTCTCATATAGGTGAAGGAATTTTCATTTCTTGATTCGTTTATCCCGAATTAGGTTCTATCGTTTCTACACATACTTGTGCGATGTTAGAACATGAAGCACCCATATCGAACAAAATATTATAGGTAAAGAAATTATTATAGGTATGTCGAGAAATCTTTCTCATACCTATCAGGCATTCTTGGTTTTGTTCGTTCAGTTTTCGGTGTGAAGTATAGGCTTTGGTCTACGGTGTTCCCGTCTATTCAAGTAAACATCTATTTCATATGTCATTGTCCTTTCCATTGGGACATTATGTTCCCTTGCTATGGCCTTCTGTTGCCTCATTCATCCCATACTTCTCGGGTATCAGTACTGTTATGCTTTTACCAATAGCATTCGTGGTTAGGTCTACATCAACCTATCCCTTGATATTGATATTTCGATAATTAAATCTTATCGTAGAGATTGTCATGTCTCTATCATTATCATTCATTCCTAATCCAGTATGAATGATTCAATTCTCTTTTTCACTTTATCGATCTTAGGAGTATATTTCTCATATATCCTTACTTTAACTCTTTTCAAAGGAAATCCTTATTTATGAAGTCATATGTCTCTGAAGCTTATATCATGTCGTGGGCTATCTTATAATTGTATAGCTTATAGTTTCTTTAGTTATTTTGACTTTTGTCCATTTTTCTTGAACATGGTATCTGAAAGTAATATTACTTTCGTTATACTTCGGTTCTCACATTCAGGATTAGAACCGTCATTGTTGTCATATGGCTTGGTAAGGTAGTACATTCGTACACCATAACTTAAATTCCAAACATCTTATTACCATGTCTTGGCTTTGGAGATATTTTCTCCATACTTGATTTACAACTAGGGCTATCCTAGTCGTTCACACAATCTCAAGGATTATGATTCCTCAATCTCATTATCGTTTGTTTAACCAAGTTTCAATTACTTGGAATCGATTATGCTCAAGCATAATCTCATTGATTGAGGTATAAGGCGAGAGATCTATTTTCTGAGATGCTATCATTTCTTTATATATATATTCTTTGAAAAGAATATCTCGCATGCACCTTCATTCTTTTAAACATGTCCAACCTACTAACGAGGGTTTAGGGACAAACAACTATCTTAAAGATAAGTTGTAATCTCTCTCGTTATGACATGGTGAGGAAAATTATATCTCACGGATATCATATACTTTTCTTTACTTTTACTCTTGCATTCAATGCTAAAGAGTATCTTATTCATAACTTTATTATCATAACAGTCATATAAAGGTATAACTTCACTGTTATAAATCTTTGTAAAGCCCATCAAGGGTCATCACATCCATGTGTATCATAGGAAAAATATCTCGTCTCATCGAGATTTCCTTTACATCATAATTTCTTGATGTCTATCACTTTACTAGTCTGGAAACTTTTAGTTGCTGAAATAAGTCAACCTATATCTTGCCTGAGGTTTATCACTTCACTAATTTGCACTTAGGTGACAAGGTAAGTCAACCTTTATCATACTTACTGGTTTCAAGAACCAAAGAGAAATCATCTCGTCAACTTACAAGAGATATGGATTCGCAATCCAAGATAACAAATTTTACAATTTGAATCCATATGTTCTGTATACCGAATAATTAGGATCTAGGGTCCGAAGACCAGAATGATGAACTACTGAGATTTCTTTTTTCATATGGGCTAGCCAGACCCGCCATAATTATTTTCTCAGTCACACAAGGCTTTGTTTCAAAGGACACTTTATAAGGTTTCAGGTTGTAATTTTCCTTCAGAAAAAGTGAGAAACTCAAATGATTTCTCAATTGGAACTAGGTCATAGAGTTAAACTCAATGACATAAATTGGGTAATGAATATAATTTGAAAACTTATATACTCGTAATAGGTCATCAACAAAGGTCCTCATGTACGTCATGGCTCTACTTGTGTTACTGGAAATCTTACTTTCTTAGTAACATTCTAAAATTCTTATCATACTATAAAGTTCTTACTCTATACAAATCATAGAACTAACTTCAACTGATTCTCGTAGATTCTGGAGTAGGAATCAGGGATTTGTTCCTTCATATAAATAAAGTACAGTGCATTAGGAGTACGTAGGCGAAAACCATACGTAAATCGGAGTTCAAACGAAGGAGAACGGGTCAAGACAAAATCACTGCGCAGTGTAGGAAAAATTTGCGCGCTTGCGCCGAGATCGTAGGCGATGCCGACACCGAGGTCGTGCATGCCGTTGCCGATGCCGATGTAGTATAGACTACCATGGTCGACATGTCAAAGTCGATGTTATAAAATTTCCGAAGTCAAAGTCGACGGTTGCACATGCCGAAGTCGAAGTCAAGGTCGCACATGCCGAGGTCGAAGTCGAGTCGCACGTGTCGAGATTGAAGTCGAGTCGCACATGCCGAGGTCGAAGTCAAGGTCGCACATGCCGAGATTGAAGTCGAGTCGCACATGCCGAGGTCGAAGTCGAGTCGCACATGCCGAAGTCGTAATCGAGTCGCACATGCCGAAGTCGTAATCGAGTCGCACATGCCGAAGTCGAAGTCGAGTCGCACATGCCGAGGTTGAAGTCGAGTCGCACATGCCGAGGTTGAAGTCGAGTCACACATGCCGAGGTCGAAGTCGAGTCGCACATGCCGAGTCGGTCGCACATGCCGAGGTCGAAGTCGAGTCGCACATGCCGAGGTCGAAGTCGAGTCGCACATGCCGAAATCATAATCGAGTCGCACATGCCGAGATCGAAGTCGAGTCACATATGCCGAAGTCGTAATCGAGTCGCACATGCCGAAGTCGAAGTCGAGTCGCACATGCCGAGGTCGAAGTCACACATGCCGAGGTGGAAGTCGAAGTCGCACATGCCAAGGTGAAAGTCGAAGTCGCACATGCCGAGGGTCGAAGTCGAGGTCGCACATGCCGAGGTCGAAGTCGAGGTCGCACATGCCGAGGTCGAAGTCAAAGTCGCACATGTCGAGGTCGAAGTCGCACATGCCGAGGTCAAAGTCGAGGTCGCACATGCCGAGGTCGAAGTCGCACATGCCGAGGTGGAAGTCGAAATCGAGGTCGCACATGCCGAGGTCGAAGTCGCACATGCCGAGGTCGAAGTCGTTCATTTTCACATTCGTCTTTTGCCTTCCAAGCTCGAGTCTAACTTTACTTTCGTTCTTCATGTCGTTCTTTTGTTCTTGTAAGGGAATGAAGTTCGTACTTCTATGTTATTTTGCAATACGTGATCATGCTTCTTATATCGTCTATGTTTTTCTTGAGATGACACATCATTTGTCGTAATAAATCTTGAGATTTGAAATTAAAGTTTCAAATAATGAAAACATAGTTCATTTATACATACACATTTCTTTGAATTTCAAAGAATTCATCATTCCAACTTTGGCCATTCACGTTCATTTCAAGCATATTCATTCATTATACATAATCTTGAAATTTGAACGAATTTGGTTATGAAAATTTGAAAATTTTATTCAATTTCATAACATACTGTAACAGCCCCTAAATCCTAAGTACGATTTAGCAGGGATTATTACTCTAAACATGAATGAATAAACAATGAGACCATTTAACATTAGACTGTAATGCATAAATCAAGTATGTTTTTGGGCTTTACTACAAAACTTATGTCCTTTGCAGCGGAAAACATGTGATATGTACATATGACGATGTACTATCAAGGTATAAACTTTTCAGCGACAACATTCCTATTGCTCAACACTGCTCCATCGCATCACCAGCTCAATCTGCACATTTAAAAAAAATATGCAGGGTTGAGTACAAGAATGCACTCAGTGGACTTATGCCAAAAACATTTTCATTAAATTACTCGCCCATTAGTAACACACGAGGTTTTAGTGGAAATACTGTGCTTACTAAAACATTTTCTCATTTCAAAAGTTGTGCGCCGGACATATTTTTCGTCTGTATGATCCGTATCATTTCCCTTATAACATTATCATAATTTCACATACGTTGGTAGCGAACCAACGACATTTAATATCATCATATCATAACAATATCATAATATGTTGGTGATGAGCCAACAACGATCAATCTCATTACAACACCATCATACGTTGGTAGCGAACCAACAATATTCATATCATCACATCATCCTCCTCATAATATATCATACCATCCTCCTCATAATACATCATATCATCACAATATCATAATATGTTGGTGATGAGCCAACAACGATCAATCTCATTACAACACCATCATACGTTGGTAGCGAACCAACAATATTCATATCATCACATCATCCTCCTCATAATATATCATACCATCCTCCTCATAATACATCATATCATCCTCATAAAATATCATCTCCTCATAAAATATCATCATCCTCCTCATAAACAATTCATCTCATAAACATTCTCCTCATTATCATAACATTCATCATAATATCATAATATGTTGGTGGCGAACCAACACCATTGATAGGATCATACATAAAATCATAAACACTTTGGGCAGGTAATCATTTCTCAACAGAGAGCATTGTAAATAAACATTTGTTAAACATTTTATCCTCGAGGAGAAAGAAAAGCCCACCTGGATTGGAGACTTTCTTAATTCGATTTCGTTCTACGCCAACGATCACGTCCGCGTCCCACCTTTACGTAAAAACTAATTTAGTACGTTGATCACGTATTTCGAGATTTTTAAAGTTTAAATAAACTTTGATAACTTATACTATAATAATATGAATTCCTTAACGAATTTAATACGTCGTTCAATCGCGTATCTTAACTAAACATTTCTCGTACTTCGGTAGAAACGAGATATGTTCAACAATTTTATTTTAACCTTTTAGGTTAAACATTTAACGTATTCTCACGTTTTTTCGATACAAAGATTTCAATTATGAAATCTTTTTTCACCAACTAGATTTCTTTAAATAATTAATACGTTTACACGTATTAGCGTGATTTATCGAACGATTTCATCGTTAATTTCAAAAGTCAACAATTTTGACTTTTCTTAATAAATTCTTTAATAAATCACATAATTAATATCTAATTTCAATATAAATCGATTTTCAATCGATTTCTTTTCATAAAGCCATAATTCTCGATTTTTCACGCAAATCGATAAACTCTATTAATATTTTTCTTTAATATTAATTTACTTATCATTAAACATTATTTTATATTTCTTACGTTATTTAATATAACGTTTCGTCGTAAACATAATATACTATGTTTAATAATTCTCGAAAATTCAATTATGTCTAAAATAATTTTTAGACATATAATGTATTATTTTTCTTGATATTAAGGAATTAAAATCCTTAATATACTTAATCAAAGCTTTCGGTTTTAAGCTTCAATTTTCAATCATCTTTCAAAAATTCTTCTAAATTCATATAGTGTACTATTTTATCATAGTATCACTAATATGTATTAACATTAACTATAGAAAAATTTGGACATCACCTATTTTGTTCCATAGGTCACGGTTTTTATGAAATTTTGTCCAAATAATTTTCTAAAATTCTAATTAATTTACACAAGGCCCCAACATTATTATACATCACTAATTCATCATAATATTCAATAATCACAACTTATTTCTCAATGTACCAATACTTATGGCTCTCGGCCATTCTCAATATATATACACATATATTCCAAAAAAAAAAATTAGTAAATTCACATGGTATATAATCAAGGCTCTAGAACATTAAAATGCTATAATATCACCTAAATATAATTTGTACATCAATCTTAATATTTTTATGCATTTTCGGTCATTTACAAAGATATAGCATATGATGTTTAAAAATTTCTAAAATATTCACTATGAACTCCTTAGCTAATACATAACATAAATCCATTATCAACAAAATCCTTAGAATTTTCGATCATCAACAAAAAAAATTCATAACATGCTTGACTTCAATTTAAATCATCAATATGCTTCTATTTCATCATGTTATACATTATTAGTAAACAACATCATATGCTAGCATAATTATTTTCATAAGAACACATGCTTATACATAAGATCAAACCATTGAAAATTTAAAATCTTAATGTATAATCGAAGCTCGTTCGATTTCTAACATTTTTAACGGTGTCATTTAGTGCACAAGGATTTAATACCAAGGTTTTGGTGATTGAAAATTAAGAACACACAAGCTTTTTCTATCATTTTGCTCTCGGTTGTTTCTTTGTTTGGGAGAGAGGAGTAAATGAGTTGATTTGCTTTGTTAATAAGTTTAAGCACATGAAACAATATGAAATTAAGACTTACAAAATTTTACAACATCACACGTCTCTCTCTCGGTTCTCTTTCTTACTCACAATATTGGGAAGTCTAACAATGCTTTATGACTCACCATGCATACATCATGAAAGTAAAATATCTCTTACACCATTTTTTTGAACAAAACAAAAGTGATTCCTTTGCTTTTGTGTAGTATTGGCGTCGGCATTCTCACACAACACACAAGGAAGATACATGAATTATCCTATGACTCACTAATGTATATGTCATCATAGTTACTACTTCTTACACAAGCTTTGAACAATTCAAATACTCTTTTTTTTATATATAGAGCCGTCGGCTCTATGGTGATCAAGAGGAGTACTTTAATAGTTTTTTCTTGATTCATGCATGTATATAAATATCCTACACTCTATCCCAAATGTAAGAATACATCATGAATTAAGAGTAGTGTTGAAGCTTCTCACTTCATTTGGAAGCCAACATACACGGTTATTCACTTATCACACACATCACTTGATTTTACTTGGTTAATGTGTAATTTATATCCCACTTGAATCAATTAAAACACATCATGCAAAGCATAGCAAGAACTTACGTAAATGTTGTTACAACCAACAATAGGCACGGCTATTTCATAGCATAATTGATACACATTTCATTTTAATGCTATTTATAGATATATCATAATATATGTTTTATATGATAAATTATATCATAGAAAATTTATTAGTATTATTTCATGCAAGGAAACCCTAATTTTCGAATTAGCGTTTTCGAAAATTTCAAACTTGCTCAATAATTAATCCTTAATTCTTTAGAATTTTTTAATGCTAATTAATACTCTAATTACATTAAATAATTATAGGAAGTTAAATATCATAATTCCTTGATCATTAGACTTGATTCTCAAGTCATCTCTAAACGTTAACGTTTGAAACGTCTCAAAACGTTAATTATCGACTCATCTCAAAATGGTCGTAATAAAGCCGTAATCACTGTATTAAATTATTCCAATAATAATGGAATTAAATTCTAAGCTTAAAAACTTAGAAAATATCACGAGCATTTAATTATCGATACGTAATCGACGTAGAAATAACACTGTTGAAATACGTTACATAATCGTATTTCTCAATTCACATTCATTTGTGAATAATACATAGGAATTTATTATTCCAAAGTAATCGAAATCATTATTCGAAAATTTATTTATCAATTTCGCATAATAATACTCTAATTTACGAAATTAATATCGTAATTAGGCTTTTAAATAATCGGGGTATTACATTCCACCCCCCTTAAAGAAATTTTGTCCCGAAATTTGCATACCTCGAAAGTATGGGGTATCTTAACACCATAATATCTTAAATTTTTCCACGTGATTTTCTTTTGTCCATGGTTTCCCAATTGGACTTTCATTAAAGACCCAAACTTGATTCTTTAATCGTTGAATCGTACGATCAAATTAGTCGTAGATTTTCATCACAACTCATCTGAGTTAAAGATCACGTTATCATGGCGGATCACATGATTTGGGTCATTTTCGTATTTCCTTAACTGTGACACGTGGATAACATTTCGTACATTCCCCAATTTGGTGAAAGTACCAATCTATAGGCTACTGGGCCTATCATTATTAGGAGCTCGTAAGGTCCTATAAAACGTGATCTCAACATTCTTGTGTCTGAACTTTATAATTTCCCTCGATGGAGAAATCTTAAGAAACTTATTTCTGCATTTAAAAATGCAGTTCAGATCTACGCGTATCAGCGTAAGACTTTTGTCTGTCCTGAGCTTCTCTTATTCTTTGCCTCATTTGGCAGATATCTTAATCATTTCATTTGCATTGTCAGGATCTTATACTTTCCCTCACCGACTTTATTACAATAAAGTGGTGGTCGATACTTCTTTCCACATAATGCCTTACATGGCGATATTGATCGTTGCTTGACAGCTATGGTCGTACGTGAACTTACCAAGTGGTACAATACGTTCCCACTTGCACCTTGATTTAACATTAACGTTCTATCGTATGTTTAAACGTTTGGGTTGTCCTTTCTGACTGTCCATCTATCCGTAAGTGGACATCCACGTTAGGGTTCAATCTTGTGTCTAACTCCTTTTTGTGAGTTAGTTCAAAATCTAGGGGTAAACTTGGAGTCTCTATCCGAAGTGATAGGTTTTAGTACCCCCTGAAGTATACAATTTCCTTTATGTACGACCGAGCTAACTCATCAGATCTACGAGTCATCTGAATAGGAAGAGATGAATATATTTGGTGAGTCAATCCACTACTACCCATATAGCAGTGTTACTTCTTTATGACTTTGGCAAAACCCGTCATAAAATCCATTGCTATGTCATTCCATTTTCATTCATGTATCTCTAGAGATTATAACCTCTTATAAGGCCATTGATACAATACCTTCACTTATTGATAACCGAGACACTGCTCGATAATATGGTTATATCTTATTTTAGGTCATTGACGACTTTCATTCTTAATAATTGCTTTATCCTTTGCCAGATCTACATTGATTTCTTCTAAAGACACTGTGTGTCTGAGGAATATTTCTTTAAGCCAAAATTCACAATACTGTACTTGGCAAAATTTACCCGGCTCTTAAAATTCGTAAGACGACCCTTCGATGTTCTTTATGTTCTTTCTCGTTCTTCGAATGGATAAGAACATTATTCACAAGGATTAAGACAAAATTGTCTAAATATGTGTGGAACACTCAATTTTTTGAGGTTCATGAACAGGGCTGGTGCATTGGTTAGTCCGAATGTCATAATTACTATCTCATAGTGGCCATATCTTATTCGGAACAATTCGTTGTCGTATATCGGATACCATTCTACAAGGACCATAAAATATGTTACATCAAAACGCCTTAGTGAGGACTTTTCATACATTAATTACGAGGGTCGGTCTATCGTCGACTAATTTCATGGCATCTAGTTCTTTTACACTCAAAATTTTGACACCATTTTAACATATTTACAACATACCCACACTACGCTTATTTTACATATTCTAGCCACACCATTTTCAACATTAACCCTTATCTACATATAAGTCTCATATGATCATAGGACTCTATGTCTCGAGTGGCCTTCATCGAATCGCACTCTCACTTGAAACTTGCCTTTCTCCAGTGCGTTCTCGCCTTATACCACCGATGATCTATTCCTCTGAGAGCCGGGTCAAGTTGCCCCGCTTCTTCTTCAAAGACCGTAAGTCCGTGTTGCTTTTATCGAAAGTATGGTTGATTTGGTGAGGTAGTTCCCTAGTCCACGAGGGCGGTAAGATCTGTCGTCCTTGCCATTCTCATCCCTTTCGGGTATAATTTGCGGCGCAGGATGTGGGGCGGCGTTTGGAACATCAGGGTACAACCATTCCTTTGTACCATACTGGGTAACTTGCCGGGGACCAGGACAAGTGCTAGTAGGTGTTGTTCCATACGCATGATATGTATGCTTGAGTCGGTTGACAAATCCTGGTAAGTCTGCCCAAGTCTTGGAGTTTTCTACTTGCAGAAGATATTCTCTTGATACTTCCTTTGCAAACTTTTGCCATTCCGTTGGCAAACGGCGAATAAGCCTTTGGATACCATCCTCATCCGTAACTCCATAGTTACGAGCATCCTTCCAACGGTGCAGAAATTCCTCCAAAAACTGTCCTAAATTCATGCCCAGATTATAATAAAAGAGTCGATATGCTGTGTGAGTTCTAAGCTTGTAGGCGCTTGTGGTTATCTTCTTACCCGTATTATTCCCTTTTTCGCCATCTCAGAAGCGAGATATTGCTAGATAAGTCGACTTAAATCAAAGCAATAGAGGGAATTTTAAACAAGAAGGATCTCTTAAAGAATTAAACACTTTAAGACATATATAACTTGTATATAACTCACGATACCGACTCATGACACTTATTTTATCACTCATTTTACGCTTTACACCTTGATCAGATATTGCTCTAAATTTATTCGCATAAGCAAATAGTGGTACTAACATCTTGTCGCGTAACACCTCTAACGAAGAGACTAGGTCCAGGTCACTAATCACGTGACTGACAGCCATTTCCCGAAACTTCTTGTTTCTAGAATTATATCTACGTTCCACATAGATATAATGATCCAAATCATTGGATAGAACCTTAGGCGATCCTAGGTTTAATTCTAAGTTTGAGCAACACCTGAGACGGCCATAATCCTCATATAGGTGAAGAAATTTTCATTCCTTGATTCGTTTATCCCGAATTAGGTTCTATCGTCTCTGCACATACTTGTGCGATGTTAGAACATGAAGCACCTATATCGAACAAAATATTGTAGGTATGCTGAGAAATCTTTCTCATACCTATCAGGCCTTCTTAATTTTTGTTCGTTCAGTTTTCAGTGTGAAGTATAAACTTCATTCTACGGTGTTCCCGTCTATTCAATTTAACATCTATTTCATATATCATTGTCCTTTCCATTGGGACATTATGATCCCTTGCTATAGTCTTCTATCACCTCATTTATCGTATCCTTTTCGGGTATCAGTACCGTTATGCTTTTACTAATAGCATTTTGTGGTTAGGTCTACATCAACCTATCCTTTGATATTGATATCTCGATAATTTACTCTTATCGTAGAGATCGTCATGTCTCTGTCACTATCATTCATTCCTAATTCAGTATGAATGATTCAATTCCCTTTTTCAATTTTGATCTTAGGAATATATTTCTCATATATCCTTACTTTAAACTCTTTTCAAGAGAAATCTTTATTTATTGAAGTCATATGTCTCTGAGGCTTATATTATGTCGTAGGCTATCTTATAATTGTATAGTTCACAGTTTCTTCAGCTATTCCTGACTTTTGTCCTTTTTCTTGAACATGGTCTCTGAAAGTAATATTACTTTCGTTATACTTCGGTTCTCACATTTAGGATTAGAACCGTCGTTATTGTCATATGGCTCGGTAAGGTAGTACATTCGTACACCATAACTTAATTTCCAAGCATCTTATTACCATGTCTTGGCTTTGGAGATATTTTCTCCTACTTGATTTACATACTAGGGCTATCCTACTCGTTCACACAATCTCAAGGATTATGATTCCTCAATCTCATTATCGTTTGTTTAGCCAAGTCTCAATTACTTGGAATCGATTATGCTCAAGCATAATCTCATTGATTGAGGTATAAGCAGAGATTTATTTTCCGAGATGCTATCATTCATTTATATATATATTCTTTGAAAAGAATATCTTGCATGCATCTTTATTCTTTAAACATGTCCAACCTACTAATGAGGGTTTAGGGACAAACAACTATCTTAAAGATAAGTTGTAATCTCTCTCGATATGACATAATAAGGGAATTTATATCCCATGGATATCATATACTTTTCTCTCGCTTTTACTCTTGCATTCAATGCTAAAGAGTATCTCATTCATAACTTTATTATCATAAATCATATGAAGGTATAACTTCACTATTATCAATCTTTGTAAAGCCCATCAAGGGTCATCACATCCATGTGTATCATAGGGGAAATATATCGTCTCTTCGAGATTTTCTTTACATCACAATTTCTTGATGTCTATCACTTTACTGATCTGAAACTTTTAGAATATGTCAACCTATATCATACCTGATGTTTATCGCTTTACTAATTCGCACTTAGGTGATAAGGTAAGTCAACATTCACCATACTTGATGGTTTCAAGAATCAAGGAGAATTTATCACGACTACTTACACTAGGTAATCGCCTCACAAATCAGAATAACATCTTTTATGATTGAAGCAATATCCTTTGATGAATAATTGGGATATAGGGTCCCAAGACCGAATGACGACTCTCGAGATTTCTTTGGTCATATGGGCTAGCTGGACCATCACAATTATATTCTCGATCCACACAAGGCTTGGTTTCAGAGAATTCTTTATAAATTTTGAATTGAAAATTTTTTGAAAAAGTGAGAACTCAGTGATTTTCAATTTGATCTAGTCATAGAGTTAAACTCAATGACAGAAATTGGGTAATGAATAGAATTTGAAACCTTGTATACTCTTAATAGGTCATCAACAAAGGTTCTCATGTACGTCATGGCTCTACTTGTATTACTGGAAATCTTACTTTCTTAGTAACTTTCTAAGATTCTTATAGTACTGTAAAGTTCCTATTCTATATAAATCATATAACTAACTTCAACTGATTCTCGTAAATTCTGGAATAGGAATCAGGGATTTGGTCCTTCATAAGAAATAAAGTACAATGCATTAGGGGCACGTAGGTGAAAATCGTACATAAATCGGAGTTCACACGAAGGAGAACGGGTCAAGACAAAATCACTGCGCAGTGCAGGAAGATTCGCGCGCTCGCGCCGAGATCGTAGGCGATGCCGATGCTGATGCTGATGTAGTATAAACTACCAAGGTCGACATGTCAAAGTCGATGTTATAAAATTACCGAAGTCAAAGTCAACGGTCGCACATGCCGAGATTGAAGTCGAGTCGCACATGCCGAGGTTGAAGTCGAGTCGCACATGCCGAAGTCGTAATCGAGTCGCACATGCCGAAGTCGAAGTCGAGTCGAATCTAACTTTCTTTTCATTTTCATGTTATCCTTTTGTTCTCGTAAAGGAAGGAAGTTCGTACTTCTATGTTCTATTGCAATACGTGATCATGCTTCTTATATCGTCTATGTTTTTCTTGAGATGACATATCATTTGTCATAATAAACCTTGAGATTTGAAACTAAAGTTTCAAATAATGAAAACATAGCTCATTTATACATGCACATTTCTTTGAATTCCGAAGAATTTATCATTCCAATTTTGGCCATTCACGTTCATTTCAAGCATATTCATTCTTCATACAAAATCTTGAAATTTGAACGAATTCGGTTATGAAAACTTGAAAATTCTGTTCAATTTCATAACATACTTATTGAATGCATGTATTACTTGAATTTTGAAATTTCAACATTTCATTCTTGGCACATTTTGTCCATCATCAATCATAAGCATTCATTTCTAACTTGATCACTTTGCATAACTTCCGTTCTCAACATTATTCATAACTTCCATTTCATATCATTCATCCCTTTTGAAAAAAATCATCTCGATTCTTTTTCTCTTTCAACTTCTCATTTCAAAATTTTGAAAAAGAAGCATTTACCTCATTCGGTTAAGCTTGATGTGATGGAGTGTTGAGCATTGTCACCGGTGACCTTTAAGTCTAGTGACTCAATCTAGATTTAACCTCAAGGAAAATTTTGGGTTCAAAGAGAGAACCGCTCGATACCACTGTAATGACCCCTAAATCCTAAGTACGATTTAGCAGGGATTATTACTCTAAACAGGAATGAATAAACAATGAGACCATTTAACATTAAACGGTAATGAATAAATCAAGTATGTTTTTAGGCTTTACTACATGACTTATGTCCTTTGCCGCGGAAAACATGTGATATGTACATATGACGATGTACTATCAAGGTATAAACTTTTCAGCGACAACATTCCTATTGCTCAACACCGCCCATCGCATCATCACTCAATCGCACATTTAAAACAATATGCGGTCGAGTACAAGAATGCACTCAGTGGACTTATGCCAAAAACATTTTCATTAAATTACTCTGCCCCATTAGTAACACAAGAGGTTTTAGTGGAAATACTTGTGCTTACTAAAACATTTTCTCATTTCCAAAAAGTTGTCTGACCAAACATATTTTCAGTCTGTATGATCCGTATCATTTCCCTTATAACATTATCATAATTTCACATACGTTGGTAGCGAACCAACGACATTTAATATCATCATATCATCACGATATCATAATATGTTTGTGATGAGCCAACAACGATCAATCTCATTACAACACCATCATACGTTGGTAACGAACCAACAATATTCATATCATCACATCATCCTCCTCATAATATATCATACCATCCTCCTCATAATACATCATATCATCACAATATCATAATATGTTGGTGATGAGACAACAACGATCAATCTCATTACAACACCATCATACGTTGGTAGCGAACCAAAGAATATTCATATCATCACATCATCCTCCTCATAATATATCATACCATCCACCCATAATACATCATATCATACATCATATCATCCTCCTCATAAAATATCATCATCCTCCTCATAAACAATTCATCTCATAAACATTCTCCTCATTATCATAACATTCATCATAATATCATAATATGTTGGTGGCGAACCAACACCATTGATAGAATCATACATAAAATCATAAACACTTTGGGTAGGTAATCATTTCTCAACAGAGAGCATTGTAAATAAACATTTGTTAAACATTTTATCCTCGAGGAGAAAGAAAAGCCCACCTGGATTGGAGACTTTCTTAATTCGATTTCGTTCTACGCCAACGATCACGTTCGCTTCCCACCTTTACGTAAAAACTAATTTAGTACGTTGGTCACGTATTTGAGATTTTCAAAGTTTAAATAAACTTTGATAACTTATACTATAATAATTCGAATTCCTTAACTAATTTAATACGTCGCTCAATCACAGATCTTAACTAAACATTTCTCGCACTTGGAGAAACGAGATATGTTCAACAATTTTATTTTAATCTTTTAGGTTAAACATTTAACGATTCTCGCGTTTTTCGATACAAAGATTTCAATTATGAAATCTTTTCTCACCAACGAGATTTCTTTAAATAATTAATACGTTTTACACGTATTAGCATATTTATCGAACGTATTTCATACGTTAATTTCAAAAGTCAACAATTTTGACTTTTCTTAATAAATTCTTTAATAAATCACATATTTAATATCTAATTTCAATATAAATCGATTTTCAATCGATTTCTTTTCATAAAGCCATAATTCTCGAATTTTTACGCAAATCGATAAACTCTATTAATATTTTTCTTTAATATTAATTTACTTATCATTAAACATTATTTTATATTTCTTACGTTATTTAATATAACGTTTCGTCGTAAACATAATATACTATGTTTAATAATTCTCGAAAATTCTATTATGTCTAAAATAATTTTTAGACATATAATGTATTATTTTTCTTAATATTAAGGAATTAAAATCCTTAATATACTTAATCAAAGCTTACGGTTTTAAGCTTCAATTTTCAATCATCTTTCAAAAATTCTTCTAAATTCATATAGTGTACTATTTTATCATAGTATCACTAATATGTATTACCATTAACTATAGAAAAATTTGAACATCACCTATTTTGTTCCACAGGTCACGGTTTTTATGAAATTTTGCCCAAATAATTTTCTAAAATTCTAATTAATTTACACAAGGCCCCAACATTATTATACATCACTAATTCATCATAATATTCAATAATCACAACTTATTTCTCAATGTACCAATACTTATGGCTCTCGGCCATTCTCAATATATATATACATATTTTCCAAAAAAAAAATTAGTAAATTCACATGGTAAATAATCAAGGCTCTAGAACATGAAAATGCTATAATATCACCTAAATATAATTTGTACATCAATCTTAAAATTCTTATGCATTTTCGGTCATTTACAAAGATATAGCATATGATGTTTAAAAATTTCTCAAATATTCACTATGAACTCCTTAGCTAATACATAACATAAATCCATTATCAACAAAATCCTTAGAATTTTCGATCATCAACAAAAAAATTCATAACATGCTTGACTTCAATTTAAATCATCAATATGCTTCTATTTCATCATGTTATACATTATTAGTAAACAACATCATATGCTAGCATAATTATTTTCATAAGAACACATGCTTATACATAAGATCAAACCATCGAAAATTTAAAATCTTAATGTATAATCGAAGCTCGTTCGATTTCTAACCTTTTTAACGGTGTCGATTTAGTGCACAAGGATTTAATACCAAGGTTTTGGTGATTGAAAATTAAAACACACAAGCTTTTTCTATCCTTTTTGCTCTCGGTAGTTTCTTTGTTTGGGAGAGAGGAGTAAATGAGTTGATTTGCTTTGTTAATAAGTTTAAGCACATGAAACAATATGAAATTAAGACTTACAAAATTTTACAACATCACACGTCTGTCTCTCGGTTCTCTTTCTTACTCACAATATTGGGAAGTCTAACAATGCTTTATGACTCATCATGCATACATCATGAAAGTAAAATATCTCTTACACCATTTTTTTTGAACAAAACAAAAGTGATTCCTTTGCTTTTATGTAGTATTGGCGTCGTCATTCTCACACAACACACAAGGAAGATACATGAATTATCCTATGACTCACTAATGTTTATGTCATCATAGTTACTACTTCTTACACAAGTTTTGAACAATTCAAATACTCTTTTTTTTTTGATGTAGAGTCGTCGGCTCTATGGTGATCAAGAGGAGTACTTTAATAGTTTTGTCTTGATTCATGCATGTATATAAATATCCTACACTCTATCCCAAATGTAAGAATACATAATGAATTAAGAGTAGTGTTGAAGCTTCTCACTTCATTTGGAAGCCAACATACACGGTTATTCACTCATCACACACATCACTTGATTTTATTTGGTTAATGTGTAATTTATATCCCTCTTGAATCAATTAAAACACATCATGCAAAGCATAGCAAGAACTTACGTATATGTTGTTACAACCAACAATAGGCACGGCTATTTCATAGCATAATTGATACACATTTCATTTTAATGCTATTTATAGATATATATCATAATATATGTTTTAGATGATAAATTATATCATAGGAAAATTTATTAGTATTATTTCATGCAAGGAAACCCTAATTTTCGAATTAGTTTTTTGAAAATTTCAAACTTGCTCAATAATTAATCATTAATTCTCTAGCATTGTTTTAATGCTAATTAATACTCTAATTACATAAAATAATCATAGGAAGTTAAATATCATAATTCCTTGATCATTAGACTTGATTCTCAAGTCATCTCTAAATTTTAACGTTTGAAACGTCTCAAAACGTTAATTATCGACTCATCTCAAAATGGTCGTAATAAAGCCGTAATCACTTTATTAAATTATTCCAATAATAATGGAATTAAATTCTAAGCTTAAAAACTTAGAAAATATCACGAGCATTTAATTATCGATACGTAATCGACGAGAAATAACACCGTTGAAATACGTTACATAATCGTATTTCTCAATTCACATTCATTTGTGAATAATACATAGGAATTTATTATTCAAAGTAATCAAATCATTATTCAAAATTTATTTATCAATTTAGATAATAATACTCTAATTTACGAAATTAATATCGTAATTAGGCTTTTAAATATTCGGGGTATTACACATACTTATTGAATGCATGTATTACTTGAATTTTGCAATTTCAACATTTCATTCTTGGCACATTTTGCCCATTATCAATCATAAGCATTCATTTCTAACTTGATCACTTTGCATAACTTCCATTCTCAACATTATTCATCTTTCATTCCTTTTTCTCTTTCAACTTTTCATTTCAAAATTTTTGAAAAGGAATCATTTACCTCATTTCGGTTGAGCTTGATGTGATGGAGTGTTGAGCATTGTCAGCTGACCTTTGGAAGTCTACTGACTCAATCTAGACTTAACCTCAAAAGAAATTTTGGGTTCAAAGAGCGAACCGCTCTGATACCACTCTGTAACAGCCCCTAAATCCTAAGTAAGATTTAGCAGGGATTATTGCTCTAAACAGGGATGAATAAACAATGAGACCATTTATCATGAAACTGTGATACATATATCATGCATGTTTTTGGACTTTACTACATAACTTATGTTCTTACAGTGGAAAACATGTGATATGTACATATGACGATGTACTATCAAGGTATAACTTTCAGTGACAACCTTCCTATTGCTCAACACTGCTCCATCGCATCACCAACTCAATCTGCATATTTGAAAACAAATATGCAGGGCTGAGTACAAATAATGCACTCAGTGGACTTATGCCAAAACATTTTACCTTCTTTAAATTACACTGCCCCATCATGGTAAGACACAAGGGTTTTATTTGAAAGGCATTGTGCTTACTAAACATTTTCATCATTTTCATAAACGTTCGTCTGGCCAGACATTTTCCTTGTATGTATGATTCATATCCTTTCATCTCATCATAACATTATCATTTAACGCCGTAGAAGGAGGCCTCCCTCTACGTCGCTGTGACCGGCCGTGAATTGTCCTTACTGACACGATCACCATTAGGTGTACACGTTAATCCTAGCTGTATAAGTTCTTCCCAAGATAGGATCCAATCGATTTCATTCATAAGTTGGGAGCGACCCAACAACATTCATCATTCATTCATTCATTCATGGATAGGATACATACATAAAACATAAACATTTTGGGTAGGTAATTTCATCATCATTTCATAATCATTTCTCAAAAGAGAGCATCATAAATAATTACTTTTCATTTCGAAAAAAAGCATCATAAATAGAGCATTTTATCCTTGAGGATAAGAAAAGAAGCCCACCTGGACTCTTGATCGTCTTAAACTCGATTTATCTTCCACGTCAAGTCATCGCGTCCGCGTCCACACCTTTACGTATAAAACGATTTTCAGTACGTCGGTCACGTTTTCCGAGATTTTCAAAGTTTAGAATAAACTTTGATATCTTATACTAATATATTTTGAATTCCTTAACGAATTCAATACGCCGTTCAATCGCGTATCTTAACTAAACATTTCTCGTACTTCGAGATATGTTTAATTATTTCATTTTAACCTTTTAGGTTAAACGTTCAACGTGTTTTCACGTTTTTCGATACAAAGATTTTAATTATGAAATCTTTTCTCACCAACGAGATTTCCTTATATAATTAATACGTTTTACACGTATTAGCGTATTTATCGAACGTATTTCATACGTTAATTTCAAAAGTCAACAATTTTGACTTTTCTTAATAAATTCTTTAATAAATCATATTTTTAATATCTAATTTCCATATAAATCGATTTTCAATCGATTTCTTTTCATAAAACCTAATTCTCGATTTTTCACGTAAATCGATAAACTTTATTAATATTTTTCTTAAATATTAATTAACTTATTCATTAAACATTATTTTTCATTTCTAACGTTATTTAATATAACGTTTCGCCGTAAACATAGTATACTATGTTTATAAAATTCCATAATTTCTTAATATGTCTAAAATAATTTCTAGACTTATAATGTATTATTTTTCTTGATATTAAGGAATTAAAATCCTTAATACATTTATTCAAAGCTCACTGCCTTAAGCTTAAAAATTCTAATCATCTTCCAAAAATTCTTCTAAATTCATATAGTTCATTATTTTATCACAGGATCATTATTATGTATTAACATTAACTATAGAAAATTTGGGCATCACCTATTTAATCCTTATAGGTCACGGAATTTCTCAAAATTTATCCAAATAATCTTCTAAAATTTTAATAAAATTACACAAGGCCCCAACATTAATTTATAACATATTTATAACCTATAGTCCAACATATTCCATTTATTCATCAAGGATTCATTGTTCAAGGTCACGGTTTTGTCCAAAATAAATACTAAACATTTTTATAAATTCTAACAAAATTACTCAATGCTTATCTACTATAATGTAGCAACATTACATCAAAACATTTACCAAAAACATCTTAATTCTTCATGTAACAAGCTTTGAAACTCAGGGTCAAAATGAGAAATTTGGAGCAATTAATTTCTAAAATTCTTAATAAAATCATGTAGTACATAAATAGGGTCCTAGATCAACATTATGCTATAACACTAATTAAATAAAAATTGTACATTAACTTAGCATTTTTCACATATTTTCGGTAGTTTTGAAAATATAGCATAGGAATTCTTTTAAATTCTCAAAAAATCACTACAAGCTCCTACAACATCATAGATCATTACTCCATTCCTAAATCCTTCAAGAAATTTTCGGTACTCATAGTATAAATTTCATAGCATGTTTAATTTAATTTTAAACATGATATATGCTCCTATAACATCTTAATACATATTATTAATTAACAACTATCATGTTTAGCATAATTTCTTAATCAAGAACCATGCTTGAAACATAAGATCAAACCATTAGAAATTTAAAATCTTAAAGTACAATCGAAGCTCGTTCGATTTCTAACATTTCTAACGGTATTGATTTTATGTGCACAAACTTTGGATCAAGCTTTGGCTAATTTAAAGAGATGAACACACAAGGGTTTTTCAAAGTGAAGCTTACGGTATTTTCTTTGCTTTGAGAGAAAGAGTGATGTGTTTGTTTTTATGAATCACAAATACTTAAGTAAATGTATTGGAACACTATAATTCCTATCACTCTCTCACTCTACCACTACACTCACAACACAAGCAAGACAATTTAAATCATGCTTTATGACTCATCAAATATTACATCACCATAGTAACTATGTACATAAAGTTTTTTGATTAAAACAAAATTATTTCTTTTCTTGGAATCATATGAGCCGACGCCGTCGGCTCTCTTACACACACAATACTTTGTGTAGTTTATGTGATGACTCAAAATTCTTATGTCATGGAAGTAAGTATGTCTTACACAAATTTCTTGAACAATTCAATTTGAATCCTTTTTGTTGGACAAGTGCCATCGGCACTCTTGTGTTCAAGAGGAGTAAATTAATTGTTTTGTCTTGATTCATGCATGTATATATATATCCTACACTCTATCCCAAATATATATAATCAAGTGTAGAGAAAAATCAAGCTTCTTTGCTTAATCAAGGTCAACAAAATCGGCCCCTCTCACAAAAACTTGATCTCACTTGTTTGATCTATACATTTTACTTGGTAAGAGTGTAAATATATCACCCTTGTATTACTTGATCACAAATCATTGCAAAGTGTAACCAAAATTCACGTAAACTACTTATTGCACCTAATAGCTCACGGCTATTTCACTTATAAATTGGTATATATTTTATTTTCATGTTAATTATAGATATATATCATAATATATGTTTTAGATGATAAATTATATCATAGGAAAAATTATTGGTATCATTTCATGTGAGAAAACCCAATTTTGAATTAGGTTTTCAAAATTCTAAATTTGTTCAATAATTAATCCTTAATGCTCTAGCATTATTTTAATGCTAATTAATACTCTAATTACATAAAATAATCATAGGAATTTAAATATTATAATTTCTTGATCATTAAACTCATTTTTCTAATCATCTCTAAACGTTAACGTTTGAAACGTCTCAAAACGTTAATTATCGACCTATCTCAAAAAGGTCGTAATAAAGTCGTAATTAATTTATCAAATCATTCCATTAATAATGGAATTTAATTCTAAGCTTCGTCATTTAGAAAATTTTACGAAATTTTAACTATCGATATTCAATCGACGTTAAAATACTACTGCCGAAACACTTTATAAAATTCTATTTCTTAATTCACAATCCTTAGTGAATATAAAATAGGAATTCATTATCTCATAATTAATCGAAATCATTATTCGATAAATTACTAATTCATTTATTTCGGCAAAATCCTTATTTACGAATTTTAAATATCGTAATTAGGCATTTAATTCTCCGGGATATTACAGGTAGTCCCGCTGAAGCTGAAGAGTGGGTGCGCGTTGTTGAAAGAATATTTAGGTTTTTGGAATGCAATGACCAGGAATGCTTGTTATGTATATCTTTTCTACTTAAAGGGCCTGCGGACTTTTGGTGGGAAGCAAGGCAGAAGACCCTTACACCTGATCAGTTGGAGAACTTCACGTGGAATCAATTCAAGGACGAGCTATATGCAAATTTCATACCTCGAAGTTATCGGAAACAAAAAGAGATCGAGTTCATGAACTTAAAACAAGGAAGCAAGAGTGTAGCGGAATATGATAGGGAATTCTGCACGTTATCCCGATATGCACCATATAAAGTGGAAACCGACGAAAGATGGCAGAGATGTTTCGTTTGGGACTACGACCTGAAATTCGGATCATTCTAGCGGCTCACCACCCATGTCTTACGCGGAAACTCTTAATCGCGCATTAGACATGGAAATGGAGATACAATCAGAGAAGACGGCGACTGAATTGAATGCTGGTGCATCACAAGGCTTTGTTCCATCGAAATCCTCCCAAATGGAACAAAGGTATAAAGGAAAGAGGAAATGGGAGACCAAAGGATTTCCAAACAAAAAGCCTTTTCAGAAGCAAGGACCTACGGCATCAAGACCTTTTCGACCATCAGTACCCGGACAGACATCCTTCCTTTCGAATCAGACGAGGCCGCCCATGTGTCCTCAATGCAACCGCCCACACTTTGGCATATGCAGAAGCGGAAGTAACACTTGTTACACGTGTGGACAGTTTGGTCATTTCGCCTCCGCTTGTCCGTATAGATTGAACGTGGCAGGGAGAGGAGAAAGGTCAAAATTTGTTAGACCAGCTCAAACAGTAAAAGCTATAACCGGATATCCACAGCAACCGCAACATCAACTTCCTCTGCCACAAGTAGCTCACAGTCAGGACATATCAACATCACAGATGCAACTTCAGTCTTCCCAGATCCAACCTCAACATCAGAAAGCGTACGCGTTAAAACAAAAACAACCAGAGAAGAGCTCGGGAAATTTGACAGGTATGGCCCAAGTAAATGGTGTACCTGTTATAGTTTTGTTTGATACGGGAGCTTCGCACTCTTTCATTTCAACTGCATGTGTGGATAATCTTAAGCTTCCTGTAGAACGAGCTGAAGTAGGATTTAGAGTGGTTACTCCGATAGGTGGGGCGACTGTGATTGATCAGATATGTCCTAACTTAGAATTTGAGCTAGGACCCCTTTATTTAAAAGCTGAATCATTACGCCTCCTATGCATGTGGGACATAGACATTATTTTAGGCATGGATTGGTTAACAAAGACTTTTGCAACCATTCGTTGTGAACAACGGGAGATTGCGTTTCAACCTCCAGGAAAAGAACCCACTCGCTTTTACGGAATTGATGAAAGGAAAAGATGGGTGCCTGTGGTTTCAGCTTTACAGGCAGATAAGTTGTTAAGGTGCAAGGAAAATCATGCTTACCTCGTATGTCTGAGTAAGGAGAGCAAGAAAGACAGAAAGATAGACGATGTGCCAATTGTCCGAGAATATTCAGACGTATTCCCAGAGAAGTTACCAGGCGTACCGTCGGATCGACAATTGGATTTTGCTATCGACCTGGAACCAGGGTCAGCACCAATTTCTAAAGCACCGTATCGGATGGATCCAAAGGAGCTACAAGAGTTGAAGGTCCAATTACAAGAACTTTTGGACTTGGGATTCATCCGACCACGTGCGTCGCCTTGGGGAGCACCGGTGTTATTTGTTAAAAAGAAGGATGGCACCTTAAGAATGTGTATCGATTACCGAGAATTGAATAAGGTGACGTTAAAGAACAAATACCCGCTTCCTCGAATCGATGATTTGTTTGATCAATTAAAAGGAGCAAGGGTATTCTCGAAGATTGATCTGAGATCAGGTTACCATCAGGTGAAGATCAAACCCGAAGATATACCTAAAACCGCTTTTAGGATCCGATATGGGCACTACGAATTTGTAGTAATGCCGTTTGGGTTAACCAATGCTCCAGCGGTGTTTATGGATCTTATGAACCGTGTTTTCCATGAATATCTCAATAAATTTGTGTTAGTATTTATCGATGATATTCTGATATATTCTAGGAGTGAACCAGAACATGAAATGCACTTGCGAATGGTGTTGGAAAAATTAAGAGAGCAAAGACTATATGCTAAGTTTAGCAAGTGTGATTTCTGGTTGAAAGAAGTGAATTTCTGGGCATATAGTTTCAAAGAAGGGATAAAGGTTGACCGCAAGGTCCAAGCGAGACAGAATGGAAACCACCTCTGACCCAAATGAGATTCGAGTTTTCGGGCTTAGCTGGGTATTATAGGAGATTTATTGAAGGATTTTCTAAAATTGCTAAGCCAATGACACAACTGTTGAAGAAAGGGGTGAAATTTCAATGGACCCCGAGGCTGCGAAGACAGTTTTCAAGAACTCGAGGAAAGATCGACTAATGCTCCTATCTTAACGATACGATCCGGAGAAAGAATATACCATATACACAGATGCGTCTAGGAATGGGATAGGATGCGTTTTAATGCAAGAAGGGAAAGTAGTCGCATATGCTTCGCGACAACTGAACACCCATGAACACAATTATCCTACTCATGACCTGGAACTCGCAGCTGTTGTTCATGCATTGAAAATTTGGAGACATTATTTATATGGATCAAGATGCGAAATTTTCACGGATCACAAAAGTTTGAAGTAATTCTTCGAGCAAAAAGATTTAAACATGCGGCAACGAAGATAGCTCGAGCTGGTCAAAGATTACGATTGCGAGATCAAATATCATCCTGGAAAAGCTAACGTCGTCGCAGATGCTTTGAGTAGGAAAAGTCAACAAAGATTAGGAATTCTTTTGACAGATCAAGAAGAATTATTAAAAGAGTTTGAAAGGATGAAACTGGAGACCGTATTGCCTCCTCAGGACATTCGAGGAATTGTAGCATCGTTAGTTGTACTTCCGGATTTGAGAACTCGTATAATTGAAGCGCAAAGACGAGATGAACAACTCGAATCATTGCGAGCAAAAATCAGGACAGGAAATCTTCCAGAATATCACGAAGCCAAAGATAATGCGATTATGTTCGGCAATCGAATCTGTGTGCCTAATGATGACAAGTTGAAAGACGAAATTATGAGCGAAGCTCATAATGTTCCCTATGCAACACATCCTGGAAGCACGAAGATGTATCAAGATCTCAAACAGAGGTTCGTGTGGACAGGAATGAAACAAGACATTGCATCCTACGTCGAGCGATGTTTAGCGTGTCAACAAGTAAAGCTTTGCATCAAAGACCGTCTGAAAGTTCTGACCCTTGGAAGTGCACGAATGGAAATGGGATCACATCGCGATGGATTTCGTAACTGGATTACCCAAAACAAGTCGAGGAAACACTGCTATTTGGGTAATCATTGATCGATTAACTAAGAGTGCTCATTTCATCCTAATTCCAATCACATACGGAGCAGATAAGCTAGCACAGATCTATGTACGAGAAATTCTTCGCTTACATGGAGTGCCGATGTCAATTACATCCGATCGTGATACCAAATTCACCTCGCGGTTTTGGACGACTTTTCAAAAAGAATTGGGTACTCGATTAAATTTCAGTACCACATTTCATCCACAGACAGATGGCCAAACCGAAAGGACAATTCAAACGTTAGAAGATATGCTCCGAACGGTAGTGCTCGACCGGGGAGATCAATGTGAACAGATCTTACCATTGATCGAATTTGCCTATAATAACAGTTATCAAGCTACGATCAACATGGCTCCCTACGAAGCGCTATATGGCAAGAAGTGCATATCACCTCTCTATTGGGACGAAGTGGGAGAACGAAAGATTCTTGGCCCTGAGACAATCGAAGAAATGGTCCAGATAGTACGACAGATAAAGCAAAGAATGAAAGAAGCCCAAGATAGACAAAAATCCTACGCTGATAATCGTCGTACAAAATTAAAGTTTGAGATATTAGACAAAGTTTTTCTTAAGGTTTCCCCAACTAAAGGAGTTCATCGCTTTGGAATAAAAGGGAAACTAAAGCCACGATTTATTGGACCTTATGAAGTGCTGGAAAGAATTGCACCAGTGGCTTATGGGTTAGCGTTGCCACCTAACTTCGCTAACGTACATGATGTCTTCCACGTCTCCCAACTCAGAAAATATGTGTACGACCCAACACATATCCTTCATTATGATGAGATAGTTCCCGATACTGATTTGAGCTATGAAGAAAGACCGAATGCATTCTGGATCGAAAAGAACAAAAGTTAAGGAATAAGATTATTCCTTTAGTAAAAGTTTTGTGGAAACATCACGGTCCAGAAGAAGTGATGTGGGAACTAGAAGAACAGATGAAGGAGAAGTACCCCGACTTGTTTAACAAGGTACTAAATTTCGGGGACGAAATTTTTTTTAAGGGGGAGTGTAGTGACCCGAAAAATCTTTAGTATTAATTAGAGGTTAATTAAGTATAATTAGGGGCCTAAAAGCTATTAATTTCATAAGAAGGAATAAAGAGGTATAAAAGGGATTATTAATCGATAGAAGTTCGATTATTTCTTAAATTGAAGAATAGGAGATTTGAAAAATTAGAGAATACTTAGAAATGATTTTTAATATGATAAAATATGAATTTTGTGTTTATTAATGTATGTTTGCATGAAAAGTGCTATTAATTTGAAATGTTGTTATAGAATACATTAATTATTTTTATGTGAAATTTCTTTTGTAAAATGAAATGAATTATTGTTTAAGCTATTAATGTGCTTGAATAAATTTGTTTTATTAATATTTAGTGATAAAAAAAATTATTTGATGTAAATTTCGAAAATTAAGAAGCATTAAAATAATTAGTTGAATTTTAATATATGAAAGGATTTAAATTATGCTATATAAATTTAATTTCAATTATGGATATAAATTGTATTAGATTTTATTTATTATTAGAAATATAGTCCTACTAATTAAATTATACTAATGTGTAATCTTAGCAAAAGTTGAGGTGTATTTATAAATTGTGGAAATTTGTGTATAATTTTAAGGAAATTAGTGCTAAATACACATGAAATTAAACATATATAACTCTAGAACTACAACACATAAAATATATCATCTCCAACCTCCAAAACTCCTCCATTTTCGCACACACACACTTAGCACACACAAATTTTATCTTTCACTTTTAAATCCCAAATTAAGTGTGGAATTAATAGTAAATCACTCCAAGCAAGGTAATTACTTCATTTAACCTAAGTTTTTGTAATTTAATTTGATGAATATGTTGTTCCATGAAGCTAGGGTTTTCGAAAATTTGGAGGTTGTGATTATGATTGATTTGTTTAAATTTTGTTATGTTTATTGAATTAATTATGTTTATGAAGCTTGATTAACATATGCTATGGTTTTAAATTCTTTAAATTCATGAATTTGAAAAATTTAAGAATCATGCATAAACCCTAAATTTTGGAAATGATTCATATGTTATGATTTGGTTGAATTAAGCTTGAATATGTGTTTAGGGATGATTATAAATATTATATGAATGAAGAAATTAAAAATTAAATCATGTTTGTACATTATGTGAAATTTTCGAAAAGTTTAAGGTGTATGAACTTAAGGATTTTGATTTTAATTGATGTATTTGACATAATAATTATGCTTAGGGATATAAATAATGTATAAAATGAATTTATAGTAATTTAATCTAAACATATACAATTAATCCCAAAATTTTGAAAATGAAGGGGAACTTTAGAACTTTGATTTCTTGATTTTATTTGGTACATTTGATATGATATTTGAGATCTATGATAAAAATAATGCTTAAGTTGAATTTATAAGGATTTATAGATACAAAATGCAAAAGTTGCAAAATTAAAGTTTAGTATAAGTTATGATTTTATGTGATGAAATTAGGTTAAGATTTGAATGGATTATGGATTAATGCTCATTGATACTAAATGAGTACAATTATGAGATATTTGATGATAAATGGAATTTAGATAGTAAAACTATTGGAAATTTCTATATATGTGAATGAAGGACATTAGGCGATTAACATGTAAATAAATGAGTTTAAGCTTGTTTTAAATTCCTAAATGCATATTTAAGTATATGGTGATGATATTGAGGAGTTTGTGATGAAATTTGATGAGTTTGGATTATTTGGGCTATTCCTAGTATAAACGTTACTCTGCCGAAATTTCGGTAGAATTTGTTGTTAATAAGACGTTTTGAATTGCTAATCGATAAACTATTGTTAAATAATTAAATGAATCAGGAAAGGTTACTAAATTCAATACTAATCTTGTTTTTACAAGGAACAAGTAAAGGCAGTCGAGACGTGAAGAACGAAGAACCTGACATCTTGGAGTAAACGTTTGAGGTGGGTAATGTTATGCAAAATTATTTTGAATGAAGTGATGTTATGCTTTGAAATTATTGATATTCTGAAAGTATTTTCAATCACCACATTATGAATACGTGGAAAATGAATGTTTTACCACATTGTGGGTATGACGGCGATTTACCTGTCTACGGTAGGAAAATATATTGTACTGTGCACAGGTTATGGCTGTGAGCTTGCAAATGTAAGCCGGCCATGGTATTGGGGAGGAGGCCTACTTCCCATTACCGGATGACGTAGATAGGGTATGAACGTAGTTGAGATCCTTCGGGACCAACTCGGGTATGTGATGCCGGTATGTTTCAAAATGAATTTGTGGTGATGTGATAATAAAAGTTTCCTACAAAATCATTACTTAAGTTACTTTATTCAACGTTTACTTAAATTAAAGTTATAAGTTTAAAAATTTGTTGATAATTACCCACTGAGTACTCTTTGGTACTCATACCCGAAAATGTTTTATTTGGTGCAGGTTGAGCAGGGAAGATGTGTGGGCTTGGAACTGAGTTAATAGAGTCCTTTTGTTTAGAATTTGTTAAGCCTGAATGTTGTGTCTTCATACACAACATTCTCTGCTCTTCCGCTGTTGACTTTGAAATTTGAAACTATACTTTTTAAGAACCTTGTAAATGTTTTGAAAACATCTATATATATATATATATATATATATATATATATATATATATCTTGGAGGCTGTGTCCTCACTTGTTGATATTGCCATTGTTGGTTATCTTCTGCGTGCAGGTTGGCTTATCCATATTCTAGGGGTTATATAGCCCGTTTGTTGAAAATTTTGATTTCATTTAAACCTGTTCATTTGTCCAAAGTTTTATTGTCTTAACCCGTCACTACATGATTAGTTAGTTAATCTTATAATTAATTAGTCGGGTCGTGATAATACCGCTTCCAATTCAAATTCGTTTGTCATCTCATTTTAAATCTATCTCTAGAGAACCTATGAAAATCGCATATGCAAGGCACGCGTGTGGACGTTTACAAATGAAACTCCCACTTCTCAGTAGATTAAAATATTTTTTGTTGAAATCTCATCTAACACACTTATGATAAACAGTGCAAGCAAGCCACGCGTGTGGACGTTTACTCACAGTGCGTATCACTTTGTTTAGAGACCAAAATGTGGAGGTCTTGACGTTTTTAATTTTAAAATTAATATGTCGGGTTTCTTGCTTAGTATTTTGTTTCAAAAGGTTTGTCCATGCATATCACGTAGTCCTAGCATGCTTTCTCTAGAACTCAACACGTAAAACATGCTCGCAGAATTCTAAAACATGTTTCCAAACGCGATAAACCTATCATGTTTGCCAAACGCAATTAATCACGAAAACATATATTATGTTTATCTACGTAATTAAATATACATAACATGTTACTGCATAATTTAAACAGCCACGATATGCTTTGAATGATAAAAAATAAAATAAAACTCGTCCACCGCGGCCCACTCGTGGATCCTGTACTTCCCTGTCTTATTTATAACATAAATTTGCAAAGCACAAATCTTCAAAAAATCTCGAAACGGGCCTCACGTGCACGGGCACAGACTGGACTCATCAAAATATGATTTGGGCCGAAAATCAAAAACTGGGCCGGAACAATGAATTGGGCCGGATCGGGTCAAAAAAATTAGATCCGGGTCGAAAAACAGGTCAGGGTCGCAAAACAGATCGGGTCGGCCCAGATGGGTTGGGCCGCGCGTTAGGGCATGACCCAAAGCGCGCCCAACACCATCCACCGCGCCATCGTGCCACCCATCGTCGCACCACGCTGAGTCGTCGAGGCACCCGTACATGTCGCGCGTCCTCATCGTCCATCAACTTCGTCACGCATCGCTCATGCTCGTTGCCCGGCCATGCTACCTTGTGTTGAGTGCCGATGCTGCTGCAGAGCACCGAGAATCGTTGGACGAGCTGTCGAGCGTGCGCGTGGATCTGCATGTAGGATGCGTGCCCCATCGCGCGTTGTCTCGTTCAGCTTCGCCCGACCGCCCGTTCGCTGTCGAAGGTCCTTCCGAGAACGTTGTGCACGACTCGCACGATGGGCCTGCCCGCGAGCTTCGCACAACAAGTACCTGCACGCTGAGATCGCGCACCGTCTCCTAGACCTTCCGACGTCTCTCGGCAATCTGCCGAGGCACCTGCGCGAAAAACACGCACCCCGCACGCCTAGTTGCCGAGCACTGCTTGTTCGCCCGTACGTCCGGCACGGTCGTGGGCCTTGTCGCGTGACGTGCTGTCGGTGTGCCTCCCGTCGCGTCGTGCAATGGGACTCCGTCGTCTCGTCTCGTTCTTCATCTTCATTCTTCGTTTTTACATATTTGATTTACAAAAAATAAATCATAATCTAACCATGAATTTTTTCCTGGTAAAAAACGAACCAAAAAAAAAAAAAACGACCCACGATGAATGACAGTTCAACAATTAATTATTGCGCACGTAATAATCAAACGTGAATTAATCCACATAGCCAAGATACTGATCCCAGGCTCTGATACCAATTGTAGAAAAATCTTATTTTACCATCTCCCGATGATCTATCTTGGATGTTTAACTCACCATACATTGATTATATATCTAAGCATGCACCTATATAATTAATTGCAACACGT
Organism: Salvia rosmarinus; assembly: GCA_036937905.1. NCBI lineage: Eukaryota > Viridiplantae > Streptophyta > Magnoliopsida > Lamiales > Lamiaceae > Salvia > Salvia rosmarinus. Next base: position 45,411,407 of record CM072817.1, read on the forward strand.
TGGTTTTTACTCGTGTATACTTGAGAATTTCTGGGATAAAGAATGATCAAGACTCGTGCTTTGATCTTCTGGACTATATCCTGTTTCCCAAAATTTTCATGCTGAGTGAGAGCAATCTATGGAGAGTACTACAAAAATTCACCTTCTAACTCCACTTGTAATTTTCGAAAATCACAATGATTAGGATACCTCTAATTTTCTCTCACCTTGTATTTATAATGCAACCCTAGAATCCTATTAGGATAAGATCTCTGCATATCTAATAAATACAATCATATCTTTTCAGATAAACCATATCTAGAATAATATCCTTTAATATCTAATGATATCAGATATAATCTATCTAGATATAGGAGGATCATAATAGAATCCTAGTGAGACTCTTCTTAGTGAGGGCCGAATTTATCCAGCAGTCCAAGCTTTGATGGGCTAGCCTAGGGATCAAATGCAAGAAATAAAGATGTGCCTAAAATGAATTAATTATCTTATGTTCAGCCTATAACATAAATTAATTCATAAATATTTATTCATGACACTAGAGAATAAATTCTGACTTATCCATTTATTACCGATGTTGAGTCGGGCTTGCACTTAGACTTCATGAATCCTCATATTTAAGATATAGCACGTCCATTAATTATTTATAGCTTTCTGACTTCTTAAAATAATTAATCTCTTTAATTCTTTAAGTAACACCACTCAACCTTATTATTGTACTTGAGCTAAACTCAACCTGCAGGGTTTAGTACAATAAATATTTTGAGCTTCTTAAGAGGACGTCATCATCCTAAACAGATACGGTGACTCGATACAGGTAATTAGCAAGACATACAAGCACTGCCCCACCCAAGATACGGAGAATCTTGAGTTATCTCATGTAACCCTCACTCATAACAAGTCAAAGTGATGGTCAACAACTCATACTCACCTAAAACTTTATCGAGGTTTAGATCAACGTAAAGTCACCGAGATCTGGGTTCTAGACGACAGTCAGATAGAAGAACTAATCTCACTATGATTAGGAATATAATCGAACCGAGTCGAGTCAAAATCACCGTGCTCAAGCTTGGTTTGTTTATTATCGAGTCGAGTCACGAATTTTATTTATCGAATATTTCGAGCTCACGAGCTTATTCGAGCTTTAGTCGAACCCAAACAAACTTTCCAAATTTAGATATATGTTTAGAATATTAATTATTTTATTTTTAAATAAATTATTTTATCCACAACAACACAATATATTTATTGATTTCTTATAACAAATAAAAGTAGTTAAGAGATTTAATGCAATAATTACTAATTATAGAAAGAAAATAATTGTATCTAGTTAATAATTTTATATTTTTAAGCTAAATCAGTTATCGAATTTATTCACGAGTTAACGAGCCGAATACTACCATATTCAAGCTTGATTTGTTTAGCTAACGAGCATCATTAAACAAACTCGAACGAACTTTTATCGAGCCGAGCTCCGAATAGCTCACGAATAGTTTGGCTCATTTACAGCCCTATCTGTAATTCATCAATACGTCAGAGACGTACCAGCATAAACAAGCAACCAAGTCAAGTCACTTCTTATTTATACTGCAGCTTATACCGACAACTCGCCCTCAAGTTGTCTCAGCTGTGATCCTTTTTATATCTCAATAAGTTTGACCAATCATATAGACTTCTGTGATCTCCTACACACTGTATGATCTAACTTTTGTATGAGATAAATGAACATACATATGCAATCAAGTAAACAATTCAGATATGAGATTTTAATAGTTGTAACAGAAATATTGTATACAAGCTCAACCAATCTGCTTTCAGTATACAAATCCAACAACTATGTCTATTTCAATCTGGAGAAAAATTAAAAATCATGGTAAAATTACACAACATATAATTTATATTTATATACTATTTTTAAAGTTCGTGTATGAAACCAAAATGTGTGTAAAGTTCGTGTATTTAAATGTCAATAATCCTAAAAAATACAATTATATCAAAAATTACATCATATTTCACTCATAATACATTAAGTTAATCAAATGGATATGAAGTTGAGTAAATTTTGAAAATAAATAAATATAAATTATACACACTTTGACAAAAATGAGTGTTTATATTTAGGCCCCTAACATTTTTGAGTTGGATATAAGTATAGTCTATAAAGATAGTACTCAATCTGTCCCATCCAAGACAACACATTTCTTTTCGACACGGTTATTTAGGAGAAGAATATAAAATGATTAAAGTGAGAAAAAGTAGATAGGTCCCACAATTTTTGAAGAGATACTAAAAATAAAACAGACCATCTTAGGTGGGACGGATGGAGTATATTTTATGCGAAGGAAATATAGATGGCTTTATGTGGGAATTTAATAGTTTAAAGAAAAGTAGAAAAATGAAAGCAAAATGGGATGAGTTGTTCATATGGGTGTGCATCATTTAGTCGGTTCAAAAGACTAATCAAAATTGCACGAATCAAAAATCGAACTGAAATAGTATTTTTAAAATTGAACAGACCGATTCAAGTTTTAGGAATGAATTGAAATCGAATCGTCTATATCGGTTCTCGAAAATCGACATAATATATATTTTCTTATTTTTATTTTTTAAAAATACTTATTTTTAATCCAATTTGACACAAGCATCATAGAAATTCAAAACATCACAAAAATCTAATAAAACATGATAAAGTTCAACATAATTTCGAAGCATATCACAAATATCCAATAAAAATCACAAATAAATAAAGAGTTAAATAAAATAATATATAAATATATATTTACTAATAAATTTCGATCGATTCCATTACCCACCATACCATTTTAGTATAAATTGACACTAGAACCGAAACTAACCGATTCTAAAATTTTGAAACCAAACTAAAAATCAAAATTTATAAAAATGGAATCGAATCGACCACAACATATCGATTCGATTCGGTCGTGCACGTCCTAATTGTTCGTCCCTACCAGCTAGAGCCAGCAAAATGTGCTCGGCTCGAAAAGCCCGCCCGGGGTACTCAAGGTTTGGGCCGGTTTGGGCTTCAAAATTAAAGGCCCGAAAAACACCAGCCTAAAAAGCCCTTGAAAACCCCGGGTCTCTAGGGCTTCGCCAAAGCTTGGGGTTTTGGGCTAAAAACGTCCCTCGATTTCTATTAAATATATATATTTATAATATTATTTGATATACATATTTATAATTTTTTAATAATATTAAATATATTTTATATAATTATTTATTTTTTATAGTAACAATTTTCTTACTAATTCACATACTGGTCAGGAAAATAAATTCTGAAAAAAATAATGACCGATCTCCAAAAATATATACATTGATGATTAATGATCTTATAGTATGTAAAATCTATTTTGAATCCTTGATCTTAAATACATACTGTATAATTAATTTATTTTCTTCTATTATTTTATGCGTATAAATGGGATTGACGTTTAATAATATCATTTATCTTTGATTTGCAATTACTAGTTTTTCTTAAATTAAAGAATTAAAATTATCTTGCATTCAACATCATCGCATTTAATACATAAATAGATCAAGATATCTGAAGCACATTATCATAAGAAATTAAGAATAAGTAAGCTCAAAATATTCTCATTTGATTCTTTATTTAAGTTAAGGAGTTATGAGATCTTAATTAAGTAATTATTTTTTAAAATTTAAAATATTAATTTTATATATTAAAAAATTTAAAATTTTAAAAAAAGCCATAGAAACCCGTCAGGGGTTGGTTTGGCTTATATTTTAGTAGAAAAATTTGGACCGATCAAGTAAAAAATTTAAAAGCGACAGTGGGGTGGGTCGACCCGACCCGCTATTTTGTCAGCTCTACTACCAGCTACCAACCCCTCGAAGTAATCCAACGAATTCCATCTGTCACAATTAGTCAGCTCAGCTTAATTTAATCACTGCTAACGAAGCGGTGGTCGATTTTTGTGAATGTAAACATGGCTTCCAAATTGTGGGCGACAAGGCTCGCTTCGTACCTTAAAATCTCCGCTCACAACCGAGGTTTTGCCACTGGTATGTGCTAATTGTCTTATTTATGCATATTTTCTATGGAATCCGTGATATTAGTTGTAAAGATTTCATCTTTTTGATAAGGGCTTTTGGTTTAGATTTTCTCAGCAGCGACCGTTGCAGTTCATGCATTGTTATGTACTTTTCACGATATTTTTCTGTTTTCTGCAACAATATATTTATGGGTTCTTTTTTATGGTGATTGTGTTGTTCTCTTTCTCTCACATTTTAAATTTTTAATTTGTTGAAAGTTTGATTTTGCTCTTTCGCTGAAATTGGGAGGGGGCCTTGTTTCATAATGTTGCTCATACATAATCGTTTTCCTTTTGTATGTGATTTGTAGAAATTGGGTGCTGTTTTAGAAGTGGTATAGGAGTTTGTGGAGTTTCGAATTCTTGAACTTCTAAGTTATGATAATAGTGTAATGTTCCCCTTGTCCTTGAGACTCTTAGGATAATTGCTCTTTTTTTGGAGCGTAAACATTATTGCCTTTAGCTTAGGTTATATTGCATTGCTTCTCTATCTTGAAGAAATTACTAGAATTTGTTCGGAATATTTGGAAGTCAGTTTTTTAGAATTTAGTATGGTGGGAAGAGAATAATTTGTGAGGCATTTACTTGTCTTAGAGCCAATAAGTGAGTCGACATATGTTATGGATAAGTGAATTAGGAAAACCAGCTAATTCTTCAGTTAGATTCCTCCAACCTTCTGTTGTGTGTTTTAGGTAGAAATAGGACTGAAATATAATGTTTTCGTCTATGACTTTTCCTATTTATGATTCATAATCGACATGTTTTGTGTAAACTCCCAGCAGTCATCGATGATCTAAAGTATGCCGACTCTCATGAATGGGTGAAAGTTGAAGGTAATTCTGTTACTATAGGCATTACCGATCACGCCCTAGACCACTTAGGCAATGTTATATTTGTCGAACTGCCTGATAAGGGGGCTGAAGTGAAACAGGGCGCCAGTTTTGGCACTGTTGAAAGCGTGAAATCAACCAGCGATATCAACTCTCCCATTTCAGGAAAAGTGGTTGAGGTTAACACGGAGCTCACCGGTTCTCCAGGATTGGTGAGTTATAGAGAGATCAAACTGTAGTTTTCTGCCTTTAACTCATTGGAACATGGTTGGGGGATTTGCACCTTTTTCGTTGATATCTTGTTTATTATATGGAGACTCCATTTCACTAATTTCATGCTATTGTCTGTCTGCTTGTGGAGTTCATTCACATGGTATCTGTGGTTTATGTCGATTTCTCAACCAGTATCCTTGTTATTGTGATATCAGTGTTGATCTAAGATCAAAAAGGGGATTAGCTTGTGTCAGTTATGAATGTTGGAACATTTTGTCGATGACTACAACTCATATTGCATTTCTTTTTCTTCCTTTTTTTGATTTCATAATAATCGGGGAGACGATATCTAATCATCTTCCCCCGGCTTTGGATTAGATGAACGCAAGCCCTTATGAAAGGGGATGGATTGTAAAGGTGGAGATGGCCAATGCCGAAGAAGTGAAAAGCTTGATGGATCCTGAGCAGTACTCCAAGTTCTGTGAAGAAAAATAAGAATAAGATGCTGAACATTGATAGAATTCTTTTGCAGCGTCAAAGGAGATCTTCTCCACAAAGGGATCGCGTCAATTTTCTATCGTCTGTAGCCTTTGCTTTCGTTATTTGCTAGTAATGGCTGCAGACTAAGGAGAAAATCGAGCTAAAGAAGTGAAGAACGGGTAGCAGTTGTGGATTTCTCATCGTTCAAAGCACGGTGGTTATATCCATGAAGAACTGATTCAACCTAGGATATGTAGGATGCAGATGTGCCACAAATTAATTACAAGTAAATAATGATGTAGAGATCATTTGCTTTTCCCAGATTTTCAGACACTTTCAACTTTGTATTTACTTTGACGAGTTAAATGAATTCAGTACGCAATATGAATGCCCTAGTTATCTATTTCCTCATTTAACTGAGAAGAAAAGCAACCCCAAACGGTACATGTGCGTACTGTTTAACTCAATAAACAAACATCATTCTTTAGGTTAGGTATTTTTTTCTATTCCAATATTGTTTAGATCAATTAGACTTATTCAACAGTTGACAACACTCTATTCATTCAGAAACTCAAAAAATAATTTAGTATTAATTATTTACAGATCTGCTACAAGAAATAATGAATCATAGCAAATATATATATTTTTGGGAAATACAGTGAATATTTATGGGAGAATTTTTTATATAGCCATAAAAAGAGGGGATAAGTTTTATATTCACTTTCATAAAAATATGAGTTTTGTAACATTTTTGACTTAAAAAGACAAAGTATCTCTAATGGGTCCATCACTCAAAAATAATCTATTTTTTTTGGATTATTACTTTCTCTCTCCAACATTCTCAGTCTCTCTTTCAGCAACAACTTCTCTCTCTCTCATTCGAAATTAAAGAAGCAAATAAAATAAAACAAAAGTTAGTTATTCCGACCTGGTTGTTCTATAATTCGCTCGCAAATTGTACGAGGTCCTTATAGAGCGGTAAGGTCGATGATACGATCCTCGTTGGTACGAAGGATCTAATGACACGCGAACGGAAGATTTTGAACGAATCCGATGAAAAATCCCAAAACCTCTGAATCTAACCCAAGAAGTGATATAGGTCAGTATGTCGCCTATACCCCAACGTGAAGTTGACGCAGCAATTCGGGGACGATGAATAACACACGAACGAGGGATGAATGTCTCGTCGATACGTCAATAATTGAATTACTTGGCAAATCTTCAAGAAATTCGAAGAGCTATTGAAGAGAAAATAAAACTCACATATATTGGAAATCAAAAGTTGAATTTTCGTCTCTCCCTTACAAGCCTTTATATAGGCGAAAATAACTATAATCCTTATCAAAAAAGGACTCCTTATCAAAGAAGGAAACTAACTAATAGAAAAGACAATTAAACTAGGAAACTATTTAATCTAATATCTAAATGGGTTGCGAAAATAATTAAAAAAATGTGGCCCACAATATGCCACAAAATAATATACTAAAAGTCTTCAAAAATCAAGTTCATTCGTCATAATTAAATTGACCGCTCATGGGCTGGTTGGACCGCCATCTCCAATGGGCTTCTTGGACAATTCTTGAACCAACGAACCTCAGACTCCATCATTCCCCTCCTCTTGAGAAGGATTTGTCCTCAAATCCAAGTTGTCACCTATATCAAACGGACTCAAATTCTCCTTCATGTGCCCTTTTGTCAACGACTCTTCAATTTGCCGTTCCAATTCCTTCGTCTCCTCCGGATTGGTTCGGTAGGTTGGTTTATTAGGAAGTGTTGCTCCAGGCACAAAATCAATTTGATGTTCAATCCCTCGAATTGGTGATAAACTATGAGGCGTATCTTCGGGAAAGACATCGTCAAAATGCTGCAGAAAAGAAGAAATAGATGGGGGTAGAGAATCAAGATTGTTAGTAGAAATCAATGGAGGCTTCTCCTCATTCACCACCTACTTCAAATCACTAGCCCTCGCAAGAAAAGACTTTTGGACTACTCCATTCTCCTTACTTCCATCACTTTGCCCAACCGACTTCACCAACTTTCTTTTTCAACAAAGACACTTGATCCTCATAAACTTGTTTTGGAGTAAGAGGAACAAGTGACACCTTCTTTTGATTGAACTCGATGGAGTATTTGTTTGTAAAGCCATCATGCTTCACTCTTCTATCAAACTACCATGGTCGTCCCAATTGAATATGGCTCGCCTGCATCGGAATCGCATCACAAAGAACTTCATCCTCATACTTTCCAATGCGAAACGGAATCTTCACTTGCTTCGTCACCTTGACAATGCCACTATCATTCAGCCACTGCAGTTGATATGGCTTGGGATGCTTCACTAATGGTAACCCTAACTTATCAACCATGGTCATGCTAGCCACGTTGGTACAACTCCCACCATCGATGATCACACTGCACACCTTATCTTTGACATGACACCTCATATGAAAGATGTTCTCTCACTGCTCCATATCACTCACTGGATTCTGCACACTCAAAGCTCTCCTAGCAATAAAAATGAGTGCATCAGGTGCTTTAATCTCTTCAACATCGGGATCCTCCAAGGCCGACATCTCTGGATTAGTAGCCTCGCCTTTATCATCGATCACCACCTCTCCATCATCCTGAATAATCATCACCCTCTTATTCGGACACTCTCTAGCAATATGCCCAATTCCATGACAGGTAAAACACTTCAAATCACAGTTCCGGGTACCGTCAGTTTTGGCTTGAGTTGTGTAACTCATAGGATCTATTCTTGGATTTTCAAACAGCCACTTCTCACCCTTCGGATGCTCCTCATTCTTCCATTGGTTCTCTCTCGATGAAGAACCACTAACATTTTGGGGCTGTCTCCAATTGGACTGATTTTGCTTCATGTTACCGCCATTACCCCTCCTCTTGAGTTGGTTCTCAATCTTTATGGCCATGTGAACCATTTCCTCCAACTCGACATAATGTTGCAACTCCACTCCATTGCGAATCTCCCAATTCAATCCAGCCAAGAATCTTGCCATAGTCGCCTCGCTATCTTCAATAATACTAGCTCGAATCATGGCTACTTCCATCTCCTTGAAGTAGTCATCCACACTATTCGGCCTTTGCCTCAAATTCTGTAATTTGTTGTACAGCTCACGGTAATAATGATTTGGCACAAATCGCTTCCTCATCACAGCTTTCATCTCTTCCCATGTCTGAATATGTTGCTCTCGATTCCTCCTCCTACTACTCACCAACTGATCCCACCAAACAAGTGCATAATCAGAGAACTCTATTGCTGCTAACTTCACCTTCTTGAGCTCGGAATAGTTATGGCAATCAAACATGAGCTCCACCTTTCTCTCCCACTCCAAGTATAATTCAGGATCATTTTTCCCTTGAAAAGAAGGGATGTTCATCTTGATGTTGTTTAGATTTTTATCTTCTCGATCCCTTCCTATAGGCTGCCTTTCATCAAAATCTGAAAACTCATCTTCCTCATTGTCAAATTCAGCCTCTTCGTACTTATTATCTCGACGAAAATTTCTGCCACCTCTGCCTCCTCTTCGTCCTCTACCTCGTTGATACAGAATAGGATCTTGCCGACGTCGCTCTTCTCTACGAGGTCTCTCCTCAAGTGCATTGATTTGATCATGCAGCTCCTCCATCTCTTTTGTGATTATCATTCACAATTCAGAACGCAAGGCCTCCATCATGAATTTTGTTTGACGATTGATAGAATCATCGTCGTCCTTATGACATGACCCATCTGACTCCACCTTCTTAGACATTGTTGCAGAAAACATTAGAAAAGAAAAAAAATAACAAGAACCTCACCAACTCAAAACGCTCGTGTATCACTCGAAATGAATCATTCAACACTCGTGTATCACTCAAAATTGCCTTTTTTTATCACTCAATAATCTCACTCACTATTGCATTTTACCACTCATATTCTCCTTCAAAAGTCTCAAATCCTCTCAATCCACCAATGAATTCAATACCAACAAATCAAACATGACACTAAAGGAAAGACACGAAATGAAAGATACGAAAAATAAAAAACGAAGACTCGAAAATGTGTTGTGCAGAAACTTGTTCAACACGACCTATACTACCCAAGGAACCCAGAAAGCACAACGAGGTTTAAGATATTTTCAGAAAACGTGCACACAGCGTGCACCAAACGACTCTAAACGTACCGAGGAATGTAATGAACCATTTTGCTCGAAACATGATTCGAAAATTTCTATACTTGGCCTCACAAAACTTGGATTCGGAAAATCTCAAGAATGTGGATTCGAATCCTCACAGAATGTGGATTCGGAAAATTGCAAGAACGAAAAAAAATAATGTAAGCAACTTTGGCGACCACATAATGAGTACGGAAAATGATAAACACGATAATGATGCAGATAATGATACGGATAATGGTAGACCAAATGATATGGATAATGATACAAAATCACTCACGATATGGATAAAGATATGGATAAAGATACCCAATCACTCACGATAATGTATAATCACTCATGAAACGAAACCCTAGATATTACCCTTGACATGAAACGAAAGAAACGAAACCTGGACGACGAACGGATGGACGACGAAATGGATGGACGACGAGCGGATGGACGAATGAATGGATGGACGACGAACGGATGGCTTTGATACCAAATGATACGATCCTCGTTGGTACGAAGGATCTAATGACACGCGAACGGAAGATTTTGAACGAATCCGATGGAAAATCCCAAAACCTCTGAATCTAACCCAAGAAGTGATATATGTCACTATGTCGCCTATACCCCAACATGAAGTTGACGATGAATGACACACGAACGAGGGATGAATGTCTCGTATATACGTCAATAATTGAATTACTTGGCAAATCTTCAAGAAAGTCGAAGAGCTATTGAAGAGAGAATAAAACTACATATATTGGAAATCAAAAGCTGAATTTTCGTCTCCACCTTACAAGCCTTTATATAAGCGAAAATATTAAAGAATGTAATAACCCGAAAAAATTTAAAACTTTTATTAGCGATGCTTAAACCAATTACTTAGAGTGCTAAGACCTTAATTATGTTTAAGGTGACCAACGAAACGAATTAGAATCGATTCGGAGATCGAAAACTAGAGAAATAAAAAACTAGTGACTAGTCCAACCGGATTAGGGTTTCCTGAATAGCCTGAACATAGAATGAAAGATCTAGAATGAATCTCAACACAAGGAATTAATTTCTAGAATCGTCTCACGAAAACATGTGAGAAGCCAAATAATTGGAATTTTCGGGCATGCTTGCCTGATCAGTGTCAAAAGCACTATTCACGAGCCGGATCTAATTCTAGTCCGTGCTAATCATAGAAATTAGTGATAACAATCAAAATCATGGAGGAATATATTATCATGAATTTATAATTCATAAGAATCAATTTCTGAACGAAATTCCTGAAGAACTTAACCGAACGTCGGGAATATATACCGGAAAAACCCTAAACTGATCCGAACAAATCAAAACTCGAACCAAGGGCCTAAATCAATAAGAAATAATTTATAAGTATCAAATTAATTATGAAAGCTCAAGAATTCAATAGAATTTCGAATGAGTATAATTTAATCGTCGGACGATGTTTTTCTGCGATAATTCGGAATTGACTTACCTGATGCCTTCCGAACTTCATGAAATTATTATAAACTATGAAATAAGTCTTTTAAGACTATTTAATAAAATAATACCTTAAGGTTTCGAGAAATCAATCGAAAGCGCGATAAAACTTAAAGAGTCGGTATTAACATGCCAAATCGGATAATTTGACTAGTCTTCTCCCAACCACCACAATGGACCACTCATATAGGCTACCAAAAGCCATTTTTCTGCCATTTTACAGAGGCAAAGTCCTGCCTTTCCTCTCTCTTTAGAGCACAAAAATTCTCTCTTTTGTTTTTCAAATTCTTAAGCTTTAATCATTCTTTTCCAACCATTCCAACCCTCCAAATAATTTTCTAAGACCATAAAAATGTAGCATTCATCATTCTCTCCATTTGTAATGGAGTAGAAGTTTTTTTAGATTTGTTTTGAATTCTTTCATGAAGAACCCTAATTTTTGTTCTTCATTTTCTTCATGACTTTTGAGTCACCAAATGCTCTGAAGACATGAATTAAATATGCTTAGAAATATGTTCTAAGGTTGTGTTTAAAGTTTGGGAATTTTTGGAGCATGTTTATTATTTTTGAATTTTGTTATAATTTTTTTTGTAGAAGATGAAACATGTTTTTGTGAATGTTATTTCATATTGTTGCTTGTTGATGTGTTAGAAGTATGTAGTATAAATATGGAAATTTTGGAATTTTCTTGTATTTATTTTGATTTTATTTGTTGGAAAATAGTTGAGATATAGTGTTGAATATATGATATGAACATCATATATTAATCTTGAAATTATTGAAACACTTCTCCTATTTTCACAGACGGGCAGAATTTATTTAAATATTTTTAAGCCATTGTTTGATTTTATTTGTTGAAAATAGTTGAGAAATAGTGTTAAATATATGATATGAACATCATATATTAATCTTGAAATTATTGAAATACTTCTCCTATTTAAATGATAATACTGAAAACTATATATATATATATATAAGATTTATTTGATTTTTATTTGTTGAAAATAATATGATATGTGATGTTTAGAAATAATATGAATATATTATGCTTTGTTAAGAATTTATTGAACACATATACAATATATGTGTGAGGACAAAAAGAATTCCAAGCATTTAGTTCATATTATAAATATTTAGTTGATGCTAAAGTTAATATTCCATGTTTATTGCATAATATAAACATATTGTGAAGTGAATGGAATTTATTGAATATATATGTATATATATTAAAATTACCGAAAATATACATGTAGTAAAAAGTATGTGTTTTAATTTTAATGTATGATATGAGATGATATTTCATGTTTAATGTATGATATGAGCATGATATGAATTTTGTGGAATTTATTGAACACCAAAGTTCAATAAATTGAAATTGCCGAAAATATAATGCTTATTTACTCATGTTTTATAATTTTATTTAATGATATGGAGTTGGTAATTAAATTGTATAGTATGATATGAGCATAACATGATTTTATTGGAATTTATCGGATACTTATGCTAATTATTGCTAATTATAAAAAACATAGCAAAATGGTTAAGTATGAGTTGATTTTAATTGTGAATGATGTCATGATAGTTAATATATAAGTTTAGAATGAAAGATTATGATTATGATGAATGAATGGAACCCTCATGCACACATACACAATAGTTGGGTATTATGTTAGAAATTAGGGTTTTCTAATGCTTTAATATAGTTTATGTTGTGTATAGTGTTGTATGGTGTTAAATGGTTACATTTATGTTGTGTCGACGAACAAAACCCCAAACGTAAATAACATATTACTTTATGTACGAGAATCCAAAAGAAATCGACAAATTTCGATAACTTAAGAAGGAATTAATGAGAATCAAAGCTAGACACAAATTTAGGATTTTCTATTAATAATAGGATACTCAAACGTGAGTTCCTAAGTTAAAGGAACCAAAAGCCGACTTACAACGTTAATTCTCAACAACGACAACCTAATACGATATTAGATTAAGCGTTAAGACAACTCAATATGAATAGCGATTTTATAACGTACACAATCTCTGACGAGTTAAGAGAAACAAACAATGTCGAAAAGTGTAAGCTAAGATTCAAACATAAGATGTCAATCCTTATGTCTCAAGGGCCGAGTTAGTATTCACAAATAACTTCATTAATCCCTAAGTATTTACTTACATCTCGAACCATAAGTCAAGATTTCCTTTCATTCGTCGTGTTAATACGACAAGTCGTCAAGCATAACCTACTAGGACGTAACTATAATTGTTAAGTCTAGTTAGTGGCTTGAGAATATCCTAATATACCAATCATAACTTGAATACTAACAATCTATAACGTAATAACGTTTAGAAGAACACTAAGGCTAAGAGTCGAGGATCGACTCGGAGTATATGACTCATAAGTTGAGGTTCAACTATGAATGCTGAAGTAATATAGTTTGGAAATTGAGAATGTAAGATAATAGGAATTATCTTAAGACCATCACATGAAATCATAAAGAAACCCTAATTGAGAACTTTAAGTTGTAATTTATAGACGATCCTCGATCAATAGAAATGATCTAAGAAATGCTATTTTCTTATGAAGGGTTTGATCGTAAGTAGTTGCAGAGGAATGACACTCACACCCTGCCCCGCTTAGAACTATTAACTTCGGACTAGCAGGTGGGCTCTCTTGAAACAAAAATGATATGCATATCTATCTCAAAGCATGATTGACAAAAGCATTATGAAATATTATTACATAAACTCTTATTAACTGCCAAATGTTTATGTTTTGTTGTGATCCTATCTGAGGTTGGTATATCCAACGTGATATGAGAATGTGTTGGTCCACCAACGTTAAAAAAGGGTAACGATCGGATCCGACTTAGTTAAGGACTAACTCGGATTGTGTACACGTGTGACTGTGTTTTAAGGTTAGCTACCTCCATCGGTCATGGTTACTATGTGTAGGTGACCACCTCCATAGTGCGCGAATGAATGAATGATCAGATATGGAACAACGTGGATGAAATAGTCCGACCGGACACTTTTTGAAAATGATAAAATATTTGATAGGCATGAGTCTTTTCAACCAAAATCCTCATGCGCTATTGTGGGCGGTTCAATAACTTTACAAAGAAAATGTTTTCGGCAATGAGTCCACTGAGTACTTTTGCGGCAGGTGGCAGGTGTTTTGTTGCTATAGTAGAAAGGTTTCTAGAATCTTGGGCATGTATCTTCATATGCATGTCCACACGTTTATTACTGCTAAACTCTGATATTGTTTTGGTGTCTTTGATTATAACTGCTTTTCATTATCGTATTGAACTTGAGGTCGTACCTCGTTCCTTGAATTGCGCCCTGATTGGGTTATATTTGTATACTGAACCTCTTGACAAGTCCTTCTATGACTTGGGTTGTATTGAAACAGCTTATTCCTTTCAGTCTATGCATTTGTGAGTAGTTAATGGTTAATTGTATTGATTAGTTATGTATGTATCCGCTGTATTATCATACCAGTGATGATCCATATGATCCGTACTTCTTTGAGAAGTCGGATCGTTACAAAGAAGGACTCATTATCAAAGAAGGAAACTAAATAATACAAGAGACCTAATTAAACTAGGAAATTATTTAATCTAACATCTAAATGGGCTGCGAAAATAATTAAAAAAAACTTGGCCCATAATATTGTTGGATTTGTATACTGGAAGCAGTTTTGGTTGAGCTTGTATACAATGTTTCCTGTTATCACTATTACAATCTCCTGTCTGAATTGTTTACTTGATTGCATATGTATGTCCCTTTATCTCATATATAAGTTAGATCATACAGTGTGTTGTAGATCACAGAAGTCTGTATGATTGGTCAAGCTTAATGAGATATAAAAAGTATCACAGCTGAGACAACTTGAGGACGAGTTGTCGGTATAGGCTGCGGTATAGATAAGAAGTGACTTGACTTAGTTGCTTGTCTATGCTGGTACGTCTCTGACGTATTGATGGATCACAGTGAGATGAGTTCTTCTATCTGACCGTCGTGAAGAACCTAGATCTCGGTGACTTTACTATGATCTAAACCTCGATAAGGTATTAGGTGTGTATGAGTTGCTGACCATCACTTTGACTTGCTATGGGTGAGGGTTACATGAGTTAACCCAAGATTCTCTGCATCTTGGGTGGTGGCAGTGCTTGTATGTCATGCTAGTTACCTGTGTCGAGTCACCGTATCCGTTTAGGATCATGGCGCCCCTTAAGGAGCTCAAAGGTTTATTGTACTAAACCCTGCGGGTTGAGTTATCTCAAGTACAATAATAAGGTTGAGTGATACTACTTATGAATTAAAGTAATTAATTATTTTAAGCGATCGAGCAATGTAAATAATTAATGGACGTACGATATCTTAAATACGAGGATTCGTGAAGTCTAAGTGTAAGCTCGACTCAACTTCGGAAATAAAGGGTAAATCAGCATTTATTCTCTAGTGGCATGAATAAATGTTTATGAATTAATTTATGTTCTGGGTTGAACATAAGATAATTAATTTATTTGAGGCCCATCTTTATTCCTTGCATTTGATCCCTGGGCTGGCCCATCCAGGCCTGTTGCTTAGAGAAATTTCGTCCCCTCCTAATAGAGTCCCACTAGGACTCTATCTTGATCCTCTCTATCTTAAGTGATATTATTATATTTATTAGATATGCATAAATCCTATCTAGATATGATTTAGGGTTGCATTATAAATATAAGGTGAGAGAGAAAATCGAAGGCTAATCCGCAAGTGAAATTTTCGAGAATTACAATTCCAAAGAGAGTGATTTTGAAAACTTTCAAGGAGGAAGAAGGCGAATTTCTATAGCACTCTCCATAGATTATCCTCACTCGGCATTGGAGTTTAGGCAATGGGATACGATCCGGAAGATCAAAGCACAGTCTTGATCGATCATTGCACCGCAAATTCGCAGTAAACTCGAGAAAACACCAACGTGTTGCAATTAATTATATAGGTGCATGCTAAGTATATAATCAATGTATGGTGAATTAAACATCCAAGATAGATCCTCGGGAGAGGGTTAAAATCAGATTTCCCTACAATTGGTATCAGAGCCTGGGATCAGTATCTTGGCTCTGTTGGATTAATTCACGTTTGATTATAACGTGCACAATTAATTAATTGTGAATCTTTCGTTCATCGTGGCTCGTTATATTTTTGTCAGATTTTTTTTTCACCACGAGAAAATCCGTGGTTAGATTAGATTTTTTCTTGTAAATCTTATCTGTAAAAGACGAACGAAGACAAAAGCATGAAGAAAGAGACGACGGGAGATTGGCCGGACACGGCCGCACGGCACGAGGGTGTGTGGGCGACGGCACGCTGAGCGTGCTCGGCGCTCGCAGGCACACCGCTCTGCAGCCGTGCAAGGTCGTCGGCGATTTCGGGCGACGAGGCGGTCGTCGGCGGCTCACGCGACGGGCCGGGCGGAGTCGGGCGGTGATGGTGGCCGGCGGGCGTGCGGGGTGCACGTTTCTCACGCAGATGCCTCAGCACGTCTCGGCGGGTCGTGCGCGCTCTCGGTGAGCCTCAACACTAGTGTGCGCGCGGAAACCTCAGCGCTCGGCGGGTCGTGGCCGAGATCGCTCGGTGAGCCTCGACAGGTCAACCTTGACACGTCTCAGTAGCATTGAGCGATGCGGGGCGTACGATTCTCACGTGGGAAACCTTAAAGCGCTCGGCGGCCTCGGTGCGAGCGTGCGTGCGGAAACCTCAACGTGCGGCAACGCTCGGCGGCGAGCTCGGCAAAGACGCGGCGCAGACTCGGCCGGCAGTAGCGCGAAGTCGTCTTGCGATGCGCTCGACGACGCTCGGCCAGGTCTCGGCCGACAGTGCTCGAGTCACGCACGGTTTTCTTAGCGAACTCGGTGCGGATTTCTCGGCAGACCTGGGCGAGTTTTCTCGGCAGACATCCCGGTAGGTCTCGGCGGGGGTTGGGCGACGGCGTGCGGATTTCTCGACAGACTGGGCGGTGGAGGTCTCGGCAGGCGGCATGAGGTTGGGCAGCTGGGTGGCTGGACGTGCGCATGGCCGCGCACGCCCGCGCGCGGCCCGACCCGCTGTTTTCGACCCAGACCTGAGTTTTCGGCCCAGACCCGATTTTTCGGCCCAAACCCGAATTTTGACCCGTTTCGGCCCGATCCACTATTTCGGTCCGTTTTCATTTTTTCGGCCCAAATCCAGTTTTGACGAATCCGGTCCTTGCCCGTGCACGCGAGGCCCGTTTTCGAGATTTTTATGAAGATCTGTACTTTGCAAATTTATGTAATAAATTAGGCAGGGAAGTACAGGATCCACGAGTGGGCCGCGATGAATGAATTTATTTTATTTTATCGTTCAAAGCATGTCGTGGATGTTTAAATTATGCAGAAGCATGCTATGTATGTTTAATTACGTAGATAAACATATTATATGTTTTCGTGATTGGATGCGCATAGTAAGCATGCTAGGTTTATCGCGTTTTTCAAGCATGTTTTAGAATTCTGCGAGCATATTTTACATGTTGAGTTCTATAGAAAAGCATGCTAGGATTACGTGATCTGCATGGACAAACCTTTTGAAACAAAAGACTAAGCAAGAAATCCGACATATTAATTTTAAATTAAAATGTCAAGACCTCCACTTTTTGATCTCTAAACAAAGTGATACGCACTATGAGTAAGCGATCACGCGTGGCTTGCTTGCTTGTTTATCATAAGTTTGTTAGATGAGATTTCTAAATAAAACATTTTAATCTATTGAGAAGTGGGAGTTTCATGTGTAGCGTCCACAGCGCGTGGCTTGCATATGCGATTTTCATAAGTTCTCTAGAGATAGATTTAAAATGAGATAACAAAGGAATTTGGATTGGAAGTGGTATGGTCTAGTGAGTATGCCAATTCTAAGAATTCATATTCTTGTTAAAAATATGGTCATTGCTAGACATCACCTCAAGTACAACTTCCCATGAAGTCCCTTCTTGTGATAGTGATGTGGTGCAGTAAGGTCAATCATTAATTTCATTTGTCATAAGGATAAGTTGACATGGATTGAAATTAAACGACTAAAAAGGTATATTTTAGTGCAGTCGGGGGTTCATGTGTAGCGTCCACACGGTGGCTTGCATGTGGAATTCCTTGGCGATTGAAGGTTTCAATTAATATTGTTTTATCAAAAGGTTATAATATTATTGTTCTGAATTATGTGTGATCGTATGCTTATGTGTTTACATTACTTTTCAGATATGTCTCTTACACCGATTATCAATATGCTCGCACAAAATCTCTATCCGGTCCAAATTTTATCGAGTGGAAACGAAACATGGAATATGTTCTTATCGCTGAAGAACACATGTTTGTTCTCACTACTCCCAAACCCGATGCCCTTATCGACGATCGACTAATGAGCGAGTCAGCACTTTGGCATAAGTCAAACAATATGGCCAAATGCTATATGATGACTACTATGTCCAAAGACTTTGCATTGCAGATCGATCGATGGTAGACGCGACGAAATATGGTCAAGTCTCGAGAGTAAGTTTGGACAATCGGATCGGACGATCGACTCCACACAATGAGAGAAATCTTGGCGTGTAAGATGGAAGAAGGAAGTTCGGTCCATGAACATGTCTCCCACATGACTCATCTCATGGATAGTTCTGATCAGTTGGGATGAGGTATTGATGGCGAAGCCAAGGTGGATATCATCCTCAACACACTGCCCAAGTCTTTTGAGAATTTTCGCGTGAATGCGATCATGAGCAAGACCGAGTATACACTTAGTCAGTTGCTTAATGATCTCGTGGCCGCGGAAGGAGTCATTAGCAAAGGAGCACATGCCCTTGCTAGCACATCTAGGGGCCCAAATTTTCCGTTGAAAAATGGAAGAAGAAAAAGGGGCCCCAAAGGTGGTAGAAGCAAAGGAACCAGTGGGAGTAGTGGGAGCAAGAACATGTTTGCCACCGGAGGCTTGAAAAAGCCAAAGGAGAGGGGCAAGTGCTTCAAGTGCGGCAAGATTGGGCATTGGAAGGCCAAGTGCCATATGCTCAAGGCTCAAGGTACGCCATTTGCTTTAGTAACGAAAACATGCTTAGCACCTTGTTCTACTCATTCATGGGTAGTAGATACGGTGTGTTGATCATGTTTGTTACACCTGCGTGGGTTCTGCGGACAAGGGAGTCGCATGATGGCGAGATAACAATCTCCATGGGCAACAAGAAAGTCATGGCCGTTGCGATCGAGATGTTACTTTATGTTTTGATAGAACAGCTTTAGTTTTAAAAGACGTTTTATATGTGCCGGAGTTTCGGTGGAACCTTATTTCCGTTTCCAAACTATTTATTCATGAATATTCAGTTGTTTTTATTGTGGTGTTTCTATCATAAGAAATGACGGTTATACTGTGGTGGCACTTTATATAATTCGCTTTATACTATTTCGCCAAACATAATACCTTTAATTATGTTGTATCTACATCAAACCTTAAGAAGAGAAAGTTTTCTTCAGAAGATGACACCATATTTCTCTCGGCATCTTAGATTAGGTCACATCAATCTAAATAGGATCCAAAGACCGGCTAAGAATGGAGCGTTGGGTGATCTCACGCCATTCGCTCCCATCTGCGAATCTGTGATAGAAGGAAAGATGTCGACTGCACCCTTCAAAGCGAAGGGTTATAGAGCCAAAGAAGTGTTGAGCTAGTCCATTCGGACTGTGGACCCATGTCCATACAAGCTCGTGGAGGGTACGAGTATTTTGTCACTTTCATTGACGACACTCAAGGCACGGATACATATACCGCTTTCACCGCAAGTATGAATACTTTGAGAAATTCAAAGAATTTAAGGCGGAAGTGGAGACGAAGCTTAGTAAAGTATCAAGTCATCATGGTCCGATCATGTATCGAATACCTCAAGAACGAGTTTATGGACTATTTGGTGCGGTGTGGGATTACCTCCCACCACTACACCGTGCATACCACAAAGAAAATGGTGTGTCGAGCGAAGAAATAGGACTCTTTAGAAATGGTTAGATCGATGATGAGTTATGCAACGCGTTGCCTATTTCGATTCGGGGTATGCTTTAGAAACGTTGGCATACTTGCTAAATCTAGTACTATCCAAGTCATCGAAAAGACCCTTCGAGTTGTGGTTTGGGCGAAGCCTAGTTTAAACCACATAAGGATATTGGGGCCCAAACACACGTTTGAACAAGAAGGCGACAAGTTGGAGTCTAGATCCGATGCAAGTCGTTTATTGGCTATCCTAGAGGAACGAAGGGTGGTTATTTTATAGTCCTAAGGATCGAGGAAGGTCATTATTAGCACTAATGCCCGATTCTTAGAAGAGGATTATATGAAAAACCATAAATCCAAAGTTGAAATCATTCTTCAAGAATTAGAAGATGATCGTATTCCGCTACCGATTAAGCCAAATGTACGAGATGTCGTGTCTAATGGGAGGGATCAACACCAGATACTTCAAGAAATTGAAGTGGGTCGAGTTCCACCGAGATACCGACCGCATAAGTGGCACCTATCCAACAAGTTGTGCAAGATAGAGGACCACAAGTTACTGCACCCACCGTTGCCATTGTGCCAGTAGCACCTCGTCGTAGTGGGAGGGTAGTTCGTCAACCCGAGCGATTTATGTTCGTGGGTGAATCTTCGGATTTAGTCCCGTGAAATGAGCAGCAATAATCGACCCACGGACATACAAGAAAGCGTATACAAGACATTGATGCAAGATCATGGCACACGCCTATGGATGTATACGAAAGACACCACTACCGGATGGCAAAGAAGCCATAGGTAGTAAATGGGTATACAAGAGGAAGAGATTCGGATGAGAGGTTTCGACTTTTAAAGCCGGGCTTGTGGTTAAAGGGTACACTCAGTTGAGGGCATCGATTTCGATGAGACCTTTTCACTGTAGCAATGCTCAAGTCCATCGTAATTCTTCGGCCATAGTGACCCACTTAAACCTTGAGGTTTGGCAAATGGATGTGAAAACCGCTTTTCTAAAGGTTACCTTGAAGAAGGTAGAGACATCTATATGCACAGAACCCAAGGTTATGTGGTGAAGGGTGAAGAGCATCTAGTATGGAAGCTTAAAAGTCCATTTATGGACTTAAGCAAACTTCGATCCGGAACTTACGCTTTGACGAGGTGGTAAAGTCCCATGGATTTACCCAGTTGCCTAGCGAAAGTTGTGTGTATCGTTTAGATGTTAACGGTGATGTGGTATTTCTTGCACTTTATGTAGATGCCTCCTTCTTGGCAACAATGTGAAGTTATTATCGATGTAAAGAGTTGGTTATCCGATCAGTTTCAAATGAAAGACTTAGGAGATGCAGCGTAAATTCTTGGGATCAAGGTTTACCGAGATCGCAAGAGGAAAATGTTGAGCTTATCTCAGGCGTCTTACATTGATACTGTAATTACTCGTTTTAGTATGCAGACCGCCAAGAAAGGATTGCTACCTTTCAGGCATGGTGTTCCTTTATCTAAGGAGCAGTCACCTATGATTGCAAAGGAGATAGAGGAAATGAGACAAGTTCCTTACGCTTCCGCCGTAGGAAGTCTCATGTATGCAATGCTATGTACGAGACTCGATATCTGCTATGCGGTAGGCATAATAGCAAGATATCAGTCTAACCCTGGACAAGCTCATTGGACTGCGGTAAAGCATATACTCAAGTACCTGAAAAGGACTCGAGATTATAGGCTAGTTTACCATGCAGATAGTCTAATTCCTTTTGGTTATTCAGACTCGGATTTCCAAGCTGACCGTGATGAGAAAAAGTCTATCTCAGGCTATGTGTTTACCTTGGGAGGAGGAGCCGTATCCTGGTGGAGTGCAAAGCAGCGATGCATTGCGGACTCCACAATGGAAACCGAATATGTAGCCGATTCGGAGGCTACTAAAGAGGTTGTATGGTTCAAGAACGACCTCATGGATCTAGATGTGGTACCTGGTTTGCCCAATAGTATCATAGTTTACTGTGATAACTCAGGTGCAGTGGCAAACTCGAAGGAACCACGGACCCACAAGGCAACCAAACACATAGAGAGAAAGTACCATGTCATACGAGAAATCGTTAGACGAGGAGACGTGCTGATTGAAAAGATTAGTACTACGGATAACCTAGCTGATCCATTCACGAATAGCCTGCCGCAAAAAGTCTATGAAGAGCATATTCGAGGACTTGGATTGCGTAAGATGGCACCCACTTAGAAAGGAAACTTTTATATAAGTGGGAGAAGCAAAGTGATGGTGTTGTTTGTAATAGCTAGTAGAGAGACACATTGTATGCTAAAAGTTTTGCTTTAGTATAAGTGGTAGATTGTTGGATTTGTATACTGGAAGCAGTTTTGGTTGAACTTGTATACAATGTTTCCTGTCACCACTATTACAATCTCATGTGTGAATTGTTTACTTGATTGCATATGTATGTCCCTTTATCTCATATATAAGTTAGATCATACAGTGTGTTGTAAATCACAGAAGTCTGTATGATTGGTCAAGCTTAATGAGATATAAAAAGTATCACAGCTGAGACAACTTGAGGACGAGTTGTCGGTATAGGCTGCGGTATAGATAAGAAGTGACTTGACTTAGTTGCTTGTCTATGCTAGTACGTCTCTGACGTATTGATGGATCAAAGTGAGATGAGTTCTTCTATCTGACCGTCGTGAAGAACCTAGATCTCGGTGACTTTACGTTGATCTAAACCTCGATAAGGTATTAGGTGAGTATGAGTTGCTGACCATCACTTTGACTTGCTATGGGTGAGGGTTACATGAGTTAACCCAATATTCTCTGCATCTTGGGTGGTGGCAGTGCTTGTATGTCATGCTAGTTACCTGTGTCGAGTCACCGTATCCGTTTAGGATGATGACGTCCCCTTAAGGAGCTCAAAAGGTTTATTGTACTAAACCCTGCAGGTTGAGTTATCTCAAGTACAATAATAAGGTTGAGTGGTACTACTTAAGGAATTAAAATAATTAATTATTTTAAGCAGTCAGAACGCTGTAAATAATTAATGGACGTACGATATCTTAAATATGGGGATTCGTGAAGTCTAAGTGCGAGCCCGACTCAACTTCGGAAATAAAGGGGTAAGTCAGCATTTATTCTCTAGTGGCATGAATAAATGTTTATGAATTAATTTATGTTCTGGGCTGAATATAAGATAATTAATTTATTTGAGGCTCATCTTTATTCCTTGCATTTGATCCCTGGGCTGGCCCATCCAGGTCTGTTGCTTAGAGAAATTTCATCCCCTCCTAATAGAGTCCCACTGGGACTCTATCTTGATCCTCTCTATCTTAAGTGATATTTTTATATTTATTAGATATGCATAAATCCTATCTAGATAGGATTTAGGGTTGCATTATAAATATAAGGTGAGAGAAAAATCAAAGGCTAATCCGCAAGTGAAATTTTCGAGAATTACAATTCCAAAGACAGTGATTTTCGAAAACTTTCAAGGAGGAAGAAGGCGAATTTCTATAGCACTCTCCATAGATTGTCCTCACTCGGCATTGGAGTTTAGGCAATTGGGATACAGTCCAGAAGATCAAAGCACGAGTCTTGATCCAATCCTTGCCTGACAAATTCGCAGGTAAACACGAGAAAACACCAACGTGTTGCAATTAATTATATAGGTGCATGCTAGGTATATAATCAATGTATGGTGAATTAAACATCCAAGATAGATCCTCGGGAGAAGGTTAAAATCAGATTTCCCTACAAATATGCTACAAAATAATATACTAAAAGTCTTCAAAAATCAAGTCCATTCGTCATAATTAAATTGACCTCTCGTGGGCTGGTTGGATCGCCATCTTCAATGGGCTTCTTGGATAATTCTTGAACCAACGAACCTCGGACTCCATCAGTCGACTCAAGTCGTATCTCTCGAGGAAGGATTAACAGGGCTACGATTTAATGTCACACAAAAACACAAAAGAAACTAACGTCCTAACAAAAGGGGGCTTTCACGGAACTAACAAAAGCAGGAAAGAAAAGAAAGCATGAAAAGGGGTGTACTTTGACAACAAGAGGAATTGACAGATACACGGACTGGAGACGGTGTTCTAGGGTTCAAACTCTATCCTCGCTATCAATGAGCCAATGACCGGTGCAAAGTGCAGTAAACTACCAACACTTTCTCACCTAGTGTTCAACATAAACTAGTCTCTCGAACTATCCATGCTAGACTCGCAATCAACGATAAACTAGTCTCTCAACCTCGTTGTCATCAACTACGAAGAATAATCAACATAAATGCACACGATAGCAAACACCTATTCACATATATTAATCATTGAACAACAAACTAGTCTCTCGATCCCGCTTCTTATCAAACTTATATTCAACGTAAATCTGCTCTCGTATTAATTCATGTCAAACATAAGCACATAATCAACCTACACTATTCTTTCGAGCCCGTGTATGAAGATCATGAAATAATCAATTTATACGGATGAGAAATTGCAAATCATCAACACAACAATCACGATTCAAGACAAGAACAATTACAATATTTATTTCATTACAAATCGACAATTCATCTCATGATAGAAATTATTCTCATAGCAATTACATATGTTGGATTTGTATACTGGAAGCAGTTTTGGTTGAGCTTGTATACAATGATTCCTGTTACCACTATTACAATCTCCTATCTGAATTGTTTACTTGATTGCATATGTATGTCCCCTTATCTCATATATAAGTTAGATCATACAGTGTGTTGTAGATCACAATCTGTATAATTGGTCAAGCTTAATAAGATATAAAAAGTATCACAGCTGAGATAATTTGAGGACGAGTTGTCGGTATAGGTTGCGGTATAGATAAGAAATGACTTGACTTAGTTGCTTGTCTATACCGGTACGTCTCTGACGTATTGATGGATCACAGTGGGATGAGTTCTTCTATCTGACCGTCGTGAAGAACCTAGATCTCGGTGACTTTACGTTGATCTAAACCTCGATAATGTATTAGGTGAGTATGAGTTTCTGACCATCACTTTGACTTGTTATGGGTGAGGGTTACATGAGTTAACCCAATATTCTCTGCATCTTGGGTGGATGCTAGTAGCCTGTATCGAGTCACCGTATCCGTTTAGGATGATGACGCCCCTTAAGGAGCTCAAAGGTTTATTGTACTAAACCCCGCAGTCGAGTTATCTCAAGTACAATAATAAGGTTGAGTGGTACTACTTAGGTCGTCTATTCGAGATGCGGGTGGGTACCCTACGAAAAATCGGCACCGATCCCGATTTTACATAAAAGTAATACCAGGCCAGGCCGATTTTGTAAATCGGCACCAACTCCGACTTTTTTTTTTTTTTTTTAATTTTTATATATAAATCTATATATTTATTGTAAGTATTAATTTATTAGAACTAATAATATTACCATGTAAATAAGCATATGGGACTCAAAACCCTCCTATCGGGTGGACTGCCTTTACAAATTTGGATTTTTTTTTATGACAATGACTTTCAACAGTACTCCAAATTTAAGATGTTAGCATAATATAGTAATTAATCGATAATGTTAATAGTATTATATACATTATCATGTGATTAAAAACAAACTACAATGCATATTGACACTGCCAGAGAGGATCATTATCCACCTAAATAATATCAAAAGTTCACCTAATATGGTCATATAATTTTTGTGGATGGGAGATTAAATTACCATGTAAGCTATAATGGGAATAGGGTTTCTATTTTATGTTTGCTATAAGATTAATTTTGACATTTATAAATAAAAACGTGTCTGCTTATTGATTGTAAATAAGACGCACTGACTGATGTGCATATTCCAATATTTGAGATTATAATTTTACAAAAAATTATATGAACATTTCAGACTTTTGCTAACCGATACACGAATATGATACTCGCAAAGTTGAGTTTTTGTGTATACCATGATTGAATTCTACATGGACTAGATTATCATATATCATGTATGTATAAAATAATCACAAATAATGTTTCGAGATTGAGTTTCTAGACTTTTTAAACTTTTTTCTTAATATATGATATAGTATATATAAATTTGTAATCAGAGCCGTAGTATTGCAACTTTTAATTGATTACAGTTATGCTTATTGAATTTAAAATGCATCTGACCTTCTTTGCATTTGATTGATATACTACAAAAATAAAGCGGGATATGAAGAAGTTTATAGAATACAATTACATGTCACCTATACAAAAATCGGTGTCGGGTAATACCGATCACCCGTCTGCATACCCGACAACCGATCTCACCTAAATAGACTACCGACCCCACCCGACACTCGATTTTGGGTAATCGGCACCTAATACCGAAAAATTTTGGTCGAGTATCTGCACCGACCACCCGATACCCAAATAGTCACCCTAGTACTACTTAATGAATAAAGTAATTAATTATTTTAAGCAATGTCGACAGTAAATAATTAATGGACGATCGATATCTTAAATACGGGATTCGTGAAGTTCAGTGTGAGCCCGACTCAACTTCGAAAATAAAGGGTATGTCAAGATTTATTCTCTAGTGGCATGAATAAATATTTATGAATTAATTTATGTTCGGTCAACATAAGATAATTAATTTATTTGAGGCCCATCTTTATTCCTCAGATTTGATCCCTGGCCGCCCATCAATGCCTGGAGCTTAGAGAATTTCGAATCTTCCTTAGAGTCCTATTGACTCGCTTTTGATCCTCTCTATCTGAAGAGATATTATTATATTTATTAGATATGCAGAAATTGTAATACCCCGTCCTTCCTAAGCTTCAGGTTTGCATGACATGTTTTTTGAGAAAGGGGTCAAAGGTTGACTTTTTGTTTCGGTGATGCGACCACACGAAACCCTCAAGCGTTGCAAAGAGTGTTCTATGACGAATTCATGACACTAAGCATGCGGTTTTCGACCACCCACGAAGGTTCGCACTGGAAGTTATCGAAAACCGAACTTTCCATAGGTCTTTTAAAAGCATATCTTGTTTATAGTCGTTATGTCCGTATTTTACTGTGTCCATGGGTACCAAGTTTGCTAAATTTGGAGTCTGTTTGCAAAAAGTTGCATCGCTATGCGTTTTGAAAAAGGGCCACTTGCAAGCAATGCTACAACCGCTTTTTCCTATAAACAGGGCTAGGGCTTTCATTTTCTTCGCCTCTGTGTTTACGGAAGAGCCGAGCAGCTCCAAGCACGCTGGAAGCACTGGAGGAGTGGGGATCAAGCGGGAGGCTCGGCGGCGGCGCTTGCGCCGCCGCCGCCACAACCGCCGATCGCCCTCCCCAGAGCCCCATTTTTTTGTTTTGTCCTTTCTTGTTTTGATTCCGCCTTTTAGTAGATCGATAGCATAGAACTGGTTTCTAAATGGGCGAGGTGAGAAACGGCCGAGGTCGGCCGACGGCTCAAACCGCCGCCGCCCATTACCGCATTGAGCCTTGTTGGTCACGACAGGTCAACGGCCACCCTTCGCTATGGGCCCTTTAGGTTTTGAGTTCTGCCATGCATTCTACTAAAGTACCGATCCGCTTTTTGCATTTTCGCGTTTACGCATGTCGGATGTTTTCCGTTGCATTGAGTTTTCTAAAGAAAGTACATGCCCGGGTTATTCATTTTCAACATGGTTTGTCATTCCATGTTCCTCGTTATGCATATTGCTTATGTTTCCATTTTCATGCATCGGTTTTGGATGGTTTATCCCGGATTTGAGGATAGGCATCGATTTTAAAGCTTCTTCGCTGCTAAGATTTGTGTCAACTTGCATGCATGCATATTTTGAAGGTACCCTATTATAGGTCTTGATGCCCTGAATATATTTCCCTTCCGCATCGAGTTGATTTGAAACCCGAGGGTGCCAAATGTGGGTTCGTAAAGTCGAAACCCCGCTTCGCTTCGATCTTCGCTTGTATCAGGTTGTTGCTTTTCTTTATGGGATGACTCCAAAAGTTGTTCCTTCTGTTGCCGTGCACCTACCAAGGCGATCGGTGAGGTTGTTGGATTCGTGGTTAGCTCGGTTGACGTTTTAAATCTGCTCAGTCAGTTATATATGCTTATTTTGAGTTATTTACTCGATATTTCAAAATCAAACATGTGCGCCAGAAATGTTTTAATGAAGTTATTATCGCTCTACGATCCGAGATGTGGTTCTATTGTGGTTGTACACGTATCTTTATTTGGTGGGTTGATCACCATCTTGAGTATTGATCGTAAGGATAGACCCCAACACGTGGTTATGGTTACGGGGATAGACCCCGAAGTCCACACGGAAATGATAATGAGGTGGTTATGGTTTCGACGATAGACCCTCAAGTCCACACCAGTTAGCCGGCCGGATACATTCGGCGTGATCGGATATGTTCCGGCCGAGATATGGAGGGGTGGATGTGTTCCGGCGAATGAGACGTGATGGGCTGGATACGCCCGAGCCGTGGTTCTATGGTTCTATGATGGGAGTAACAGTAATAACGGATCAGGTATCGAAAAAAGAAAAATCTATTTTTGCTTACTTAGAAGTGGATTTACGTTTTAAAACCTTCTAAGGTAAGTGCTTTGAACACGGCATCATGATTTTTGATTTATGATAAAAACCCCAACTGAGTGCGCTAGTACTCACCCCAAAATCTTTTCAAATGTTTTTCACAGATGAAGAAGGGCTGGATGGGCGACGCTGAGGGGTTGAGCTACGGGTTCTTCATGCTATGCTTCCGCGATGTTGTGTTATATATACATATTCTGTTGTTGATGTATTCTTGTCCTTTTATTTTGCTTTACGATTGGGAACAAGATTTGCTATTATGTTATTATGTTGTGAGTCTCGACAAGAGCATGCTATGTGGTTGATCGGTCTAGTCAACAGGATGTAATGCTATTTTATTTCATTGCATTACTAGTATCAAATCGAGATCATGTTCATTGAAGTTATGTTGTCGATATGATTCTGTTGGTGGATTGTTTGCTTATCCCTCCCTTGTGGTATGTCCTAGTTATAGAGGAGATCTTTGTCCGATTTTATGGTCGATCTTCAGACATGTATACTTTATGTATCCCCATTCTTCCCCGCTTAACCCACACCCCTAATCACACCCCGACATCCGTGCCTTTCCTGAATTGGGCGTGATGTAAACCTATCTAAATATGATTTAGGTTGCATTATAAATATAAGGTGAGAGAAAATCAAACTCTAATCCTAATAGTGAAATTTTGAAAACCACTCTTCTCAAGGTCGATTTTGAAACTTTCAAGAAGGAAGAATGCTAATTCTGCAAGATTTCCATAGATTGTCTCACCGACATTCGAGTTTAGTAATTGGGATACGATCCGTAAGATCAAAGCACGAGTCTCGATCCAACTTGCTCGACAAATTCGCAGTAAACACAAGAAAACACCAACGTGTTGCAATTAATTATATATGTGCATGCTAGGTATATAATCAATGTATGGTGAATTAAACATCCAAGATAGATCATCGGGAGAGGGTTAAAATCTGATTTCGCTACAATTGGTATAAGAGCCTGGGATCAGAATCTTGTCTCTGTTGGATTAATTCATGTTTGATTATTACGTGCGCAATTAATTAATTGTGGATCTGTCGTTCATCGTGGCTCGTTTTATTTTTGTCGGATTTCGTTTTTCACCACGAGAAAATCCGTGGTTAGATTAGGTTTTTTCTTGTAAATATAATATGTAAAAGAAGAAAGAACACGAAAAGCACGAAGAACGAGACGATAGGAGGCACGTCAGAAACCGGACGCACGGTGTGAGTGCGTGCGGGCGACGGCACGCTGTGCGTGCTCGGCGCTCGCAGCACGCCGCTCGGCAGCATGCGTGCGTTTCTCGGAAGCACTCGGGTGGACAGGGGCACGGAGTACGGGAGTCCTCGACGAGACCTGAGCGGGAGCTCTGGGCGGCATCGGGCGACGCGAGGCGCGCGATTCTCGCGCGAAGACTCGGCGGCGCCGGCACGCGGGTCGGCGGTCGCGGCAAAGAGCCCCGGTAGCGCCCGGACACATCTCGGCGGCTCGGCAGCCTCGCAGAGTATGCGAGTGCGCGGTGCGTGCGGTAACGCCGGCAAGACGGCCAGCACAAGATCGCCCTCAAGACAGCAGTTCGGCGCGCGCGCGGCGCGCGCTCGGTGGAAATTCCTGCAAGACAGAGTCCTCGACGACCGAGCGGGAGCTCGGCGGCGGCATCGGGCGACGCGAGGCGCCGCGATTCGTGTGGAAGCCTCGCGGCGCCGCATGCCTCGGCGGGTCACGCAGCGGCAGCCTCGGTCAGCGCCGGACACGCCTCGGCGGGCTCGGCAGAGCATGCGAGGTGCGGTGCGCGCGGGTAACGCCGGCAAAGATCGGCCAGCATGCATCGGTGCCCTCGCACGGTAGGCTCGGCCGAGGCGCGCTCGGTGGTAATTCTCGGCAGACAGGCGGCAACATGAGGCAGCGCAGCTTCGGCAGAGGGTGGGCGGCAAGGCAGAAGCGCCTCGGCCAAGCATGCGATGCCGCCCGGCGGCAAAGACCTCTCTCGGCCGGGCTCCTCGACAGGGCCGGTTTTCGGCAAGGCTTGGCGATGACGACGCCGCCAGATCTCTGTAGGCGCGGTGTGAGCTTCACCGCTTCCGGTAGAGACGCGGCGCAAGGTAGGCAGCGGGTGTGTTGGGCGCGCGCATGGGGCAGTGTTTCAGCTGGGCCCACCCATCTCGGGCCGACCAGGCCCGCTTCCGCCCAAACCCGATTTTCGCGCAACCCAATTCTCGACCCGTTCCGATTGACTCGATCCGCCCGATCCACCGCTCCGCCCATTTTAAATTTTTGGCCCAAATCTAGTTTTGACGAATCCAGCCGTGCCTGCACGTGAGGGCCTTTTTCGAGAGATTTTGAAGATCATGCTTTGCAAATTTATGTAATAAATTAGGAAGCACAGATCTTCGAGTGAGCGCGATGAACTAATTTATTTTATTTTTATCGCTCAAAGCATGTCGTGGATGTTTAAATTATACGTACATGCTATATGTTTAATTATGTAGATAAACATATTATATGTTTCGTGATTGGATGAGCATAGTAAGCATGCTAGGTTTATCGCTTTTTAAAGCATATTTTGAATTCTCATGAGCATGTTCTACATGTCGAGTTCTATAGAAAGATGCTAGATTACGTGATCCGCATGGACAAACCTTTTGAAATAAAAGACCAAGAAGAAAACCGACATATTAATTTCTAAAATTAAAATGTCAAGACCTCCACTTTTTAATCTCTAAACAAAGTGATACGACTCGATGGTAGGCATGACGATATTTAATCGAGTCTCGAGAGTAAGTTTGAGGCGATCGGATCGGACGATCGACTTCCACACAATGAGAGAAATCTTGGCGTGTAAGATGGAAGAAGGAAGTTCGGTCCATGAACATGTCTCACATGACTCGTCTGGATAGTGATAGTCTTGATCGGTTGGGAGGAGGTATTGTGTGGACAGGTCGATGTCGTCCTCAATACAACTTTAAGTCTTTTGAGAACTTTCGGCGTGAATCGATCATGAGCAAGACCGAGTTTACATTAGTCGGTTGCTTAGTGATCTCGTTCTTTGCGGAAGGAGTTATGGGAAAGGGAACACATACTCTTGCTATACATCTAAGGGCCCAAA
Source organism: Salvia rosmarinus (assembly GCA_036937905.1). NCBI lineage: Eukaryota > Viridiplantae > Streptophyta > Magnoliopsida > Lamiales > Lamiaceae > Salvia > Salvia rosmarinus. The sequence continues at coordinate 45,443,312 of CM072817.1, forward strand.
ATTTTCATCGCAAAATGGAAATAGAAAAGGGGTACCAAGGTGGTAGAAGCGAGGAAATAGTGGGAGTAATGGGAGCAAGAACATGGTTGCCACGGAGGCTTGAAGAAGCGAAGGAGAAGGAAAGTGCTTCAAGTCTTGATGGGCGGGCATTGGAAGCCCAGTGCCCTACTCTCAAGGCTCGAGTGCAGCAGGTTGCTTTAGTAAGCGGAAACATGTTTAGCGACTTGTTACTACCCATTCTTGGGTAGTAGATCTGGTATAATGATCATGTTGTTACACCTGCGGGGTTCTGCAGACAAGGGAGGCTGTTTGATGGCGAGATAACGATCTCCATGAAGCGATCTGCAGTCGAGGCTGATTTGGTTGGAATGTTTCTTTATATTTTGGGACAGGTTTTAGTTTTGAAAGGCGTTTTATATGTGCGGATTTTAGTGAGGACCTTATTGTGTTGAAATTATTTACTCATGGATATTACATTATTTTTGATAGTGGTGTTTATCATAGAAATAGAAGATTATACGTGTTGGCACTTATATAATTAAGCTTTATCTATTACATAAACATAATACTATAACTATGTAGCATCTTCATCAAACCTAAAAGAAAGTTTTCTTCATGAGATGACTCTACTTTTCTGGCGTCTTAGATTAGGTCACATCAATCTAAATAGGATCAGTGGCTAAGAATGGGCGTTGGGGAATCTCACGGTTCCTGGGTTCGGTCTGCGAATCATGTATAGAAGGAAGATGTCGGCAGGACCCTTCAGCGAAGGGTTATAGAGCCGAAAATGTTGAGTTAGTTCATTACGACCTATGTGGATGATGTCCACATGGCTCGTAAAGAGTGCAGTATTTTGTCACTTTCATTGGCGATTACTCAGTGCGGATACATATACCTTCCGCATAAAGTCTCGAATGCTTTGAAATTGAAAGAGTTTAAGGCGGAGGTGGAGCGAAGCTGGGTAAAGTATCAGTCATCGCTGCGTTACGATCACGGTGGCGAATACCTCGATGTTGAGTTTATGGACTATCTAGTGAAGTGTGGGATTACGTCGGGTGACTGCCTAAGCATATTCTGACAAAATGGTGTGTCGGAGGCGAAGAAATAGGACTCTTTTGAAATGGTTAGATCTATGATGAGTTATGCTACATTGCCTATTTCGTTACAGGGATATGCACTTAGAGGCGGCGGCATACTTGCTAAATCTAATGCCGTCAAGTCGGTCGAAAAAGACCCGCTTCGAGTTGTGTGGTTTGGTGTGAGCCGATTTAAGCCACATAAAGATATGGGGCGATCCGACTGCGTCTTGAACAAGAAAACGACAAGTTGGAGGCTAGATGAAGCCTAAAGGCTGTTTATTGGCTATCCTAGAGGGCGAAGGTGGTTTATTCTATAGTCTGAAGATCGAGAAGGTCATTATTAGCACTAATGCCCGATTCTTGAAGAGGATTATATGAAAAATCGTAAGTCAAAGTTGAAATCATTCTTGGAGGTAGAAGATGATGCGTATTCCACCACGGATTAGGCCAAAGAGTGCGAGATGTCGAGTGCAGTGGGAGGGATGGACACGGATACTTGAGGAATTGAAGTAGGTGGGAGTTCATTTGGAGATACTGGGCCGTCTGAGTAGTACCTACACGACAAGTTGTGCAAGTTAGAGAACCACAAGTATCTGCTTCCGTTGCCATTGTGCTGTAGAACCTCGTCGTAGTGGGAGGTTGTTCGTCAACCGGAGCAATTTATGTTAAGTGGTGAATATTCGGTTGGTCTGACGGACGAGACATGCAATAATCGACCGTGGACATCTGAGGAGGCATCTGAATATTGATGCAAGATCGCTGGCAGCGTATGGACTTAGAAATGAGTCCATAGCGGTTGTGGATGTATGAAAAGACACCACTACAGGATGGCAAGGAAGCCATAGGTAGTAAGTGGATATCTGAGGAAGAGAGATTAGATGGAGGTTTCGACTTTTAAAGCCGAGGCTTGTGGCGAAAGGTACACTTTGAGTTGAGGGCATCGATTTCGATGAGACCTTTTACGCTGTAGTAGCTCTAGTCCATCGAATTCTTACGGCCATGCAGACCACAGAACCAGAGGTTTGTAAATGGATGTTAAAACCGCTTTTCTAGCGGTTACCTTGAGGAAGGTAGAGACATCTATATGCGACAACACAGAAGTTGTATGGTAAAGGGTGAAGAGCATCTAGTATGGAGCTTAAGAAGTCCATTTATGGACTTAAGCGAACCTCGATCATGGAACTTACGCTTTACAGGTAGTAAGTCCTATGGATTTACGGTTTACTAGCGAGAGTTGTGTGTCGGTTAGATGTCAGCGGTGATGTGGTATTTCTTGCACTTTATGTAGATGACATCCTTCTAGTTGGCAACAACGTGAAGTATTATCGAGGCGTAAAGTTTGGCTATCCGATCGGGTTTCAAATGAAAGACTTAGGAGATGCTGGATTCTTGGGATCAAGGATCGCGAGAAGAAAATGTTGAGCTTATCTCGGCGTCTTCACATTGATCTTGTGATTACTCGTTTTAGTTATCGGAACCGCTTGAGAAAGGATTGCTACGCTTTCGGACATGATTCCTTTATAAAAGCATGGTCACCTATGACCATAAAGGAGATAGAGGAAGTGAGACAAGTTCCTTACGCTTGCCGTAGGAAGTCTCATGTCTGATGTCTATACTGCGAGGCCCGATATCACGCTGTCTGGTGGGCGCAATAACTAGATATCGGTCTAACCACAGGACAAGCTCATTGGATGCGTAAACATATACTCGAGTACACGAAAGGACTCGAGATTATAGGCTGGTTTACCGTGCAGATAGTCTAATGCCTTTGGGTTATCGAGACTCGGTTCCAGTAGCTGACGTGATGAGAAAAAGTCGACCTCGGGCTATGTGTTTACCTTGGGAGGTGGGGCCGTATCTGGCGGAGTGCAAGCGATGCATTGCGGACTCTACCATGGAAGCGAATATGTAGCCGAGCGGAGGCTTCTAAGGAGGCTATGGTTGAGAACTACGCCGTGGATCTGGATGTGTACTGGTTTGCCCAGTATCATAGTTCTTTGTGATAACTTTCGAGTGCGATGTAACTTCTGAAGGAACCACGGACCCATGGTGACCAAACACATAGAGAGAAAGTACCATGTCATCGAGAAATCGTTGAGCGGTGGCGTCGGATAGAAAAGATTGATACAGCGGAAAATCGCGGATCCATTCACGAAGAGCACTGCATAAAAGTCTACGATGGACACGTTAGAGGACTTGGATTAAACTTGATGGCTTCCTTAGAAAGAAAACTTTTGTATAAGTGGGAGAAGCAAAGTGATGGTTGTTTGTAATAGCTAGTAGAAGAGACATTGTATACTAAAAGTTTGCTTTAGTATAAGTGGGAGATTGTTGGATTTATTATCTTGAAAGTTGTTTGGTTGAGCTTGTATACAATGTTTCTGTTACCCTAATTACAATCTCTATCGATTTGAATACTTGATTGCATATGTCATGTCCACTTATCTCATGTATAAAGTTAGATCATACATTGTATAGAAGATCCGAAAGTACGTATGATTGGTGAGAAGCTTAATGAGATATAAAAGTTTCACGGTGAGGGCGACTTAAGAGGCGAGTTGTGGGTTTAGGCTGCGGTATAGATAAGAAGTGACTTGACTTGGTTGCTTATCTATCTGATGCGTCTACGGCGTATTGAAGGATCACGGTGAGATGTGTTCTTCTTTACGACCGTCGTGAAGAACGAGATCTCGGTGACTTACGATGATCTAAACCTCGATAAGGTATTAGGTGAGTATGAGTTCTTGACCATCACTTTGACTTGTTATGAGTGAGGTTATATGTTCTAACCAAGATTCTCCAGCGTCTTGGGTGGTGGCGATGCTTGTATGTCCGCTAGTTATTATGTCAGTCAGTTAGTATCCGTTTAGGATGATGGCGTCCTTAAGGAGCTCAAAGGTTTATTGTACTAAACCTGCGAGGTTGAGTTAGCTCGAGTACAATAATAAGGTTGAGTGGTACTACTTAAAGAAATGAAGTTATTAATCGTTTTAGCGATCGATTGCTATAAATGATTAATGGGCGTTCGATATCTTAAATCGGGGATTCGTAATGTCTAAGTGCAAGCCGACTCAACTTGGTAATAAAGGGGTAAGTCGACATTCTTTCTACAGTGGAATGATCGAATGTTTATAAATTAATTTATATTGAAATTTGAACATAAGATAATTAATTTGTTTGAGGCCCGTCTTTATTCCTTGCATTTGATCCTGGTTTGGCCATCGAGGCCCATTACTCTTGGAAGAAATGCAGCCTCTCTTTCTCAAGGAAAGATTTTATTCTCTTTATCCCACAGGATATTATTATATTTATGGTATGTGCATAGATCCTTTCCATATAGATTATGGTAATAATCACGAGTATGAAATAATCACGAAGTATGGAAATAATCCTAGATTATGGTATTTTTCCATATAGGATTATGGTAATTTCCATATAGGATTATGGTAGTTTCCATATGGGATTAAGGTAGTGCGTTATAAATATAAGGTATGAGATAATGTATGGGTTAATGCTTAAGTATTGAGAGCACAATTTTCGTCCCCTCCATAAGAGAGAATCTCAAAAATTTGCCTAGGGTTAGGGTGATTTCTTGTAGTATTCTCCATAGATCGTCCTCACTCGGCGTTGGAGATTGGGCGATCGGGATACGATCAGGAAGGTCAGCAGCGAGTCCGATCCGTTCGATCCATTCATCTCGTTCCGTCGACCTCTTGAGATCGAAAGGTAAACCGTGAAAACCCTACGTGTTGCGATTTAATTCTATAGGCATGCTGGGTTTATAATCGATGTATGGTGAATTAAACACGAGATGGATCCTCGAGAAGAGGGTTAACATATATTTCCCAGCGGGGTATACCCGATACGATCTCGCCTAAATAGACTGCCGGCCCGGCTGGCGCTTTAGATTTTTGGTGTCCGGTGCTTGATACTAGAAAAATTTTGGGTGCAGTATGGGTGCCCGAAACGCGATACCCAATAGTCACTAGTACTACTTAAGGAAATAAAGTAATTAATTATTTTAAGCGATCGAGCAGCTGTAAATAATTAATGGACGTGATATCTTAATCTGAGGGATTCGTGAAGTCTAAGTGTGGTAGACTCAACTTGAAAATAAAGGGGTATGTGACATTTATTCTCTAGTGGCATGAATAAATATTTATGAATTAATTTATGTTACAGGTGAACATAAGATAATTAATTTATTTGAGGCCCGTCTTTATTCCTTGCATTTGATCCGCAATTTTGGCCCATCAAGGCTGGAGCTTGAGAATTTGAAATCTTCCTTAGAGTCCTATTGGGACTCTGTTTGATCCTCTCTATCGAAGATATATTATTATATTTATTAGATATCACGAAATTGTAATACCGTCCATACAAGCGGGGTTTGCATGACATGTTTTTTTGAGAAAGGGGTCAAAGGTTGACTTTTGTTTGGTGATCGACCGTCACGAAACCTCAAGCGTTCGAAGAGTGTTCTATAATGAATTCATAGACACTAAGTATGCGAGGTTTTACCACCGCGAAGGTTTGGCACTCAGGAAGTTATCAGAAAACCGAACTTTCCATAGGTCTTTTAAAAGCATATCTTGTTTATAGTCGTTATGTCCATTATTTTACTTAGTGTCCATGGGTACCAAGTTTGCTAAATTTGGAGTCATTTGCCAAAGTTGCATCGGTTTTTGCGTTTTGAAAGGGCCACTTGCTTGTATGACTGTGACCCTGCTTTCCTATAAATGAGGGCTAGGGCCTTCATTTTCTTCGATCTCTCTGTGTTCTGGAAGAGCGAGCAGCTCAAATCTGCTGGAGGCCAGGAGGAGTGGGGATCGGCAGGGGGCTCGTGGTGTATGCTTGCTCTTTGCCAGCCTTGACCGCCGATCGACCCTACCCGTAGCCCGTTTTTGTTTTATCATTTTCTTGTTTGATTCGCCTTTTTGTAGATCGTATAGCATAGAACTCGGGTTTCTAAATGGGCGAGGTGAGAAAATGGCCGGAGGCGACGATTGGCTTAAACCGCCTAGCCCATTCTGCTTGTGTGAGCACTTGTTGGCCCGATTGGTGGTCAGACGGGCCTGCCCAGCTATGGGCCCTTTAGGTTTTGAGTTCGGGCGATGCATTCTACTAAAGTGCCAATTAGTTTTTGCATGTCGCGGATGTTTTCCGTTGCATTGAGTTTTCTAAAAGAAAGTACATGCGGGTTATTCATTTTCAACATGGTTTGTCATTCCATGTTCCTCGTTATACATATGTGCTTATGTTTCCATTTTCATGCATCGGTTTTGGATGGTTTATCTGGATTTGAGGATAGGCATCGATTTTTAAAACTTCTTATTTTAAGATTTGTGTCGAACTTGCATGTCATATTTTGAAGGTACCCTATTATAGGTCTTGATGCCTGAGATATATTTCCCTTCGCATCGAGTTGATTTGAAAACCGGAGGGTGCCAGATGTGGGTTGAATCGAAAACCCGTTTCGTTTCGATCTTCGTTTGTATCAGGTTGTTGCTTTTCTTTATGGGATGTGACTCCAAAGTTGTTCCTTCTTGTTGCGGTACCTACGGTCTCGATCGGTGAGGTTGTTGGATTCGTGGTTAGCTCCGGTTAGCGTTTTAAATCTGTTCGAGTTGGGTTATATATCTTATTTTGAGTTATTTACTACGATATTTCAAAATAAAACATGTGCGCGTAAAATGTTTTAATGAAGTTATTCTTGTTCTACGATCGAGATGTGATTCTATTGTGGTTGTACGGATCTTTGTTGGTGGGTTGATCACGCCATCTTGAGTATTGATCGTGAGGATAGACCCGAACACGTGGTTATGGTTACGAGGGGATGAACCCCGAAGTCCACACGGAAATGATAATGAGGTGGTTATGGTTACGGCGAGGATAGACCCGAAGTCCACGAGTTAGCCATTTGGATACATTCGGGCGTGGGCCCATGTGGATATGTTAGGTAGAGATATGGAGGCTGGTGGATGTGTTCGGGCGAATGAGATGTGATGGGCTGGCGGGATGCGTTGAAGCCGTGGTTCTATGGTTCTATGATGGGAATATGATAATAACGGATCGGTATCGAAAAAAGAAAAATCTATTTTGCTTACTTAGAAAGTGGTTCGTTTAAAACCTTCTAAGGTAAGTGCTTTGAACACATCATGATGATTTTGATTTATGATAAAACCCCATGAGTCGCTAGTACTACACAAAATCTTTTCAAATGTTTTCACCGAGATGAAGGAGAATTTTGGATAGGCGGCGAGGGGTTGAGCTCTGGGTTCTTCATGCCTATGCTTCCGCGATGTTGTGTTATATATACATATTACATTGTTGATGTATTCTTGTCCTTTTATTTTGCTACGATTGGGAACAAGATTTGCTATTATGTTATTATGTTGTGAGTCTCGACAAGAGCATGCTATGTGGTTGATCGGTCTAGTCGGCGGATGTAATGCTATTTTATTTCATTGCATTACTAGTATCAAATCGAGATCATGTTCATTGAAGTTATGTTGTCGATATGATTACTGTTGGTGGATTGTTTGCTTATCCCACCTTGAGGTATGTCAGAGTTATAGAGGAGATCTTGTCAGGTTTTGGTGCGTATCTTAGTATTATGTATACTTATGTATCCCCATTCTTCGCCAACCTTACACCCTAATCACTGTGACATCCGTTGCCTTTCCTCGGGAATTGGGTGGCGGAAATCTATCTAAATAGGATTTGGGGTTGCATTATAAATATAAGGTGAGAAAAATCAAACTCTAATCCTAATAGTGAAATTTTTGAAAACACTCTTCTCGAGGTTGGGATTTTCGAAACTTTCAAGAAGGAAGAATCACAATTTGCGGTACTCTCCATAGATTGTCTCACTCGACATTGGAGTTTAGGCAATTGGGATACAGTCCAGAAGATCAAAGCACGAGTCTTGATCCAATCCTTGCACGACAAATTAGCGGTAAACACGAGAAAACACCAGCGTGTTGCAATTAATTATATATGTGCATACTGGTATATAATCAATGTATGGTGAATTAAACATCAAGATAGATCATCGGAGAGGGTTAAAATCTGATTCGCTACAATTGGTATAAGAGCACGGGATCGAGAATCTTGTCTCATTGGATTAATTCATGTTTGATTATTACGTAAGTAATGTAATTAATTGTGGATCATAGATTCATCGTGGCTCGTTTATTTTTTGTCGGTTCGTTTTTTTCACCACGAGAAAATCCGTGGTTAGATTAGGTTTTTCTTGTAAATATAATATGTAAAAGAAGAGCGAACACAGCACGAAGCGAGGCGATAGGAGGCGCGTCGAAGGCGGACGCTTACGCGGTGTGAGTGCGTGCGGGCGGCAACCTGTTGTGCGTGCTCGGCGCTTCGCAACATACTCCTTTCGGCGGCGTCGCGTCGCGTTCTCGGCAGCACTTTCGGGTGGGCGAGGCACGCAGTGCGGGAGTCTCGGCGAGACACAGGCGGGAGCTACGGGCGGCATCGGGAGGCAGCGCGTAGCGATTCGTGCTGGAGCGCCCTCGGCAGGTCGCGGCGGCCTCGTAGCGCCCGGACACATCTCGGCGGGCTCGGCCCTCGGTAGAAACATCACGAGTCTTGTGATGCGTCGGGTAATGCTCGGCGGCATCGGCCCGAGCCGCATCGGTGCCTCGCCAGGCGAGAATAGGCTGGCCCGCGGCGGGCGCTCGGTGGCAATTCCTCGGCGATGCGGAGTCCTCGGCGAGACACTGGCGGGAGCTACAGGCGGCGTCAGGCGGCAGCAGTAGCGATTCGTCTTGAAGCCTCGGCGCTTCGGCATGCCTCGGCGGGTCAGCAGCGGCAGCCCTCGGTAGCGCCCGGACACGTCTCGGCGGGCTCGGCGGGCATGCGAGTCGCGCGATGCGTCGCGGGTAACACTCGGTAGCATCGGCGAGCGGCGTCGGTGCCCTCGCAGGCGGGCGGCCGGGCGCGGCGGCGCTCGGTGGTAATTCCTCGGCGGGGCCGGCGGCGGGCGCTGGCGCGCGAGCTTCTCGGCGGTGGGCGGCTCCGGCGCGAGGCCTCGGCCAGTTGTGCGATGCCGCCCAGCACTTCAGCGGCACCTCTCGGTGGGGCTCCTCGGCAGTAGCTCGGTTTTCGGCAAGGCTTAGCGGCAGCGGCGCTTCGGCGGATCTCGGTAGGCGCGGTGTGAGCTTCTGCTTTGCTCTCGGTAGATCTCGGCGCAGGTAGAGGCGGCGGGTGTCTTTGGCGCGCATGGTGATGCCTAGCAGCGAGGCAAGCCCGTCTTGGGCCGACCAGGCCGTTTTCAACCCAAACGATTTTCGGCCCAGACCAGTTTGACCGGTTCAGTTTTGGCTCGATCCGATCCCGATCCTGTTATTCGACCCATTTTAAATTTTGGCCCAAATCTAGTTTTGTGAATCGGTTCGTGCCGGTGCGTGAGGGCCTTTCGAGATTTTGAAGATGCATGCTTTGCAAATTTATGTAATAAATTAGGTGAAATCTGGGATCTTCGAGTGAAACGCGATGAGCAATTTATTTTATTTTATCGTTGAAAGCATGTGGTGGATGTTTAAATTATCTGAGAAGCATCTATCGTTTAATTATGTAGATAAACATATTATATGTTTCATTGATTGGATGAGCATAGTAAGCATACTAGGTTTATCATTTTAAAGCATATTTTGGAGTCTGCGAGCATGTTCTACATGTTGAGTTCTATAAAACATGCTAGGATTACGTGATTTGCATGGACAAACCTTTTGAAATAAAAAACTAAGCGAAAACCGATATATTAATTTCTAAAATTAAAATGTCGAGACCTCCACTTTTAATCTCTAAACAAAGTGATCGCATTATGAGTGGCGTCACTTGCTCCCAATAACTTCCTTACCTCTACCACCTTTGGCACGCATTTTTTCTAATACCTTTCAATGGAAAATTGGGGCCACTTAGATGTACTAGCAGGGCATGTCTCTCTTTTCCCATGACACCTTCATGACCACGAGATCATTTAACAATTGACTAAGTGTATACTCGGGTCTTGCTCATGATCGGCGTTTATGCGAAAATTCTCAAAAGACTTGGGGCGTGTTAAGGATGATATCGACCTTAGCCCGTCATACCGCCTCTGGTGATCAAGACTATCCATGAGATGAGTCGTGTGGAGACATGCTCATGGACGAACTTTCTTCTTACATTCTACTGCTAAGATTTCTCTCATTGTGTGGAGCGGATTGTCGATCCATTGCCCAAACTTACTCTCGAGACTTGACCATATTTGGTCAGCGTCTACCATGGTTGATCTTGTCTTCTAAAGCCTTTGGACATAGTAGTCATCATATAGCATTTGGCCGTATTATTTGACTTATGCGAAGTCCTTGACTCTCATTGCTTTCGTTAAATCGATTAAATCGATGGGGCATCGGGTTTGGGAGTAGTGAGAACAAACATGTGTTCTTCGACGATAAGAACATATTCCATGTTCGTTTCCACTCGATAAAGTTTGGACGGATAGAGGATTTTGTGCGAGCATATTGATAATCGGTGTAAGAGAGCATATCGAAAAGCAATGTAAACACATAAACATACGATCATCGCATAATTTAACAATAATATTATAACCTTTTGATAAAACAATATTAATTGAAACCTCAATATTGCAATAGATCCCACATACAAACCCGCAGCGTGTGGGCGTTCTGAGATAAACCCTCGACGAGACTAAAATATACCTTTTAATCGTTTAATTTCAATCCATGTCAACATCCTTATGATGAATAAATTAATGATTGGCCTATAATAGACCATCATTATCACAGAAGGGACTTAGGTGGGAAGTTGTACTTGGTGATGCCTAAGCAATGACCACAATTTTAATAGTAGAAAATGAATTCTTAGAATTGACATATTCACTCAAAGCCCATACAACTTCAATTGAATTCTTTTGTCATCTCATTTAAATCTATCTTTAGAGAACTTATGGAAATCGTATATGCAAACCACGCGTGTGGGCGTTTACATGAAACTCCCCTTCTCAATAGATTAAAATGTTTTATTTAGAAATCTCGTCTAACAAACTTATGATAAATAGTGCGAAAGCAAGCCGTGCGTGTGGGCGTTTACTCACAATCGTATCACTTTGTTTAGAGATCAAAAAGTGGATGTCTTGACATCTTAATTTTAGAAATTAATATCTCGGGTTTCTTGCTTGGTCTTTTTGTTTCAAAGGTTTGTCCATACAGATCACGTAATCTAGCATCTTTCTATAGAACTCGACATGTAAAACATGCTCATGAAATTCTAAAATATGGCAAGCGATAAACCTAGCATGCTTACTATCGCATCCAATCACAAAACATACAACATGTTTGTCTCGTAATTAAACATACATAGCATGTACGCATAATTTTAAACATCCACGACATGCTTTGAGCGATAAAAATAAAATAAATTCATTCAGTATTCATTGCATTCGTGGAACACACTTCTACGCCTAATTTATTAAATAAATTTGCAAATACAGATCTTCAAAAATCTCGAAAGCAGACCTCGCGTGCAGGCAGCGGACGGATTCGTCAAAAGCTGATTTGGGCGAAAATTTGACAGGCCTAAACAATGGATCGGGCAAGATCGGTCGAAAAATTGGATTCGGGTTGAAAAAATGGGTCAGAGCGGAAAAAGCAGTGCAGGCGAAGTGGGCGAGTTGGCCCGAGATGGAGTTTGGAGCCGCAGCTAGGCATAGCCCGTGTGTTGGACCCCAATATCTTGAAAGCAGTTTGGTTGAGCTTGTATGCAATGTTTCTATTACCACTATTCCAATCTCTGTCGATTTGAATACTTGATTGCGTATATCATGTCCACTTATCTCATATATAAGTTAGATCATACGGTGTGTAGAAGATCAGATGCATATATGATTGGTCAAGCAATGAGATATAAAAGTTTCTGGTGAGACAACTTAAGGGCGAGTTGTCGGTTTAGGTGCAGTATAGATAAGAAGTGACTTGACTTAGTTGCTTGTCTTCTTGATGCGTCTACGGCGTATTGAAGGATCACCGATGAGATGTGTTCTTGCTCGGCCGTAAATGAAGAACCAAGATCTCGGTGACTTCGATGATCTAAACCTCGATAAGGTATTAGGTGAGTATGAGTTCTTTGTCCATCACTTTGACTTATTATGGGTGAGGGTTATATGTTCTAACCGAGATTCTCGCATCTTGGGTGGTGGCGGTCTTGTATGTCACGCTAGTTATCATCATGTCAGTCAAGTATCCGTTTAGGATGATGGCGATCCCGCAAAGAACTCAAAGGTTTATTGTACTAAACCACTGCAGAGTTGAGTTAGCTCAGTACAATAATAAGGTTGAGTGGTACTTGAAATGAAGTTGATGTCGTTTTAAGCGATCAGTTGCTAGAAATGATTAATGGACGTTCGATATCTTAAATACGGGGATTCGTAATGTCTAAGTGCAAGCCGACTCAACCCGGTAATAAAGGGTAAGTCGACATTCTTTCTCCAGTGGCATGATCGAATGTTTATAAATTAATTTATGTTAAAATTTGAACATAAGATAATTAATTATTTGAGGCCATCTTTATTCCTTGCATTTGATCCACAAATTTGGCCCATCCAGGCCAATAACCTTGTGAAATCGGCCCTACATTTCTCGAAGGCAAGATTTTATTCTCTTTATCCCTGAGGATATTATTATATTTATGGTATATATAGATCCTTTCCATATAAGATTATGGTAATAATCACGAGTATGGAAATAATCACGAAAGTATGGAAATAATCCTAAGATTATGGTAATATTCCATATAGGATTATGGTAATTTCCATATAGGATTATGGTAATTTTCATATGGGATTAAGGTAGTGCATTATAAATATAAGATATGAGATAAAGTGCAGGTTAATGCTCACATAATTAACCTAAGATTTTAGTCCCTCTTGAGAGAAAAAGTGTGATTCTCGAAAATTGTGAGCTCGGGTGATTTTCGGTGCATTCTCCATAGATCGTCCTCACTCGGCGTTGGAGATTGGGCGATCGGGATCTGATCGAGAGGTGGCACGAGTCCGATCCGTTCGATCCGTTCATCTCGTTCATCCGACCTCTTTAGATCGAAGGTAAAGACGAAAACCCTACGTGTTGCGATTAATTATATAGGCGCGTACTAGGTTTATAATCGATGTATGGTGAATTAAATATCAAGATGGATCCTCGGGCGAGGGGTTGTATATATTTTCCTACAATTGGTATCGAGCACGGGATCGAGAATCTTGGCTCTGTTGGATTAATCACGTTTGATTATTACGATGCGTTTAATTAATTGTGGATACATCGTTCATCGTGGCTCGTTTATTATTTTGTCGGATATTTGTTGTTTTCACTACGAGAAAATCTATGGTTAGATTAGATTTTATTATGTAAATCTTATATGTAAAGAAGAGCGAAGAGCGAAAGAGCGAAGAGCGAAGCGGCGGAAAAAGCAGGTCTCGGCGGTCCACAGGCGGTATCTCGCGGCGAGCCTCGCGATCGCGAGCGATCGCGAGGGCGGCGGAGGCGTGCGTTCGCGCACGGATCCCTGGCGCCCGCGGCGGCGGTCGCGAATCGGCAGCGAAACAATGCGGCGAGCTAGCGAGCGGCAGGCGGCGTGTTCGCGTCTGACCGAGCCGCGGAGGAGGCGACTTCGCGATCGCGGTTTCGACGTGGCGGCGACATCTCGGCGATGTTCGGCGCTCGGGATGTCGCAGCTGCGTGCTCGGCGGTGCGCGGTCGCGTGAGTGACACGAGGTAGCCGCGAGGAACACGTGTATGGCGCGTATAAGTGGGCTTGGGCGGTGGGCTTGCCTAGCGGACCGACCGATTAGGCCGACCCGAGACCCGTTTTCAGTTTTCGGTCCGTGCGGTGCGCGAGGCCCGTTGTTGAATCCGGTCCGTTGCCGTGCCGCAGCAGGCCCGTTTTCGGTTTAATTACATGCTTTGTAAATCATGTAATAGATTAGATTTAAATGTCGCGGTTTCACGATTGGAGCGCGATGAGCGTTTTATTTTATTTTATCGTTCATATGCATATGCGTGGATGTTTAAATTATGCGGTGGCATGCTATGTATGTTTATATTACGTTGACAAACCTTTATGTGTTTTACGTGATTGGATGCGCATAGTAAGCATGCTTTGGGTTTATCGCGTTTATCAAGCGTATTTTAGAATTACTGCGACATGTTTTACATGTTTGAGTTCTATAGAAAGCATCTTTGGGATTACGTGATCTGCATGGACAAACCTTTTGAAGAAAAGACTAAGCAAGCAACCCGACAAATTAATTTTTCAAATTAAAATGTCAGACCTCACTTTTGATCTCTAAACAAAGTGAGGCATACTTGTGAGTGGCGTCCACAGCGTGCTTCTTGCTTGCCTTGTTTATCATAAGTTTGTTAGATGAGATTTCTAAATAAAACATTTTAAATCTATTGAGAAGTGGGAGTTTCATGTGTGCGATCGCGCGTGGCTTGCATGTCGATTTTCATAAGTTCTCTAGAGATAGATATAAAATGAGATAACAAAATTTGAATTGGAGCGGTATAGTCAGGTGAGTATACGATTCTAAAATTCATTTTCTCTTGTTAAAATTGTGGTTATTGCTTAGACATCACCTCAAGTACTTCCCATGAAGTCACTTCTTGCGATAGTGATGTGGTCTAGTAAGGTCCAATCGTTAATTTCATTTGTCATAAGGATAAGTTGACATGGTTGAAATTAAGCGACTAAAAGGTATATTTTAGTGCGGTCGGGGGGTTCGTATGTAGCGTCCTTGCCGCGTGGCTTGCATGTGGAATTCCTTGGCGATTGGAGGTTTCGAATATTGTTTTATCAAGGTTACAATATTATTCACGAATTATATGCGATCGTATGCTTATGTGTTTACATTATCGTTTGAGATATGTCTCTACGATTATCGATATGCTCGCTTAAAATCCGTTATCAGGTCCGAATTTCATCAGTGGAAGCGAAACATGGAATATGTTCTTATCGTGAAGAACACATGTTTGTCCTCACTCTCCTAAACCCGATGCCCTTCGGCGCGTGACTAATGGCGGAAGTCGGCGGACTTTGGAATAAGTCGACAATATGGCTAAATGCATATATGATGACTACGATTTCCAAGGCTTGCATTCTGACATCGATCGATGGTGGCTTGACGATATTTGGTCAGTCTAAAGAGTAAGTTTGGGCGATCGGATCGGACGATCGACTTCCACACAATGAGAGAAATCTTGGCGTGTAAGATGGAAGAAGGAAGTTCGGTCCATGAACATGTCTCCATGACTCGTCTATGGATAGTCTTGATCGGTTGGGAGGAGGTATTGGCCAGCGAAGGTCGATATCATCCTCAATACTTTGCTTGAGTCTTTTGAGAACTTTGGTGAATGCGATCATGAGCGAACCGAGTTTACATAGTCGGTTTAATGATCTAGTTGCTGCGGAAGGAGTTATGGGAAAAGGGCACATGCTCTGCTAAGCATCTCAGAGGCCAAAATTTTCATCGCAAAATGGAAATAGAAAATGGGTACCAAGGTGGTGAAGAAGCGAAATAGTGGGAGTAATGGGAGCAGAACATGGTTTGCCACGGAGGCTTGGAGAAGCGAAGGAGAAGGGCAGAAGTGCTTCAAGTCTTGGTGGGCTGGGCGTTGGAAGGCCGAGTGCCCTATCTTTCAAGGCTCGAGTGCGCAGTTTGCTTTAATGTGAAACATGTTTAGCGACTTGTTCTACCCATTCTTGGGTAGTGAACCGGAGTCTTGTTGATCATGTTTGTTACACGCTTGGGGTTCAGACGAGGAGGGCGTGTGATGGCGAGATAGCGATCTCCATGAGCAGCAGCGGCCCGAAAGTCGGGCTGTTGCGGTTGGAGATGTTCTTTATGTTTGGGACAACAATTTTAGTTTTGAAAGGCGTTTTATATGTTTGATTTAGGCGGAACCTTGTTACATTTGAAATTATTTACTCATGGATATTACTGTTGTTTTGATAGTGTGTTTCTATCGTAGAAATGACGAAGTTATACGTGTTGGCACCTATATAATTAAGCTTTATACTATTTACGCAAAACATAATACCTATAACTGTATTGCATCTACATCAAACCTAAAAAGAAAGTTTTCTTCATAGAGATGACTCTGCTTTTCTACGGCGTCTTAGATTAGGTCACGTCAATCTAAATAGGATCAGGCGGCTAAGAATGGGCGTTGGGTAATCTCACGGTTACTCTGTTCCCGGTCTGCGAATCCTGTATAGAAGGTAAGATGTCGACCCGGACCCTTCAAAGCGAAGGTTATAGAGCGAAAATGTTGAGTTAGTCGTTCGACTGTGTGGACCGATGTCCACAAGCTCGTGTGAGATGCAGTATTTTGTCACTTTCATTGTGATTACTCAGAGTGCGGATCGTATACTGCTTCACATGCAAGTCAGATGTTGAGAAATTCAAAGAGTTTAAAGGCGGAAGTGGAGGCGAAGCTAGGTAAAAATGTCAATCCTTTGCGTTACGATCGCGGTGGCGAATACCTCGATGTGAGTTTATGGACTATCTGGTGAAGTGTGGGATTACATCGAACCCATTTCTCCCAATTTCCAATGGCGACAACGGAACCAACAAAATGTAAGAACATTCTCCTCTGTATTTTTTCATTTCCTTACAAGTTCGAGCTAACAACTTCACACTTTGTTGTTTAGAAATTACTATCCTTTGATCAACATGACAAAGTAAACTCAAATCCTTACAATCAGTTCATATCCTCTTTCATTCAATCAATATAATGTGTTTAGGTCCCGAAAAAAATATGTACCGGCAATCTTTTACAATAGAATTAAGATATGTAAAGATAGGAAATAGACCGAGCCTACAGGCTCGGCTGTTGTCGCGGAGGTGGCAGGCGAAGACGCCGCATGACGCCTTGCGTGGGGCGAGATGGTTGCGATGGCGCAGCGGCGGTCCACTCGAACAAGAGATGGCGCAGCGAGGTTCGGCGAACCTACTGAGGACGACGCCAGGATCTGGCGTCTCACCGACGAAGGAGAGCAAGCCGTAGATCGGCGGCGAGAAGACTCGTGTCTGTGTGTGTCTAGTGGGAGTAGTGAGAATGAGAGGATGTGGACGAAGGTCGGTGGCGGCCATGGTGTCGTTGGACATGGTGGCTCCGGAGGCGACGACAGTAGCGCAGATGGAGGAGGAGATGTTATGTGTGTTCATCACGTGTGTGCGTGAGTGTGAATGAGTGGGAAGAGGTGGAGCGGCCAGCGGCTCGTCGGCGGCGAGGCTGGCGGCGTGGAGGCCGGCAGGGGCGGCGATCTTGTGTTTTGTAGACAGAGAGCGAGAGAGATCTGAAATTGTGGAGGGGCTAGGTAGTGTAGTTTTAATTAGGTTAGTTTAGGTTCTTTTGTTGGCAAATGGGGTTGGGCGATTTTAATCGTTAGGCCAAACCTATAGGGCCGAATTAAATGGTGATAAACTAGGTTTGTTTTGTTCTTCAATGGTTTGGGCCAATTTTTGGTTAGCGAGAATATGTGTTGGGCTTAGGTTTAATTATTTGGTGAAAAATTTATATGTTTGGCTTGAGATAAGTGAGTTTGGGCCCAAAATAATAAATATGGGCTCAAATTAAAATGATATGGGCTCTTGAATTAATTGAGTGTCTTTGAATTAAATGAAAGATGGGCCTTTGGAATAAATTATGAGTTTTACATTAAATGGAAGAAGGGCTTTTGAATTAAATTGAAGATGGACTTAGACTTATTTTTATATTGGCTAAGAATTTAATTTGATAATGGACTTGAATTATCTACTATGATCCATTAAAATTAAATTAAGGATTTAATAAATTCTATATTAATTAAATATGATTTAATTTTAGTAATTAAATTTGGATTAATTCTTAATTAATTAAATAATAATCTAAATATCAATTATTTAGAGTGAATTAATTAAATTCATTAGATTGAATAAAGTCTAATTTTAGAATTGAATAACATAATTAATTAATTATGTTAAAGAATAATTGAGAATATTCTTTTTAAGTGATTTACTTATATAATGAGATAGACCTTATGTATTTTGTTTCAAAGGTGTGATGAGAATAAATCCTAATTGGATCTAAGATTAATTAAATTAATTTGATTGATTAATCAATATTATTGGACTTTAAATTTATCCATTTAATTAATATTTAATTATGGATCTACTTAATTAAATTGGAATTTAATTAAGTAATAAGTTTCTTATGTCAGAATAGATGATTGAGAAAATTTTATTTAAGCAACTTAAATTTATAAAAGCTTTGTTAGATGATGATTGATTCATAGAAATATTTATTAATTGTGTAGTATTAGTATGAGTTTCTCGATAGAATATGTGGGACGTGTGAGACAAGAAACGCATGAAGAAATTTTAGCAATGAATGAGGATTTGGAACTCGAAAGCGTTGATACGCTGCGTAACAAGCAGATATGGTTATGAACTTAAGATTCATAAATTATACTGAAGCAGCGAGAAACATCGTGAAGGAAGAATGCAACGTCAGAGTGTCATCTATCGTTATGACGAGACCAATCGAATAGACGAAATATAAATGTTAATCAAGTCATATCGATGCGAAAACTAAAACCCAAGACTTAAAGATATCGGTACCGAATCTTTGACATTCTCGAAAGAAGCGAATGACAACTAATCATATTTCTACGTTGACAAGGTCCGGCGTGGACATAAAGAACAACAGAGGATCGCTAGCAGGTATTCCAAGAAGGACATTCTTGAGGTGGGCTTTCTTGAAACAAAATGATTATGATAACTTCAAGCATGATTTACAAAAGCTTTATGAAATATTATCGCATGACTGTTATTGACGCCGAATATTTATGTTTTGTTGTGTCCATATCCGAGGTTGGTGTGCCAAATGTGGGCGAGAATTGATTGGTATATCTAATGTGGTATGTGAATGAGTTGGTCCACCAGCGTTAAAAAGGGCTGATCGGATCGACTTAGTTGAGGACTAACTCGGATTGTGTACGACGCATGTATGTGTGTAAGAGTTAGCACCTCGACGGTCACGGCGACTATGTGTGTGGCCATCCATGTACGCGAATGAATGAACGATTGATTGATGAATGAATTACGAGATATGAACAACGTGGATGAAATAGTCCGTCGGACACTTTTGGAAAATGATAAAATATTTGATAGGCATGTGCCTTTTCAACTAAAATCCTCTGTGCTATTGTGGGCGTTAAATAACTTTATTAAGAAAATGTTTTCGAGTCCAGGTACTTTGACTGTAGCAGCCTGCATATTCGTTTTGATGTGCAGGTTGAGCAAGGATTGATGATGGAGTGCGAGGTGGTGCAAAGTGGTAGTGGTTTTGTTACTTTAATTGAAGGATTTCTAGAACCTTGAGCATGCATCATCATATGTATGTTCACGTTTATTGCTGCCAAACTCGATGTTTTGTTGGTATCTGATTATGTCGCTATCATATCGTTCGAACTGAGGTCGTACCTGTTCCTTAATGCTTTACGATTGGTTAGACTTGAACATAGAACCTTTTGGCAAGTCTTTCGTGACTTGAGTTTGTATGCGATCTGATCCCTTTTAGTCTACGTTTATTCACAATTGATTGGTTAATCGTATTGGTTTAAATTATATATATCCTTGCATTTATCATACCAGTGACGATCCATGTGATCCGTCTTTCTTGGAAGTCGTAGTTACAAGTGGTATCGAACAATTGTTCGCTCACGAACTCTAGAAAGCCCTTCCTTGATCATAAGTTGAAAGTAGAGTCTTGACATGTTGGTATTTGACTTCCTTTCATTGAATTCTAAATTGATGTTGAGACTAAATTAATTGTGTTTGACTACCTGCACTCCACTCCATCATCGTCGCTCAACGAGGAAGAAGGTAATTATTTCAAGAAAGTTGTTTTGAAATGATGAAAGTTTATGTGTGAAATGGACTTACAAAAGTGGCATTGTGTTGAAAGTTGAAACATGTTGAAAGAGAAAGGTCTCAAAATTTCAAATGGAGTTGTTGTTTCAATGATTTTTGAAAAATGAATGA
Organism: Salvia rosmarinus; assembly: GCA_036937905.1. Classification (NCBI taxonomy): domain Eukaryota; kingdom Viridiplantae; phylum Streptophyta; class Magnoliopsida; order Lamiales; family Lamiaceae; genus Salvia; species Salvia rosmarinus. The sequence continues at coordinate 45,463,493 of CM072817.1, forward strand.
TTGACATTGAAAAAATTATTTTCAAAATAACCTGATTGTTAAGTTGAAGAAAAGTTGAAAACTTTGGGAGATTGATAAAGTAATGATATGAGAATATCATTGATTGCATATATGTTATGAGTTGTGTTTACTCCTATATGCAAAGCATCTAGAGGCTAATATAAATGAGTATGTTTCCATGAACATAGACTCTTAAGCGCATGATCCTTTGCGAACTTAGTATGAGAACATAAGGTGTTCCGATTGAGGCAATACTGGAAGAGCGAGAATCGACAGTATAAGAATCTCAATCAACGGTTTGATGATGAAATCTGATAACTCACGATGGAATCGATTGTTTACGGAGGTTCGCATTACGAGTCCCAACCTCTACTGAAGAAATTTGAACACTATACATGCTATTTCTATCGTAGGCGATAAAGAAGAATCAAAGCATAACGTTAAGAAAGTATGTATAAAAAAGAAAGAATGAATTTTGAGTATTTCAGGAGCATATTGATCGAATGTTATGATTCGAATGGAAATAAAGGTTTCATAACTCATGAGAAATGGTGAGCACTTAGCCTTTACGAAGTTAGACATTGAATGTCTGTTTTATCCTAAGAGACCATACAATCTCTTTCAATACAAATTAATAAAATAAGATATAAGATTGTGGTTCGGCGATGTTTACGACTAAAAGTCCTTTATCCTAGAACCATACCCAGAAGGTTGTATATTCCATAGGCGTGCGGCGGGGGCTAGTGAGTTCTTAGCTCACTTCATTTGACACTAGGTTACCTTGTACATGGCGTGGTACATCATACTACGACGGTGTACTCGTGTTACTGAGCGCCACCGATTAGCGAGGGGTACACATGAAATCATCCGAATACATATATAGTGACGAGAGCTTCGATTCGTTCCATCAACCACGAACTACGTATTCATGGTATACGGAGTGTAACTTCGACTGTCTCCGAGCGAGAATACACATGGCATGATGGAAATCGAGTGGCTCTGGAGATGCCTCGCTTAGCATCTAATGGACCTGCATTCTTACGTTGTGGCGGGAACATATTCGAGTGGAACTTCTCCTGACAACTCACTTTTCGGTCCTACCAGGTGGATTCCGTCCCTCATTGCTCACCCGATCATCGTTGTCGATCAGTCCATGTGACTCGACTCTACCTACGGTGTTTCCCCAGCTTCAATGACCACCCGTGCGGACACATGTCCACGATCAGAGATTGCGATTCACGTGGCTAACCGTAGTCGTGTAGAGAGAAGCTGCCATCTTGCCGCTTCTCAAAATTCCACGATGCTTATAAGGAGATCATGGTAAGTCCACGAGACCTAATTGCTATGGAAGAAACTAGAATTATTTGATTCGAAACCGTGAGTCCACATTCATGATGAGGTCGAAAGGAAGTAGGACCCGAGGAAGATCCGAGGAGGACCGCTGCGTGACAATGAGATGGAGGAAATTGATAGTACCCATACTCCGGTTCTAACTTGACCTTGAGCTCTATTTATACCTTGGGCGATTATGGATCTAGTTATTTAAGACTAGAAATTGTTTTGTTTATATACGATTGCATATTTGGTGATGCATATGAGACGATGAGTCGTATAATCGAACCTTTTTTGATGACCTCGGTAGTATTTAAATATTTGACGCTCGTGATTAGGTATGTGGAGGATGCCGATATTAGTTTTAGACATCATACTCCGTGCACGCCTCTTTGGTAAATCAAGAAGCGCATGAAAATCTTGTAGAGGCATTTGACTTGATATAATGATAGCTCGTCGAGAGCAATTAGTTTTGATGTCGATTACATGATGTCGACGATGTACTAGACTTCTGTATGATTATAAATACATATCGTAGATATTAAGATCCGATGGATGGTATAAGAAGATGTTTGATTGCGTATATATAGAGGGATTGAAGAGCTAATCCTTAGTTAGAATCCGCCAATTTTCAGCGGTGGGATCTCAGTGGATACGAGACTATGGATTCACGCGCTAGACAGATCTATATTCCTTTATTGCACCTCTTAAGAGCCTTGTCATGCGTTGCTTTGCAAATGATTGGTGCATGATTTACGGCGAGTGAGAGAAAGACCTTATATGAATAGGAACTAGAACTACGCCGGGAAGAGTTCAGGAGGAAGTGTCAAGAAGTACATTCCTGAGCTACCGTAGATGAAGAACATGAGTTCTACAGTTCACGATAAGGAAAGACCACGTCACAAGGGTTACCCGTGCATCCGCGAGATGTCGCGGTATGCGCCTCGTTGTTCGACAACGATGAGAAGAGACGAGAAGTTCAGAAAGAGACTCGTGATATGATCCTCCAATCGATCGTTGGAAATTGGCGAATGCGTAACCAAGAATCAAATGTGAAACGAAGATCTCTTGAAGAGAATAAAACTCATTAATATATTTGAAATCAAAGCTAATATTTCGTGAGTTTACAAGCCTCTATATAGGCTAAAAAATTCAACCGCTTTGCTCGAGCTCTTGTGATTGGTTCATGAGACCCAACAAGTCGAATCAACGAACTTTAGATTGCATCACTCTATCATGAGATCGAGTGTCACTATCGAGTCATGGAAATCGATCTATCGTGGGCCACTTAATAGAGCATTGGACATTGAGGATGCCCTGCCGAGGATAGGATTGTCGTTGTACATCCACCGAATCACCAAGGAGATGTGGAAGAGAAGGGAAGGACCCCACCAAGGTCAAAGATCAAATGTTGGCCGAGCCGACGAGGCCGTACAGTGACTAATGTACTCTAGGCACGAATAAGACAATGACGTCACCATAGTACCCGCGCTAGCGAGAGGAAACTAAATATTGTGTAACTCCCCGTATGCCCTAAATGCCATAGGAGTCACAAAGAGTCTACATGTTCACAATGATGAATGTTTCAAATGTGTCCGGAGGTCACTACTCGAGGGATTGGGATACAATGAGAGAATGACCATCCAATGAACCGATCGAGTCCAGCAAATCCAGCAAATCCAAGCTCAACTCTTCCAGCAACAAACCCGTCCGTACTTCACCAGTCGGACCATATCACCACGACAAGCAACGACAACAACAATGAGACGCACAACAAGCACTTACCTCAACTCAAGCATACAACAGACGGACAACACGCGCGACTGACAACCATCATCAACAGCAACGCCAGGCAAACTGGACCTCGCCTCACCAGAAAGAAATTCCAGGGGCGCAAGGAACCACGGAAACTTGGCGGGTATGGGGATACTCCTCAATTCTGTACCCCTTGTTTGAGTCGGCGTCCGCGTTCTTTTTTGTGAAGCATGCGTGAGAACTGGATCGGATCCATAGCAGCTGCCAAATCATGAGAATATCTTCTCGATGGGAGGTATAAGAATGGTAACCCACATGCTCGAACCTAGAACTTGTGGGTTTACTTGGTCATAGAGATAATCTTCACGTCTACCTATGATAGATTGGATATAATCATAGAGATGGATTAGTTACAGACATAATCATCTATCCGCACAATGAAAGAATTTTTTTTTCTTTCCAACATCTAGGAAAGAAACTATCTCACGGATCAAGGATGGGAAGAAGAGTCCCAATCATATCCGTGCTATAAGCAGAACATTCTGAGCAGATGAGATGACCACGTCTCCTGTCTATCTCGGGGAGGAAGACGAGAATAAGAAGGATAAAAGGCGTTTCGATTGTGAGAGAATATTCCAATGATTTTCCGGATGAACTACGGATTACATGACTCGAGATTGAGTCCACAATCAATCTCAACCAGTTCATACAGCTCTCGACCCTACCGGATGACACAAGAGAATTAGAGAATTGAAGATCCAACTACAGAACTCTGGAGTTAAGTTTCATGACCCAGATTATCTCCATGGAGAACACCTCCTTTGGAAGAAAATGATAGTACATTGAGAATGTGCATAGACTATTGAGAGTTAAACAAGATAACTCTAAAGAATAAGTATCCTCGCCCAATTGGATCTGTTTGATCGACAGGAGCATGAGTCTTTGAAGATAGACTTAAAGTCGGGATACCATCACTAAGGATTTGACCAAGATGTACACAAGCGTCTTTCCACAGGTAAGGTCATTTGAATTCATCGTTATGCCCTGGACGTACAATACCCGGCCGTTTATGGATATCATGAATAAGGTATTTCAACCGTACTTAGACAAATTTGTCTTAGTATTCATAGATGATATCCTAATATACTCCAAGAATAACTAAGAACAGGAAGAACACTTGAGGATTGTGCTCAAACATTGAGCAAAGCAATTCTTCGCCAAGTTTAGCAAGTGTGAGTTTTGGTTAGCAAGTGACATTTTAGGTCACGTTGTGTCCATGAATGAATCAAAGTAGACCCTCGAAGATCGATCTGATTGAGAATGAAATCACCAAAGAACCCGAATGAAATTGAGCTTTTAGGACTTGTCGGCTACTATCGAAGATTATCGAAGGATTTTCAACGATAGCCCGACCTACGACCCAATTTTGAGAAATGAATCAAGTACACTTGGACCGCAGGTGTGAGGCTAGTTCAGGATTTAAGGAGTTCTTGACAACAACACCTTTACCGCAATCCCAGCGTATAAAGTACACAATCTACGAGGCGCGTGGAAGAATAGACTAGGATTTACGGCAAGGACGAGGTTTGCTTATACTTAGGCGATTCACCTACATGAGTTCAACTATCCTCCTACGACACCGGAATTAATAACGCGATAGTACATGTCTAAAGATTTGGAGACACCATCTCTATGAGATTAGATGTAAGATCTATACGACCATAAAAGCTACAGTATTTCTTCGAGTAGAAAGATCTTCACATGAGGCAGCGTAGATGGTTAGAACTAGTGAGCGATTCTGACGTGGTATCAATTATCCGAGCAATGATAATGATGTAACGATGCCTTGAGTGGCAAATATCAGGTTGGGATGCCTCCTACCACGAGGAGATGCTTATAAATGAATTTCGAGGATTAATATCGAGTTATAGAGCCATGGAGCGATAGAAGGCTGTATTCAGCGTTGATTGCAATCCCAGTTGAGACTCGAATATTAGAAGCTCGGAAGAGCAATAAGCTAGAGAGTAAGAGACAAAATCAGAATAATGACCACAAGAATTTAGAGTAGCAACATAATGTTTTGCTATATGATGGGAGAGTGTGTCTTTTCTAAAGATGAAGAGCTTAAAGTGAGATCGGAAAGAACACGAGACTTCTTACACTACACACCCCAAAGCACCACAATATTCGAGATTTCAAAGAAAATTTTGTGAGATGGAATGAAGCGAGACGTAGCTTCATTCAGAAACGTTGGTTTGACGATCACAAGTGAAAACACTCCACCAAGGACCGTATGGAACCCACATAATTGGACATACCGAATAGAAATGGGAAGATATAGCCATGGATTTTATTATCGGCTACCCAAATCACTAAAAGAAAACACCGCTAATTGATTGTCATCGATCGTTTGACCAGAGCTGGTATTTCTGATTCTAATAATATATGGATCGGTATATTGTCTGCGTGCGTTAGAAATCATAAGGTTGCGAGGAGTTCTAAAGACTATCACTCGATAAAGATTAAAAATTTACATCCGATTACGGATAAGTATAAAGAGTTGAGAACTCATTGCATTTCGATGCGCGTTTCACCCACAAGCGGATAGACAATCGAGAGGACCATTCAAACGCTTGAAGACATGTTGAGGTGTTGTCGGATAGAGGATGAAATGGAACAAGTGTTACTACTTGTGGAATTCTCGTGTAACCACGCGTTATCAAGCAACTAGTGGAATGACCGTACAAGCGCTTTATGGAAGGAAATGTCGATCACCACTTTACTCGGATAAAGCGGGAGAAAGAAGAATATTAAGACGACTCTATAGGAGAAATGATTGAGATTATGCGACGGATCCGTAGCGGATCAAAGAAACCTAAGATCGACCAGGTGTACATCGACAAACGTCGTGAGTTATATTTTGATATGGGAAATAAAGTTTTCAAAGATTTTCTGTTAAAAGGGAATCATGAAATTCGAAAAAAAGAAAAAGAAAGAATGGGACCACATTTAGTGGGACCCTATGGAATATTGGAAAGGATATGACCAACAACGTCAGATTGGCATTGCGTCAGTTTGGGAGCGTGCATAATATGTTCAACGTTTCACAACTCGGAAAGTACATACATGACCCCAACCATGTGATATCACCGATATAAATTTTCCTCGATGACAATATGAGTTATGTAGAAATGTCTCGAAATTTTGGACCGACATCCAAAACAAAGAAAGAAATCTCATTGGTGAAAGTTCTATGAAAGTATAGACGAAGAAGCAAATTGAGAATGAGAATCTATTATGAATGAGAAATGCCCCATCTTTTACATGATTAGCAAATTTGGACGAAATTTATTTTAAGGGATGGTATGTAATACGAAATTTAAAACATCGATTATTAATTCCTTTAGCTTCGAGATTAAGTTTAGAGATTATTAAATTTTATAATCATCGCGTTTCGATTTCATTTGAGCGAGAAAATTTAACTTGATGGGAGAACGAATCTGATTAAAAGTCGACGAGATATTTTATCTTTGGATAAATTATTTAGTCAAACCACATCATTCAAATTCCACTACTTACTCCACTTTTCCCACATAATCATCATTTGTGCAAACCCAAAGGTATCCTATGAAAACTTGCGACCACACCTATTTTGTTTCTCTCTCCTCTCATATTAAATTGATCAACCCGTTTCTCCCAATTTCCAAGCTGGCGACAACGGAACCAACAAAAATGTAAGAACTCGTTCCTCTGTATTTTTCATTTCCTTACAGTTCGAGCTAACAACTTCTACACTTTGTTGTTTCAAGAAATTACTATCCTTTGATCAAAACAAAAAAAGTAAACTCATCCACCACTTCATACGGGTTCATATCACTCCATTTCATTCAATCAATATTAATATGTTTAGGTCCTTAGAAAAACAACATATGTACAGGGCGATCTTTTACACATAGAAATTAAGGATATGTAAAGCATAGGAAAATAGACCGAGACCACTGGAGCATGTGTTGTCGTCGGAGGTGGGCGAGCGGACGGCATGCCTTGGTGGCGAGATGGTTGGCGTTGGCGGCGGCAAGTCCACTCGAACAAGAGATGGCGCAGGCGGTTCGGGCGAACCTCTGGCGGCAGCGCATTCACAACAGCGCTGACGAAGGGGCAGCGCCGGTAGATCAGGCGAAGAAGATTGTCACGTGTGTTCTGTGTCGTGAGTAGTGAGAATGAGAGAAAGGGACGAAGGTCGGTGGGGCGGCCATGGTGTCGTCGGACATGGTGGCTCATGGAGCGGCGACGCAGTGGCCAGCGGATGGAGGAGGAGATGTTATGTGTGTGTGTTCATCCACGTGTGGCGTGAGTGTGAATGAGTGGAGGAAGCCGAGGTCGGGGCGCGGCTCGTCGGCGGCAGCAGGTGGCGGACGCGATGGAGGCGGCGGCGGTGATCTTGTGTTGTGTGAGAACCGAGAGGCGAGATAGATCGTCTGAAATTGTGGAGGGCTGAGCTAGGTGTATTTTAATTAGGTTAGTTTAGTTCTTTTAAGTTGGGCCAAATGGGGTTGGGCCGATTTTAGTCGTTTAGTCCAACACTATGGGCGAATTAAATGGTGATGTTGCTAGGGTTTGTTTGGTTCTTGCAATGGTTTGGGCGATTTTTGGTTGGTAGAAATATAAGTGTTGGGCTTGGTTAGTTTAATTATTTGGTGAAAAATTTATATGTTTGGGCTTGAGATATGAGTGAGTTTGGGCCCAAAATAATATTAATATGGGCTCGAAATTAAAATGATATGGGCTCTTGAATTAATTGAGTGTGCTTTGAATTAAATGAAAGATGGGCCTTTGGAATAAATTCTATGGGTTTTACATTAAATGGAAGAAGGGCTTTTGAATTAAATTGAAGATGGGCAGACTTATTTTCTATATTGGGCTAAGAATTTAATTTGATAATGGACTTGAATTATCTAGCTATGATCCATTAAAATTAAATTAAGTTTAATAAATTCTATATTAATTAAATATGAGATTTAATTTTAGTAATTAAATTTTGGGATTAATTCTTAATTAATTAAATAATAATCTAAATATCATTATTTAGAGTGAATTAATTAAATTCATTAGATTGAATAAAGTCTAATTTTTAGAAATTGAATAACATAATTAATTAATTATGTTAAAGAATAATTGAGAATTATTCTTTTAAGTGATTACTTATATAATGAGATAGACCTTATGTATTTTGTTACAAAGGTGTGATGAGAAATAAATCTAATTAGTGGATCTAAGATTAATTAAATTAATTTGATTGATTAATCAATATTATTGGACTTTAAATTTATCCATTTAATTAATATTTAATTATGGATCTACTTAATTAAATTGGAGATTTAATTAAGTAATAAGTTGCTTATGTCAATAGATGATTGAGAAAATTTTATTTAAGCAACCATTTATAAAACGTTGTTAGATGATGATTGATTTACTGAAATATTTATTAATTGTAGTATTAGTATGAGTTTCTCGGATAGAATATGTGGGACGTGTGAGACAAAATGCAGCGAATTTTGGCAATGAATGAGGTTTGGAACTCGAAAGCGTTGATGCACGTTAACAAGCGCGAATATTAGTTATGAACTTGATTCATAAATTACTCTGGACTGACGGGCTATCGTTGGAAGGGAAGAATCACGTCAAGTGTCATCTATCGTTATGCGAGACCCGTCGAATAGGCGAAATATAAATGTTAATCAAGTCATATCGATGCGAAAATCACAAACCAGACTTAAAGATATCGTGCCGAATCTTAATGATCTTTCGAAAGAGCGAATGACATACTAAATCATATTTCTTCGTTGACAAGGTCCGGGTGGACATAACGAAAACAACAGAGAGGATCGCTAGCGGTATTCCAAGAAGGACAATTCTTGAGGTGGGCTTTTCTTGAAACAAAATGATTATGCATAACTCAAAGCATGATTTACAAAGCTTTATGAAATATTATCGCATGAGCTATTATTGGTATCAATATTTATGTTTTGTTGTGTCCATATCCCGAGGTTGGTTTGTCAAATGTGGGACGAGAATTGATTGGTATATCGATGTGGTATGTGAATGAGTTGGTCCTTAGCGTTAAAAGGTAACGATCGGATCCGACTTAGTTGAGGACTAACTCGGATTATGTACCGTGTGGTGTGTGTTGGGTTAGCTACCTCGGCCGGTCCGGCGACTATGTGAGTGGCCACCTCCGCGTCTGTGAATGAATGAGCATATGATTGATGAATGAATTACGAGATGTGGAACACGTGGATGAAATAGTCCGGCGGACACTTTTGGAAAATGATAAAATATTTGATCGCGTAGCCTTCACAAAATCATCATGTGCTATTGTGGGGTTAAATAACTTTTATTAAGAAAATGTTTTCGACGAGTCACGAGTACTTTTGTCTTAGCCCGCATATTCGTTTTGATGTGCGAGGTTGAGCAGGATTGATGATGGGTGTGAGGTGGTGCAAAGTGGTAGTGGTTTTGTTGCTTTAATTGAAGGTTTCTAGAACCTATGAGCATGCATCATCATATGTATGTTCACACGTTTATTCTTCAAACTCGATGTTTTGTTGGTATCTGTTGATTATGGCTGCATCATATCGATCGAGCTGAGGTCGTACCTCGTTCCTGAAGTCATACAGATTGGGTTAGACTTGAACATAGAACCTTTTGGCAGTCTTTATGTGACTTGAGTTTTCGATCTGACGTATCCTTTATATCTCGCATTTATTCACAATTGATTGGTTAATCGTATTGGTTTAAATTATATATATCCGCATTTATCATCAGGCGATCCATGTGATCTTTTCTTTGGAAGTCGGGTGTTAAACGATGCACTATGGGCATACGAGCAGCCTTCAGCCGTTTAGAATGTCTCCCCAACTGGTGTTTGGCAAGATGTGTCACCTGCTGTGGAACATAAGGCTTCTGAGCAATCCATAAGCTCAACTTTGTGGGATGAGGCGGGGAAGCGTAAGCTTGACATCTGAGCTCGAGGAGATTAGCCTCGAGTTTATACAATGCCGCATATACTAAGGATAGGCTCAAAGAGCCATGATACTGATTAAGGAAAAGAAGTTGGAAAATGAGCAAGTGGTGCTACTCTGTTAAAATATGTTCCGCTATGCCTCGGCAAGTGACCAAGTGGGTGGGACCTTACATCGTGCAGCCAACATCGAATGGAGCCGTGGAGATAAGCGACATGGGCGGCGAAAAGTGTTCAGGTGAGCAGGCGAGGCTGAGACCTACTATGGAGTGCGATAGAGGCTCGGAGAATGGGGCCGGCAAGATGAGCTTCGAAGGCCCTCGAGAGGATCCTCAGACACCTAAGGGGAATCAGTCGAGCTAACGATGTTAAACAACGGCCGCTTCGGAGGCAACCGGTGTGGTATGATTTTAATAAACACCTTTATTCCATTTTTTGTCGAGGTGTGGTCTTGACCGCTTTACACTTTGCCTCAAACAAAGTGTAAGTGGGAAACCACCTTGTTATAACTGCTCCTGAGAAGGCATTTACTTCCTCGAGGTCTCCTTCTGGGGAAGGAACTGGCGAGGCAAAATGGGGGCGCTGGCGAAGGCGACAACCTTGGCAGAACACGTGTACAGGTGCGATTTGAATTTCTGTGGCTGATCCCATCGATCGACCCACTACCTATAGCCCCATGTTGGATTTGTATCTTGAAGCAGTTTGGTTGAGCTTGTCAATGTTTCTGACCCTTATTAAAATCTCTATCGAATTGAATACTTGATTGCATATATCTGTCCTCTCTCATATATAAGTTAGATCATACGGTGTGTGAAGATCACGACGATCTGTATGATTGGTCAAGTAAGAGATATAAAAGTTTCTGGAGACAACTTGAGGGCAGGTTGTCGGTATAAGAGCCTATAGATAAAGAAGTGACTTGACTTGGTTGCTTGTCTGTCTTTGTGCGTCTCGGCGTATTGAAGGATCACGGTGAAATGAGTTCTTCTTCGACCGTCGTGAAGAACCTAGATCTCGGTGACTTCACGATGATCTAAACCTCGATAAGGTATTAGGTGAGTATGAGTTCTTGGACAATCACTTTGACTTGTTATGGGTGAGGTTATATTTAATTATATTCTCCGCGATCTTGGGTGGTGGCGGTGCTTGTATATCATGCTAGTTATCAGTCAGGCGCATGTCCATTTAGATGATGGCGTCCCTTAAGGAGCTCAAAGGTTTATTGTACTAAACCCTGCGAGGTTGAGTTAGCTCAGTACAATAATAAGGTTGAGTGGTACTACTTGGGAATTAAAGATATTAATTATTTTAAGCGTGAATGCTCTAAATAATTAATGGACGTCGATATCTTAAATCGGGGATTCGTAATGTCTAAGTGCAAGCCGACTCACCTTCGGTAATAAAGGGATAAGTCGATTTATTTTCTAGTGGCATGAATGAATGTTTATAAATTAATTTATGTTCGAATTGAACATGAAGATAATTAATTTATTTGAGGCCATCTTTATTCCTTGCATTTGATCCACAATGGCCCGTCAGGCCGTAACGATGTAATCGTGGCTCCCTATCCTCTAATGGTAAGATTTGATCATCTTTATCCATAAGGATATTATTATATTTATGGGATATGCATGGATCCTTTCTAATGGGATTATGGTGTCTGATATAAATATAAGGTAGAGATAAGATCAAGGCTAATCCTAAATTATCAACATAATTTTCGAAATCACCATAGTTACTTGGTGAGATATTTTGAAAATTACTAGAGAGGGTGATTTTACGAGCATTCTCCATAGATCGTCCTCAACTTTGGAATTGAGCAGCGGGATACGATCCGGAAGATGCCGCAGTCTCGATCCGTTCATCCGTTCATCCCGAAGATTCAGGTAAACACGAGAAAACTCGTGTTGCAATTAATTATATAGGTGCATGCTAGGTATATAATCATGTATGGTGAATTAATTATCGAATAGATCCTCGGGAGGGTAAAATCGATTTCCTACAATTGGTATCGAGCACAGGATCGGTATCTTGGCTGTTGGATTATCACGTTTGATTATTACGTCAATTAATTAATTGTTGGATCTATAGTTCATAGTGGCTCGTTTATTTTTTGTCGGTTTGTTTTTCACCACGAGAAAATCCGTGGTTGGATTAGATTTATTTTACGTAAAGAAACGGAACGCGAAGAAACGGTCGGCGAGCGGGGCGGAGGCACGGAAGCCTCGACGACGACGGCCCGGCCGGCCGCGGCGTCTCGGCGGTTGGCGTACCAGCGTCGGGCGAGTGGGCGTGGGGTCGCGAGCTCGGGCTGGGCGTCGGGGTGCGCGAACCTGCGCAACGCCTCGGCAGCCTCTGCGTTGAGTGAGGAAACCTCGAGCAGCGCTCACGCGACCATGACGCCAGGCGGCTGAGGCAGCAGCCGCGCGCTGCATGCGTCGGGTTCTTCCGGCGGTTCTCGGCGAGCGAGGAAACCTCAGGCGTGCTCGGCGGTCTTGCGCGCAGCGGCGGCCTCAACAAAGTTTGCGGCGGACGGGACGCGGTAGCGAATCTCGCGAGGCCTCGGCGGCTCGGCACCTCAGCCGAGATCGCGAAACCTCAAGTCGTGGTTTTACGGCTTGGCGCGTTCTCGGCAGAGCGGGCGGAGGGCGGCGGTTCTGGTGCGCGTAGGCCCTGGCAGCGGCAGTCATTTGAGCACGGTCGAAACCCGGACACCGATTTTTCAGCCCGATCCAGTTTTGGCCCGAATCCGGTTTGGCGAATCCGGTCCGTGCCGTGCGAGCCCGTTTTGAAGTTGATGAAGATGCACTTTGTAATTCTATGTAATAGATTTGGCGGAAAGTCAGGGTTACAAGTGGGCCACGATGAACATTTTATTTTATTTTAATGTTCGTTGCATGTGTGGTGTTTAAATTATGCGAAGCATGCTATGTATGTTTAAATTAAATGAACAAACATATTATATGTTTCGTGATTGGATGCGCATAGTAAGCATGCTAGGTTTTCGCGTTTTCAAGCATATTTTAGAATTGCAGAGCATGTTTTACATGTTGAGTTCTATAGAAAAGCATGCTAGGATTACGTGATGCATGGACAAACCTTTTGAACAAAGTAAGCAAGCAACCCGACAAATTAATTTTAAAATTAAAATGTCGAGACCTCCACTTTTGATCTCTAAACAAAGTGAGGCATGCGTGATGGCGATCCACCGCGGCGTGTCTTGCATTGTTTATCATAAGTTTGTTAGATGAGATTTCTAAATAAAACATTTTAAATCTATTGAGAAGTGGGAGTTTCTGTGGCACGTCCCACGTGGCTAAGTGCGATTTTCATAAGTTCTCTAGAATATTTTAAAATGAGATAACAAAAGAATTTGGATTGGGCAGGTATGGTCTGAGTAGTGTAGCGATTCTAAGAATTCATTCTTTGTTAAAATTGTGGTCATTGTAGACATCACCTCAATTACAACTTCACATGAAGTCCTTCTTGCGATAGTGATGTGGTCAGTAAGGTCAATCATTAATTTCATTTGTCGTAAGGATAAGTTGACATGGTTGAAATTAAGCGACTAAAGGTATATTTAATGCGGTGGGGGTTCGTATGTAGCGTCCACACGCGTGCTTGCATGTGGGATTCTTTAGGCGATTGGAGTTTCAATCAATATTGTTTTATCAAAGGTTACAATATTGTTTTACGAATATGTGCGATCGATGCTATGTGTTTACATTATCTTTTCAGATATGTCTCTAGATTATCAATATGCTACAAAATCCTATCGGTCCGAATTTTATCGTGGAAGCGAAACATGGAATATGTTCTATGTAAGAACATGTTTGTTCTCACTTCCTAAACCGATGCTACTGCGCATCGACTAATGAGAGCGAGTCGGCGACTTTGGCATAATTCGAAATATGGCCAAGTGCTATATGATGACTCGATGTCCAAGGGTTTTGCTCAGCATCGTCGATGGTAGAACATCTGAAATATGGTCAAGTCAGTAAGTTTGGCGATCGGATCAGATCCGCTTCCACACAATGAGAGAAATCTTGGCGTGTAAGATGGAAGAAGGAAGTTGGGTCCATGAACATGTCTCCCATGACTCGTCTCATGGATTGTCTTGATCGGTGGGAGGAGGTATTGGTTGGCCAGGTCGATATTATCCTCAACACCTTACAGTCTTTTGAGAATTTTCGCGTGAGCGATCATGAGAAAGATCGGTATCGCTTAGTCGGGTTGCTTAATGATCTCGTGGCCGTGGAAGAAGTCATGGGTAAAGGGCACATGCTCTTTGCTTGTCATCTAGGCCCAAATTTTCCGTTGCAAAATGGAAAAGAAAAGGGGCACCAAAGGTGGAAGAGCGAGGAAATAGTGGGAGTAATGGGGCGAACATGAGCGCAAGGAGCTAAAGAAGCGAAGGAGAGGCGAGTGCTAGTCTTGGCGGCCGGGCATTGGAAGGCCAGTGCCCTATGCTTTCAAGGCTCAGTCGCCATTTGCTTTAATGGCGGAAACATGTTTAGCGACTTACCCATTCTTGGGTAGTAGAACACTGGTCGTGATCATGTTTGTTACACCTTGAGGGTTCCTGGACAAAGGGGCACATGATGGCGAGATACGATCTCCATGGCAGCGCGAAAGTCGAGGCCGTTGCGTGGGAGATGTTTCTTTATGTTTTGATAGACAGTTTAGTTTTAAGGGCGTTTTGTATGTGCGAGTTTCGGTGAAACCTTGTTTCGATTGAAACTATTTATTCATGGATATTCATTATTTTTGATAGTGTGTTTCTATCATAAGAAATGGCGAAGTTATCGTGTTGGCACATTATATAATTAAACTTTATCTTATTTACGCTAAACATAATACCATATAACTATGTTGCATCTACATGAACGCTAAAAGAAAGTTTTCTTAGTGAGGACACCATTTCTCGGCATATTAGATTGGGTCACATCAATCTAAATAGGATCAAAGGCGGCTAAGAATGAAGTTGGGTAATCTCACGTTACTCGGTTCCGGTCTGCGAATCAC